>OY728165.1:1604078483-1605321321 GCA_963277665.1 Viscum album | reverse complement strand
AATATATAATCAATGAATAATAGAGGATACTTTTTATTTAGAGTAGTGGAATTGGTTTACCTATAATCGATACACAACCTCATAGAAAAATTATTGTTATTAACAAATAAAATAGCATATCTCTATGGTGAAATACTAGGGAATATAAATCCCCTATGAAAAAACTCATACAATTGTTTCTTTATTTCCACTATTTTCACTATGGACATCCAATAAAGAGTCTAACATATAGGTTTTACATCAAGTATGATATCAATGGAAAAATAAATATTATTCTTCGTTTTATATCCATGTAGTTATTTTAGAAACACATCAATGTATTCATAAATAATTTGCACATACTCAATTACAAGGATACCTTTCCCATTCATTGGTTTCATATGATATTCTTTCACAAAAATTTTATTAAATAGAGACACTGTAGGTGGATCTATATATGATTCATATAACGTAGCCTCCCCTCTAAAGAAAAGGGATTTGACATCTCCATCATGAATCATAATCCACTTCTCTTGGAATTTTTTTAAATTATAATTTAAATTTAAATCCATACCAAGGATTATATCAATGTAAAATATAGGTATAATAATCATGTTTTCATATAGGAATTTTTATGTGTCATAATTTTTATTGAATTAAATATAATTCCTATAATAATATTTTCACTATGATCTTTTTTTATCAACTAAATTTTGAAGATTATAGGGAAATATTAAATTTTATTATCAAACATGGATGGTATAAAATACTACGAAGGTATGAAATAAAATAAATCATTAAATAAATCTTTGTTTATGATCAAGGTATATGCCACCATATATTTATAAACTTCATCCTTAGCTATAGAAATCACATAATTTGGGCCTCCTCTCCTTGGCCTCTTCTATAGAATGATCCCTTGACTCTTGGGACATTAGTATGAATAATTCCCATCTATTTACAGTTGAACCATTGGATAAAAGTGGTTATTTTATTTCCCATTAATTCCTGATACCTATAATACCTTTATTTGCACGTGAAACAGACCCTTGTTCCCATTAATAAAGTACATAGTTTTTTCCTTTTATAAATATAATATTTTAAAAATTCTATATTCTCTTTTTTATTATTTTACACATTTATTTTTTTCTTGGTGATCTCCACACCACTTATTAACATGATTTACATTAAATATATATACCTAGAAAATTATTCTTTTATATTGATATAACTTGACACTGTATCATTCTATTGTGAAAAAAATTCGAAACTAGATCCCTTCAGTGACTTACCTTACTACCATCAAATAAATAATCAATGTTGATTTCTGGATTACTTATTTAGTTAAAAACATTCCTATATAACATTTTAATGTTATCCTCATACTATGAAACACTTTTTTCCTTCTTACTTAAGGTGAGGAACACTCTCTCAATTTCATCATTTTACTCCCATGAAAATTATTTCTAGAAGAATATATCATTAAATACTATCCTCTCCATAATTTCAATTTCATAAACTTCATTAGTGTTAAGGTCAATGATTTTCATTGAACAATATCTTCAATCAAAATGTGCACATATTGAATACATTTTTTCCTTTCATTAGAATCCTAGAATATATTTTCAATGGATTTAATCCATTATTTACCTAAAATTGGATTATTCATTCCATTAAAAATGGAGTGTTATGTTTTATAATGATATCTTACCTAGGTTCACCTCACCAATGAATAATATGTTTCGCCATATATAAAATCTAATCTGTGATAACCTGATTCATATACCCAAATATGGACATGATATTATAAGCTCTAACACCAGTTGTATTTTCTTTCTTAGTAGGGAAATCATTACATTGACTTTGGGTATTTATTCCATTCTTATGCTAGGTTCCATATCTAAAAAATGACACACACTAAGTTAGCTCAAAATATTCATGAATAATAAATAATAAAATAAAAATAAACATGATAGTAAAAGTTATAAAATAATCTAAGGGATTATCATAAATATTATTCTAGATATGTTAATTTAAAATCTAGTTCCCAAGGTTCCTACTAAACTATCTCAAATACATAGTGTGATGACCCTGACTCTAGTAACCTAGTGCTAGTTTTTAAATTATTAATTATAACAAGATATAAGGGATTAGACCATAAAGGATCCATCAATTTATAAGTCTTAGAATAATAGATACAAACATTATTACTACATTATATTGTAAAAATAAATATATAACACAAGAAAAATTATTGCATCCTTAAAATCATTTAAATAATCCTTATTCATAATCTAAGAATTGAAAAGAAATAAAGGGTGAGATAAAATGCTTATTAAGGGTTATGTATGTAAAATTTTATCATGATTAAATATGTCATAATCAATATTAAATATTTTATTGTAAAAACACATTCAATTTAATCAAAAACATGACTTCAAAGTATATACATGGACAATATCATCATAGAAATAACAAAGATAATGGAAAATGAATTATTCATAAAGTGAATACAAAAATCTGGACATTCTACTTCAAATAATAAAGTAAAAAACTAGGATATAATGAATATTACCATAAAGTCCTCAAACAATACATTATTAATAAATTTTCATGGTTAAACCAAATACCCAACTAATATGGTATGCCTAAAATTTTGTCTCATGAGACCTGTCAATTCATTGAGGAGATATATGCCCCCATAATTCACTATTAATTTATATACATTCCAATTTTTTATCAATACAAGTCATATTAAGAAGGCATTATAAATATAAAAATGAATATTTTGAATTAAGAATATGAAATATCAACATTTCCCCATAAAATGAAATAAAATTATTCATAATATTTTTCAAATAAAACCACATATTGAAATGGTATATAGTTATAAAAATATAATAGTTGTATAAATTAATCTGTATACATACATGTTATCGAAAACATGCACATAAATGAGAAAAATAACATCTAATGAATAATGGATTGTGATAGAGTCCTTGATCACAATAAAGTGAATGATCAAAAAATAAAGTTTAATCTATAAATAATTAAAGCATAAAAGAAGAACATAAATTCAATTAAAATTAAGGTTTTATTATAAAAACAATAATTTATAAAGTATAAAATAAAATAAAAGTAACACCATAAAAGTAAATTCCTTATAACTTTGTGTAAAAACAAATTTATAAATTACATTAAATATTATTTTCATTCCACCAAGAAAATAATACATTTTTATTTTTAAAACATTTTAAATAAAAATTCCTAGAATATTGTCCAAAAATATTTACTTTAAAAATATAAATACAAACCATTTAAAAAATATTCAATTAAATAAATAATAATGATTGTATTAAATTCCATTATATTAATAAATTTTAAAAAATTATTCCTTTCAAGCTTTTGGTAAAAAGAAAAAAAGTACCTAATTTAAAAATTAAAAATAATATTGCTTTTAAAAATTTATGATTAATGTAATGACCCTCCAATTCTCATTAGCTTGAGAGTGTAACGAGTCATTACTTGGCGTTAAGCGACATCCCCGAGGCACCAAAGGCTGGAAATAAATGCCGAAGGGTTTCAAAATACATGGGGGATGATTTACCCCTTTAACTGAAAATAACCAACAAACAAAGAAAACTAGATAAATATCTCCAAGGAACCACTTTATGATGCATGATTTAAAACCAAAACAACTCAACCATTATTTTAATAATAACCCAACCAAGTGCAACAATGGAGTACAAAACCAAATCAGAGTAAACAGTGGAAAGACAACTTTAAGGCTTCAAGACGACAACCCAACTCCATGCTCTACAAGCTCCAAGCTCCAACATCACAAACCAGCCTAAGAGTCATGAAGTAGTGCTATAAACGTGTGACACTTTAGCTTTTCCAACATCCCAGTGCATGACATCCGCAAAAGCACCATCGTACCAAAGCATGGGGTGAGTAATGAAACTCAGTAGGTTTTCCCCGATTACTTCCCAACCCATTCCTCTAGGATAAAACATGTTAGCACATTTATATAAAACAATTTATATAAAACCATTCCAAAAAAGTTCACAATATAGTAAGTTCCATGTCAATCCAATTTCCAACAAAAACCATTTTCCAACAAAAGCAACCAAGAAAAGTTTCCCAATCAAATTCACATTTCCATTTTTTAACTTTCATTTCATTTCACAAATCCACACAACAATCCATTTCACAACCCATGAAATCCATTATGCATGCATCATTATGACATTTCCATACTCATGAGTAGTTTCTCGTTGATCTACCAAGTCATCACACAATAATTATTCCCCATGTTCCATTACAAATTTTTCACTAAGTACAAGGTCATATTTTAACCAAGACTCATAACTACAATATGAACACACACACTACATATGCCCAAAACCACACCCTTTCAACCATGCCAAAACCATTTCAATAAAACACCCTTTTATTGAAAAACTTTTTCCCACAAACCATTTTCCAAATCCCACAAATCCACATTTTAAAATCACTATTTTAAAATAAATAAACCAAAAAATTTTTCACAAACCATTCTCTCAATTTCCACAATTTCATCAAAAACCATAAATCATCACTAAAGAAGATTTATAACATGCTTTGCACCACAATTTCACAATAAAAACCAAGCGATTAAATCAGTTTGAACTAAGCCTTAAAGTTATAAGAAAGAAGAATTGAGAGTGAAGCCACCCACCTCAACGAATTGGGCAAAACCAAGCCACGGATGAAGAACGCTCAAGAACACGTGGTCAAAACTCTAAAAACCCTCCTTAAATCTCTTATCCTAACACAACCAAGACAAAATCTTATCATATTTCGCATCCACACCCTTAGATCTACCCATAACATGCATAGATCTAAGAAAACGAGAGAATATGAGAAGTAGATCTAAGTATATCTAAGAAACCGATCAAGAACGATCACATAACTTAAGAATCCAGATTCGATTTTCCAAGAGAAGCCTTCAGATCGCCTTCAGAACGCTTGGGAGAAGTTTTCCAACCTTCAAGGGAGAGTAATCCCGAGTTAGGTCTACTCAGGAGCTTTAAACAAGGAAATTAAAGAAAAAATGAGTTAGATCCACAATTTTAGGATCTAATTTTAAGTGACCGCACAGTTAGTCCGCACTGTTTGAAAAACTGTGCGCTAACCGTGCGTTAGCTTTTTCATCGACCATCCTTTATGCACAGCCTCATCGCATGGTTTCCCTTAACCGTGCACCGACCATGTGGAAGTCACTACCTTCCCAGTCAGACACACATGGTTTGGCCACACAGTTTGACAAGCCATGCGCCACCCGTGCGCCTTCCCCTTTGCTTCCAACTTCATTCCAGGATCTACTGATTCTCCCATAAATCACCCATAACTTTTAAAACCAAGAAAAGCATCAAGTAAGGGTTACATACTAGAAATTGGGGGTACTACATTCTCCCCACCATTTTCCTTTCCATCCCCGGTAAGTAGAAAACCATTGCTTGATTGAAAGAGTTCTGGCCACTGCTCCTTCATTTCTTTCTCGCGTTCCCAAGCCTCTTCCTGAATGTGACCATGTTTCCACAAAACTCGCACTAGGCCGATGCTTTTTACACCCAAGACTTTATCTTGCCTATCCAAAATCCACACTGGGATATGTACCAATGAAGCATCCAACTCTAGGTCACTGTGATCCCATCTGATCACATGGTCAGGATCAGGCTGATACTTCTTCAACTGAGATTCAAGGAACACATTATGCACTGCACTGAACCATGGTGGTAATGCTAACTGATACACCACCTCTCCAAACCGTTCTAGTATCTCAAAAGGGCCTATATATCGAGGAGATAATTTTCCCTGCTTCCCAAAACGACATTGTCCAAGTCTTGGAGAGATCCGAAAGATGACATGATCGCCCATAACGAATGCCAATGGTCTGGAACAGTGATTTGCATAAGATTTATGACGACCTTGAGCCCTCTGCATCTGCTTTATAATCAACTTAATCTTCTCCATTGTTTCTTGGACAAGGCTCGGCTTGACTAGTGAAGTTTCACCAGTTTCCACCCAGCATAGTGGAGAACGACGAGGACACCCATACAATGCTTTGAATGGAGCCATGCGTATTGAGGCTTGACAGCTATTATTGTATGAGAACTCCACTAAAGGTATATGCTCCTCCCATGAGCCACCAAAATCAATTACAAAAGCCCACAACATGTCTTCCAATGTCTGTATCATCAGCTCGTATTTCCCATCCATTTGAGGATGATATTCCATACTCATAATCAACTGAGTCCCAAGTGTTTGCTGTATGGATTTCTAGAAACGAGATGTGAACCTCAGATCTCTATCTGAGAAAATAGACAATGGTAAACCATGTCTCTTTACCACTTCCCAGATATAGATTTTTGAATGATCTTCCACTGTATGGGTTTTATGAATTAGGATGAAATGGGACAACTTGGTTAGACGATCCACTTTCACCCAAATGGCATCGTGTTTCCGGACCGTTCCTGGAAGACCTGTAAAAAAATCCATCGCTATCTGCTCCTATTTCCACACTGGGATAGGTAAAGACTGTTACATACCAGCTGGTCTCTGATGCTCTGCTTTAACCTGCTGACAAGTTAAGCATCGCGAGACGAATTCAGCCACCTTCCTTTTCATGCCGCTCCACCAAAACTGTGCCTTTAGTACCATATACATCTTCTGTGTACCCGGATGTACAACCCATCTTTAATGGTGGTAAGCATTAAGGAGTTGTTCCTGAAAAACTATTGGTACAACCATCCAATCTCTGAAACACAAAACAAAGCCCACTTCTAGTTTCCATCCATCAATGGTCTCCCCGCCATTGAGTTTTGAACTCATTATCAGACATTCCGCATCAGATGTTTGTGCCTCTTTGACCACTTTTACCAATTCAATAACAAGCATAGCTAAAAAGAAAACAGCAACATCACCTCGGTTTTCACCTTCTACATGCATGTAGGCTAAGACCGACATCAACTGCCATTCATCTGAAGCTTCTTTCGCCAACTGAGCATACGACTTTCTGCTTAATGCATCGGCCACCGAATTGCTCTTACCGGGCGTATACATCAAGTCAAAGTCGAACATTTGAAGGTACTCCATCCAGCTCCTCTACCTCAGATTCAAATCTCACTGTGAGAAAATATGTGTCAGGATTTTGTGATCTGTAAACATAGTGAAATTCTCACCAAAGAGATAATGATGCCAATTCTTCAAGGCATGGAAAACTGCAACTAACTCCAAATCGTGTGTTGGGTAATTCTTCTCATGCACCCTCAACTTCCTTGAACCATAAGCAACAACATAGTCTCCTTGCATGAGAACACAACCCAACCCTATTCCTGAAGCGTCACAATACACCACACACCCCTATCCTGATTCTGGAAAAATCCAGATTGGTGCTGATGTAAGGCGAACTTTCAACTCTTGAAAAGATCTCTGACATTCTTTAGTCCATTGAAATACACTGTTTTCTTTGTCAAAGCTATTATGGGCGAAGCTAGTCGTGATAAGTCATGAAAAAATTGTCGGTAATAACCAGCTATACCAATAAAACTTTATATTTCAAAGACATTATTCGGATGTTGCCAAGAAAGAATAGCTTTTATCTTTTCTGGATCCACTGAAACACCTTTCTCAGAAATGACATGGCCCATAAAACGTACTTCTTGTATCCAGAAATCACACTTTGACAATTTGGCATACAAGTGATGGTCCCTCAAGATTTCCAACACTGTCGCCAAGTGTTTCTCATGATCATCCCTTGTTCTTGAATACACTAATATGCCATCCAAAAAAACCACAACAAAAGAATACAAATATGGATGAAATATCTAATTCATCAAATCCATGAAGACCGCTGGTGCATTCGTAAGACCAAAAGGCATGAATACATATTCGTAGTGGCCATACCTGCTTCTGAAGGCTATCTTCGAAATATCCTCCTTCCAAACTCACAACAGGTGATATCATGACCGTAAGTCAACTTTGGAGAACCACTGAGCTCCCTTAAATTGATGAAACAGGTCATCAATGTGTTGAAGTGGATATCTATTCTTTATCGTAACTTGGTTATGTTTACGATAATCCACACATAGCCTCAAATATCCATCTGCTTTCTTTACAAACAAAACTGGTGCTGCCCATGGGGACACACTTGGACGAATAAAACCTTTTCTTTCAAGCTTCTCTAACTTCACTTTCAACCTCTTTAATTATTTTTGTTCCATCCTATAAGATGGAAGTGACATAGGACTGGTCCCCGGATGGAGATCAATCGTAAATTATACTTCTCTTATTGGTGGTAAACCTGAGAAGTTTGTAAGAAAAACATCAAGAAATTGATCCACCACATCTAGAAAACTATTTTCTGCGATCTCTTCCAATGATTCCAAAGTCAACAATTCTAATTGGTAAGAGATCGTTCCCACCATTGGTTCCAACAAGCTCTTTTCACCTTTCTTTACCATCCTATCTCCTCTGAAGAGATGGTCGATTTTGTCCTCCGTCGTGAAACTAACCATTCTACAATAACAGTATATGTGAGCCTTAAACGTTGTCAACCAATCCATACCCAAGATTAAATCATAGAAATCCATATCCAACTTGGATAAGTCCCATTTCAGCTCAGCTCCATCAACCATTATAGCACATTCTCTACACATGAAGGCTTGACATTCTCTTTCACCCAGAGGAGTTTTTAGTTTTAACACAGAAGGCATCATTTCAAGTTGTAAGTTCAGCAAATCAGAAATCTGAGAAGCAAGAAAATAATGGGATGCACTAGTATTGAACAACACTTGCATGATGGTATAATTCAAAAGAATCTTACCTCTCACTGTAGACGGTCCAGACTGGTCATCCACAATCACTTGTTCTGCTCCATACAATTGCTTTGTTGCTTCACTTTGCTCATTATTGACTTGTTGATATTTCCCTGCCTGAAGTGTCATGGTATTCCTGGAATCACCATAACTAGATCTATTCTGCTGGTGAGGCTGATTTTGCTGTCCTCACCCTGTTGAATCATAAGATGCTTGTGACTCTTGGGAGGTCTCACACACACCTGACCTCGGAGCACTACGACAATATCGTTGAAGATTCCCCATCTTGTTGCAATTGTGGAAATCTCTTGGTGGATCTGTACATTCTCATTTCATGTGGTCAATCACAGCACATTGAAAACACCTAGATTTCCTCATGGTTCGTGGAGGAAGATTCACTGATCCAGTCGCCTGATTCTTATTTGTACTCCCACCTTTGAAGTAGGTGTCCCTCTTCCTATTATTCCCGACATTAGAGTTCCCACCCGTTCCCACGGGTATCATCATACTTCCTGCTCCCATAACTCTAGAGATGTCTCGTTCTGCTACTGTTTCTCTGTTTACCATCTCCGTATAATCTTTGATACAGATCACAACTATCTTCGAGCGAATCTACTATCGTAATCCGGATTCAAAGATGCATACCTTCAGCGACACACTTGCAGAAACTTCCGGTGAAAAGTGTACTAAATTCATTAATTTAGCCGCATACTCTGTGACAGAGAGATTTTCGGGCTTCAGGCTGAAAAAGTCAGTTGTCTTTTGGATCTTGAACATGTGAGGATAGAATTGTTTATTAAACAATTCCTCAAATTCCTCCCAGCCCAGGCCTTGATCCATCTTAGCCTGCACCACCAGCTCCCACCACTATCATGAAAGATCCTCCACCATATGTGTCGCCAACTTTACTTTCACCTCTACTGGTGTGATGATGAAATCGAAGATAAGATTCCTTCTGCTTAGCCACACCTCCAGCTTTTCTGGTTCAGAATCACCCCGAAAGATGGGTGGATTCTGCTTCTGTAACTGAACAGAATGGTCTACATGCCTTGACCCATCTCTCCAATTCCCCGTGTCCACAGCCTAAAATGATTGAACGATACTCTGAACCATATCTTCTTTCACACGTGGTTCAGGTGAAACCACATTCTCCGCATCTTCTTCGGGTTGGTTTCTATAACGTCTAACGGGTTCCATTTTCTATACAAACAACGCACGCTGTTAGTCTCACTTCTTAGAAACTTAAGGCTTAGAATTTCAATCTCTATTACACCACTATCACAACATCAATTTCCACCAATTTCTAAAATAGATATTTTCTTTCTTTTGAAAATCAATCTATTTTCAAAATACATCAACCATTTTCTTTTCAAAACCTTTCATTTGAAAACGTGCTTCAAATTTTCAGAAATCACGCTTTTTCATCAAAACATAATCCATTTCTCAAAATTATTTATGCAATCCTAGTGGGAATTCATTCCTCTATAATGCATGCCATGCCCATCTCATTAGCTAAACCCATGATAATGAGATTTCCAACATTCTAAAAGTGTGTCCAAAACACTTATGTACCCAACACCCAGGTAACTTGAAGTTAAACATAAAAAGGTTAACTAAGCCCTTTTATGCTATACATTTCATGTTCTGAAAATCCTAATCCTTTCTAAGATGACTACCGAAGGAATAGACAAGAAGGAATTTCAACTCCAAGACCAAGAACATCGATGAACACTTTTTAGGCAAGGACTGAACAAGCTGATACCATTTGTAATGACCCGCCAATTCACATTGTCTTGAGAGTGTAACAAGTCATTACTTGGCCTTAAGTGACATCCCCGAGGCGCCAAAGGCTGGCAATAAATTCCAAAGGGTTTCAAAATACATGGGGGACGATTTACCCCTTTAACTGAAAACAACCAAAAAACAAAGCACACTAGATAAATTTCTCCAAGAAACCACTGTATGATGCATGATTTAAAACCAATATATCTCAACCATTATTTTCATAATAACCCAACCAAGTGCAACAATGGAGTACAAAACCAAATCAGAGTAAACAGCAGAAAGACAACTACAAGAATTCAAGACGACAACCCAACTCCATTCTTCACAAGCTCCAAGCTCCAACATCACGAACCAGCCCAATAGTCCTGAAGTAGTGCTATAAACATGTGACACTTTACCTTTTCCAACATCCCGGTACATGACATCTACAAAAGCACCATCGTGCTAAAGTAGGGGGTGAGTAATGAAAATCAGTAGGTTTTCCCCAATGAATTCCCAACCCATGCCTCTAGGAAAAAACATGTTAGCACATTTATATAAAAAGATTTATATAAAACCATTCCAAAATAGTTCACAATATTGCAAGTTCCATGTCAAGAAATTTTCCAACAAAAACCATTTTTCAACAAAATCAAACAAGAAAAGTTTCCCAATCAAATTCACATTTCCATTTTGGCACTTTCATTCTATTTCAAAAATCCACACAACCAACCATTTCAAAACCCTTGAAATCCACTATGCGTGCATCGTTATGACAGTTGCATACTCATGACTAGTTTCTCGTCGATATACCAAGTCGTCACAAGGTAATTATTCCCCATGTTCCATTACACCTTTGGAACCGAAAAAAGGTCATATTTCAACCAGGCCTCATAAATGCAATATGAACACACACACTAAGTATGCCCAAAACCACACCATTTCAACCATTCCAAAATCATTTCAGTAAAACACCCTTTTATTGAAAAACCTTTTCCCTAAAACCATTTTAAAAATCCCGAAAATCCATATTTTAACATCACTATTTTAAAATCTAGAATCCAAAAGACTTTTCACAAAACATTCTTTCAATTTCCACAATTTCATCAAAACCCACAAATCATCACTAAAGAAGATTTATGACATGCTTTGCACCACAATTTCACAATCAAAACCAAGTGATTAAATCAATTTTAACTAAGCCTTCAAGTTCTAAGAAATAGTAATTGAGAGTGAATCCACCTACCTCAACAATTGGGCGAAACCAAGCCACGGACGAAGAAAGCTCAAGAACACCGGGTCAAAACTCAAAAAACCCTCCTTAGATCTCTTCTCCTAACACAACCAAGACCAAATCTTGTCATATTTGGCATCCAAACCCTTATACCTACCCATAACAGGCATAGATCTAGGAAAAAGAGAGAATAAGAAAAGTAGATCTATGTATATCTAAGAAACCGATCAAGAACGATCACATACCTTAAGAATCCGGCTTCGATTTTACAAGATAAGCCTTCAGATCACCTCTGGAACACTTGGGAGAAGTTTTCCAACCTTCAAGGGAGAGTAATACCAAGTTAGGGCCGCTTAGGAGCTGTAAACAAGGCAATTAAAGGAAAAACGAGTTAGATACACAATTTTAGGATCTAATTTTATGTGACCGCATGGTTAGTCCGCACGGTTTGACAAACTGTGCGCTAACCGTGTGTTAGCTTCTGCCTCGACCGTCCTTCATGCATGACCTCATCGCATGGTTTCCCTTAACCGTGCGATGACCATGAGGAAGCCACTTCCTCCCCAGTCAAACACACATGGTTTGGCCGCACGGTTTGACAAACCATGCGCCGCCTGTGCACCTTCCCCTTTGCTTCCTACTTCACTCCAAAATCTCTCGATTCTCCCATACGTCACACATAACTTTTAAAACCAAGAAAATCGTCAAGTAAGGGTTACATACCAGAAACCGGGGGTACTACAATTAATGTCAAATATTGGTGAAAATAACTTCAAATAATAATTTTTTCATAAGTAAAAACATTACTAATATACTTAAAAGAACATTGAAATGGAATAAAAAGAGTTGGAAGGAAAACATTAAAACATTATTTTTAAAATAAAGTCCCTTATATGAAACATAATTATTGTTTATTGATAAAAAAATATAATAAATAGAATATATACATAGAAACCCAAAAAATAACAAGAGTAGAATAAAATATATTAGGTTTAAGGGATTAGGATAATATAATTTTCTTAAAGTAAATCTTAACATAACCCAAATTAAAAAGAGATTGTAACTTAAATCCCTGACCATAGGCCTCCACTTAGTTGTACATTTTTTATCCTCCTATAAGACAAATTTAAATTTATTAATTAACTTATTTATAAATGTTTTCATCTATATTTATTTTTTATGGTACTTTTATATTAATTCTAAATCCATTCACTAAATATTTCTTGCTTACATCAACCAGTTATAGATATTTGGTCAATTTATCCAAAATTACTTCATTATGTTGACCATGGTGAAAGGTTTTATGAAATGGTTCCATTATTTACCTAATGTTAATTATTTCATGAATATAATATTTATTCATTAAATATGATTTTCAAATCATCCATAAAATGTGGTAATAGTATAACAAATCACATCATTGCCTGGAGGTGGTTTCCCCCACATACACATAAGAGACGTTATCATTTTCCAACAGATGAAAGGGTTAGAAGGTATATGATATATTATATTTATAAAATAATAACTATTTAATAAATATATTATATATTAATGAATTTTATTTTTATAACCATCCAAACAATGTGATGATGAAAAATAAATTACACCACTACATGGATATGATTGGTTATATGTACGATCAAGAGATGTTTTCATTTTATCAATGATGGAACATACATAGAAAATATATATAAAGTTATTATAACCACATCTTATTAGGTTTAATATAATAATTTAATTATGTTAATATGGTTATTGAATATTTGGAAGAGGTTTAAGAAAAAAACCTTTAAAAAGCTTGGTAAAAAATACCTATTCAACAGGTAACCTCCTTTGGAATACAACATAAGATTTTATAAAGTGGTATTTTTAGAGACCATTACATATAAGAAATGGGGTGGTACGATGAGAAGGTATTTGGGAAGGGATTATTTTATTATAAGTATCTCTAGTAGTGCGGTGAATAGAGGAAAGTGGGATACCTTTTATATGAGAGGTGGCTAGAAAACTTGTGTAAGGAAACCAAATCATTTTATACATATATATTACATAATTTTAGATTTAAATTAAATAATTATCATAAAAATTAATTCTATATAAACATAAAGTTTTAGTGTCTTTTGATTCAAGATACATAAACATTTTATATCAATTAATACCTTTAAAATATCCCACAAAGTTCTTCTCATATAACATACTTCTTTAACAAACCCTAAATAAATCCTTTCTTCATAACCTTGGGAAAAAATTTAATAAAGGGTGAGATTATATGCTTAGTGATTTTAAACATAATATATATCAACCAATGATCATAAGTGAGAATAATATAAGCATAGGGGTATGAGAATATTATTATAACTTATGAAAATAATTCCTGATCAATCAAAGATCATTAATAATAAATGATGTCATAATGACTTTTTATAACAAAATTCACAACTAATAAGTGTTTGGAATAATAAATAATCAATCTTGAGACATGAAAATATATCATAATCACAAGAAATAAGTTTCTTGAATTTCCTTAAACATAGAAAATTATTTCCTTAGTCGAGGCTCGCTTCCAAAACTATCATAGTGGATTGGGTTCACTACCAATTATATTATTTACTTATTCAAGGTTCACTCCAAAGCCATTCATAGTGGATATAGTCCCTTACAGAACTAGTTTCACTCCCCATTAAATTCAATATTATCTCATTTGATATCATTCCTTACCCAATTCATTGGATGACTATATAATTTTTTGCACACCCATCACATAATGAAAACCATACATACGCATTCCATAAGATCATAAAACATTCATAAATTAATTTTATCAGAATATTGGGAATGTAAATGAGTTTCATAAACATTTCATAATTTCATCCTAGCATAAACCATGAAAGAGAAATGAGTTTCATAAATATTTCATCATGAATTAATTAACCCATGGGATAGAAATGAGTTTCACAGAATAATATTTAAATAACCATCATCTAAATATATATATAGAAAGAAATTTAATGATATCATAATATGATATACTTATTAAATAATAAATATCCTTAGTGTTAGTTGAAATAGATGAAAAATTACTTTATATGACCATTCAAACCATTCTTTGAAAAAATGTAAAGATAATATTTTCATTTGACAACATGTTAACTAAAAATTCATAGAATGTTGAGAAAATTCCATTCATTAAAAATAACCAAGGAAAATTATAAAGTAACTATACATTATAATAATGTTCATGATGGATGTAAAATCCATTCATACTATATGTTTTAGAGGATAAAATTATTCTCATACTTTTTTGAAAACTAAAAAATGACATGTTTGGAATTTTATTTAAAAAGATTCCATTTAAATATTTTTAAATAAAGTATAATGTAGTGAAAATGGAAATTTTAAAACATTTAGCTTATATTAAAATGTTCCATAAAATAATTTTTAAAATAATGGATACAGAAGAAAAATTTTGTCGACTAAAGTGGAAATAAGGTCTGATTTTCACTAAAAAATTCTCTCGATCATTTTAAGAACCAAAGAGAGTGAAACAGTTGTATGAATTGAATATTTATAAAATAACCAAAGGATAAGAAAATATATAGAGTATAATAAGTATGGTCAATATAATTTCCCCCCAATATAAATTTAGTATATTAAATCTTGAAAATAAATTAGATTTTCACATAAACCCTTATTTTACATGTTAGTAAGTGAAGGATAAGAACCAGGTTTTAGTAGGTTTGATACAAAATCATAAGATCCTAGATTGTAAATGGGATAACATATGAAAGGAAATTTTGATAGGGATTCCATGTACAAAGTGATTCCACTATGCCATGGTGATATTCGACCAACTTACCAAGTCAACACACTTCGTTATTGTTATAGATTAGGTTTCGTTGGATAGTTTTGGGTAGTTTTACATGTGGGAGATCATCCAAATCCATGGGAACCCTTTAAAATTATCACTGGATGTGATACATGATTTATTTCATGGTTATAGAGAGACCTCTAAGTGTAATTTGATACCCATTTTAGTATGTGCACAATAATGCACTACTAAATGGATGATATTACTAAGAATAATATCCATTTATTAGAGGATATGTTTTTGGATTTAATTTTGGACATTGTAAAAGGTTGGGAGGACCTATTTTCAATATTGTAGTATTCTTATAATAACCCCAATAACTATACTATAAACATCACCCATCTCAAGGTCCTGTACGGGAGACCTTTAAGGTCAACCTTATACTGAACTAATATTGGAGAGGTATCTTTTTCTAGAGATAGTGTAGTCAATGATGAAGAAGTTTTAGATTTTATGTGTGTCTATGATGAGATCCAAGATATTATATTAATATTATTAATATTTACATCATAGGCCATTGGAGATCGAGTAGGGAGATCATGTTTCCTTGAGATTTTCCCCATGATGAGGATTATGGTGGTTTAGCTAAAGAGATAACCTATCCCCATGGTTCATTGGGCTATTTTAGATATTACAAAGGGTAGGTGAGTTTTCTTAGTATTTAGACTTACCATAATAGTTATAGATGGTACATGATGTCTTCCATGTGTCACAACTAAGGATACACATGCATGACCCTACACACAACATTGACTGGGGTGAGCTAGACATCATGGATGGAGTAACCTTCATAGAGTACCTAGTGGAAATCGAGGATCAGTAAGAGAGGACCCTATGTGGATTGACCATTACTCTGGTTTGTGTGTGTGGTAGAACATGAGAATGAAGGAGGGCTCTAGTGAGTAAGAGAACCAGATACGGGCACAATATTCCCTTATTTTTGTTTAGATTATGTTTTTTGGTGATAAAATCATTAGATGAGGTGATAATGTAATAACCATGATTTTTTCATGTATTTAATCAAAATATATTGAGGTAGTTGATGAGAAATTAGGAGATTTTTTTGCTTGGGGATATTGGAATTGATATTAAAAAAATATTAAACAAATTAATATCACTTTTTTAGAGTTTTCCTGAAAATGTGTATTAACTTTTAAATAGTATATTATATTGGAAATATGATAACATGGTTGAGTAAAAATCATGGTGTTTACCCTTGTAATTACCTATATTTGGATGGTAAATGATGTCTAGTTTAGGTGGTCTTTGGTGATGAGTTTAAAAAAAATAATTACATTTTTTTATTTTATTTAAATGAACAAGAAAAAATTTCTTATTTAAAAAGACAATTTTAGAAATTCTATTGCGTTATATGTATACCACTAGAAGATTGGAGAGTATTCTCTAATGTTCTTCATTAGAAGATTGATATATGAGGATAATAATTGATCAAATTGTGGTGGATTGAGATTTATCAAACACAACAAGACTTATATTTCTTTTGAGAACATGGTCTTCACCAAAATTCAATCCCTAATCAATGTAGGACTCATAAATTTTGGATTACCCCACTTTAAATAATATATTATTATTTTTCTGATTCTATTATAGTACATTATTCATAAAATCCTAGTAGATGATTTAAATTATTTAATTCGTTTTATTATTGAATAATGTTATAGCCACACCACACATTCTAAGACCTATGATCTATTCAAAAGAATTATTGTCCAAGGATTTTTTCACCTTTATTATTATTATTATTTTACCCACTTTTTTTTCATTATCATTTAATCATGGGGTTTTAGTTTGACTTTTTTGAGTTAGTTTCAAGTAAGACTGAACCACTAGATTCATGGTGGTTTGGTGAAAAATAAATAGATATATGTTCTGCATATGTATTGAGAAAAATCAAGAGTTGTGGGTGATAATTCATGGATTTTGGATTTAGAGTGGTGACAATATAAGGAGTAAGGTGATAGGAGGTGTGATGGTTGGAATTTTGGGTGTTTTGTGAATCATTAGATTCTATTTTCCAGACACTAGAGGATGAGAAACGATGGGTTAAAGGGATTTCATTTAATTTAGAGTGTCCAAAAAGTGATATCTATGGGGTAAATTTTGAATCTAGAAACTTCATGAGGAATCCATGAATTCTGTGAAAAAACTATTACGTGGTGTGTATCTTGGAAGAAAACACAGCTTATAGCCCTCTGGTTGTGGTGCATGGGGTTCAGGAATTTCTAAAGATCAAAAACCATGTGGATAGTCCCACAAATTGTGTAAAACTCCCTAGGTTGCCAAGCCATGTGCAAAATGGTATACACCCAGCATCCCATATAGCCAAACATGTTGTGTACTCTTAGAGTATTGGGGCATGAGCGTATACTCTGGAAAGGCCTGGTATATGTGTTTTCCTTGAGCTAATGAGACTCATCGTATACCACCTGTACACACTATGTATACATGGATTCGAAGCCATGTTTATAAGATAAAAAGTATAGGTGATGAGGTGGGTCTATACACTGTGTGGCCCCCCTTTCATGCCTTTCACATCTCTCCAAAACGCCTTCATTTTATATCTCTTTTTTTTGGACTTAGATTTTTTTCCTACAAGTAGCCTATATTGATTATATTTACACGTAGAATGGTGGCCTTAATTAAGGAATATGGTCTATGATGTGAGATGTTATGATTATGATACATCTTTAGGTGATTATCAATCACAATAGTTATCATGGTAGGATCATTTGAGAGATGTTGAGTTCAAAACTCCCCTATCAAAGTAGAATGCATGTTCCCTATAAAATCAGAGATATTCAAGGGTTTTTAATCCCTTGTCACATCAGGTTCTAAGTTCCCATACTCTTTATATAGACAGAGATGGTAATCCCCAACATGGGATAACTACCTCTATCTAAAGAGTGGTACTAACTTATCATCATGCTCTAGTAGGATGTAGGTCCTCCATAGGAGTTGCGGCTCCCTTGAATATGGAGTGCAGTAGCGAGGAGTGGGACCCTCCACACATAATTTGGTGAGGTTTCATTTGATGATGGGAATTGGTGTTGGAATTTTGGAGTTGTAGGCTTACCCATTGACTTTGGATAAGTAGTGAGATGTAGAAACACTTTCTTGCTCATCTGGTTTTCTTTTTGATAATATATATATATATATATATATATGTATATGTATCATTTGGGTTTCATTTCTCCCTTTCTTGTGGTTGATATGACTATTCTTACAAATTTATATCTCTCTATTTTAATAATTGGGATGTCATGCTGGGTATGTATATACTCACCCCTATATGAGATTTTCCCATACATGTCAAGTGTTATGCAGATGATTGAAAAATAGTCTATGAAATTTGGAAAATCATAGTGACACATGGGTTTATTGACCACATGAAGTGGATGAGCATGAAACCAGGAGATGAGATCTTTTATATTTATTTATTTACATTTTTTAAAAGGATTGTTATTCATTACTATTTTGGAATGTATTTTCCCCTTTAAATGTTGTTTTTATGTTATCATACACTATTGTATTCTATTGAGTTTGTTGCATGCAACGTTTACATATAGAAGTTCTAGTATTTTTAATATTCTTATGTACTATTACATGGACATGGTTGAGTGTGTGAATAGAGGTAAATTATACAAATTCCACCCAATTTAGTTATCCCTTTTGGTCAATTATCTCCAACTCTTGTCCTATTGTAAGTGGGCCCGGGTTTGTGATATCTCAGCCTTCTTCCATCTAGGTGGGCTTTGGTAGAGAAGGTCGTTACAACTACCTCATGATTTTTATTAATTATAGAAACATCCAAATATTTAGGCATACAATATTTTTCCATATCATTGATTTTTACATCATTATATATCATCTACTAATGAATGATGAAACACACATTTTCACTACGAACCCTCAGGTATAGTTCCTAGCTATTTTAATCGTTTAAAATTATTTTGGTTGCAACGAATGGAGTTCATAAAATGATAGGGGTACTCTATTATTCCACATCTAGCACATTTAAATCCACATGGAAATATAATTTTTCTTCTTTTACTATAATATCTTTAAATTTTCCATTTATTATAATTTACTATTGAGTCTACTAAATAGAGCGAAGCTCTGTTACATTTAACATTTTTGAACCCAATGCTCTTGAATGGATTATATTACATGATTTTCATTGTAGAACATAGATCACATGGGTTTTTCACAATTTCATTACAAAAATTTTTTATAGGAACTGAAAAAATACATGGGTCTTATTACGTCTTTGGTATGTATGTTTATACCATTCAAAAACACACTCATTTGATTATAATGGTGAAAATATATTCCATTTTATTTCATTTTGACACTAGTTATTTCATAAGTTTTTCATACATCAGCATGTTGGTGGGAACCTCTTCAAAAGGTATGTTAGTATTTAATTTTTTAAAATAGTCTAGAAATTCATCTCTCTCTGTTTTAATTTTCACATGGGGAAGCCTTTATGAAAATGGTTTCCTTGGAATGAATAGTGGTGGTTATTCTATTTCTTCTACCATAACTACCTTATATTTCTTTGAAGTCATTTACAATTTTATTCTTTTTTTTAAGCTTCTACATCATTAAATTCCCCCATTTGGTTCATCATTTCCATGTGTTGTATGACAACTTATCTAGGTTATGGCCATTATTTCTCATTATTGCTTCCCTTATGGGTGGATTGACCTTGTTCCTTATTATCTATCACTAAATTTCTATTCAATTTGGTCCACATGAAATTATAGATTCATTAGTGTATCCTAATGGTCCCAGGAATCACCCTTCAACTCCTTGATAGCTTCTCCAGTATATTTTGAATAAGTGGTCATTTTCTAGACAACTTCCATTATAGTAGTAACGAATGTGGATAACATCTCCTCTAATGTATGGATAAGGACTTGATGACATCTAATTTTTTTGCCTGGAATCCTAGATCCCTCAACTGATACCCTCAACCATTTTTTATTATCACCACTAACCATGTAATTGATTTTGATGGTTATAATTACAATAATTTACTTCTTCAATGAAAATTCATTGGGTTTGTCTTATCCAACCATTATTTCTATATTTTTGGTCATAGATTATATATAAGATACTACATAATTAGTTTTGTAATCTATATGCATGAATCTTCTTTGCAATCCTTTAGTCTATTATTAAATGTTTTTTCCCACCACATTATCCAGTAAATAGTATCCCTCCTCCAACGATTTCTTCATCAATGATACTTTGGCTACAGTATCAAAAATTTATATAATTACCTATGAAATAACTTTATAGAATTTTTAAATTATCAATACTATATTAATTCCATGATTTAAGAGTTTTATAATTAATTTATTAAAATACTCTCATGTTTTATACAATGATTCATCTTTATATTGTTTAAAATGTAGAGTATTTACACGAATTTCCATGGATTTAGAGGGATGGACTAATTGATTGAAAATGTTTCTTTCCAACACATCCCATGCAGAAATAGAATGATACTGAAATCCTTGAATCCATTATTGATCTCACTCTATTAATGAAAATAAAAAAATAAAAGTTATTACCACTCTACCTGAATCATTATGAAATTAGATAGTACCATGGTGTTCAAGGAATCCCTCTAGATACATGTTTGGATCATCATTAGGTAGTCTATAGAATTGCATAGCATTGGATATTACCTAATTGATAGCTAACCAAATTTCAAAGTTTGCAATATCCACCATTGATATAAGTATGATTAGTTGAGTTCCAGTATTCAATGATCATCCATACTCTTATAGTTCTCATATTCCAAGATCTCTTGGTTACACACCTCCAACAACTTTATTTTTCATGACTAACATGGTCAATTTTTGATTATACTTACTCATAGTTATTTCAACATTAGTGTCCCAATAAATTATTTCCTTCAATTTTTATTAGGTTTGGTATAATGAATTTAAAATAGAAAACCCACAACATGAGCACACCTAGTGAAAATAGGGAAATTAAAACACTAAGTAACAAAATAAAAATATAAGAATTATTTATCTACTTAGTCAGTACCCTTTGCAATGAAACAAGTTTTTTTTTTCACTCCAAAGGAAATGTTAAATCCTATTGGGATATAAAAATTTAATAATTTTTAAATGACCGAAATAATTGTGGGTAATTAATTAAATATATAAGTGGTGAGTTCGAGGTCAAATCCATGATATTGTGCTAGTATATTTTAGAACATTTTAAAATAATTTATAGAATTTATTTTAGAAGGTGAGGAATTATAGAATGCTATTATTTTTAAATAAATTAGAGAAAGTATGAATGGTTTTGTAGATTTTTTTAATGCTATATTGAATTTATAAGTTAAATTGGTTTCCCATGTTTTTGGTTAGATTCAGGAAGAGTTAGATCCTTATTATTATTATAACCTCTTTAACATAAAAGTCCATATTCCCATAGTTATTTAATTTTAGGTTATATATTAATTGAGTGTCTCAATAACAATTTTAAACATAAATACCCTAAACAATTCAATGAACATGCCTAGTTGAAGGTAAATAGTTGTGAAATTTTAAAATACATTCCAAATTATTATAATAATGATCATAAAATTGGAAGAGGAAATATATTTAAAATTATTTACTATTTTAGAACACAAAAATGTTAAATCATAATAGAAAATTAATTCATAGAACCCTATCCATTCAGATAAATCACTTGAAAGAATTTGGTAGTTTCCCCTCGTGTTAATCATGATAGGGTTATAGAGGAGGAGAGAAGAAAAGAAATCAAAAGAATAAATAGTGGTGTAGGCCCAGTGAAGGACTCCATAATAGAAAAACACCTCACCTGAGTCTCTGGTCTCTTATTCCCACATTGAAACACCCTCAAGGAATTTCAGTTATAGGAATAAATAAATACCACAAAAAATCTCCAATTCTAGTCAATCATACCCTAAATTATTTCGAGTTAATCCTAAGGGTGCTTAAGAGTCTTTGTTCAAAAGGTGTGGGATTCAATCAAGATTTCCCAAAGATCAAATGAATTTTTTTCTAGTAGTCAGATTCATGGTGTAACATATGGTATCATAACAAGAAATATCATTATACTCCTATGTATTTAGATTTTCATTAATTGGTTTACGGGTTATACTTGGATGTGAATGTCTTCGTGTTTCAAAATGTGAATTTGATGTCATGCACTTAAAGTCTTCTGTACATATCTATTTCACTAATTTTTCTGATAGAATACTATTTATTCTATGTAATTTTATCTAAAAAATATAATTATGTTAGTTATGGTATTTTGATTTCCTTTTTCTCATCTTTAATCATCTGTTGTCTCATACCATAAGAAAAATAAAACAATAAATAATCAATAAATAATTTAAAATTTAATAACAAAAACAATAAATTTAATATTAAAAAAGATATTAATGAAATATTTATATTAGACTATCAGATGTTACATATATGTTATTTTCAATTTCCCTCTATGGAATTTAAATTTTAACATCAAAACCATTTGATTTAATAGATTTATTTTCTAAAAAACATTTAACTTTGTTTAGAATAATTCACATCCTTTATAATGGTACTTATTCTTCTATATGTCAATTATTTATAATGATTTAGGAATTTTCAACTTTATACTTCAATGATTTTAAGGAAATTTTTAAGTATCTTTCACATTATTTTTATAGGTTATAAATGGAATCCTTTCAATGTTTTCTATACAGTTCACATTTGATTTTATTTACAAAACATTGAAAATAATGTTTTGTTAATGTTTACCCAGAAACCCTATTTTCCCACCACCATATCAATTATTTTTTTCAAAAATCATTCCTAATATTCCATTATTTTTCAAGTAAGATACTATTCATATTGTTTTATAATGTCTTCATTTTTTAAAAAAAGTACCAAAAGAAAATAATATTTCTTCTTATTTTCGAAAGAATATTTCTAATTCTTTTTTAAAAGTATTTTTCATCTATTTAAATGTAAATTTATAGTTTTTATCATTTATTGGGGATATGATATTATTTTATCATAAACCTTATTACCCTAAATGGATTGTGATGATCTTTTGAGGAATTTTTCATAAAACCTAATTCTTACCAGGGGTTAGCTATACTGTAATGAAATTATGATTATTTATGATTTATTATGGCAACCATATATATGGATGTTGATGCGTGGGGTACCATTTTAACCTATAATTAATCGTATAATGATATATATATATATATATATGTACATATGTATTATTATATAATTATGAGAAACGCTTATTGATTCTCACTCTATAATGGAAATCAAGTAGTGATGTTTGATCCACTATGTTATTTGAAATAGGTATTGATTATTGTTATATTATATTAAATTTTACTATTTTTTATGTCTATGATATACTCTTATGACACTTCCTAGTGACTATATTACATATTCATGGCTCAATAAAATTGATTTACGACACATGTTTTTAGGATAAAATCATTATTCCATTATTTAAGTTGTATAATTTTGGTATTACTGGGTATAAATTCCTTATTTTATTTTTTTATTCTTTTAATATGTTATAGTAATACCCATAAACTCATATTATTCTCAATTATGTTAATTGATTGTTTATAAATATGTTTACCCATATATTGAACTTGTTCTCACATATATTATGTTAATATTTCCCTAGGATAAAATAATTTTATTAAGTAAGATATTTCTTGAATGGTATCATGTGTGAAGAATTTTGTAGGAGATATTAACAAAATTTTTAGAAAAATAATTCTTATTATAGTGGAAAAAAGTTCAACTAGATGAGAAATATATAGGGTTTTTTAGTTTAATATTAGTTTTCTTAATTCTCAAAAAATAGAAACTTAAAATGTAATGGGTATATTTGTGAATCAATTTTTGTTATTAATATTATAATTATTGATAGTTAAATTTTAGGTTTCATCAGTCAGTAGTAATGGAATTATGAAAAAAATAGAAATATATCTAGGTATTTGTGTATGGTGTGTCACAATTGGTATAATAGAATGTTTTATAAATCTTATTAGGTTATTATGTTATCATTTAATCATATGTTAAGAGTTGTGGTTACCAATTTGGTTTGATAAGTTTATGGAACATCATAACTATAAAGGAATAAATACCCCTATTAAGGTTGGATTGTGTAATGACCTGTCCTGAAAAACCACCCCAAACTACTATCCATATACCCAAGGAGCATTCTTGACCCCCTTATGATGAAAAAAAGAATCTAGGGTACCAACATAACCATTGTTGATGGTTTCACCATAATGAAACAAAATATAGACATCAAAACATGGAATACTAATAAGAATCAAATATAATTTCCAAAAAATACATTTATAAAAAATAACTATTTAATACAACAATAAAAATATTTAATGGAAGCTAAAAGACAATAGTGTATAAGTCCAACGAGTCCAAAAAAATCTAGAAAACCTATTCCATGAAAAAAAACGTATGATCATCTTATCCATTTGACTAACAAGTCACCACCACAATACAAACAACCATTAGTTTCCCAAGGAAGATGACACATAATCTAACCTAAAATCCATGACATGATTAAAATTGTACATGATATAGAGACAAAGTACCCACCAACCTAAGTATATAGGGTGTGAGATGAATCTAGTTGGATATCACCATGATATTATTTAATTCCTTTTATAAAAGAAACCAGAACTTTTAGATTGGAAATAAGGTAGAAAAATAGTTTTTCAATATATTTTCATGATAATATATTAAACTAAAACATTGTACCTACACTTTCTCAAAGAACAACATTTATAAAACATTCCATATAGTTTTTTTTACTAAAACCATGCCAATTTTAAAGATATTATTTTTTATTTAAAATTCCACACTTTTTAAAATTAACCCCCATATGGTTTAAAACATTTTAAATGTATTTAAAGAAATAACAAAATTTGAAATATAATTCTCAATTTTGTCATTAATAGAATTCACACACCCAAATAAAAGGTAAAAAATGAATTAAGTTTAATAATATTGAAAAAATAAGTATAAAAGGTGAAAAATAGTGCCAATAAATGGATGAAACCAAATAGTCAACATAAAGAGTAAACCATAATAAAATAAATACATCAATAAAGATCATCCAATAAATAATCAAAACACACAATAATAAATACTAAAAAGAATAACATATAATACATAGAATGAGGCAACACCATAAGGACAATTGGGATAACACAAGACACAAAAAACATGACATATTATTGGTAGGTAAATTGTTAGACATTAATCAACTGAATAACCCTTACCTTGTCTTATTGGTGACACACCAATAGAGATTTATAACATACAACTAGGATAGAGTAGCTAGTTTATAATCTCAGCTAACTTAATAATGGACTTCTATTTCTCAATTAGTTACCCAAGTCTACTTGTGGAATAAATAAAGGAGGTCATCAATGTTCAAAGAAAATTTCATCATATGAAAATAAAAATTCCCCAAGGGTTAACAACATAATAATATCCTACTCACCACACATATAACCCTTATAAAGTTCCCCAATACATAATCACATCATGAAACACAACACAAACATCCATCACAAAGACTAACATAAAATTATCAACAAGAACATGGATACTCAATAAGGGAAGAATATAAATCAATCAAACAACACATAATAAATATCCAAATTGGACTTCATCTTATCATATATATAATATAAAACTAGAAATAAGTTTTTTAAATATATTTAATTTCAAACATAATTTCAACTAAAATCAATAGAACCACTTATCACAATAAAAAAACCCAAGAGAAACTCTATATCAATTTACAAAAAAACACCACCCTTTGAAACATATAAACCATTTAAAATAGATAGAGAAACCCACTTTAAAAATTATATTTCTCTTAAAAACATTGAAAAAGTTATATTCATATAAAAACAATCATTAGTATTTTATCAAACATATTGAATTCATAAAATAAAAAATTACATCAATGTTCCAAATAAATATAAAATTCCAAATTTTACGCTACATGAAAAATAGTTGAAGTTATGGAAAACCTTTATAAACCAAACCTAGATATCCTAAAATATAATAATATATATTAGAAATTAATTTATAAATCCAATCATCCATGGAACTCTTATATAACAGGTAATGAAATCAAAACACTTACCTTATATGGCGAAATCAAGTTGCTTTTGATAGAATACACCAGAAAGAAACTCATAGGATGGATCAAAACCTTTAAAAACTGAAATTGTCAATTCATAATAAAAATAAATAAATTAAGTCACCCATGGACACTATAGTTAGAGAAACATAGAGAAAATAAATAAATCAAGTGAAAGAGAGAAAAGAGACTCAAACCACTTGATTTTGGAAAATAACCACCCAAGAACTACTTGATATCAACTTATAGAATGTTGAAGAAAGAGGTATAACACCCTATAAGTTATTTCAGTCATGGTGTTAAAATGAGGGGGACTTGGGATAGTTGAAAAAAATTAAAAATAAAGGTAAAAGAAAATAATTCCCCACACTATGTGAGGCACATGGTTTTCTCTTGCAGTTTTCCAAACCATGTACAAACCTTACATTTTCCACTCTTCCAAACCCTATATGCCTCAAAGTTGTCTCATATGGTTTCCCTAACTATGTGTAGGCCGTGAGATCCCCTTTTCCCACCATTTCCTAAGGGGCATAATTTTATCTACACTTTTCTTAATCAATGAACCTAATCATGATCCACTATAAAATCTATTGAAATATCAACATTTCAACCCATAAAACCGTAGAACGTGGGGGATATAAAATACAATATCATTGCATATAAAAATTTCATGACATGAATTGATGGGGATCTCGATGAAAAATCTCAAAGGCCTCCTCCAATAATCTAGGGGATAATGACTTGTACTATGAAATATTATCACATGCTTGGGAGGCATTAGTCTAATGTACATGTATGCATGAAAACATATTCAAGTATATACAAAAATATAATGTAAAATAACTATTAACAATTAATTAATACATATATGATACCATAATCCAAATATGACATTAAGTACTAGAAACCAATAAAAATGGGGCAAATAAAAGTCCACACATAACTAGAAATAATGTCCAGCCTACTCAGAAGGATGGGACTAATATCATATGAAAAATCGATATAAAAAATGGTATTTCTAGCCCAAACTAGCTCCAATCTCTCCTATTCCACCAAGGAATCCACAAAAGTTCCTTTGTCTACATTATACATGACATCTGTGGGTAGATACCATATAGGGAATAGTATAATAGTACCTAGTAGGACACCATGAAATAAAAAAACACAAAGCATCAAGATTAGTCTCAACATCACAAAATATGTAAATAATAATGTGATAAATACAATAAAAAATCCATGTATAATTTTAAATATTCCACATCCCATGTGGTCATAACCACTTTCATCCATATAACAAATTCGAGGTTTCATGATAATTCTTGTCCAAGATATCTTACTCCATGATCCATTTCATCCTTGATAGAAATAAATAGAAATAACATGTGTGAATAGGAAAACCACACCTTGATTTATACTTCTACTATGGAAACTCATCCTATATGTAATGGTTTTTAGGTCTATTCATGAAGAAAACTACAATGTTTCATCTATGATACACACTCAATCAGACTGCAACTCATTAGAAAGATATTGTCTCAAAACAAAAATAGGGGGTCAATGCCTAAAGCTCACTGGGGGGACACCTGACCCCACTAGAAACATTATCCTAGATATGGTATCAATTAACATTTAAATATTTGTCACAAAAATTCCAAAATAACCCAACATAAGGAAATAAAGAGAGAAATGAGGATCTCTCTGGGCCTCTAGGAGGGATACATGCTCCGTGACACTGAGTTTGTAGTCTAAGAGGACTGAGACAACTCACTCCAGAATAGGGTAACTCTCCCTCACCACATAGATTATCAGGGTACTATAGAATGATCACCTTAATGATGATAATGTGATACTACACTAAACCCTCATAGGAATATTCCTAGATAACACACTCAACCGATACTAGTACAAGAAAGCTTACACAATCTCACAATGAATATGATCAAAGAAGAAATAGGAATCCAATCCATCTTTAAAATAGTACACGTCATGTCCCTGGGGGTACATGACATTTATCCCAATTTTCCACTGCATGTGTCTCACACTCACATGGAATGTAGTTTTACAAAACACACAATCTACGATAGAGTTACATGACAAGTAGATGTATACTTGAAACATGGCATGCATTTCTTCTTATTCCCATGTACGCCAGTCAATGTATGTGTACTTGTTAATATCCATGCAAAAAACTGTTCTCATTTAATCTGAAATGACTATGTTCTTATAAAGTACACATTTTATAGGGTTTCAGGTTGGTACTCAATGTCTATCATGCTCATGCACATGTACTTTCTTAAGTACAAAGCTTGTAGACCACCACACATGATTTGTGGTAAAATATGATCTCATAGGTGTATACTCCCTAGACCTGTTAATCCATCATCCATGTATTACATGGAATGTTACTTGTAATACACCGAGTGTAATAATACATGGACTAATGGGAATATACCCCATGTGCATGCCATGATGTTTGGCTAAGAATCATGCAACACGTGACATGTATGAAAAGGTATTTACTAAATCCCTAGTGCCACATAGAACGAACTACACAACATGATTTCATGGGACCACACATCATGTAGTCATAAATATCATATAAATTATTGAATATTCATGCATCATATTTCAAACCTCCACACCCAAGGATATCACAATAAATCATGACACATTTTATGGGTCTAGGATCAACTGAACTCCCACGCCACTGCTGAAAATATTCTGGTTGCATCTATTTCTCAAGAACCCCTACTATCACACCTCATCAGTGCTGCATACACAAACTATAAAGATAAACTCTTTATCTATCCGTGGATCAGATTCTATAGTTATATATTGCAATCATTTCATATAATATCCATCTCAGACCCGTGGTAGTGATTCTTTTTACCAAGGAATGAATGTGAAATAATCGTTCACCATATATTCATCAAATCATGTGCCAAATAAAAATTCCATTGATGAACATATGTAGAACGGGGAGATAAAAACCATAAAATATCAACATGAAAATTGTAACTCAGCCTTCGTTCATTTTTTCTAGAATCCATTGTTATAGTAGCGATGTGTGAATAGATATAAAGATTCACTGAAGAAAAAATAACAATCATACCAAGATCCCTCAAATTACCCTTACCCATAGTAAGAAAGATCTGCAAACCAATCCATTATTCAATTGATTCATATTAATTGTAGAATAAGAAATGGGGATAATTTTTTGAAAAAAAATCCTACCTTGATTTGGATTGATTGACGATTATGAATAAGTCACAGATGTTTATCATTGGAAAGATCCTCAAATTCTGATGGCACACTGATCACCAAATCTAAATCTGTCAATGTTCACCATGGAAGATCCTCCATTTTATCCTCTCTCTGATTCCAAGGTTATGATGCCTAATAAGAAATTTTGATATAATTGGGTTTATATAAGATTTTATTAGGATGAGGCATAAAAAAATAATATAAATAAATCAATTAATATATTTTATTACTTATGTCTTTGATTTCAATTTACAGAAATGCCCGACACTAAAAAATTATATCTCACAACTAGGGTAAAACTCATGATTTGAATTCAATAGAATCATCATATTAATAATATGAGCCTCATTTAATTATTTATTACACCATTTCATGAATACCTCATGCGCATAATGTTAATTTACTTAATATATGTGAAAAATTAATTGTGGGATCACTGGTCCTTGGAATATCATGTTGTCTCAGCACTTGGCTTCAAAAATATTTCTATAAATAATCCAAAATTTAACATTAAAATAACTAGGAAATTACATTATTAACTCCTTTAAGTATTCTCATACCTAAAAGAAAAAAAATAAGGAAAAATGGGGGGATACTGAGCTCTCAACAAGTTCTCCCACTTCCATAAGCTCTCTTGATAGTTTCCTATGCTATCAACAACCATGAACCCAATGAAAACACTTTCCCACAATGGGTATTCCTCTCACTAGTCATCAATGTCATGGATTACTTAATAAAGAAAACTCCACTATCATGACCTATCATAACAAGGTATATATCGTGTAATGAGTCATGCATGTACCTCCTTAGCTACATCATGTGGAAAAAACCAAGAAACTATAAAATAATGTTTCTATGAGGTTCTGTAAAACACCACCTCAGTAACATGATATTAAAAAAAGAAAAGAAATGGGCCTAAAATCCTCTAAGATAACTTACCATTAGATAAGACTCTGTGACTCTCAAAATCCATGGGCACCATCATCAGTCCACAAAGAAATCATGATTTTTTTTGTATTCCACCGCTTCCCCAGGATAAACTTCCCCATTAAAACCATTACTAGAATAAAAAAATAAGACCCAAGCCTTGTTACCCTCTAGATCTAATAGGAATAAAAGTGTCCGACTTGGTCCCTCATTCATGAAATCAAATGGGAGGTAATCCAAGTGTGATTTCATTACCATCATGATATGATAATACCACTAATGGTATATGATCCTCCCAGTTTTGACTTAAAATAAAATAAAACTCGATGCATGTTCACCGGAATATGATCAGTCCACTTTACCTAGCTAGCTGGATTGGGTAAAACACTAAACCCTACTGCAACTGTATCCCCAAAGGAATCCTATATCCTATCCCTAATCATTTAGTGATGTAATCATCACAATATACAATGATCATTTAGGGAATCCCATGAAGCTAAAATACATCCCACATGCACAAGTTTCCCAAACTCTCCATATAGCTCTGTTTGTTATCACCCCCAAAAAGATCAAAAAACAAGAGTTTAACATAGAAACTCTATGAAACTCCTTTTGATGCTCAACTAATTCCAATATATCCTGCTACATCCTCACCTTCACTTGATGTATTGATATAGAAAAATAGCATACTCATCACCTCATTTCAAATCATGACTGAAATTTTCATCCATCTATAGAAAAGGGTGACATGATTTCCTATTTCAATGAATTCCATTAAGAATGTATCCATTGGATATCTGTTCATTTAGAAATAACAATATTGATATCAAAAATTTGTACCTCCCTGGATTCTAGAAGAAGAAAATGACAGAAACTATCAAATGGATTTACACTACACCTTCATTAGGTATCTTACATTCTCTAACTCTAACATCGAGGACTTGAGGGTACCATCACAATAGATTACCACAAAATGATCTAAGAAAGGTAAGGATATGTATAAAAAGTCTTATTAACTATACCATGAAATTCAGTACACTAAAGTGTATCACCATGAAATAAATAAAACCACCAAATCACTAGGAATCCATTCTTTGTGCATCCAGCTCTCGAACCTAGAGCCGGTGATAACCCATCCTGAGGTCAAACTCTAAGATCTACATTATCTCCATCCATTAAGTGAAGAGTTCATAAATTCTTAGTAGAGGATAATTTCTATCATTTCACATGGTACAAGATAGATTAATTAAAAACCTAAATCAATAACTCATCATCCCCTCAAGTGAACAACACATGGCTTCCCAGGAGAGTACACTAGGTCTTACAAATCACCTTATCTATAGACTCCTCTAACCACAACTCCACCTCTCATAGATACATGGCGTAATATGATATGAAAGAGTATATATCGAGTCATCCCTAGTGAAAGTACATGTAGAAATAAAAAACTTGATGGTGTGGTAAAACTAGCACATCCATAAGAATAATTTTCTCATACTCATCTACCATTATAGGTATTGAAAGATCATAGAATATAACACATAAATGGTACCACTAGACAACTGAAGGGGATTCTCTCATAAACTCATTCACATGAGCTCATCATACTCTTCATAGGATCAATCCTTATCAATGTAGGAAAATACTATCTAAAAAAGATAAAAACAACACCACAATCACTGGGGGAAACCATATATGTATGAACGGTAAATGAAAAACCCATAAAAAGGAATGAATATTATGATACCACTCATATTATGGAAATATTTCATTCAAGGATATTTCTCTATCATCCTAGAGTTAGGTCACACTATTGGTAGAAGTGTGTAATCACTAATCCTCTCTACAAGAACCTCCAATATAGGGGTCAAGAGAAATTGTCTCAACTAGTATCACTAGGTCATGAATATGGGATACATTCAAGGAAAGTAGATCATAAATTTGTGTGAAAACTAAAAATGGGGATGTGATGTACCATGTCACCAATCAAACCTCACTCTAATCCTCTATGATCTCTTACATTCTTGGATAAAATACATTCCCTTTCTAACATGATTAACATATCCATGAATTTCTTTGACACCTTTGTACATCAAAAAACTCAACCATTAAAATCAAGAAACTGAAAACCCACACAGGGATCTAATGATGACTTACATCACCTTAGAGATATCTCAAAAAAGGAGGTAGATGATGTGTTTAGACCTATGTCAAATAATGCTACCATAAAAGTAGAATTAACGTAGATCATACCTCAAAACACTCCTAGATCCTTGGGGTAAAAATCATATGTCACCTAAATCTTCTCAAAAGCCTGACCTCCATCTTCCCAATCATATGGTGGTCCACTTGAGGGTGGTGGTGGTTGCATCAAACCAAATAACATTCCACCTCCTATAGCTCTCCCATATCCCCATCACAATTACCACCATGTTAAACTCTTCACCCCATAAAATGCATATTACTTAGAAGTTAATATATCGAATATATAGCTGAAACACTATGGGTAGGAAAATCACATGTGATATACCCTCTTCCACGATAAGCATAACAAAATATTAGCCTCATAGAACTGATCTATCCCTGATATATCTTATGAATGCTCCTACTTCGTGACTTTCATCACATGCCTCATATCAGAAGGTCCACTGAACCCCATCCATCACCAAAAGAGATATCCATCACTCAGTTTGGAATACTTCATCCACTTGAACCATTGAATGCGAGTCTACAAATATATCAAAAGGAGAGACCAAAAATTTCCGACCATCCTAAATAAAGAATCCCACATGAGTAACCCCATCTAGGGAGGCCTCATCACTAATCCGTTCAAATTATTTATTATATTAAGGAAGAATCACTGGATTTCATCCTAAATATTTCCACAAATAAGAGAATATGAACCCCATTCCATGAGTATATCTGGTGATAAGACTAAAGAAGGAAATGGAAACCACAACCCCTTCTTATATGATGCATGTACTAATGTTTTTATTGCAACCAGTGTCTATATATACCGAGTCAAAAATAAGGTTATAAAAGTCCTAATGAATGGATACTTCATCCATAACACCAACAATGGATATCCAAGCGTAATATCTAGCCTCAAAATGCATTAAAACTATTTCCCTAGTCCCTACAACAAACCTCACAACGAGACATAAGAAACTCCAAACTCTGATCCTAAAACCAGGCAACGTCATAACACATTAGGATTGGTATATAAATGGATAACATTATTTCATTACTTAAACCAATGGATATTGAGAAACAACTACCCCAATACCACCTCCCATAGCAAATGGGTTGGAGACTATCACCATGAAGGTATATCATACACATGAGAGGCATTATCCAAAAGTACCTGTACATACGCACACATCTCCAAGAACATAAAATACTAAAATTTAAAACCACTAATAACAGTGAAAAAAAATATATATTAATAATTCCACAAAAAAGTATGAAATACAGTACTAAAAATTATAAAAATGGTGCTAAATACAAGCCCACCCAAAACTAGAAATAATGTTTGACCAGATCAGAGGGGGGATTACTGTTAAATGCATCAGTGGAATACGCCTCAATAATTATAGCCCAAACGAGATCCACCTTCTATTATCCTCAAAGAACTATGAAAAAGTTTCATTGTCTACATAATACATGATATTTTTTAGTAAAACCCATGAAGGGGTGAGTATAATAATACCCTATCAGGAACCCCATAATTACTAAACAAAAAAAATCAGGAGTAGGGATCTCGTCACATTTAATGTTAATCATAATGGGTGACATACAATAAATCATCCTAATACATTAAAAAATATTCCATGTCCCATGTGGACATAAATACTATCTTCCATAGAACTACAATTACATTTTAATATAATACTCTTCAAGGAAATCTCACTCTATGATCCCTACCATCCAGAATGAAACTCAACCAAAAGAACATGATCGACTGGGGGGAACCACATCCCAAAATATAATTTCATTAAAGACACTCATCCCATAGGTAACACTCATTAGGTATAGTCATAAAGAAAACAGATAGGGTTCAAGTAAGATACACACTCGATTAAACTACACCTCATTAGAAATATTAGATCTCAATACACAGATAATGGTCAATACCTTGAGATCAATAGGAAGACACTAGAGCCTAATGAAAATATCCTCCTAGACATGGGATCATATACCATCTAAATATTGGTCATTACAATTAAAAATATCCCAATATAAGTAAACAGAGATGGAAATGAATATTCCTTAGGCCTTTTTGATGGATACATGCTCTAGGACAGTGAGTCTATAGTTGAAACAGGCTGATATAACTCAATCCAAAATCAGGAAACTCACCCTCACCACACAAATATTCAAAAAACTATCTATGGTGTAACCCTATATGATGATAATGGAATAATTCACTGACCCCTCGTAGGAATAGAACATACTAACACACAAATCCAACACTAGTGCATGGATGTTCCCAAAATATCACAAAGAAGATAAGATGTGAATAAATATGAATCTAACCTATACTCAAAGTAGTACAAGGTGTATCCCTGGGGGTACATGGCATGTTCCCCAATCCTATAACTGCATATATCCCACACTCACATGACATGAACATTTTTAAAATACACATCGTGTCTGTAAGGTACACAACATGTAGATTTCACCCTCAAATTCGACGTGTTCTTTTGTCTATGAGCATGTACATGGCCGTGTTCAAGTACATGGATCTGCCTATGTACTCTAGTCTACCAATGTACGTCTGAAGTACATGGTGTGTAGGATTTTTGGATGGATCCTAGTGTTTAACATACACATTCCCATGTATTTTACTATGTGCAAGCAATGTGTCCCTCCACACATGGAATGTGGGGTAACACAATCTCCCAAGAACATACTCCCCATACACACTGATATTCCCACCACGTGTTACATGGAATGTTAGTTACAACACATGGAGTGTAATGCAACATGGTCTTTTGGGAGTGTATGCCCGTTACACATCCAGCTATCCAGCTAAGGGTCACATAGAATGTGACACATGTCAAACAGCATGTCATCCATATATATGTGTTAAAACCCTATCACCACACCGAATAGATTATATGTCATATATTCATGGGAATACATGCAGTGTAGTCAATAATTTTACATAAATTCCAAAACATTCATGCCTCTTTTTTCAAGATTATACACACATTGATTTTTACAAAAATTTTCCTATTTTTCAAATATCTCAGATTGACCAAACCCTATCACCATCGATGACTGGATTCTAGACATATATATTGATCAGGAACCCCCTCCATCATGCGTCATCTATTATACATTCCCAAACTATGGAGAACAACTCTTGATCCATTAGTGGATATATTTATATAGTTTTATACCCCAATAATTTCATTGAATCTCTATCCCATATCAATGATAGTGACCTATTTCACCACATAAAAAATGTGGAATGATTTTTCACTTGGTATTCATCAAATTGTAGGACAAATAAAATTTCCAATGGTGAACAGACATAGAACTAGGAGACAAAACCATATAAATAATCATGATTAATGGACCTTAGCCTTTTTATATTTTGGATTTGATCAATTTTCATAGAAAATATGAAAAAATAGCTATAAAACTACAAAAAATAAAATAATAATAATTATCCTCAAATTTCACAAATAAACAATACCGGTAAAACGACTGATTTTAGAATCAATCCACTAGTCGATTGATTCAAATTCGTCACAGGATAATTAATGGGGATAAATAAAAAAACAAAAAACCTACCTCAATTTATATCAATCATAGGTGACGAAACAATCTCAATATTTTTTCATTAGTGTGATCCATGAATTCTGATGGCACTCTGGTCACCAAAGATTGATTTGTTGATGTTCTCCCACAAAAAATCTCCTTCACCAGATCCACTATCAAACTCCATGTTTATGAGCCCAACCCATTTTTTTTATAATAGGGTTTATATAAGAATTTTTTAGGTCGTTACATCACTGAATAATATAAATAAATCAATTTATTTATTTTATTACATGCACCCGTAACAAAACTTTATTGAAACACTTCACACCAGTGAAGTTTATGTCACATCTATGGTAAACACATGCTTTGAAGACAACGTTGGAATCTAATTTCTTACATAAGCCTCCTTTTATGTTTAATTACAATTTTCTAAGACAACTAAATTCATATAATATTAATACATTTAATATGTTTTAAAAATTAGTTCCTTGATCACCGGGCCTCAGAGTCTCACTCGATCTTAGTGCTTAGATTTGGAAATTTTAATTGAAATATTCCAAATTATAACAAAGTAAAAGATAATAAATTACAAAATTAAAACCTATGGTTTTTAAAATCTCCCCCATGAAACTTTATACCCCAAAAATTCCTCTGTAACATAGTAAAATTTAGAATTCCAATAATACCCAAAATATAAAGAAGAAATAATTTCCATCTAAATTCCCAAACGTCAATACACAGGACATGATGCATGAGAAAAAAATTCTATTATATGAACAATATTTAATTATTTGGAAATCACTAATATAATATGCACTAGTATCCTGAAGATGAAGATGAAGACTTCTCACTAAATGAATGCGAAGAGACAAAAAAAAACACAAATTGGGATAGCCATTCTTATGATCTTCTTCGAAATGTAGAATATCAAGATTTCTATAACTTATCATAAGATCCACATTAATAAAAAATAAGATAATACAAAACAATATATATACCACCTTTAAAAAATCACAAGTTTACCAAGCCAAATGACATCACACTCCAACCAAAGGAATCCTAAAATTTTACTTCACAAAAATGGGAAAAAACTCATTGAGACCTGGAACAGGTATCCCCACCATTCCTAATTTATCTATAATGGTGTAAAATATTATAGTTGAACCCAAAAGAAATATTTTTGTAAAATGGACCTAATTACCCAAAACACAACAAATAGTTTAAAATACCTTAAAATATAAATCATTGATATTAATAAAATGGTCATTACACCCAACCACCAAGAATACACACTCTAAGAAAAAAGAGGGACACCCTAAAAACAAAATTCCTCAAATTGAAATGTAATGTTTCTAATATTGGTTCATGATACTACAAAAAAGGTTAATTTGGGGGAAAAATCAATGAACAATAACTGATAGTTATCTAAAATAAAATCACAATTTGTTATCTTTCATAACCATACTAAAAACCAACAGGTTTTCCCCATTACTATATCCCACTACCAATGAATGCCTATAGTGAACCTAGACTTTTAAACATAATATTTCACTATTTTTAGCATAATTATCCATAAAATAAAAACCATGGATTGTAATTTCTTGCATCTTAAAAATATTAGGTACATAAAACTAAAAAATGGAAATAAAATAAAACAACTTTAATATTAATCATCCATATTGTGATCCTAACTTCTTTTGATATCTTACATCTACATATAATAAATTTGGGAGTACAAAGAAAAAATAGATGATCTAGAAATCCCAGTAAGGGAATAATCATAAAAATAATGCAAAAATCTCAGGTTAGAAAACATAAAATGATGACATAGAAATCCATGGAACATGAACAAATAATGTAATAATAACATATATATCATTGGATATTGTAATAATGAAATCATAGTAATGTATAAGAAACATAAAACATGACATAAACATGAATCATGTCTAACTTCCAAGACTATATCACAATATGGGAAAAGTATCCTAAATGAATCTGGTTTACTCACTGTAGAGACCCGAAGCCTGACATACATAGACATTACATTACTTTTGAGGAATACATAGTACATAACAAAAACACACACACAAGGACCATAATAGTTTAGTGTCTTTGGAAACTCGAAATATAATCTTCTAATCGTGGTGAAAGATATTCAACATATCCCATAAAGATATTCTTTTTTTAAACTAAATCCTTTCTTTATGTCCTAGGGAAAAGAAAACAAAAAAGGGTGAGCTCAAATGCTCAGTAAGGGTAAACAAAAGAAATATCAATCACGTCATATTCATAAGAACATATCTTTTGGAAATCTTAACCTGCAAAAGAGATCCTAATTTCATAACATGGGATAAATCATAGTAGTTAAATGTAATACCAATAATCATAACATAAAACATGAAACTTTTTGGCATACACACATAATCATAGAGAATCATTTCTTATTAGTCAAGACTCACTGCCAAGACCATCTTAGTGGAAAAAGTCCCTTTCTGAACCGAGTTCACTCCTCATTTCAGTCCTATTTCACTGAACCGGTATAACCTACCGTTCCAGCCATGTCTATCTCATGAGATATAAAATCTTTACCCAATGAATTGGAGGGAGATATAGGTCCCACCGATCATATAATTATACCATTCTTATGTGTGCCACAAAATCATAAACCATAAATCATAGCATAACCCATGTAATAAAAATGGGAATCTTAAACATTGTGACATTATAAAACAATTCATATTAGATAAAGGAATTCATAAAAATAATTCCATCACTACATAATCAAATAAATTTAGTAATAGAGATATAAACATAACCCTATATTATCTTATATGGAAAATAATTTTGATAAAACAATTGAACTCCATTCTTCAGGAAAATATCCTTTGAAATTCAAAAACATTTTCCTTTCTTAACATGTCATAAAATTTTAAACTAAAAGAAGTTGATTAAAGATAAACTTGAAAAATTGTAAAAGAAGCTTCTTGGAAATAATGTTTTAAAAATCCATTCATTCCGTATAAGTTAAAAAAAAAATTCTTCGTACTTTTGTCGGAAAAGTCAAAAAGTACCTCGTACGAAAAAAGAAAAAATATTCCTTTTATATCCTTTACTAAAAACTCACCGAAGGGTAAAATTGGATTTAAAAAATTGTATGTGGATGGAAATAATATTACATAATGAGGAAACATGGATGTGGATGATAAAATACACCCCAGTAAATACCAAAGTATAAACAATCTCGGATAAAAATGAGATTGTGATATTTCCCTTACCTTAGGTCTGATTTGCTTCATATGTGTCCGAACCTCTTGTATAATGATTTAAATAAAGTAATTGACTTATTCCAGAATCATAATCTTTGTTATGATATCATATATGGTTCACTTATGGCTTTATATTACCTGTTCTTTTGTAAATTCCATGTTAAAGAGCGTTTTGGGTAAAATCGTTTCATTTGTCATCCGTGTTTTGACTTGTAATTATTCATATGATTACTTAGAACATGATTAATTACTTCCATAATATAAAACATGATTTATATATAATATATATTCAGAATATAATAGATCAGTAAATGGAAAGAAATACACCGTTCTTGGAGACGGTAGACCGTACGTACGCATGAATGCTGTTTTCTTTTCCTTATTGAGTTGAATGGAATTAAGTAGATGACATACATATATATATACACATAAATATAGAATCATTATTATTTCATATATTTCATTATTACTTATTATATATAATTTATAATCATTCATGAATGGTTAACGTGGAGAATGAATCTCATCGCGTCGTGGAGACGGTAGTCCATACGTACGCACGAGCGATGATATCATTCTCATGATCGTGGAATTGTATTGGAGTGTATGTATAATATTTCATAATAAATATCACTTTACAATAATAATATATAGTTATTATTTACACCATTATACCCATCCAAGTAAGGTGGTGGTGGAAAATAGATTACACCACGGCGTGGAGACGGTATTCCGTACGTATGCACGCACGGTGATTTCATTTTCTGTAGGATGGATAGATGGTGAAATAAGGTTGTTTCATAATTATAATAACATATCAGTATATAAGTGAAACTTATGTTGTTAATTCATAATGAAACAACCTAATAATAATAAGTGGAAGAAGAAATAAAGATGAAAGAATCGGTAACGAACATTACCTCTTCTTTGAAGCGCCTCTTTTAGATCTCCTTTTAGGGCACTAAAATTGGTCTTTGAGGAAGACAAAAACCTCTAGGATGTTTCAAGGGAATTGGAGAAGGGAATTTGGCAGGGTTTGGCCAAGATTTAAGGCTCAAAGTGGTGTGAGGAAGAGAGGGAGGAGATGTCCTTTTATAAGGGAGGAGAGGGGCACCTTTGGAATAACTAAAACTATTATTTTATTATAAAGTCCAATTCGGTTTTAAATAGCTCAAAATTTATTTATTTCGATAATAAGGTGGGGATGGGTCGAAATACTCTCATCCAATAGAATTTAGACAAGTTTAGGTTCCTATTTTAACCTTATCATTTAGATTTAACATTAAGTTAAATAATTTTACTTTTACTGTGTCTTCTTGTGTTCTTATACTATAAGGTTAATAAACTTACTATAAGCAGAAAAACGGACCCCAAGTTGTTTATTATTAATATATATAACCTTATCTAAGTCATTTGTCCGAAACTTAGATTTTTAGGAATAAAATAACAATTAATAATATAATATTTTTTTTAAAAACTACTTTATGTCAATTTTGATACTATTTAGTAATTGATTTTTTTGAAAATAATAACAGAATGATTAGTTCAAAAAAAGTAAATTAAATCAATAAAAACATGTCATATTAACATATAAAATTAGTTTAATTCATAAAAAGTCTTAAATTACATTTATTTGGGTATTTATTACATCAATTATGTCAATATTTCATTAATAAGACAATTACTGCATAATCTTTGTGTCATAATAAATGAAAATTATTTAATCCCTAAAAATTATAAATAAATTTATATATTTTAGATAATTGTATTATATTTCTGTAGAATATTAATTTTTTAAGTTTCATGAAGTTTATCACTATATTAAAATTATTATACTTATAAGATTTAAGAAAGTAACATGTTGTCACATTCTTTGGTTTTAATAATAATTAAATTATTTTCATGGAAAAAAGTCCATTAAATGAATATAATCCGACCCTTAGGTGATATGGGTCAACTTTTAGTCATCCAATTGGATTTTGACATGTGTTAGGGTAATTTTATAATATTATATTTACCCTTAATTACCCGATTTACCTTTAACTATGGTAAATAAAATTTACCGTAGTTACTATTCATAATTCCCAAAAATAAAAAGTAGCTTATTAACATAATTTGGATCCATTGATTCCAAATATGGAATCCATTTTTCCAAATTAAATACACAAAAGTTTCAGAAATTAAATTAAAATTAACCCCGTTGTCGAAAGAAAACGGGTTTTTCTTTAAAACATTGCAAACGATTGAATTGATTTATCCTACGAATTCAAGGTATAATCAATGATAATGACATACATTATATTAAATTGTAAAAATATATTCTATTTATACTTTAAAACCATTCAATATTATAATTTAACCATATGAATTATTGCGATGAAAAAAGTTGTTTTTAATTAAAATATAGCGTGTTTTTACTATTCATCAAAATATGAAAGTTACCAGAATGATATGAAAATTTATCCAAAGTAAATTTTTATTTCATGATTCCAAAGAAGAATTTTATTTTGTCAAATTGAACTTATAAACATGTCAAAAACTAGATTTAAAGTGGGTGCGCCATTAAAAGGCGGAAAATCTGCATTTTTTGGAAAATACTTATTTTACCCAAAAAATTTATTTTGTTCTTATACCATGTTTTAGAAAATGTGCAAGACGAATAATAATGTTATAAGATTCAAAATTTAGTTAATAATATTCATAATAGATAGTTCATAATAATATTATAATAATATATCGTTGTTTAGTAAAACCCGATATTGCGTACAACACACGCTATCGAGGAAGGTCGCGATTGCATGTAATGCAAGCCAAGTCAGGGTTTTGTGCTGTGCAAGAATCCTTCGTTGTTTCGTATAACATAATACAAACATATTTCATTTATACATTGAATATATATATATATATATATATAATCAATGTTGCGTAGAATAACTATTATCAAAATTTTTTGTAACACGATCCAAAATAGTGTTGCGTATACTGCAAGCTAATACGATGTTGCGTATAGCGCAAGGTAATCTTGGTGTAGCATACAACACAAGACATTAATGAAATTAAAAGAATTTTTTTCATAAAATCTCGGGGTGTTACATTCTACCCCCTTAAAATGAATTTCACCCTCGAAATTCATCGGGGTTATAAATGGTTTACTATTCGAAAGTTTCTTTAATAGAAACCCACATCGTAAAAAGGAATACCAAAACTAATCTTTAAAAAAAAAGTATGAAACGTAACAGTTACCCAAATAAACTAATCACTGGGTTTCCACATAGGTGAAAATATGGATATGGAAGAGAAATCTAACCATCATGTTCTGATGGAGAGTGGTAGAGAACATGGCTATGGAAAATCCAGCAATCACAAAGCCATAAATTTGTGATGATCTAAGGTACCATCTGATTCATCAGATATAAGAGCACTAGGACAACATTTTTGGTTTTCAAGATCATTTCCCTAAAGTTGATGAAATTGGAATTAGAAGAAATACTTTCGTGATTTTGGTATAGTCTCACCGTTTATCATTCTTTAGACAATTTCCACTTCATCTCTTAAAAAAATGAAGTTGAATTTTTCATTCGTGATGTGTTAGCAGATCATGTGATAGAATGATGGTTCGTTCCATCTGTCTCAAACAAAAGGTTAGAAAAGTTATCAAAAAATACATAGTGAGATTAATCATATATGGTTCCTAAAATGGACTTATATTTCATATATCATACTGCTTAATATAATAAAACTAGTTTCTACTAAATAGGGACTTCCTGTAGGCCAGTGGTAGGCGATAAAGGCCAGTCGCACTTTGGTTGTGGGTTCGACTTCCACGGCCTTGTCTGACATGATGGGCTGTCGCCCGTCCTGCAGGTTGTCCATTTTCTAAATCTATATTACTATAACATCCCATCAACAATATCAAAAAAGTTTTATCCTTAAACAATACTAACTTATGTCCAACATAATCCATTCCAATCTTTAGGCTTATCTAAAATACTTCGGTCCAAGCTCATAGTATAAATAAAATGATCACGTGAATGCCATAATTTATCCCCCATATATCATAAGATATATCTTATTGGTCAAATTACAAACATGTGAATACCTTAATCATGTATTCTCTTGAAGAATGAATATCCATTGAACTTTAGTGAAAACATGAATGCAGTTAAAAGTTAACACTTTCCACATACCAAAATCCTCAAAATTCTATATCCTCAAACAATGATATCACTTAGTCCTTATATCAATCATGAGCTCATGAATACTATCAAACATATTAGATTCTCTTTATCCCTTCATTATGTGTATATGATCTGCTTTCCAAAAATATTTCAATCACTTTTCATGGTTACCGATGCCATAAAATTATTGAAAACCACAAGAGACCAAAACATAAATATTTAAATATTCCACGATACTATATACAACATTATTCTGGAATCCCATTACACAAACACTTAATCATTCCACCACATCGTTGTAATATTCAACATCGCCAATGGTGATCGCATGTGACTTCCCTTTGTCCTTTTCCTTAAGTGGTTGCTCATGTCGATCATCACTAACCCTTGGATTAGGGAATTTATTAGCATAATGCCCCATTTCCTTACACTTGAAGCATTGAAGTGTTGTTGGTGCGTTCTTTGCAGTCTTTTCTTTATTCACATCATTAGAAACCCTTTTTCCATTATTTCGAAACTCAGCTGCTCGATGACCTTCTTTTCCACACTTAAAACATTTTCTAGTCCCTTTAAGACAATCTCCACCATGCTTCTTTCCACACTTTGAGCATAAGGAAACATTCATCTTCTTTTCACCATTATTCTGAGATTTCTCCTTGAACTCCATCTTTCTTTTCTTGTCAAAACTATGAGATGGATAAGTAACACCAACTTCCATTTCTAACTTGATAGCACAACGCACAATTTCTTCATAACTACTGAAGTCTCTTATAGCTAATTCCCTTCGAAGATTTGGTTTTAAGCCACTGAAGAATCGATCAACTTTACTTTCAGGTTGGATGATAAATCCAGATGCATACCTTGCAAGCCTTGTAAAATTTTCTTTGTATATACCAACAGATTCATCATCCTTTGCTTTAGTTCAAGAAAATCCTTCTCCATCTTTTTTCGAAGAATACGAGGGAAGTACATATTGAAAAATAAGTTCTTGAACTTGTCCCATTCCATGGACTCAATTTCATCTCTTTTCCTCGTATTCTTGATAAGATTCCACCATTGATCAGCTTGACCTTCCAAACGATATACTACTAAGATGACTTTATCATGTTCATAACATTGAAGAACTGAAAATATCTTTTCAGTGGTACTGATCCATTGTTCAGCAACAAGTGGATCAGAATACCCACTGAAAGAAGGTGGACGTTGCCTCATGAAGGACTCAATAAAATGTTATTCCCTTATCTGCTCATTTGGAAGTCCAAAATGATTCATAGCTTGTGTAAGTATAGCAATAAGATTTTTCACTCCATCTCCCATAACATTTGTTTGTTCAGGAGGACAATCATTGCATTGTCCATTGCATTGATCAACACGGTTCCTTCGGGTTCCAGGCATCATCTAAAACCCAAAAAGAATAGTGTGAGAGGAAAAAATCATGCTAGGGAAAACAACATAATAAAGGGGGAGTATCCTCAATATCTAACATCTTATTTTTAATTCTATGATCGTTAGTATAATTCTAGTACTATAACCTATACGTCTACTTAACCTTAGGGACATACCTAGAAATACCATAGAAATATCTCTAGGGATCTCACTAAAGATCTCGCATCCTAGTTTCCAAAGGTTAACTAAACCTTTACTCTAATACCAACTGTAGAGACCCGAAGCCTGACGTACATAGACATTACATTACTTTTGCGGAATACTTAGTACATAACAAAAACACACACACAAGGACCGTAAAAGTTTAGTGTCTTTGGAAACTCGGAATATAATATTCTTATCGTGGTGAAAGATCTTCAACATATCCCATAAAGATCTTCTTTTTTTTTAAACCTAAATCCTTTCTTTATGTCTTGGGGAGAAGAAAACATAAAAGGGTGAGCTCAAATGCTCAGAAGGGGTAAACAAAAGAAATATCAATCACGTCATATTCATAAGAACATATCTTTTGGAAATCTTAACCTGCAAAAGAGATCATAATTTCATAACATGGGATAAATCATATTAGTGAAATGTAATCCCAATAATCATAACATAAAACATGAAACTTTGTGGCATACACACATAATCATAGAGAATCATTTCTTATTAGTCAAGACTCATTGCCAAGACCATCTTAGTGGACAAAGTCCCTTTCTCAACCGAGTTCACTCCTCGTTTCAGTCCTGTTTCACTGAACCGGTATAAACTACCGTTCCAGCCATGTCTATCTCATGAGATATAAAATATTTACCCAATGCATTGGAGGGAGATATAGGTCCCACCCATCTCTTAATTATACCATTCTTATGTGTGCCACAAAATCATAAACCATGCATCATAACATAACCCATGTAATAAAAATGGGAATCTTAAACATCGTGACATTATAAAAAAATTCATATTAGATATAGGAATTCATAAAAATAATTCCATCACAACCTAATAAAATCAATATAGTAATAGGGATATAAACAGAACCCTATATTCTCTTAGATGGAAAATAATGTTGATAAAACAATTGAACTCCATTCTTGAGGAAAATATCCTTTCAAATTCAAATTTTTTTTCCTTTCTTAACATGTCATACAATTTTAAACTAAAATAAGTTTATTAAAGATAAACTTGAAAACTTGTAAAAGAAGCTTCTTGGAAATAATGTTTTAAAAATCCATTCATGCCGTATAAGTTAAGAAAAACATTCTTCGTACTTTTGTCGGAAAAGTCAAAATGTACCTCGTAAGAAAAATGACAAAAGATTCCTTTCATATCCTTTACTAAAAACTCACCGAAGGGTAAAATTGGATTTAAAAAATTGTAGGTGGATGGAAATAATATTACATATTGAGGAAACATGGATGTGGATGATAAAATACACCCCAGTAAATACCAAAGTATAAACAATCTCGGATAAAAATGAGATTGTGATATCTCCCTTACCTTAGGTTCGATTTGCTTCATATGTGTCTGAACCTCCTGTATAATGATTTAAATAATGTTATTGACTTATTCCAGAATCATAATCATTGTTATGATATCATATATGGTTCACTTATGGCTTTATATTACCCGTTCTTTTGTAAATTCCATGTTAAAGAGCGTTTTGGGTAAAATCATTTCATTTGTCGTCCGTGTTTTGAGTTGTAATTATTCATATGATTACTTAGATCATGATTACTTACTTCCATAATATAAAACATGATTTATATATAATATATATTCATAATATAATAGATCAGTAAATGGAAATAAATACACCGTTCATGGAGACGGTAGACCGTACGTACACATGAACGCTGTTTTCTTTTCCTTATTGAGTTGAATGGAATTAAGTAGATGACATACATATATATACACATAAATCCAGAATCATTATTATGTCATATATTTAATTATTACTTATTATATATACTTTATAATCATTCATGAATGGTTAACGTGGAGAATGAATCTTATCGCGTCGTGGAGATGGTAGTCCGTACGTACGCACGAGCGATGATATCATTCTCATGATCATGGAATTGTATTGGAGTGTATTTATACAATTTCAGAATCAATATAACTTTAAAATAATCATATATAGTTATTATGTACACCATTATACCCATCCAAGTAAGGTGGTGGTGGAAAATAGATTACACCACGGCGTGGAGACGGTATTCCGTACGTATGCACGCGCGGTGATTTCGTTTTCCGTAGGATGGATAGATGTTGAAATAAGGTTGTTTCATAATTATAATAACATATCAGTATATAAGTGATACTAATGTTATAACTTCATAATGAAACAACCTAAGAAGAAGAAGTGTAAGAAGAAATAAAGATGAAAGAATCAGTAACAGACATTACCTCTTCTTTAAAGCACCTCTTTGAGATCTCCTTTTAGTGCACTAAAATTGGTCTTTGAGGAAGACCAAAACCTCTAGTATGTTTCACGGGAAGTGGAGAATGGAATTTGGCAGGGTTTGGGCGAGCTTTAAGGCTCAAAGTGGTGTGAGGAAGGGAGGGAGGAGGTGTCCTTTTATAAGGGAGGAGAGGGGAACCTTTGGAATAACTAAAACTATTATTTTATTATAAAGTCCAATTCAGTTTTAAATAGCTCCAAATTTATTTATTTCGAAGCTAAGGTGGGGGTGGGTCGAAATACTCTCATCCAATAGAATCTAGACAAGTTTTGGTTCCTATTTTAACCTTATCATTTAGATTTAACATTAAGTTAAATAATTTTACTTTTACCGTGTCTTCTTGTGTTCTTATACTATAAGGTTAATAAACATACTATAAGCAGAAAAACGAACCCCAAGTTGTTTATTATTAATATATATAACCTTATCTAAGTTATTTGGCCGAAACATAGATTTTTATGAATAAAATAACAATTAATAATATAATATTTGTTTTAAAAACTATTTTATGTCAATTTTGACACTATTTAGTAATTTATTTTTTTGAAAATCATAACAGAATGATTAGTTAGAAAAAGTTAATTAAATCAATACTAACATGTCATATTAACATATAAAACTAATTTAATTCATAAAAAGTCTTAAATTACATTTATTTGGGTATTTATAACATCAATTATGTCAATACTTCATTAATAAGACAATTACTGCATAATCTTTGTGTCATAATAAATGATAATTATTTAATCCCTAAAAATTCTAAATAAATTCCTATGTTGTAGATAATTGTATTATATTTCTGGAGACTATTCATGTTTGAAGTTTCATGAAGTTTATCACTAAATTAAAATTATTATACTTATAAGAGTTCAGAAAGTGACATGTTGTCACATTCTTTGGTTTTAATAATAATTAAATTATTTTCATGGGAAAAAGTCCATTAAATGAATCTAATGAGACCCTTAGGTGATATGGGTCTCCTTTTAGTCATCAAATAGTATTTTTACATGTGTTATGTTAATTTTATAATATTATATTTACCCTTAATTACCCGATTTACCTTTTACTATGGTAAATAAAATTTACCGTAGTTACTATTCATAATTCACAAAAATAAAAACTAGATTATTAACATAATTTGGATCCAATTATTCCAAATATGGAATCCATTTTTCCTAATTCAATACACAAAAGTTGCAAAAATTAAATTAAAATTAATCTCGTTGTCGAAAGAAAATGGGTTTTTCTTTAAAACATTGCAAAAGATTGAATTGATTTATCCTACGAATTCAAGGAATAATCAATGATAATTACATAAATTATATTAAGTGGTAAAAATATATTCTATTTATACGTTAAAACCATTCAATATTATAATTTAACCATATAAATTATTGCAATGAAAAAAGTTGTTTTTAATTAAAATATAGCGTGTTTTTACTATTCATCAAAATATGAAAGTTACCTGAATGATATGAAAATTTATCCAAAGTAAATTTTTATTTCATGATTCAAAAGAAGAATTTTATTTTGTCAAATTGAACTTATAAACATGTCAAAAACTAGATTTAAAGTGGGTGCGCCATCAAAAGGCGGCAAAACTGCATTTTTTTGAAAAATACTTATTTTACCCAAAAAATTTATTTTGTTCTTATACCATGTTTTAGAAAATGTGAAAGACGAATAATAATGTTATAAGATTCAAAATTTAGTTAATACTATTCATAAAGTCTAGTTCATAATAATATTATAATAATATATCGTTGTTTAGTAAAACCCGGTATTGCGTACAACACACGCTATCGAGGAAGGTCGTGATTGCGTGTAATGCAAGCCAAGTCAGGGTTACGTGCTGTGCAAGAATCCTTCGTTGTTTCATATAACATAATCCAACCATATTTCATTTATAAATTATATATATATATATATATATATAATCAATGTTGCGTAGAACAACTATTATCAAAATTGTGTGTAACACGATCCAAAATAGTGTTGCGTATACTACAAGCTAATATGGTGTTGCGTATAGCGCAAGGTAATCTTAGTGTAGCATATAACACAAGACATTAATGAAATTAAAAGAATATTTTTCATAAAATCTCAGGGTGTTACACTCACTACCCAACATGACGTCTCATGAGAGATAAATATTACCCAATTAATTAGACTGTTGTATGGGTGAAACCATTATAACATGTTCATGAAAACCTATTCCACATGATGAATCATATAGATGTAATAAACATAAGGGTTACCCATTGAAAGATATGGGTATCATAATCATGTCATAAGGCATACCAAATGAGTGTATAAAAAAGGTGCCCATAAAATAATGGATTTAAATCATAAAAGGAAATTAATATGATATGATATGAATAGATCAGGATATATGATGTCAAACTGAACTGAAATCATTTAAAAAAGGTTTTTAATAAACATTATAAATTATCCTCATTAGTGAATTTTAAGGGAAACTATTAAAGAGTTTTTAAAGAATAAAATGTATAATATTTTGAATAAAATAATAATGAACATAGATACTTTTTAATAATAAAATTGTGTATATATAAAAATATTTTATTTTTTAAAAAATATCCTGGAGTGTACTTGAGAATGGAACCTAATAAATACATGTATTCCCACATAAAAGAAATAATAATAGAGATATGTACATATTTTTGAAACATAAACATAGAATTTACTATGATTACAAAAAAATAATTAAGAATTACATTGGGGTTAAGAGAGATAAAGTGTAACTCGAAGGAAAAATGGAGGTTTAGAGAGAATTCATTAATTTATGTGTGAAAGTGTTCTCACTGGTAATTAATTTCCTAGGTAATAAAATAAATAAATAAATAAATAAATAAAGAAATTAATTAATAACCTCTTGTATAATTATTTATTTTATTAAAATTTTATTAGGTTAATTTATGGCCATTTTTTTGACTTATAGTGTTTAATTTTTTCATTTTGGGAGTGTTCGTTTCATATTTTCATTGTCGGTTCGCTTGTGTATAATTATGGAAGCTATTTTAAATTTGAATGAAAACTAGAGAAATGGAATTATATGATATAAATTAACCTCTTTAGTTTTAAATGGATATATATATAATTTTTTTCATAAATGATAATGTATCACTGTAATAAATGGTAATGATGAACGTTAATTTGTTTTGGTGAATTTTCAACTATCACAAAAATGTATTGTTTTATTATTTAATACTATGTATGTATATTAATTATAAAACACAAAAAAGTTTTAATATACCTTTTAAAATATATTTTAACTATTATAATGGTTTTATGTTTTTCCATGAAGGTGGTAATAGATAACAAAAATCGTCGTCCACGAAGGTGGTGAATCGACACATTATAGACAATGTGTTGGTTTTTAAGATAAAAAGATAAGAGAAGATATTATATGATGGATATCCCATTAAAAATAATATTATTATATATATAATACTTTAGTTATCATGTTACTTTTTATAGGGGAGGTGAGATAAGGATAATTGAATAATGGAAATAAAAATAGAAATAAGGAGGGTTTTACCTCTTGAGTGTTGTCTCCTTGCGAACCTCCTCAAAGCACATGGAAATGGTCTTCTCATGAGATCAACAAAACAAGAACATTGGGAATAGGATTGGGAGATGAATTGGGTAGAATATAAGAATGATCCAAGCCTTATAAGGTGTGAGTGGAATAGGTGGTGAGGGGTGGAATTTTTAGTGGGTATAGAGTGGTGTTTTTATTATTTTATTCATTAGTTTATTATTTCTACTTAATAAAATAAATAGTTTGGATTTTTGTGGCTATGTACAATAAAAAGATCATTTTATTTCGAGATAATGGACACTTACATCTTAAATTACTCAAACATGACTCAAAAATTTATTTATGTATATATAATGTTAAATACTATAAATTATCGTATTTAATTATTCACCAAAAATTAAACAATGTTATAAAAATACCAAAAATTCACTCGTGTAGATTTAAAAAATGGACTATGTTTTATGAAAATAATTTTATAAATATGATAAATTTAATTTTTAATTAAAATCATCCCTTATTCTAAAAATACCGAATTTTAAAATTATAAATTATTTTATGAGTCATTGAATGATTAATTAAGGTCTCATAATATAATGATAAGATAAAAAATATTAATTTATGAATATATTTTATAATAATAAATTTTATTTTAAATTATTATATTAATTATAAAATTGTATATATCAATATTTACGTTTAATAAAAATACCAATACTTAATTTAACATTTTTAAAACATTTATTTATTTATTCCTTGATATTAATATATTATATTTTCATTCATCTAATACCTTAATTTTATTTATTCTTTCAAAGGTGAGTTTAGTATTCTATTTTCTAATTTTCTATTCCTAATGGTCCTATAACTATTCTAACAGTCAGGTTAATATTCCATTGGTAATGGTTCGTTAATTTATATAAATAACACTTATTTCACTATTAATTAATGAAAATGAAGTTTTATTTTGGTCCTCTACGTGGTGTATGTGTTTTATTCTATATGAAATAATTATAAGAAGGTAATTTCCATTGATATAACTTTATGTTGTCACATTCTTCCCCCTTATGAAATTTCATTGTTGAAATTTTGTTTTACGTACTAAGGTGAAAACAGGTGAGGGTAGTTCTCATATTTGAAGAAGATAACTATAAAATAAAAATAATTAGTGGGCATTAATACATAGATAATATTCATATAAAATGTAAACGTTAAAAATTTAAGGATAAATTTAAAAATGAAATATATATCATAACATGTGATTATCTATTTTTCAATCAAAGTTATCCATGGTGGTAGAATTATCCCTAGGGTTCTTACTTATTTTTTATCATCATAATCAAAAAATTACTATACCATGATATGATAACAAATTTAGCAATGCTATACTTTTACTAATTATATTACATGATTTTACATATAATTATCCATCAAATACAAACTAGGAATCATAAAGTTTAGTGTCATTAGAAGATTATATATGTAAAACTAAAAAATTTGAAATAGAATAAAACGTATTTATATTTATCATCCCTAATTACATCCTATGTTCCTTTTATCTATTACATCTGCATAGGATAACATGGGTAATACATAGTCAAAAGGGATGAGCTAAAAATCCCAATAAGGGAATAAATGTAATAATAAATCATAACACATGGGTTAAAAAATAAACATGATGACATAGAAAGTCATGAAACATGAATAAACATATTGAATCATAAAATTTAGATAATTGGATCATGTAATCATAGCAACTTATAAATTTGGCAGCAACACACAACATGACCTAAACATGATTCATGGTTAACTTCCAAGAATATATCACATGGTGGACAAAGTCCCACAATGGAATCAGGTTTACTCCTTATCCCAAAGTAACATATCATGATACTAAAACATTACCCAATGAATTAGAGGGATATATTTTCACATAAATCATAACATGGTCATTCATCTATGTTCCACATGAATAATCATACATATGGAATAATTATAAGGGTTACCCATGGAAATAAATTGTTATTGTAATCATGTCAGAATCCCTAACAAATGGGTGTATCATAAATGTTTCCATTAAAGAATGAATTTAAATAAAAAATGGATAAAAAGGGAAAATCGTCATAGATCATGATATATTATGTCAAATTTAATTGAAAACATGTAAAAGTGCGTTTGAGAATCTTTAGAAATGAGCCTTTTTAGTGCAGTTTAAGGGAAAATATTAAATAGTGTTTATAGTGGAAAATATATATTTGTTTGAATAAAACTATAAATGAACATAGATATTTTTTGATGATAAAAACGTGTGTTTTTATAAAATTAATGCTGTCTTAAAAATATTATGTAGTTTTCTTGGAAATGGTTATGAAACTCAGAAGTTCCCTTTAATCGGGCTAGTTTATCAGGAAGAATTGATAAGGGAACCTTATAAAAACATGTATTCATGATAGATATCATATTTTAATATTTATACATTTGTGTATAAATGATTTAATCCCTTATCATTAATCAATTTTATCTTAGTTTCATCAATTGTTTTGTGAGTTTTCTGCTGATGTGTGAAAATTGGTTAACTCAGAACATTTAACAGTTTTATGTTGCCTCTAAATTTAGAGAATAAATTATAAAATATTCATCCAATTAATGTGATTCCATTTTTTTAGGATGGAAATATTCGGTTTCAACAAATAATTCTTCTAGTCCAAGTGGAAATTCAAATTCCAATAGGCCAAACAAAATCGATCAATGTGAACATTTATTCTATACGGCAGAATGAACCATGAATCATTCAATGAGGTATATCTATGGATACCAACCACCAAATTGGGTGATTATAGCTGGGTTTGAAATCCAACTCGATGAGGAAGCTTCCCATTAAATTTGATGGAGAAATTATGTGATTAAGGCCTCCCTTCAACTGATCAAAATAGGGTTGGTGGAATAGTGATTGGTGGATAGAAAAAGTCAGGTCTACTACTTCAACCACAACTCATTCCACACAGCACCAAATGCCTTGAAAAATCATGGGTCGATGGAAAAATACATTTATATCATCATATAAGAAGGTAAATCAGTATTATTTGTCCATATGGTGGGAGAAACGAAGCTATCTTTCTGGTGGAATGATTCTGGAGGATAAAATTTATGTTCTTTCTTTTCTTTATTTTGTTCTTCTTAGTTTAATAATGCCTTTTTCTTCCCCCTTCTTCTCAATTACCCTTAACATGGTGGGGGTAAATCTTATGAGTTATTGGGTAAGGTTAGGCTTTCTATTTATTCAATTCATGATTTTTTTTAATTTAGTGAATAAAAACTCTTTCTCTTTCTACAAAGTTGTTTTCAATTTCATTTAGTGGTTCTTATTATCAAGTGAAATTATATTTGGTTTTTGATTACGTTGTTGATTTTATATTTGGTAAATGATCATAATATCCCTCCAATAGGTTTTTGTCTATATATTATGTAATATATTAGGGCTTAATTATGAAGTACTCGGTGATAGTCAGTACATGTGGCAAGGGTATTGAATATTCTTAACTGTTTGGGATAAACAAGACCTGATCAGGAATTTCCTAACTCAATTAGGGGTATTCGCTACATTTGTTTCTCACATAGGAAGGATAGTATACTGATCTGAGATGTTGGTAAAGTTTACTCTCACCATCACCATTTACCAAATCAGTGATAGGAAGTGATTTTGAAATATCACATAAATCAACTAAGTATAAAAGGGTTGACTAAAATAGAACAATGATGGAATTGTAAATAGAGAACCAACCCCAACCTAATCACCCAATTCTTATCAAAATTTTTAATTACATGTTTTTATAATTTTTTTTGAATATTTTACTTTATTTTTATATTTATTTTCATTTTATGGTTTTCAAAACCAAACAATATAAAAAAAACACAATTTCATTATCAAATTTAAAGTGACATAAGTGATTGTTGAGTGCTTTTATATGGATATAACCTAGGTTAACCACTATACTGTATTTTAAATTAGTAAATAATTATTTTCTCCACACCCCACAATATGAAATTTTCAAAACTTGGTGACGTTGCTGGGGAGGATGTGCCACAATATAATTTTTAATATATAACATTTTTCAATTAAAAAAACATAAAAAATAATTTTCCATAATGATTTAAAATGATCATATATTTAATTCATGGAACAATTACCCAAAATTAGAGCATGAATATGAGTTTGGTTGTGATATAGTTTAGATGAAAGAACTTCTAAATGGAATATCAAAACTAGATAAGAAAAGTAGAACTTACATTTGAATATGTACGTGCATTGATGGAAAAAACAGAACCTATGAATGAACATGAGGAAGAAAAGAAGGAAGAATTACCTACTAATCTACTTGTAAGAGATCAAATAGATCTAGATGGATTCTGGAATGAGTGTGAATAACTACTTGATTGAAATATTCCTTAAAAATTATAACATCCAAAACCATTGAAGGAAGACACCACCAAAGTGGTGGAATTTGAAGAAAAGATTGAGGAGCCTGACTACCTACCTCTATTTTTTAAAATTCAACTACAAGAGGATCCACATAATGAAGAAGCAATTGATTTCATGCCACTTAAGGGAGTTATTTTTTTTCTTAACTTTTTTATTATGATTATATAGAATCCGAATTGAGTATTACCACCCCTTTCATGAAATTTTCAGATTCGGCCAACACATATATTTGCTTAATGGATGGAGAAAAAGAAGAAGATATATCAGAAGAAGAACACCTAGAGCTCCCCAAACCTGTTGATCATTTATTGGAAGGAGTTCAAGATGAGATCCAAGTGGACTTACTTGAGGAGAAAGAGACACAATATGGTTACCTTGAAAAGGAATTGTTTTATATTGATTCATCATGTTTTAATTTTATTCAAATAGAATTACACTCTCATTTTCCCTTTGACTATTCTTTTGATGTATCATACCTTGAAGAACCACTAGAGAATGAAGAAGAAGTTATGAAAGTGGAAACCAATAAAGAGGATCACTAATTATTTATACAGCCCACACCTTGTATGTTTAATATCATTTTCATAGGGGTGGATTTGGTGTACGATATCCATAGAGTCCTTATCAAAAAGGAAGAAGTTCAAACTGGAAGGAAGATGTGTTGGTGGTTCATATTAAAGAAACTCAACCCACCATCAGATTGGGGATAACCTACTGAAACTGCCCTTCTAGAGGCAGTTAAAACCCAGGGCCCACTTGGGGGATTAAACCAAGATCTATCTTTCTATTATCATTTTATTTCTATTTTCTTTACACTAAATAAATTTATTATGTTTTATTATCTAGCTTTGTTTGTAGGTTTTTATGTGCGTAACACTTATGAGCTTAAATCAACATTACAATACCAATAATTCAGGTTTCACCTTACCTTTACACTTTATTGATTTCTATGATTCAATTAAAAATATTCTTACATTTTAAATCAATTTGAATGCATTGCATACACTACATCATTTAAGTGTGGGGGAGGGAACCTTTATAGTTTAGTAATTTCAATTTTTGATTTTTTGTTTTTCCAAAAAAAGTGTGTTATTAAAATTTTTGTGTATTTTAAAATTTTTTGATCTAAAATGATTGTCATCAAAAATTTTGAAACCCTTTTCAATGTGTGAAACAACTTATCCCAAGAAACTGAGTTTAAATGAATGTTAAAATTAACATTGTTTGAAGTTCAAATCTTTATGAATTTTATGAAATGTACTCTAATTTTGGAATCCCATGCCACATATCACTGTCTTTATCATTGAAAAAATTTCTTGTGAGGATTATAAACCTAATTTTCATATTCTTCTTATTCACCTCACTTCTTGAGAGAACTATACCATGCTCGATTTGACCAGAATTTGATTTATTTATATCAAAACTTGAGGTTTTGAGGTACATGAGTTTTAAATGACTGAGGACTTTATTTGGTTTTAAATCCTATATTTTATATGAATCCTTTAAATTATGACCCAACTTGTACATTTAATCCTTGTATCCCATAGAATCCATTAATAGTCTGTTAGGTTAGCCACATCATAAGGTATTTTTCTTTATCCAACCTTCTCTTGAAGTGAAATTTAATAATCTAGTTGAACTTAAGTGTGAGGGGATGTTCACTTGTGGTGTTATACCTTATTTGGAGATACATTGGGTAGAAAATAAAATGTTTAAGATATGCTCTTGTTTCTAAAAAAATCATTCTGTTGAAAATTTTTCATTATCTAGAGCTGTCATGTAAAATAAGTTGTGCCATTATGTATCTTTTAATGAAAAAATAAAGTTGTGACTATTTGGAGCTTTCAAGGAAAATCATGTTTAAGATGACTGATAATTTGTTTATTAAATGATGAATGGTGTAAAATTTCACTAATATTTCATGATGATGGAGGTAATTTACTACTAATGGGAAGTGATGAGGAGACCATATTTGAGTAAAAATTATAATAATGTAATTTTTATTCAAAAAGAGACATGCCCTCCTTATTCAGCCTTAGAATATTTCACATCTAAATCCTTCCAACCTAAAGCCACAGAACAACCCTATAAATTCCTCATGTTAAATTATGTTCTTAACTCAAATCGAGCGGGAATATAGGAATTTATCAATCCTATGGTGACCCTTGCATGGGTATTGGATGAGAAAGACATTATTGAAAATTGATATTTGTGTAATGAGAGAAAATGAACGTTCGATATGTGTTTTCTGTGAATAGGAGAATAAATTAAGATGAAATATATTTAATGAACAATATTGAGAACTTTAAATAATAGTTTTTGATTAGGCATGATATCTTTTATTTCTTGGTGTTAAATTGTTAGATCTCATGGATATGTGTTTTAAATTTTTTATGATTTGATATCGATGTTTACTTGTCTGGGATTCCAAGTGATGGGTGTGGGGGAATTTACAGAGCTCATATTTTTATATTTATACATATATTATTTATTTATTTAATCCATTATCATTAATTAATTTGATCTTAGTTTCATCATTTTATTTTTTTTGGTGAGTTTTAAGCTTATGTGTGAAAATTGGTTAATTCTGGACATTTAAAAGTTTTATGTTGCCTCTATATTTCAATCATAAATAATAAAATATTCATCTAATTAACGTGATTAATTTTTTTTATGATTTCATGATTCCTGTTCTACAAATAAGTCTTCTATACCAAGTGGCAATTTGAACTCCAATAGGCCAACCAAAATCGATCAATGTGAACATTTATTCTGGACGGGAGAATGGACCATGACTCATTCAATGAGGCATATCTCTGGATACCGACCACCAAATTGGGTTCTTGTAGGTGGGTTAGAAATCCAACTAGATAAGGAATATTTCAATTAATATTCATGGATAAATGATATGATTAAGGCCACCCTTCAACAGGTCAAAATATGGTTTGTGGAATAGTGATTGGTGTCCATAAAAATTCAGGTCTACTAATTCAGCCAAAAATCATTGCACACTCCACCAAATGCCTTGAAACTTCTTGGGTAGATGGAAAAATAAATTCCTCACATCCTATAAGAAGGTACCTATGCATGATTTGGCTAGATAATGGGAGAACCAAAGCAATATTTCTCATAGAAATATTATGGAGGAGAAAGTTTCTATTCATTATTTTCTTTGTTTTGTTCTTATTAGTTTTTTGATGCATTATTCTTCCACCTTCTTCTCAATTACCCTTACCATGGTGGGGTAAATATTTTGAGTGATTTGGAATGGTTAGGTTTTCTATTTATGTAATGCATGAGTTCTTGTAATTTAGTGAATATAAACTCTATCTCTTTATATAAATTTGTTTTCAATTTCATTTAGAGGTTCTTATTATCAAGTGCGATTGTATTTGGTTTTGATTATGTTATTGATTTTAGATTTGGTAAATGATCATAATATCCCTAAACTAGATTCTAATCTATATACAATAGAATATATTAGTTCATAGTGATGAAGTACTCGTCAATCGTTAGTATGTGTGGAAGGGGTATTGAATATTCTTAATTGTTTGGGATAAACAAGACCCGATCATGAATTTCCTAACTCAATTGGGGGTGTTCTCTACATCTGTTTCTCACATAGGATGGATAGTAGACCGAGATGAGATATTGGTAAAGTTTAGTCTCACTGTCACCATTTTCCAAAAGTTTGATAGGAAGTGATATTGAAATATCACTTAAATCAACTTAGTATAAAAGGATTGACTAAAATGGAAAAATGATGGAATTGTAAATAGAGAACCAACCCCAACCTGATCACCCAATTCTTATCAATATTTTTAATTACAGGTTCTATTAATTTGTTTTGAAAATTTTACATTATTTATATATTTAGTTTCATTTATTTGTTTTAAAAACCAAAAAATATAAAAAAACACCATTTCATTATCAAATTTAAAGTGACATAAGTGATTGTTGAGTGCTCCTCTCCGGAGAAAACCTAGGTTAACCACTATACTATATTTTAACTTAGTAAATAATTGTTTTTTCCACACCCAATGAAAGGAATGTGTTAATTTTCCCATAATATAAATTATAATTTAGAAAAGTATATATTTTTGGAATATATGCACAAAATTTATTAGGAATACATAATAATAATTAATAATTACATTTGGGTAATGAGAGAAAAATCATAACTAGAAGGACAAATAGAAGTTCCGAGAGAATCACGTGACTTATATATAAAAGTGTTCTAAGATTGAAATTAATATCTAGGATAATAAAATAAAAGTAATTAATTAACTAATTCATAACATATTCATAATTTATTTAATTTATTATAACTTTATTTAGTTCATTTATGTTCATTTCATGGACTTATAGCCATTAATTTCATCATTTTGGTAGTGTTTGTTTAATACTTTCATGGTCAGTTCACATGTATATAATTTTGAAAATTCTTTTATAATGGAATAAAAACTATATAGGTGTATTTTATGATATTAATTTACCTTCATAATTTTATATGGTCCCATATTTAATGATTGATTCATTAAAATAAATTTTAATGATGAAAAATAGTTTATTTTGGTGAATGTTTGACTATCTCAAATTTAATAATATATATATTAGACATAGAACATAAAAAAAGTTTATAAATATATTTTATAATTTGGTTTAACCATTATAATGGTTTCACGACCATCCATGAAGGCAGTAATAGAAAATAAAAAATAATTGTCCAAGGTGGTGGTGAATTGACATATTAAAGATAATGTTTTTGTTTTTAAGATAAAAAAATAAGAGAAGAGACTAGATAATGTACATCACAATAACATAATAAAATTAATATATATATATATATATTATATCAGTTTTATCATGTTATGTTTGATATGGCAGGTGAATGAAGAATAGTAAAAGAAAGTAAATTACAAGAGAAAGAGGGAGGGTTTTACCTCTTTAGTGTCGTCTCCTTGAAAACCACCTTAAGGAACATGGAAATGGTCTTTTAGTGAGACCAGGAAGAATAGAAATTAGGGAAGATTTTTTGGAGATTAATTGAGAAAAATATAAGAACGAATCATATATTATAAGGTGTGAGCAGAAGAGGTGAAAAAAGGTGCTATTTATGGTGGGAAGGGAGGGGTATTTTTGATTATTTTGTTCATTAGTTTATTATTTTGGTTCAAGAATATCAAAAGGGTCTATTATTTTGAATATGTAATGTAAATAGAGATACATAGTTCAATATAATGTCCAATTTCATCAACCATGACTCAACCATGACAGAAAAATCATTTATTTACTTAATTGTTAAATTCCGTAAAGTACTGCATCTCACTATTGACAAAAAATTAAAATATGGTAGAAAAATACCAAAAAATCACTCTATTTTTTTTTGATGTGTACATTTCTAAAATACAATTTTTTTATAAAAATATGTTTCTAAACATGTGGAATTTAATTTTAAATTAAAATCATCATTTATTCTAAAAATATCGATTTGAAAATCATAAGTGATTTTTATGAAACATTGAAAAATCAATTAATGCTCATAAAACTATCTTATAATCATAAGTCAAGAAAATATTAATTTATAAATATTTTTTTATGAAAATAAGTTTTATTTCAAATAATTATAGTAACTATTAAATTGTAAATAAACATTTACATTTCAAAAAAAATACAAATACATAATTTAAAAATTTTAAAACATTTATTTAATTATTCTATGATATAAATATATTATTTTTTTCATTCATGAGATAAATAAATTTTATTTATTCATTCATAGATGAGGTTACTATTATTTTTGTTTTTTTACTATTCTTGATGGTCACGTTACTATTCTGATGATCAAGTTACTTTTCCATTTGTAAGTATTCTATAATTTATAAAAATAAGTCTTATTTTGTTATTTATTTATGGAAAGAAAGTTTTTATTAGGTTTTATATCTGATATATAAGTTTTATACTATATTGAAAGACTATAAGAAGGGAACTTCAATTGATAAAATTCTAGGTTGTTACATTCATTCCCCCTTATGAAATTTCTCCCTCAAAATTTTTCTTTACATACTAAAGGGAAATAGGTGAGGATACATCTCCTATTTCAGGAGATTAACTAAAAAAAAAAATAATATTTGAGGGCTTGAATACTTTTCTAATAAAAATCTAATAAAGGAAATATTTAACATAGAATGATAAAATTATAAGTAAAATTTATATCCTTACATGTGATTATATATGTTTTAATATAGGTTATCCATGATAATAGAATTATCCCTAGGGTTATTACATATGTTTTCTCATCCTCATATACAAAAATAACTAGACCGTCCTAGGATACTAACTATAGTTGTGGGAACCTCTATTAAGCTAACCAACACCATTATTTTAATGATCAAATAATAATATTTATATTTATTATAATAATCTTTATTTCATTCTGTTATCAGTTTATAATATGATAAAGGTGACAAAATTTTCCTAAGGATGACTCAATGCTAGTTCAATGACTAAAAAATGATGTGTATTCACCCCCAAGGATGACTCACCACTGAGATCCAAAATCATCTAAGTTTCAAAAGACTCACCATCATCTTTGATTAACCACCAGAATGTAATTTTGGCAAAGTATGGAATGAATAACCTTTAGCTATGTCATACTAATGAATTACACGTTATGAAAATTATGAGTCAACTCCAGCCTGACCAATATTTAGAAGAGTCACCACTAGAAGGATGACGTACTACCACTGAGTAACTATTTTAGGGACACAATTCTAGTGTCACACCACTAGTTTCACACCACTAGTGTCACATAACTAGGCATAAACATCACCAGAGAGTCCCAATTCCAAGAGTCCCTACCACTGCTAATTTACTTATCTTTTTGAAATAGTTACCTCTAATGACTATATTATTAAATTTAATTCCATATGTTATTTTAATTATTATTTCATAAAATATTTTTAGTTGCATTAAAAGATTTGTCAGCTATGAGTAAGAGGATGCATGATATCTGGATGATGATTCCATGCATGTTTCTATCGTTAAAGAGTTAAATTAGACTCCCTCATTCACATGATAGAAAAAAGATAATTTAATAATAAAACATTAATAGAAAAAAATTGTCTCATGCTTTAGAGATAGAGAATATTGAATTTTTCTTAAAATATCATACATGACTACACTCAACTATAGAACCAGAAGCACAACTTACATCTTGTACCTTATTATAAAGTGTCTATCACACCCTGTTATAATTTTTTCTATGAATAAAATAATCCTTAGTTTAACTAATTTTAAATGAGTCAAAAGCTAAAGAGCCCGACAAATAGAGAAACACCCACTATTCTTCACCCTTATTACTCTATTTGTTTATTTTTCATTTACATTTATGAGTAGTGTGTGTATACTCTATTTTATAGAATGAAAGCTCTATCATACTTAAACTAGAAGATACTTTACATCTTCCTATATACTCTTTTATTAGCTTATCCTATTATAACAGTGTTATTGGTATTATGTGACCTATTTATTATTTTGTACTCCCATAAAAAACAGTGGAAGATATCCTGTGTGGTATAGATAGTTGGTATACTATTGTAAAACACGATCCAGGTTGTGGATCAAATGTTTATATTATATAAATTTTTTGGAATCCAGTGATTGATAAGTAGAGAGGAATATGTATCATCTTAATATGAACCTCTAGTATTTAATTTCCATTGTGTTTTTTGTTTATCTGTCTGCTTTGAAATGAACCTATTTTAATCCTTCTACAAAACCAATAATTTGATAGTTTATCTTAATCAATATTTATATAACATATTAGTTAAGTAAATTGATTTCAAATTATAGAAAAATATTTTCTATTATTTTTACCAGAGACCAAATAAATATTTTGAGAAATATTTTAAAATATTAAAACATATATGAAATTACTATTTTGGTAAACTGAATTATTTTATTTTTATTGGGGGATTTTAATTAAATCAATTTTTAAAAGAAGTCATTTTGGGTACTCAATTGACCCCTATTTAATTACTCATCTCCTAAATCAAAATTGAAGGAAATTAACTTTATAATTATTATTATATGAAATCAAAGCAGAAATAGACCAGACTTTTCTAGGAGTCTTAGAAAACTCATACTTATCCTTAATAGTAGACAAAATCTAGAAAAAATTCAATTTGCATTTTCATTTTGATATCACATTATGCATAATTATTTCCTATGAATAAAAATATTCATGTTAGTATTAGAACCTTTAGGTATATTATCCATTTATGGAAATAAAATTTTTAAGTAACAAAAATTGAATATCTTTAAAGAAAAAATCAAATCATAGTTGAAATTTTTTGTAAATATTGATACCAATGAAGAAATCCTATGATACCATATATTGGAAAGATTAAGTATCTTAATTGGGGGTGAACTGAGTAACCAATAAAAATTATTTTAAATTATATTTAAATAAAATCCCCCAATTATAAATATACAAAAAGATTTTACCAAAATAGTACATTGATATGAATTTTAATCCTTTAAAAGATTTCTCAAAAGATTGATTAGGTATCTAGTGAAAACAACGTAAAATATTATGTTATCCTTTGAAATATTTTTTCCTATCTATGATCTCATATAAAAATTGATTAAGAAATTCTATCAAATAATTTATTTTATTTAATGTTTAAAATATGCTCATTTTAAAGTAGAAAGATAAACAAAATACACTGTGGAAATTAAAAACTAGAGGTTCAGTCTCTAGATGAGTCTATCTCCTGTAAACATGATAATCACCAACATACAAGAAGTTTATGTAAGACAAATATTTGATTCACAACCTTGATTAGATTTACAATAGTATATCAACTTTCCATACCACACAGGGCTTCTTCCAATGTTTTCTATGGGAGTAAAAAATAAACAATAGGTCACACAAGACCTCTACCATAGTTATTGTGGGACATGAAGAAAATAGAGTATATGAGAAGGTAACAAGAATCTTATATTTTAAGTAGGAGAGAATTTGTGTTATATAAAAATGCATATACACATAGTTCTTGTAAATGTAAAATAAAAATAATAAAACAAAGAAATATGGGTGTAGAAGAATAGGCTTTTGTCTTTGTGTTAAGATCAGTATCTTGTGACTCTTTGAAAATAATTTGAACTGAGGCTTGAGTAAGATTTTAGAAAATTATTGTAGAAAATAGTGTCTTATACTCTTTTTCTTGACTGTAGGAAGTCAATGGATGTATTTTATGCTTTATCATATAGTATTGAGTGTATTTGTGTAAGATCTTTTCAAATTCTTGCAATATTCTCTATCTTTTAGGAATATGATTTTTTGTCTATTCATTTTCTACTCTTCACTTCTCTTCTTATTCTCTTATGAATGAGGGAGTCTTCCTTAACTATTTCACTACTAGAACATGCTTGAAAACATCATTTAGATATCCTACATCCTCGTACTATAATATGAATCAGCCTTTAATAAAATTCCATAATATTTTAAGAAATAATAATTAAAATAAAATTTGGAATTAAATTTAATAATTTAACCATTATCAATAATTAATCCAAAAAGTTATGTAATGTAATAGTTGTTTTGATTCCAAGAATGGTGACTCTCTTGTGGTTTCTAGGTTTAGAGGTATGGAACTAGAAATGTCACACTAGAGTTGTGGCATTGGTATCGTGACACTGGCGGTGGGACACTGGTGGTGGGACATTGGTAGTGTTACAATAACAATGTGACATTGGTGGTGTGTCCATAGAATGGCGACTCAGTTGGAATTAGGTCATCCTTATAGTAGTGATTCCTCTAATGATTGGTCAAGATGGTAGTGAATCATACATTTCCAAAGTTACAGTCTAGTGGTACGACATAGCTAATGGTGATTCATTCCATAATTTTCCAAAATTATTATATAGTGGTGACTCATAAACAATAGTGATTTTTTCAAATCATAAATAATTTTGGATCTCAGTGGCGAGTCATCCTTGGAGGTGAATCAACCTCAATGGTGATTCATTGAACTGGTAGCGACTCATCCTTAGTAAAATTTTCCAACTATCTAATATTATAAAATAATAAAGAAACAACATGAAGATTATTAGAATCAATATAAATATTATTTTTTGACAGTTAATGAAATGGTGTTGGTCACCTTAATATAGGTTCTAACAATATCTTATTTTCTGACTATAAAAAACAATGGAAGTTTATGTACAATAAATCAAAGGGAACATCAATGGTAAATCACGAACTGACACATATGGTTTCAAAGATACATTAAAGTTGAAAACAATAAAAACCATTCCTTCCTATAGTACCCATTTTTCATCCGATATACCCCTTTTGGGATTATAAAAAATGTACAAGTAGAAAAAGAGTTATAAGGACATAATATTAAGAATAATGTGAAATTCTTCAAAATATGTGAAAACCAAAAATTGGTTATAAAAAAAATATAATTTCAATCAAAGACATAGTCTATGACTAATTATCTTTTGGATTTACTATATGGTCCATAGGTTTTTTCCCTTATACATGGTTATGGTAGAAGAAAATGTGATAGAGGGTTTATGAAGAAAATTAGTTGGAGTTGAAGGAGTTCAAGGTATGTTTGAAGGATAACTAGGTAGAGAATGAGGCTCTTTAATAAATATGGGTCTTTGGTGCAAAATAGCTTGACTATGAGATAAGGAAAAGGGTTGGAATTGAGCTCGAAATGGGTCATGAGTGACTCTTGCTACACACGAGTGAAGAAAATATTTTATAGGAGGTGTCAGTTTGGCTATCCCAATAATTACTTCATGAGCTACAATTGTAATACTATGCACATGAATGATGGGTTTCATAAGGTTGATGGAATCCATAATTATCTTCCCTCTTCACTCTAATTCAATGAAAAATTATGAATTATTTTCAAAAAACCATTGATGTAATGGATTCATCTTATTTAACTACATGAATGTTTCTTTGAAGGCTAGAGAAACATAGGGTATTCTATAATTTTCAGTAAAAAACATGAAATGGGTATTAAAGTCATTTTTAGTGAAAATATATGATTCATAAAACCTGATTTCCTTATAATGGTCTCTCTGTCTAATTTTATATCTTTGTAATATTATTTGATCATCAAGTAAGCATAATCAATATGGTGATCAATCTTTCTCAAACATTTTGGAGGCCTGGAAGGTGTACTACCTAAATCAACATTAGAGATACCATTGATTTCCTATCTAAAAAATTATCTAATCTCTTCTATATCAAGTGAGGTATGTGGAGTAGTAGTTGTGGAAGGAGGTGAGAGAAAATTTTAAAATCGCTCTAAAAAAGTAGTTATATAGTGATAAAAACAAGTTCTCATGTATTCCATAACAAAACATCTATTGGAAATGAAGGATCATGAGGAGTATCCATAAAAAAAGAAGGCATACCAGATGATTGAATATGATAAAAAGTAGCTCAAAATTCATATCCATTATACTTTTGTGGGATTCCATCCCCATCTGATTGAAAATAGTCTAATCATAGTTTGAAAAAACCTAGTTATTTCTCAAACTCCTTGACAATTGATCCTTCCACTTGTAAGAAGACTTAACAATATAATTTTTATCAAGAGGAACATTTACAGTAGGTTAAACTTGATCAGGAAAAATAGATAACCCATTCTCATTCATTTCCTTAATGATTTTTCTAAATAGTGGTAGGAGAAACATCCATCTGTACATTAGTAATTTGATCAAAATATCTCAGTTTATCATCAAACTTCTCCATAAACTAAATTTCCATTTGATAATACACATGATTCTCAATAGGAACAATAATTACCATTTTCTCAGTAACATCTTGATTTGACTCTATCAGATCACTAGTAGTATAAAAAATAATAACCACAACTTCATGAATTAGGGATTCTTCCCCCTCAATTATTGATTCCCTATATTTTCTAAGAGTTCTATCAACAACCTCAACATAACTAGGTCTATTTCTAGATACACCAAGAAAAGTATCAAAATCATGAGGTTTCTCAAAATTATGAGAAAAAACATGACCACTAGGGCCATCAGATCCATTAGAACCATAATGGTAATCCTATTCTTCATCAGTATCTTTATCATCATTATATTCATCATCAACATACTATGATTTAGAAATTTTATTAAATTATTCTTCTCTAGAGATGACTATCTCTTCGTCATAACATTTTATCAACATCTGTCCTTTAGGTAGATTCCTAGGAGGACTTGGAGCTCCAAAAGTGGTAATAGGAGAACTAAGAGATAGGTGTGGATCACAGACCTCATCTAATAGACATTCATCTTCTTATTTTTCACCAATAGAAACTTCCTCCTTCACATCATAATATTAAATGATCTCATCATGTTTTAGGCCAAGATCAAAAATATCTTTTTGTATTGCAGGATTATCTATAGGATTGAATTCATAATATAGATTCTCACAATAAACTACCCATTTACTCTTTTATGGGTTCCAACTGATCCCCATTCTTTTACATATCACCCTAGTGATAAAGTAACCACCACATTCTATAACAGATTGTTTACATTAATTAACTGTAACTTTTAATTTCAATATAGATGAAATGAACTGTAGATATATTAAAGAGTTTGATAAATAATAAGGTCCATTAATCTCCATTAAGTGTATCATATGACACCTACAAAGGTTAATCTTGTGTCCCCATTTCATAAGAATAAATAAGTAAACATATTAATATCTTAATGTAGAAAAGTGTCCTTTTATCATACATAACATATACTGTATAAACAAAAATAGTAGCATGAAATCCCCATCTAATTTATAAGTAATCATTCTTTAAATAATTTCATGACCAATTAGCTCTAAAAATGCACTTCATAGTTAAATATATTTCTAGTTAAAGAATGATGCCCTAATAATGATCAACCACACCTTCTTATTGTTATTTCATACAATCATCCCTATGTTTTGAAGTAGAGTAAATTATACACCCTCTACCACAACATCTGACCCAATTAAAATAAAACTCAACATACAGATGAAACTCATAAACCAACTTAGGATAAAAGGGTACCTTATTCAAAGAGAACCACCCCATCCATCCTTGATCCGGAATTACTTTGAGTAATAAAAACATAGTTGAAACTAACAATTATTCTTGAATATCCTTATCTAGTACAACAACCCACTTTGAATCCTCTGGGTTAATTGTTACAAATTTCAATGGATGACTCAAATCTCCTTTCTACTTCATAGATGTACATGAATTATCCCGCAAAGATGTTGAGGGGTACTTCACACTAAACATGGATGTCATCTTGGTTTGTTTGGTTGAAGGTAAAAAGGAAAGACCAGAGGATGAGAGGTAAAAGGTTGTGAATAATTTTGTGCAAGGGAAGGAAATGTTCATTGAAATTAGAAAATGGTCCAATTCGTATCATGTAGATATTTCACAATTTGAAAACTAGAAATCGATGAAAAAATTCAGGTGATGTTATAAATTCGAAATAAACTATGTAGAAAATAAAACCTAAGGATCTAGAACTAAGAATTAATTTTTTTTGACAAAGGCATAAAAATTCAATGACGAGGCATCCAATATTGAGAAGTCCAATAGTGAGACATTCAATGGTGATACATCCAACGGTGAGGAATTTTAATGGTGATATATACCTAGTGGTGAGACATACCCAAAGATGAGACATTTCAAGATCGAGACATACCCAATGGAGATACATACCCAATGGTGAGACATACCCAACAATAAGTCCAAGAAAATCAGACTTAACCAAAATTGATCATAACTTATTCATGATTAATGTAATTTATTCCTCATAATTCAATGTCTTAATTTATATATCATCAAGTTGATATTCTATACCAATTTATTCTATATTGATATCACATTTTTGAAAATGACCTCTCAAGAAGTAATGTCTTACATCAATATGATTTTTCCAAGAATGTGATATAGGATTCTTAGAAATATTAATGGCCCTTGTGTTTTTAAATATTATAGTAAAATGTTGGCATTGATATCCATAGCCTAGTAAATTGTGTTTCATCCAGAAAATTTGTGCATAGAAGCTACATTGAACTACATATACAACTTCAACAGTAGAAAGTGATTTTTTATTTTTCCTGTTAATACACATGGATACTAGTGACTTTCCTAAAAAGTGAAATTTTCAAGAGGTGATTTTTATATCTTACATACATCCACAAAAATCAATATCTCAATAAATAATTAATTTAATTTATTTTACTCTTTGATAAATCAATCCTAAATTAGTTGTATATTTGAGGTATTTGAAAATTCTTTTTACAACCTCCAACTACGAATCTTTTGAAATTTCATGAAAATGAGCACACATAGACAGACTAAAAATTATATTAGGTAATCTTGGTAGTAAGTAGATAATGATTCCAATCATACATCTCTAATTGGTTTGACCCTCTAGTTCCCAATTTCATCAAAATCTAATTTACAAGTCATGCTCATAGGAGTATCACTACTCATAGTTCTATCCATGTAATTTTTTTTAAAATACACTTTTCATATTTACATTGATTTAAAAATATTATTCTATTTTGAGAAAAATGAAAACCAAGGAATAATTTGTGATGATCCAGTAAACACATTACAAATTTATTTTGCCTCATTTTTTAAAACTCAATACACAATCAATTTCTTAAATATCCAAAAATAATATCATCAACATATATTTGTACTACTAAAACATATTTCAAATTGATTTTATAAAAAAGTTAGGATTATGTATACCTTTTGAAAATCCATTTGAAATAAGAAAGTAGATTAGGATATAATACCAAGATATAAGATATTGTTTAAACACTTGAAAATATTTTTTTAATTTAAAAAATATATTTAAAAAATGTGGATTTTATATCCATTGGGTGTTTCTAAAAAACATCCTCAGCAATATACCCATTTAAAAATGAACTCTTGACATCCATTTGATAAAGATTGAAATATAGATTTAATACATATAAAAGTATTATTATAATGGGTTCAAGTGTGGTAATTAGTGGAAGGTTCCCTTCATAGTATATTCCTTATTATTGACTATAGAATTGTGAAACTAATGTAGCCTTATGTCTAACATTTTTTCCCGATTCATCTACCTTATTTCTAAACACCCATTTAGTTCCAATAGTCAATGTTTCTTGGGATCTATCCATAAGTTTCCATACATTGTTTATTTCGAATTGAATTAATTATTGTTGTATAGTTTTTACCTAGAATTCATCATTAATGGCTTTATTGATGTTATTGGGTTAAATTTGAGAGAAAAATAATTTATTTTGGACATGATTTATAAGAGAATATATAATATATGTAGCTATATCTAGGTTTACAAATACAACTAATAAAAGAAGATACTTGATTATTCCAATAGGTCTATAAAAATTAGGGCCAGTTTATCACGTTGTCGAGCACGTCAAATTAGTTGTTTAATTTTGACTATAATTTCTACAATATAGGAGCAACCCTAGGTTGTATCTCAATGGAGCCTTAGATCATTAATTTAAAAAAGTTTTTTTTGATTATGAAATTATAAGTGGAATGAGGTTTTGTAAAAATTAGGGGTTTTATGATTAATTATCAATATTGAAAATGAAAGCGATAAAACAAATTAGAAATGAATAAGATTAATTAAGTGTGATCAACTCGGGGTACTCTCATGATTTTCATCCTTCATCGCTTCATGATATAGGGTTATGATCTTTTAATCCTTGGTTTGTAAAACCTAGAACCATAATTTTACTGAGTTTATACTAGGATAACTCCTAGGGTTCTGTTGAAAACAGACAATGATTCACTGGACTCTGCTGATGATTGGGCGATTTGTGTTCGACATCATAACCAAAACTCACCAAGGAAACACACGAAGAACTCAACGTGTTGTCCAGGTTTGTTTTTTATTTCATTATGATTCCATGAAATAAATGTACATGAACTTGATAGTGCTTATGTGAGTTCAATTGACCAATATGAACCACACAAACACTGCAATTGGAAGGGGGAAAAAGAAGTGGTGAATAGTGTGTGAAACATCACATGAATGGGTACCCCCAAACATGATCATTTGAGTTGAGCATGACATACCAGTACATAACTCAATAAAATAATAATAGAGGGTGATAAAAAACAACATAGAAACCTAGAATTAAAAATATCATTCAAATATTACAAACATGAAGCTTGGGATTTAGATTACGTTCCTCCTTGGGTGATCACAAGGGGTTTAGAAACCCATGGGGGGGGGGAGGAGAAGATGTTGAAGTAGCACTTACCATAGCCTCCATAAATTCTTGGGATGATGAAAAGAACTATTTTGGACTCCAAAATGGAATCACCTTGCCTCTGGTTTGAACTACCAAATGGGGTGCCCAAGGTGCCAATTTATAGGCCAAGTGGGAAGGTGGTTTAAGGCACCTGGATTTCTTCAACCCAATTTTACCTCTTGTTTGAACCTCCAGACAACATTATCTTGCTTTGGATAAAATAACAAAGTTGTATCCCCACCTCTTTAATATATACACTGAATTTTTGGCTCCATTTGGACACATACAGCTCGAGGTAATGATAAAATACAGAACACCGCATCTGACTTTGTGTAGATTTGATTCCTTGGATAGATCAGTTCATATGGGAATTGTAGAGGCTGGATGAGGCTTCAGTTCCTTAATATGAAATGTATCCCATTAAATTTTGGACCAGCCCAAAAAATATGAGCCCATTATATTTGGAATATTCATTAAAAAACCAGTTTAAAACAATAGTGTAAGGGTGGATTTGAATAGTGAATCACTGTGTGATCACACCCCCACACCTAAACATTTTCACTCCTAGGAAAAGAAAAAAAGCAAAAAAAAAAAAAACCAAAAAACAAAATGAGGCATGCATAAATTAAATTAATGTGATCAATGCACAAACCAGACAAAGGAGTTATTTCTAGTGGAAATGTAAAAATATGTCTCATAAATCACATCATAATGGAATTCAAAGAGATTCATGATACCAAATTGATCAAGGAATCTAAGAGTTAACCATTCCACTAAATCTATACGTGTGTGTTTAAAAACCATTCCATGATATTATTTCCACTTATATCCAATAAATATAGGTTATTATAACATTATTCAGCTTAAAATATTTTTTCCACCGAACTTGCCCTACATTCTTTACAATCATATTTCAAGACCCACTCACTTAAGCATTTTTTGAAGTCAAACCATAAGCTCCTAACCTAGATATCCACATATGTTGCAAATTCCATCACTCCCCTCATTTATTATTTTTGTTTCTTTTTTCAGAAGTTTCATTTGGAGAAAATATCACACTCATCTCTCAACCATTTTTTTGATCTCCTCACGAAAATAATTGTAATAGTTATAAAAAGATCAATGGTTGAGGAGGAGTGATTTTTGACCTGCCCAATACACAACCCATAATTGTTTTTTAGGGCATGCAACGGTCAGATATCAAATACACACGCATAGGTTAATCCAATATAGTAATGAAATATATTGGATAAGGAACGAACGTATATAAATATCATTTAAAGATAAAAAATATTAAACTAAATTGTATTTACCTTCGAGTAAGTAAGAAATATTCACACTTTGTGGTTTGGTTAAAAAATGTGTGGAGATATTAGTGACACAATGTTTCTAAAAATTACTCACACAAGGGGAATCAGTCATCTCAAATGTTTCATAGTGATACAACCATTTATATCATTGATATAAAACCAATTCACTAAAAATCACTCCCAGATTTTAACTTCATACAAATATTATTATTTTTTACCTTCGTTATGGTATTTTTACTTTCCCCCCTTATGGTCACTGAATCTTGGAACTTTGAAATTTTTGATAGGGAAAAATGAAAATACCATAAATAAGGCAAAAAAAAGAAGAAAGAAAGAGAAAAAAATGAAAATTCCTAACTAACCCTAGAATGTACCCATCCCCCCACACTTAGAATGTGTAGTGTATTCACTGAAATAATTGAGAATGTGAGAAGGAAGGATAAAAACTAGTGTGTTTTACTTGTATGTTGCGTCTAGAAGGTGGAATTCATCTACCAGATTCTTTGGAAAATCCTCATAGAAGTGTTTAAGTCGCTGCCCATTGACGGTAAGACTTCATCCAATATGCCAATGAAAAATCTATGTTTCACCAAAAGGATAATCATTAGTAATAATATAAGGCCCAAACCATCAGGAACGAATCTTACGTGGGTGGAGCTTTAGCTTGGAATTGTACATGAGGATCTTCTCACCAATATAGAACTTACACCGATGAGTTATGCTATCATGGATAGCCTTTGTTTCCTCTTTATAGATCAGGGATTTCTCATATGCATCATGTCTAATTTCTTCTAACTCTTGAATCTACAGCTTCCTATACTCACTTGCATCTGAAAGATTCATATTATATTGTTTAATAGTCCAATATGCATGATGTTCTACCTCCATTGGGAGGTGACAATCCTTTCCAAACAAAATCCTGTATGGTTACATTCCAATTGGGATTTTAAAAGCAGTAGGGTATGCCCAAAGTGCATCATCTAAGCACAAACTCCAATATTTCTTATTAGATTGTACATTTTTTTCCAAAATTTGTTTAACTTCCCGATTTGATATTTCTACTTGTCCGTTAGTTTGGGGGTTATATGCTGTAGATACTTTATGAACAAACCCATACTTATGGAGCAAATTTTTCATGTTGTGATTACAAAAATGTGAACCCTGATCACTAATGATGAATCTCGGTAAACCAAACCTACAAAAAATATGAGACCTCACAAAATCAACAACCACATGAGAGTCATCGGTCCAAGTGACCTTTGCTTCCACCCATTAAGATAAATAGTCAATAGCCAATAAAATGTATAAAAATTCAAATGAATTTGGAAAAGGACCCTTGAAGTCAATGCCCTATACATCAAAAATTTCATAGAATAACATGGGTTGTTGGGGAATTTCATTCCTCTTGGAGATATTCCCTGTGAATTGACAACAAATACACGACTTAAAAAATATATGGGCATCCTTATACAATGTTGGCCAATAAAGTCTTGAGTCGAGGACCTTTTGAGCTATACGTTGAGAGCCAAAGTGGTGCCCACATTCCAAGGTGTGGAAGAAGGTCAAAACAGATGTGAACTCATGGTCAGGGACACACCGATGAACTACTTGGTCACCAAAAATTCTCCACAAATATGGGTTATCCCAAATGTAACACCGAGAATCATGCTTAAGTCTCTGGGATTGTGAAGTGCTGAAATCAGTGGGGACCCTAGATGTTGCTAGAAAATTTATAATGTCCGCATACCAGGGGGTAAGGTCCACAAAATCACAAAAGTTCTCATGGGGGAAAAAATTCTCCAATGGGGAGGGGTGAGTCAACATGATGGTCCAATGGAGAGGAAAGCCTACTAATGTGGTCAGCTACCACATGTTACACTCATTTCTTATCTCTAATCTCAAGGTCAAACTCTGGGAGGAGGAGCGTCCACCGAATGTGGCAGGGTTTAACTTTAGGTTTCTTTAGGAGGAAACGAAGGGCAACATGATCAGAAAAGATAATGATTTTTGACCCAATAAGATATGAACATAATTTTTCCAAGGAAAAAACAATAGAAAGAAGTTATTTTCCCATGGTTGTATAGTTCTCCTGGGCTAGGTCAAGGGTATGTGAGGCATATGCAATGACATGAGGAGCCTTCTAAACCCTTTGTGATAAAACTGCCCCAACTGCAAAGTTAGAGTCATCACACATAAGTTCAAATCGGAGATCCCACCTTGTAGGTTGGATGATGGGAGGTGATGTGAGACTCTTTTTTAGTGAATTGAATGCATCCTCACAATTTTTATCAAACAAAAACTCAGAATCCTTTAGTAATTACCGGGACAGGGGAAGTGTGATCTTACTGAAGTCTTTAATGAATCGGTGGTAAAAACCAGCATGACCCAAGAAAGATCTCACCTCACAAAAATTTTTTGGATAGGGAAGGGTTGAAGATAATTCAATTTTTGATTTATCCACTTGAATTACCTCTTTTTAAATAACATGACCAAGAACTATCCCCCATTCAACCATAAAATGTCATTTCTCATAATTTAATACAAGATCTTTTTATATTCAATGACGTAGGAGAGAACCTATGTGAGCCAAAAAATCATCAAAAGAAGTTCCATAAGCTGTGCAATCATCCATAAAAACTACCATGAAATTTTCTAGTTACTCTGAAAATATACTCAACATACAATGTTGAAAAGTACCAGGAGCATTACAAAGACCAAAAGGCATCATTATATATGAAAATGTGCCAAAAGGGATATGTAAATTTTGTCTTTTCTTGATTCTTAGGGGCTATATGGAATTGGAAATAACCCTAATAACCATAAAGAAAACAATAATGGGACTTGCCATCCAATCATTCTAACATTTGGTCAATGAAATGTAGAGGAAAGTGGTGCTTCTGTGTGGCTTGATTCAGTCGACGGTAGTCAATACAGACTCACCAACTAGTTTGCACACATGTTGGAACCAATTCATTCCTTTCATTTGACACAACTATTATTACTAATTTTAGGCACAATTTGCACAGGGATAACCCATTTACTATCAGATATAGGATAATTGATCCCCACAACAAGTAATTTACTAACTTCCAATTATTCCACTTTAAGGAGAGTGGGATTCAACCAGCGTTGAGATTATCTTACGGGCTTAGCCTCATGATCCAAAAGTATATGGTGCATACAAATAGATGGGCTAATCCCAGGAATATCAGCCAATGTCCATCCTATTGCCATTTTACACTCTCTCAGAAGATCAAGAAGTTTTTATTCCTGCTGTTGAGAGAGGTTATTGGCAATAATGACAGGAAATTAGTCAATATCCTCAGGATATGCATATTTTATATTATATAGAAGTGGTTTTAAATCCAACAATGGGGTTTTTTTGACTGAGGGAGGGGATTTAGGGGGAGTGAGGTCCATCAAAATATCTATCTTCTCATGTTTATTCTCTAAAGATAGAGAATCTGTTGAAATGTGATTTACAGAATCATCGACGGTCATGGGTACCTCAGAATGAACATACTCATCAATTAAAGCACAAAATTTACACTTTTCATAACCCACATAAAAATCAAAACATGAATCAAAACTCAAATCATCCATGGGGGTAGAAGAAGAAAATGAATCAGAGTATGGACTGCGGAGAGTATTGTGTGTCTGTGCATCATTTGAGAACACTTCCATCGAATAGACATGAAGAGTGGAGTGCTCTTCAATGGAGTGTTTCATAGGCTCAAGGATGTTAAAAATTACCTTTTCTCCACCAAAATCCATGGACAATGTACCATTGTGAACGTTGATGATCGTCATTGCTGTTTTGAGGAATGGACTCCCAAGTATGAGAGGAGCATGTCCTTGGGTTCAGGTTTCTGCCATCTCAAAAATGTAGAAATCAGCGGGGAAGATGAGATTATTCACTCTTACAAGGACATCCTCAATCACTCTTGTTGGATGCGTAGTACTCTAGTTTGCATGTTTCAAGACAATTCCTATTAGTTGAAGCTCTTTAACCTGCAAAGAAGTATACACAGAGTGATGCATTACATTAATGGAAGCACCTAAATCTAGAGAAAATCAGAAAAGGAAGTCTCCCCTATGGTACATGGTATTGTGAATGTGCCCAGATAATTTATTTTTTTGGAATTTCTAGTGGAATCAAGGCCGATACATTCCTCCCTATGTTTACACTCTCATTCTCCTTTAGACTTTGTCTATGGGTGCAAAGTTCTTTAAGAAATTTGGCATAACGGTGAATTTTCTTGACTGTATCCAACAATGTAATATTAACTTGAATTTTTTTAAATTTATCCCTTATTTCATTTTCAATCTCATTATCAAAGTTTTTCTTAGATTTATAGAGTCTTTGAGGGAATGGAAGAGGAATGGATTGTTCATGGGAATCCTCAATGATAACTTGATTGCCCTTTTTATTTTGTTTTTCTTCATTGGAATCTTTTATGGGTAGAGAAAGAGTGTTTTCAAGAGGGGGACATACCTATTGCATAGAATCAGTAGAAGGAGAAACTTCATTACCACTACAAAGCGTAATTGCACATAAATTACCTTTATCTTTCATATTGGCAATGGGTTGGGATGGTAGTTATCCAGAACCTTGCATCTTAAGCTCACCGATGGTGTTCAACAATTTCCCCACTTGAGTTCATTTGTATTGAATTGATGATTGTGTGGTCTATTGGAATTGGAGGTTCTTGGTTGCCATTTGATTCACCATATCCTCGAGGATTGGATCAGATTTGGGGGGAGGAGGATGATTGTTTTGAGAATTTGAAGGATAAGAAGGTTTCATACCTTGGCCTTATTGATACCAATTCTGCTTGGGGTATCTTGAGTTTCCTCTTTGTCGGTAATGGGGTTGCGCTTGACACCCTAGATTTGGATTTGGCCTAATTTGTTCTTGATTGAAGGGAGGTTCTTGTTGGAATGGACGCCCTAAAAACACGGCTACACAAGACTCTGGTGTATCTTGAAGTTGTGGGCACTGATCAGAAAAATGAGAATTGTCAGAACAAATATCACAGTGTAATGGAAGAGGTGGAGATTGTGAGTTACCTTGTTCTTGAGCTAATTGACTTATAAGGGTATGCATCTCATCAATCTTGTTATCTAATTTTTGTTCTAGGTATGAATGACTTACCACAGGGACTCCTCGTGTTGGTGCAATTTCTCGTGTACCAAATTGTTGTGTATATTGAGCCATGTTGGCTATTAAGTCGCAAGCGGTGGAAGGAGTTTATCAACTAGGGTGCCAACAGATGAAAAATCTATCATTCCAAGATCCATGGGGACAATTTCCTCATAGAAGTATTGGATTAACATTTTTTGACTAATTTGGTGGTGGTGGCAGCTTGAGTAAAGTCTCTTGAATCTCTCCCATTATTCATGAAGGGTATCTCCTTGTGATTGCCTAATTCCACAAATTTCTTTCCTAATTGATGGAGTTCAGGAGGGAGGGAAGGAATTCTATAGAAATAGTCGTTTAAAGTCATTCTAGCCTCCAATTGTGGTAGTCATATAGTATAGCAAATCTTTGGCTACACCATCAAGGGAGAAAGGGAAGGCCCTAAACTTAATTAAGTCATCAGAAACATTTTGTGGTTTCATGGTGGAGCACACAATGTGAAACTCTTTAAGGTGTTTATGAGGGTCCTCACTGAGAAGACCATGTAATTTAGGAAGAAGGTGGATGAGACTTGATCTCAACTGAAGGATGGATGCTTCCTCGGGATATTTGATGTACGCAGGTTGGTACTTCACATCAGGGGTGGTGAGTTCTTTTAATATTTGATTATTTGCAGCCATGTTTTCTTGGCTTTGATTGGGTTCAATTTTTGATTTTTTTAGGATAGATTGAGGTTCCAAAAGTTGTTCCTAAATGTTACTTGATTGAACTTCTCTAGATGTCTTGATTTTTGTGTGAAGTGACTTTTCAATTTCAGGGACAAATTCAAGTAGTGTTTCTTTACCAGATCAGGTCATGCAAATAAGTTGTGAAAATTGTTTGTTTTTTTTGAATATGGATAAAATCACTTAGTAAGGGTGAAAATAGAATATAATGTTATAATACAGAATTATAGAGAGATATATGGATAAGAATAGATTGAGATAGAGAAAGAAATAACGCACCAAAAACAACCAAAAATAAAGAGAAAACCCCAAAACAAAAATAATAAAATGGGGGAGGGGTATTGAAAGGAGTACTAATTACGAAGTAAAATAAATAAATAAAAGAAAATAATAAAGTGAAATTATCTTGGATCCCTAGAAACAGTGCCAAAATTTGATCACGTTGTCGAGCACGTCAAATTAGTTGTTTAATTTTGACTAGAATTTCTGCAGTATAGCGGCAACCCTAGGTCATCTCTAGATGAAGCCTTAGATCATTAATTTAAAAAAAGCGTTTTGATTATGAAATTAGAAGTAGAATGAGGTTTTTTAAAACTTTGGGGTTTGATGATTAAATATGAAGATAGAAAATGAAAGCGATAAAACAAAGTAGAAATGAACAAGATTAATTAAGTGTGATCAACCCGGGTACTTTCATGATGTTCATCCTTCACCGCTTCATGATATAGGGTTATTAATTTTTAATCCCTGGTTTGTAACACCTAGAATCAGAATGTTACTGAGTTTATACTAGGATACCTCTTAGGGTTTAGTTGAAAACACACAATGATTCACCAGACATTGCCGATGATTGGGTGATTTGTGTTCGACATTATAACCGAAACTCACCAAGGCAACACACGAAGAACTCGATGTGTTGTTCAGGTTTGTATGTTATGTCATTGTGATTACATGACATAAATGTACATTACCTTTATAGTGATTATGTATATTAAATTGACTAATATGAACCACAAAAATACCACAATTGGAAGGGGGAAAAGGAAGTGGTGAATGGTGTGTTAAACATCACATGAATGGGTACCCCCAAACATGATCATATGAGTTGAGCATGACATATCAGTACATAAATCCAAATAATAATAATAGAGGATGATTATAAATAAAAAAACCAGTAATTAAAATGATCATTCAAATATTACAAACATGAAGCTTTGGATTTACATCACGTTCCTCCCCGGGTGATCACAAGGGGTTTAGAAACCCATGGGAGGGGAAGGAGAAGAAGATGTTGAAGTAGAACTTCCCATATCCTCCAGAAATTCTCGGGATGATGAAAATAAATATTTGGGACTTCAAAATGGAATCACCTCACCTTTGGTTCAAAAAACCAAATGGGGTGCCCAAGGTTCCAATTTATAGGCAAGGTGGGAAGGTGGTTTAAGGCACCCAAATTTCTTCAACCCACTTGTACCACTTGTTTATGACTCCAGACAACATTATCTCACTTTGGATAAAATAAAAAAGTTTTATCCCCACCTATGGACTATATCCACCGAATTTTTGGCACCCTTTGGACACATACAGCTTGAGATAATGATAAAATATAGAACAACACATCTGACTTTGTGTAGATTTGATTTCTTGGACAGATCAGTTCGAATGGCCATTATAGAGGCTGAATAAGGCTTCAGTTATTCAATATGAAATGTAGACCATTAAATTTTTGACCATCCAAAAAAAATATGAGCCCATTTTTATGTGCAGAATTTTATGAACAGGAACAACCGTGGACATGTCTTCATGGATGCATGCAATTTTGCCCCATTTTTCTTCCACTTCATCAATGGCCCTCCAAATCATCTCCTCCTACATTGAAATAATAAAAACAAGTAACATTGCCCATTTTAATAGTGATTAAAATTAATTAATTAATCAAAACATAAAGTGAAATTTATTATTATATTTTGAATATTCATTACAAAACCAGTTTAAAACAGTAGTGTAAGGGTGGATTTGAATATTGAATCATTGTGTGATCACTAGTCAATTTGGGTTCTTCTAGAGGTTATTCTTTTGGAAGTTCTATAAATTATTTAGCATTGGGTGTTTTTTCTTCTTTATTCAAAACATTAATAGCAGGTTTGATATTTTCTTTTAGAGAAGATAAATCATACTCAAGGTTTTCTAAATAGATCATAGGTTCATGTGGATCTATCTTATCAAATTTTATATGAACATAGTCTTCCAAAGTCATGTTTATATTATTAAAACTCTATAAGATTTACTAGAAATTAAAAAACTAAGGAATATTACTCCATCACTCTTGGATATTTTTTTCCAGATTATCCTTAGTGTTTGGAATAAAGACTCTAAAACCAAAAACTCTAAACTACTTAGAATTAGGATTTCTACTATTCAATTTTCAGAAGGGGTATTTTTCAAGATAGGTATAATTAAAACTATAATGATTATATAATAGGATGTATTCATAGCATTTGAAAAAAATAGATAAGTATGTCATATTCATTTATCATGGTCCTCAAAATATCTTGAATATTTTTATTCCTTATTTCTACAAATCCATTATGCTGAGGGGTACTTGGAGCAGAGAAGTTATGAAAATTTCCATATTTAGAGAACAAATATTCAAAATATTGACTTTAAAACTCACGATAATGGTCACTTCTTAAGTTATTAATCCTAATTCCACATAAGTTTTTTTTATAGATCTTGTATACTTGGTAAAATGAGAAGAGACTTCATTATAGTGAGCTAGAAAGAACACCAAATTATATTTAGAAAATCCATCTACTATCATAGAGACATATTGATTTCAATATAGAATAGAAACACTAGATGGTCCAAATAAATCCAAATGAACCAACTCAAGAGTTTTAGTAGTTGAAAATTATTTAGTTAATTTAAAATAAATATTTTTTTGTATACATTTTTAACATGGGTTACATACTTTCTCATTTATGAACTCTATTTTGGGTAGATCCTTGACTAACCCTTTCCTAGTAAGCTTACTGTAACGGCCCGAAATTTTGAATAAATCTTGTTTCCTAATTTTATGTGTTATTTTATTTTATTTTTATACTCAACAAAAATGTTTTATTTGATAAACATGATTATAATTAAAATGAGACCATTGGGTTCTGACTGTTATATGACCATCGGTCAATATGACCGCTGTGAACAAAATGTTTTGATTATTGTCTCTAAATACATGTAATCTTGGTTAATTATTATAGAAAAAAGATTCGATGGCCTCACCTAGTAGTCTTGGACCGATCGAAGCCCATCTAACAGAACTTGGGAAGGAGGTAGCACCATTGGGCTTTTCTCTGGACCAAACCCAAGCCGAACTCCATCATGTGAAGCTAGAACGGAATCGCCTTCGCGAGAAGTTCAAACGGATAGAAATTACAACTCGGGCAATGTTGGCCGAGCCTCCCTCAGACTCTCTCACCTTAGCACACCTTACACTTAGGTCCTATGCTGGTGTGATAAGGGGCTATGTAAGGAGACCGTAACTGCCTTGTGTAATCCTTTGTTTTAAATAAAAATTGAGATTTCTTCTTATGATGAAGTTTATGAATTTTCAAATGACCGGATAAATATAGTATGCATATTTTTGATGAATTTTAGAAAAAGGATATTTTAGAAATGTTTATGTAAACCATAAATAATTAAAAATGTGTAATGATTTTCAAAAAATGGTCTTCTACAATTATGTTCAGTACAAAATTTGGAGACTAATAAGATCAACTTGATTTTTGATGAATAGTAAAATATGAATAGTGATTTTATGATTAGGATTAGTAATATGACCAAATGGATTAGTAATCCCACTTAAAGAAAGTTTTAAAATAATCTAGGCACATTGATTAAGTAATGTGATTCAATAAAATTGTCAAATAACGGTTTCATAAATTATTATTCATGTATTAGTTTTTTGGGTGAATAGTGTTTTTTTAATTAAAAATTAAATTAAAAATATTTAGGAAATTATTTTTATAAAATGGATTTCATTTTTGAACTCAGAGCACCGATATTATGTTATGTTAATTTTTGTGGTTTTTTCGGAAAAAATGAATTTTCGGTGAATAGTGTATATATTTAAAAAAATAAATTAAAAATATTTAGAAAATTATTTTTATAAAATGGAGTTCATTTTTGAAATCAGATCATTGATATTTGGTTAAGATGAAATTTTTGGATCTTTCTGAGAAAGTTGAATTTTCAGTGAATAGTGAAAATACAGTTTTAGGGTTTCAGTATGTTTAATGACATCACAACTGTGTCATGATGATGTCATGATATTTTTTAAGGGTTGGCCGGCCAAGGGTGATTAATTATTGTGTGGGGGTCCCCATGTGGCCTAACGTTATGGGAAGTACCATGGGAGGGCCCATGCTTTTGAGAAAACCACTTTTGAGGTGTCCCTTGGCCATTAATGCCTTGTCCCCTCACTTTCCCTATAAATACCAAGCCCTCCTATCATCCATTCGACTCCCCACTCTTCCCCAACGAAGTTCTGGTATCATTACCTCCCAAGGAGTCCTCCCAAGGTGCACCCAAGCCCTCAAGGTCCCATCCTTTGAGGTTTAAGAGTTACATTTTAAAGTAAGGGATCCGACCTCTCTCTTTCATTTCAAGTAATCTCTTTTATGTCATTCCTTTTATGCTCCATGTTCTTATGTTGGAGGATGTTCTTATATACTCATATTACTGCCCTTTTCATGTTCATATAATTAGATATCCCCTATAACTCTCATTATTTCGTTTTATGAAGTTTTAAGTGGCGCCGCTAGGCTACTGAAATTTTTGTAACGGATTCTTTCTCCCTTCTCATTTTTCAAGATCTATTTTCTTGTAAAGTATTTCAAGTTCATTTTTATTATGTTGGGGTATGATATCTAAATTTATCATACTGATATTTTATGATCACATGATGAGAGACCCCATTTTATCTCTTCAATTCATTATTTTGAATTTTTAAGTGGCGCCGTTAGGCTGCCGAATTTTTAAGTGGTTCTTCACCCTTCTCGTTTTGAAGTTCTACTTTCATGTCAATTCTTTCAAGTTCATTTTTGTTATGTTGGGGTATGATCTCTATATCTATCATACTGGAGTATTATGTTCATATGATGAGAGACCCAATTTGATCTCTTTAATTCAGTATTTTGATGTTTTAAGTGGCGCCGTTAGGCTGCCGAATTTTTTAGGGGATTCTTTCACCCTTCTCATTCTTTTCAAAGTTCTACTTTCATGCCATGTCTTTCAAGTTCCTTTTTAATTATGTTGGGGAATTATATCTATATCTATCATACTGAACTCTTGTGTTCACATGATGAGAGACCCTATTTGATCTTTTCAAATCATTTTTGTTGAAGTTTAAGTAACACCATTAGGCTGCCGAACTTTCATAAGAGAAATATAATTTTTGTCTTCCTTCCATGTTTTTCATTTCAAATGGCATGTCCTTGAAATTTCATTACCATGATCATGTATCCTTCTTATTCTGTCTATCTACTGTTTTATGGGTCATTTGTGAATGTTTGACCCATTTTCCCTCTCTTTTTAATGTCTTCTAAAACCTCGTAACATAGCTGTTATGCTGCAGAATTTCCGTCTCAAAATGTATCTCTATTTTTCTAAAGTTATTTTATATTATTAAGTAAATACTCAAAGCTCTTTTTTCTAAAGGGGTATTCACATATATACCAAAATGTTCTATTTTAAATTCTGGGATTTATATACATGAGACCCACCTTCCTTTTCTGTGGGTTTTAAAGTGACGTAAAGATCATGTCTTTAAAGCATTTTTTAAAACGTTGTGATTATGAAATGAAACCCATTTATTTTATGCTATATGGGTTATTTATGAAATGTTTGATGATTATATATGTGGCTCACATGATAATAAAGGCAAATTTAAGGGTGTGACCTGATAGCACTCCAATGCGTTGGGTAATAATGTAACCACTAGAGATTACAATTTTCACGATACCTTGGTAAATAACCTTGGTAATTTTCAAATGACACCTTGGGGATGGACCTTGGTGATATGTTCATGATTGTCTATGTTAAATGATGTAGCCACATTTTCAAGTTATGAAAAATGTTACTTTTATTATGATATATCTCATGATTTCTTTCTCATGCCTTAAAGTTATTTTCATGACCTTATTGAAGTATCTCAAGTTCACATGTAAAATGTTTCTCTTGTTTTCCTTACTGGGCCTTCTGCTCACCATTTCCTTTGATGTATGTCCCCAGGTTCTGAGATGCAGTAATGAACCTAGGATGAACATAAGGAGAATCCTTTCAATTGTTTAAGAAGAATGTTTTTTTTGTTGTTTCATGTTTTAAGTTCCTGGTTTCCAAGACACTAAACCTTAAAGATCCTCGGTTTTGTAAAATGTAATGAAAGTTTATGTGATAAAAAGGCAGGATGCTATAGTTGGTATCAAAGGATGGTTTAGTTATTTGTGGAAATTAGGATATGAAAACTTTAGGAAGAATCCTATAGAAAAGTTAAAATATAGGAAATCTTCCTGGTATTTTGGTGAGTATTGAGTAAGGGGTTTCCAAGCAAATACATCCCTGTCTGGATATGAGCAGGTAGAGGTGGCTCTGGCACAGATGTACATAGGGGTAAAACCTGAAAACACCGCTTTGAGCTAGACTCGAATGGGAACTGGTACACGACAACGGGCCTTGCTGCACTCTTGATTACGACAATGCCAGGGGATATGCTTTGGTAAATTCATAAGCTTACTATGAACCATTGTTAAAGGAACAAAGATAAAATAAAATGAAGATTCACATAAGAATATATGATCATGGATAACCTAGATGGGAACCTAGGGGATCACAAGTTAGGGTATACTTTTCAACTTCAAGTTATCCTTATATGCTTTAAGTTTCTTTTCATGATTATTGGCTAAGTATTTAAGCCCCTAATTTTAGTTTCTTATCTTAGTTAATGCCGGGAAATGGAAGAACATGTCTCAATAACCAATGTGATAGGAAATGCTACGATTGCCGTATTAATATGACAGAGATGATTAGGGGATTAAAATATGATTTTTATTTTGGAAGACGTTCACTATTTTGGGGACCCTATATGATCGAGGTAAATAGATTACAACGGTATTTTCATTGAGGAGTAAGGTTGAATTATATTTGAAGAATCGATGAATTTAAGGTGGACTTATAGTAATTTAGGTTACTTATGGGAATGATTAACCTATCTTGGGTTAAATATGTTTAGGTTAGATACTTTTGTTATAAGATGTTAGGAGTGGTTGATGTTTTTTGGAGATGAACAATGACGTTTATTTTGGAAGACTACGTTATCAAATCCTTCTTGTATTTGGGTTTCAATATTAGTTTGGTTTATTTTGAGGAATTTTAAGGACCGTTATTTATGGAATGGACTATGATGAACTTTGGGTAGTACCATGAAACTTTGAAGATTTAAAAGTAGTTTTCATTCCTATGGGATTCTTTCTTTTTGAAGAGTTGTTTTACCTTACCCTTTTAGTTTTTGGGATAATGTTTAAAGATAAAAGAAATAGATAGTTAATATTTTGTGGATTATGTGATTCTCTAGAAGATGATTCTTGTGTTTTGATGAGACCAAGTAGTTTTGAATGCTCATAGTTTAGAGAAAAGATTAGTTTTGGGTAGAAACTTATTAAAGGATGAAACTCTACATGAAGGTAGATACATTTCCTTATGTTTTTGTTCTATGTTGTAAATGAATTCCTCAAAGTTAAGAAAAGGAACGTAAAACAAAAATGTTATTGGTTTACGTTTCCTACTAGGTAATCAAAGACCGCTTTCACACATCATAATTTTGGGATTTTCTGGTGGTTAAATTCCTCCTAATCATGTTTTCTATCACTCTCCCTTAGGACGTAACCCTTTGTTTTCTTCTCCATGTCCATGTTTCCTACATGGAATCCTAGTATGAGTAAACTCAGGTGGCCTTTGTACTTCCTTTTCTTTCTTTTAAAGTAATGGTGTCATAGACTCTTTTTCCGATGTGGAACTTTCAATGGAATTTCAAAACCCAATTTTTTAAAATTGCGAGGACGCAATTTCTTAAGGTGGGAAGATTGTAACGGCCCGAAATTTTGAATAAATCTTGTTTCCTAATTTTCTGTGTTATTTTATTTTATTTTTATACTAAAAAAATGTTTTATTTGATAAACATGATTATAATTAAAATGAGACCATTACGTTCTGACTGTTATATGACCATCGGTCAATATGACCGCTGTGAACAAAATGTTTTGATTATTGTCTCTAAATACAAGTAATCTTGGTTAATTATTATAGAAAGAAGATTCGATGGCCTCACCTAGTAGTCTTGGACCAATCGAAGCCCATCTAACAGAACTTGGGAAGGAGGTAACACCATTGGGCTTTTCTCTGGACCAAACCCAAGCCGAACTCCATCATGTGAAGCTAGAACGGAATCGCCTTCGCGAGAAGTTCAAACGAATAGAAATTACTACTCGGGCAATATTGGCCGAGCCTCCCTCGGACTCTCTCACCTTAGCACACCTTACACTTTGGTCCTATGCTGGTGTGATAAGGGGCTATGTAAGGATACTGTAACTGCCTTGTGTAATCCTTTGTTTTAAATAAAAATTGAGATTTCTTCTTATGATGAAGTTTATGAATTTTCAAATGACCGGATAAATATAGTATGCATATTTTTGATGAATTTTAGAAAAAGGATATTTTTAAAATGTTTATGTAAACCTTAAATAATTAAAAATGTGTAATGATTTTCAAAAAATGGTCTTCTACAATTATGTTCAGTACAAAATTTGGAGTCTAATAAGATCAACTTGATTTGTGATGAATAGTAAAATATGAATAGTGATTTTATGATTAGGATTAGTAATATGACCGAATGGATTAGTAATATCACTTAAAGAAAGTTTTAAAATAATCTAGGCACCTTGATTAAGTAATGTGATTCAATAAAATGGTCAAATAACGATTTCATAAATTATAATTCAAGTATTAGTTTTTTTGGGTGAATAGTGTTTTTTTAATTAAAAATTAAATTAAAAATATTTAGGAAATTATTTTTATAAAATGGATTTCATTTTTGAACTCAGAGCACCGATATTATGTTATGTTAATTTTTGTGGTTTTTTTCTGAAAAAATGAATTTTCGGTGAATAGTGTATTTATTTTAAAAAATAAATTAAAAATATTTAGCAAATTATTTTTATAAAATAGAGTTCATTTTTGAAATCAGAGCATTGATATTTGGTTAAGGTGAAATTTTGGGATATTTCTGAGAAAGTTGAATTTTCAGTGAATAGTGAAAATACAGTTTTAGGGTTTCGGTATGTTTAATGACATCATAACTGTTTCATGATGATGTCATGAGATTTTTTAAGGGTTGTCCAGCCAAGGGTGATGAATTATTGTGTGGGGGTCCCCATGTGGCCTAACTTTATGGGAAGTACCATGGGAGGGCCCATGCTTTTGAGAAAACCACTTTTGAGGTGTCCCTTGGCCATTAATGCCTTGTCCCCTCACTTTCCCTATAAATACGAAGCCCTCCTATCATACATTCGACTCCCCACTCTTACCCAACGAAGTTCTAGTCTCATTACCTCCCAAGGAGTCCTCCCAAGGTGCCCCCAAGCCCTCAAGGTCCCATCCTTTGAGGTTTAAGAGTTACATTTTAAGGTAAGGGATCCGACCTCTCTCTTTCATTTCAAGTAATCTCTTTTATGTCATTCCTTTTATGATCCATGTTCTTATGTTGGAGGATGTTATTATATACTCCTCTTACTTCCCTTTTCATGTTTATATAATGAGAGATCCCCTCTTACTCTCATTATTTCGTTTTATGAAGTTTTAAGTGGCGCCGCTAGGCTACCGAAATTTTTGTAACGGATTCTTTATCCCTTCTCATTTTTCAAGATCTATTTTCATGTAAAGTATTTCAAGTTCATTTTTATTATGTTGGGGTATGATCTCTAAATTTATCATACTGATCTTTTATGATCACATTATGAGAGACCCCATTTTATCTCTTCAATTAAGTATTTTGAATTTTTAAGTGGCGCCGTTAGGCTGCCGAATTTTTAAGTGGTTCTTCATCCTTCTCGTTTTGAAGTTCTACTTTCATGTCAATTCTTTCAAGTTCATTTTTATTATGTTGGGGTATGATATCTATATATATCATACTGGAGTCTTATGTTCATATGATGAGAGACCCCATTTTATATCTTTAATTCAGTATTTTGATGTTTTAAGTGGCGCCGTTAGGCTATCGAATTTTTTAGGGGATTCTTTCACCCTTCTCATTCTTTTCAAAGTTCTACTTTCATGCCATGTCTTTAAAGTTACTTTTTAATTATGTTGGGGAATTATCTCTATATATATCATACTGAAATCTTGTGTTCACATGATGAGAGACCCTATTTGATCTTTTCAAATCATTTTTGTTGAAGTTTAAGTAACGCCGTTAGGCTGCCGAACTTTCATAAGAGAAATCTAATTTTTGTCTTCCTTCCATGTTTTTCATTTCAAATGGTATGTCCTTGAAATTTCATTACCATGATCATGTATCCTTCTTATTCTGTCCATCTACTATTTTATGGGTCATTTATGAATGTTTGACCCATTTTCCCTCTCTTTTTAATGTCTTCTAAAACCTCGTAACATAGCTGTTATGCTGCAGAATTTCCGTCTCAAAATGACTCTCTATTTTTCTAAAGTTCTTTTATATTATTAAGTGAATACTCAGAGCTATTTTTTCTAAAGGGGTATTCACATATATACCAAAATGTTCTATTTTAAATTCTGGGATTTACATACATGAGACCCACCTTCCTTTTCTGTGGGTTTTAAAGTGACGTAAAGATCATGTCTTTAAAGAATTTTTTTAAAACATTGTGATTATGAAATGAAACCCATTTATTTTATGCTATATGGGTTATTTATGAAATGTTTGATGATGATATATGTGGATCACATGATAATAAAGGCAAATTTAAGGGTGCGCCCTGATATCGCTCCAATGCATTGGGTAATAATGTAACCACTAGAGATTACAATTTTCACAATACCTTGGTGAATAACCTTGGTAATTTTCAAATGACACCTTGGGGATGGACCTTGGTGATATGTTCATGATTGTATATGTTAAATTATGTAGCCACATTTTCAAGTTATGAAATTTTTTACTTTTATTATGATATATCTCATGATTTCTTTCTCATGCCTTAAAGATATTTTCATGACCTTATTGAAGTATCTCAAGTTTACATGTAAAATGTTTCTCTTGTTTTCCTTACTGGGCCTTCTGCTCACCCTTTCCTTTTATGTATGTCCCCAGGTTCTGAGATGCAGTAATGAACCTAGGATGAACATAAGGAGAATCCTTTCAAGTGTTTAAGAAGAATTTTTTTTGTTGTTTCATGTTTTAAGTTCATGGTTTCCAAGACACTAAACCTTAAAGATCCTCGGTTTTGTAATATGTAATGAAAGTTTATGTGATAAAAAGGCGGGATGATATACTTACTAAGTGAGTGGATATTATAATGGACTAGTCCCCAATTAAAAATCCTAGATTAATTGTAAAAGGCACTCAATCAGAAAATGTTTTAAGAAATTATAAAATTAATATCAACAACATAAACATTTTCATTTCCTAAAGAAGTAAAAACTGAAGAATCATTAGAATAAAAAAATTACATGAATTATTCTCAAATTTAAACTAAAAAACATAATTAGAAAATTATGAAAAACTAATAAGCTTATACATTAAACAATATCTATATTTTACTTTATAAGTTAAAATAGAATTGTTGTTATCAATCTATCCAAGGTTGATGATTTTCCGTTTAGAATTATCACCGATTGTGAGATAACCACCATTAAATTTTATTAGGTTCTTGATGCTAGAATAGTGTACTTTGATATGCCTAGAACAACCGCTATCTATGTATGATATACTTTTATATTCCGTATTCAAGAAATTTTCCTACAAAACCAAAAATCAACAATAAATGATTTTGGTATCCAGATTTGCATGGGTCTAGAAGTGTTGGTAATCTGGGATTTTGAAACCCATATTTTTTAAGAGATATATTATAAATAAACTATATGTTTTTTTGAAATAAATACTTTATTCAGTAATTAAAAAAATAAATAGGATTAAAATTTTCAGATTTAAGCTTTGGAACAAATGTTCTCTTTCCTGATATTCTTTTCCCAGGTTGGTATCCCATTCCAGTAACATATTTTCATCAAAATTATTTATATAAAATCAGAATAAGACTCTATTTATAATTGGTAAAACATTATATATATTTCTTCAATTATTCATTTTAATTATTAAGTTCAATATTTTACTTTTGTAACTGATCATTTTTCTCCTTTTCAACAGATAAGCCAAATTTTACATTGGTAGATAAGGAAAGATGTCTTTTAAGAACTTTACACTTATCCTTATGTTTGTTAAATGTATCTTAGAACATATTTCAATATTAAAACATTTATTCTTGATAAATTTGATAATAATTATGTTAATTTTCATGATTATCAATGTTATGCACAATTAAAGCATTAGAAAGAGTAGGTTCCACATAAATAGTAGTCATCAAGAACATGTTGGATCTATCATACTTTTTTTTTCATATGATGAATTTGAATCAATCGATCTATCCTCATAGTCATTCCAAGTTTCTTTCATTTCATTCTTACACATTTGGTCCTTTTCATCATATTTTTTTGTATATTTATTCATGGATAGTCTAATTTTACATGTTTCTAATTTTCATTCATAGCTGGTAATCTCATTTATTCTATAATATTTCTTCCAAAAATATTCAAGTTTCCTTTACCCTTATACTTTTTTTTGTATCAAGTGTTTCATTAAAAACATCTTTTTTCTATAAAATTACTTGAACCTTCTGTCCAGGTGCTCTGTCTCCTCATCACTGTTCGGAGGTGACTCACTATCACTTGAACTTTCAGTATTTTTATTTTCCTTTTCTCTTTGTTTGGATGTTGTAGTCTTGAAGGCCATAGATTTTATTTTTTTATGATAATATTCCTCTTTGTTTAATTTTATTTCCTCACCATACACCATCATCTTAGTAATATATTCCTTGACTTTTGTTTTGTTGATGTCCCATGATTCTTTAATTGAAACAGATGGACCTCCCCATCTTTATGGAAGGTACCTCAGTAGTATCATGTTTTTCTCTTTTTCATGCAATGGATTTCCAATTGTCCTCATAGAGTTCACAACTTCATTAAACCTGAGTTACATGTTAATGATTAGTTCATCAGGATTTATTTAGAAATAATCATACTTAACAGTATATGTATTTAATATTATTTCCTTGACATTGATTTTTATTTCTTGTGAAATAGATAAAGTATCCCAAATCTAAAAAGTAGTTTTACAAGAAGAAATTATATTAAATTCTTCATCTCCTAAATCACAATGAAAAGAATTCATATCATTATAATTATTATTATATGAATGATTAGTATCATCATACCTATCTTTTCTACGAGTTTTAGGCAACTCATACGTATCCTCGATAGTAGAAAAAATCACAAAACCCATAATTTCAATTTTCATTTTCATTTTGATATTCCATTGAGAATAATTATTCCCATTGAAAAAGGGAGGTTTGTTAGTATTAGAACCTTCTAATCTATTATGTATTTAATGAAATAAATTTAAAAATAATAAAAATTTAAGATCTTTAATGCATAACTAAAATCACAGTTGATTTTTTAGAAGAAAAAATTGGTACTAAAGTTGGAATCCTTTGATACCAAATGTTGGTCGGAGTTAGTATGTAAAGATTGGGGGTGAATTGAGTACCCAATAATAGTGAACCTATACTTTTTCACAAAATAGTACAATTTTTTAAGCATATTTATCCATAAAATATAAACCATGGACCATAATGTCTTGTCTATTTTGGAATATTAGGTATATAAACAAAAAAAAGTAAATATAGTAAAAAACATTATATTTACCATCCATAATGATCTCCAAACAACATTTGATCTCTCAATTTTTAATAGGATAACTTGGGGAATACATAAAAAAATGGATGAGCTAAAAATCTTAGTAAGTAAATAAACATAGAAATAAAGAATAACTAATGGGTTACAAGAAAAAACATGAAGACATAAAAAGGCATGGAACATGAATAAACATATGGAATCATAACATTTAGATCTTGTTATCATGTAATAATGGCCTCATATGAATTTTTCAGCAACATACAACATGACATAAACATGATTCAAGGTTAACTACCAAGACTATATCACATGGTGCCCAATATCCCATAAGGGAATCAGGTTTACTCCATGACTCAAAATGACATCTCATGAGACCAAAACATTACCCAATTAATTGGAGCGATATCTAGTCCCACCCGTAACAACATGTTAATGTATATGTATTCCACATGAATAATCATACAAAATGGAAAAACATAAAGGTTAACATTGAAAAGAAATGGGTATTGTAAACATATCATGAGGTATAAACAAAGTGTGTATCATAATGGTGTCCATGAAGGAATGAATTTAAATTATAAATGTAATTAAAAATTGAAAATAGTAATATATAATTACATGTGATTTAAATTTAAGTGAAAAAATGTACTAAGGTTTTTTATAAAACATTAGAAATGATCCGCTTTGGTGAGGTGTAAGGGAAAATATTAAAGGGTATTTAAAGTGGAAAATGAATAATTGTTTTCATAAAACCAGAAATGAACATAGATATTTTTTCATGAAAAAATATTTTTTTAGAATTTTTTTTTTCTCGTAAAAAAATATTATGGAGTGTACTTGAAAATGGGAAGTTATATTTAATTAGGCTAACTTATCATGAGGAATTTTGAAAAAAATCTTATAAAAACTTGTATTTCCTGATAAAAGAAAAAATAATTGAAAAATGTAAATATTTTTAGAGCATACACATAGAATTTTTGAGGATTATGAAATAATAATTAAAATTAAATTGGGGTAAAGATAGATAATGTGTAACCTGAATGAAAAAATAGAGGTTTAGATAGAATCACCTAACATATATCTGCAAGAGTTCTTCACTTTTAATTAATGTCCTTGATAATAAAATTAAATACAATATCCAAATAATTAAGGACCTATTATATATGTATTTAATTTCTTATAATTTTATTCGGTTCATTTAGGGCCATTTGGATGACTTATTTTGATTAATTTCATCATTTTGGGAGTGTTTTTTTCATGGTTTCATAGTCACTTACCTTGTATATAATTATAAAAGTTAATTTCAAATGGAAGGAAAAAACCAGAAGTATAATTATATGATATTAAAGAACCTATATTTTTTTAAATGGTCATTTATATCATTTTTTCATATATGAGAATGATTCATTAGAATAAATAGTAATGATGAATGTTAGTTTATTATTTTGAATTTTCATCTATCAAATTCTAGTATTGTTCTATTATTTAATTTTATGTATATATATTATTCACAAAACATAAAAAAGTTTTAATATATATATTAAAATCTTTATTAACCACTATAATGATTTTATGACCATCCATGTAGGTAGTAATAGAAAATGAAAAGGCATCATCCATGAAGGTGGTTAAAAGATACATCATGAACACTGTTTTGTTTTTTATGATAAAAAGAGAAGAGAAGAGATTAAATGATGGATATCACATTAAAACAGTAATATTACATTTTATATATTATATTGGAGTTATCTTGTTACTTTGGATAGGGTAGGTGAGGGAATGATAAGAAAGGAAAGGAAATTATTAGATAAAGAGGGAGGGTTTTACTTAGTGAGTGTCATCGCCTTGAGTACCTCTTGAAGGTACTTGGAAATGGTATTTTTTGGGAGACATTAAAGACCTTAATGTGGGAAATAGGGTTGGGAGGATAATTGGGATGAATATAAGTGAGATAAAAGGCTTAAAAGGTGTGAGTATATGAGGAGGTGATGGGGTGGTATTTACAGTGGGAGGAGAGGGATGTTTTTTATTATTTTATTCATTATTTTATTATTTTTTCTCAATACTATAAATAGTGCTGATATTTTTGACTAATTACAATAAATATACAACTTTAGTTCGAGATAATGTCCACTTACATCATCCATGACTAAAATATTCAATTATTTATTTCTAATGTTATATACCATAAATTATTGTATTTCTCTATTCACCAAAAACTCAATTATTTTAGAGAAAAAAAAAGAAATCACTCTAACCAATTTTTGACATTTAGATTTAAAAAATAGAATCCATTTTATGAAAATTATTTTCTAAATATGAGAAAATTAATTTTTAATTGAAATCATCATTTATTCTAAAAATAATGATTTTAAAATTATAAATGATTTTATTAAACATTGAAAAATTAATTAAGGTCTTACATAATTATATTATAATCACAAGACAACAAAATATGAATTTATGAATCTATTTTATGAAAATAATTTTTCTTTTAAATCATTATATTTATAATAAATGTGTAAATAAATATTTTTGTTTTACAAAAATACCAATACATAAGTTAACATTTTTAAAAAATTTGTTTACTTATTACATGATATAAATTTATATTATATTTTCATATATCAAGGAAATTAATTTTATTTATATGTTCATAGTTGAGGTTACTATTCTCTCGGCCAGTTTACAAGTCCTAATGGTTATATTACTATTTCAATGGTCAAGTTACTATTATATTGTTAAAGGTTCCTTAATTTATATGAATACCACTTATTTAAATATTAAGTAATAAAAATAATATTTTTTTAGGTTTATGTGATGTATGTGTTTTATATTATTTAACCTAATTATAATATGGGAATTTCTAATGATATAATTCTCGGTCATTACAATCTCCATAACATCCATCAGAAAAAAGTCAACAGATGGTCCATAAAATTCAAAAAATACAAAAAACATCAAGAATTAATAAGTCATGAACATCTAAAAAGATAAAAATATGGGTTCAAAATCCATTTCATCCATTATATAAAATTGAACTAGGTAAATAATATTAATGAAAAATCCCAACTAAAGAAGGAATTTTATAAAAGATGATGATCCCAAAAAAATATTAGTTTCCAAAAATACAATGTAAGTGACAATGAAGAAATCAACTAGATTCATGATTGGTATGGGGTTTTTTTATTCCTAAACATCTTACAAACCCAATAAATGTGATCAATACAGCCACACAAATGATAGTCCTTCAGATCTTATTTATATGAGTCCTAACATTCCATGACTTCCTGAACTGGAAACACAGTAAAAACTAAAATTTTAATGAAACAAGAATTGTATCTTGTGGAGATATATTCCCATCACCCCCACTTTATTTCTTCCCTTATTTCAAGCCATATCATCTTTACTAGCTCATGTGGGAATTCAGGAATTTTCTACCACATGTTTTCATGCTATGATTTCCTCATTAAATACTGGATTAGAAAGAACTTTAATATAGGTAGTTAGGATATATTGATGCACTAATGAATGATTTTCTGGTTGAAAAATTCTAGAAAATGACCACATAACCCACAAATCATTAGTAACTAACTCTATAGGGAATCACCCCAATCCAGTGAAACTTTTAACATAGTCTTTCATGACCGATCATCCTAGATGATACCCAAATATATAACCACCTTCTTAACCCTAACTTCATTAAGAATATACCACTAAATTAAAGATTCCTTGAAATACCATTAAGTGAGAGACTAAGAGGACTAGTTATTAATAGAAATATTATACCATTCCAAACCCAAAACATTGAGCAAGGGAATAGTGCACCTCACCCTAGAGGCCTTACGAGTTTATAACATGTTTAAAATATCTTTAACATTAGATAACCACTCAATCAACTCATGTGATCCTTGAAAACCATATAATACTGGAGTATATAAATTTAGAAACTCTCTTTCATGATCCATGAGTTAAGACGAACATCGCTCTACCACTCTATAGAAAGTCGAGGTGGGGTCATATAATGGAAGGATAACTCCTAGATCACTGGGAAAACTATGAGAGGAATTCCCTTATGTACTTATTGGTTATTTGAGGGGGTTCATTCCCAAAAGTCACAAAAAATAATAAATCAAAATATTTTAAATTTAAACACAAATAGAAAGACACAAGAAAGACTAAATAGAATTACTATTCCATCCCAAAATTTTACATAGGGGAAAAAAATTCATGAACCAAACAAATTAATGTCACCAACACCCTTAAAACAATTTCCCAAAATATTGGGAAACAATTCATACCACATGTCCAAATAATATTTGAACTAAATAAACACTAATATCACTTCTTTTAAATAATTTTATTGTAATAAGGTTTATAATATTATCATAAGAACATATCAAATCACCTAAAATTTGGATTTTCCAATAATTCCATATATTTAACCTTAAAACATTTATTTTAAAATAAGATTGGAAAAATTTCAAAACCTAAATAGTTCTACTCAAAAATCCATAAAAACACATTATTGAAATGAGAATACAGAAGAATAAAGTGTGAAAAAAATTACAATCTTTCTACACTATGTAGAGTTTGAACACATGGTTTTTCAGATTATGTGCCAATAATTTGAGTGTAACTTCTAGAATAGTCCACATGGTCTTTACATGGTTTAATAGACTGTGCACCTTAACTATGCTTTATATTAATCCCATAAATTTCCAATTTGAAATAATTAATTTATAAATATGTATCTATATTTCTTCTTATAACTCAGTGTAATAGCACTTCACACAAAAAACTCAATAAAGGCCCCAATAATTCCAAAAAATAGTTGAAGTCTCTATAACACCCAAGGATACTCGATATTCAACAAAAGGAAGAGTGGTCCAAGCAATTCCCCAGAACTTCCATCCAAATATAGATGGTCCTATATATTTTCTACCATCAACCCCAAAATAATATGAAGTTAAATCTAAAAAATATTACCTTTTTCAAAAAAATGATGGATTTTATATGATTTTGTAACAAAACTTCATAGACCCCCACCCAAGCCCACGCATGAACTAGCACATATTATTCAAGAAGAGAATCCTAGATCCTCTTGAGTATATGACATGAATATAGGTTATCAACATAAGCTTTGAAGATATTTTCACCCTTATGAAACCAAATATAAACCTATAAACATGGAATAGAAAATATAATCAAATATAAATTCCAAAAAAAATATTTACAAAAAATATCCATTTAATACAATATTTAAAATCATAACATAAGTTAAAATTCAAAATAATAGAACACCAAAGGGAATGAAACAAAACATGTGCCAATTATTTCTATGTAAATTAGGTTCTAATGACCATTTCCATGTTTCTTAGAAGTAACCACTACGATTCTAACAACCATATACTTTATAAGAAAGATTCTACCTGATACAACTTGGAATCCAATTACTATAGAAACCTATAAAAGATATTAAGACAATATATTAACCAACATGATTATGTATGGTGTGATATGATTCCAGTTAGACAACACTGTGATTCTATTTCATTTTTTATTTAAAAAAACAAAACAACCAGTTTAAAAATAAAGTAGAAAATAGGTTTTCAATTAATTTTACATAATATATGATTAAAATAAAACATATAAATTCTACATTATTGAAGAATTGTTTTATAAAAAAAATTCATAAATAAGTTTTACCAAAACCAAGAAAATTTTAAATCCAATTATTTTTCTTTGAAACACAAGACATTTGAAAATAAAACCACACATGGTTTAAAACATTGCACAAGAAATACTTCTGTGAAATCATTTGAAATCCATTTTCCATTTTTATATTAAAATATTTTACACACCAAACTGAATGGTAAGTAGGGAAATAAGTGAAAAAATAATTAAAACACATCCATATAAGGTCACAAATAATTCCAATAAAAAGATAGAACAATACTAATCAACATCAATCCTAAAATATAATAAGATAAATGCATCAAGTAATTAAATACAAGAAACAATAATTACTTATTATAATATATACTAGAATAAATAACATATAATACATAGAAAGAGTTAACACCATAGGTAGTAATAGGAAAAACACAAGACATATAATGGTGGACCTACTTCCTGTAGGTTAATAGTCACACAACCATCAACTGAATCACAATTTTCTTATCTCATTAGTGACCCCCACTAGCTAGGTACTATTTACAACTTGGGGAGACTAACTGGTGCATAATATCAACCATCCTAGAAACTTCACAATAATTCACACATAGTAACCTAGGAATCCTCCTATAATAAAAAAACGTGGTGGGATATGAACAAAGAGAGTTTTATCACATTACAAATATCAAAACCCTCAAGGGATATCACGACAGTTACATCTTTCCCACATCACATACTCCCAATAGAAATATTCTCAATCTATAATAAAATCACTAATAAGATCAACAAAATATATCAAATGGATTAATGGAACTTCATCAATATTAATAATGGGGTTAACAAAGGAGAAAAAACATTCAATAAATCAACACATCACAATGTTCAGAAAAGACCATTATCTTATCATATATAGAATATGCATTTGGAAATCCAATTTAAAAGAATTTTTATTCCAAAAATAATTCCAAAATAAATCATTAGGATCAATAATAATAATAATAAAACCAATAGAAAACTCTATTTCACTTTATAAAATAACACCACCCTCTAAAACATGGAATCCCTTTAAACCCGGATCAGAATGCAATTTTTAATTTTTTTTCCTTGAAACAAAATTAATAAGTATTTTTATTATAGAATATTATATTTGAATACCATATTTTGAAATATATGAAACACGTAAAATTAATGAAATTTTAATTTACGTAAAATTTTCATTTAATGATGAAATTCCAACCTTTAAGCCACATGAAAACCAAGTGAAGTTTTGGAAAACCATTATAATACCAGCCTAGATAACCCACATCATACTAATATATATTAACAATGAATTTTTAAATCCATTCATAAATGTAACTATTAAATAAAAAGTAATGAAATGGAAACACCTACCTTAAGTGGTGGAATCGTACCATCATTGATGAAATCCACCAGACAGGAACTCCTTTGATGTATCAAAACATTTAAAAAATTAATTCCCTAATTCTTAAAAAATCTATCCAATAAAATTGGACCACCATTTATAATAGGGTAAGAATAACTTAGATACAAAGAAATAAATCAAGATAAATAGATAAAAGATACTCTTACCTCTTGACCCGGATGAAGAAATACTTAAGAACCACTCCAAATCCACTTATAGAAGCTTGAACCAGAATGAAGATCCCCTTAGAAGGTGTTTTGGTCATGGGGTTCAAATGTGGGAGGCTTGGGGTATAATCCCCAATTAAAAATAATGGTAAAATTAAAGAATACAAGAAACTGGGTTTCCTTTATAGTTGTCTCGCGTGGTTTTCCAAACCATGGGTGGACCCTATGTGGAATCCCACCTTTCATAATACATAAAACATTCAATACATGGTACACATCATAATAATATAGAGTCTCATGTTAGGTTTATTTTCTTTGAAATTAGGAACATTATATATGAATAACATAAAAATTATTTAATTCCACTTGAATGTAATCATTATAGTTTCATCCTAAATTACTTTTACTATATCTAAAATCCTAGGGGGAAACATGAAAATAAATGGGTGGTCATAACTATTATAAAAAAAAGGAGATAATTATCTTGTGACCATGAAGTACAATAATAAGGAATGATTATAATAACATGGGGAATATCATAATATAAATATCGTTAATTATATAATAAAAATGCAACTATAGAATAAAAATGATACATTTATAAGAATATCACCCAAGATCATCACTAAGGTATTGTAAATCATTTTTACCAAGGTTATACAATATGGTATCATAAAACATGTAATATATAATGATTAATTTTTTATCTAATTCATTGGAGTGATATCAGGGAAAACCCTTCATATATCTTAATTAATGTGATCCACATTGATCATAATAAATCAATTCAAAAATAACTTTTGTGGAATAATGAATGGGTTTTATATAAAATCACTGCATACAAAATTTAATAGAGTCATGAACATTACATCACTTTAACCAACATAAATGGAATGTGGGTTTAATATACATAAATCCCCAATTAATTAAATTATATTTGCATCAATATTAATACCCATGGATAAGGAAACAAGTTGGGTATTCAAAATATAATAATTTTCATCTGAAAGAGATAAATTAAAGAAATGAATTTTCAACGTGACAATATTAAATGTTGATTAATGAAATGGTATAATGGGAGGGGAAAATGTCTACCATAGATAAAAAAATATTTTAAAATTAATGGGATTATTGAAAAATGTATAAAAATATTTCAATCCAATATTTAGAACACATTTCACAAAATATGTATTTGAATAAAAAAGGAAATTGGAGAATTCTTTTACCTTGAAGAGTTAGTTCATAAAAATTGAGGATGGAATCGAGAGGACTTAAGGAAACCTTTGAGGGACTATTTTGGAGTTAAAATGACCATATAATTGTATATTATGTATTTATACAGGAGAGGAATGGATTATGGGTTGTTATTTATAGTAAAATAGGAGGATATGTTTAATAATTTCCAAATATAGGTCTTACAATTATAGGTTGATGAAAAAATGTCTTTACCATGGGTTTTTCTCATGGGTTTGGACATTGAGTCATTTTTATTGTATTTTATTCTATTAGAAACTAAATAAAGTTTTTAATATTACTTTTAAAATGGAAAATTTATTTTCCACAAATTTTAGTTTTTAAATTCACAATTTCCATTTTAGACTTTGGATAATCATTTAGAGGTTGGGAAACTAATTTAAATAAATTAAAATTCATAATATTAATAAAATAACCTATTTTAGGATATTTATTATATTTAATGAATAATTATTTCATTATTAAATATATTTTAAGTCATAAAACATACTGAAAACACAAAACTATATTTTTACTATTCACTCGGATATATTGTATTTTATAAAATTATAAAAAATTCACCCTAACTTAATTTAGATATACTGATTTGAAATATAATATTCATTTTAAAAAAATAATTATCTAAATTTTATACTTTTAACTTTAAAAAAAACTCTATATTAATTGAAAAATAATAGTTTTTACGACATAATCAACATTTTAAAATTTATAAAAATTTCATTAGATATTGTGAAATTATATTATCATTAATATTTAAATAAATAATGTTTTATAATACTATTTCATAAATATAATAGTAATTTTTAATAACTAAGTATATTTTAAAAGTGTATATATTTTCTTATAATAAAATTATGTTTTATTTTAACCCAAATTTTTTTTTCATAATTCATCATATTATCATTTGTATTTTATTAAATAAAATAATAATGAACATGGGATTAATGAAATAAATATTTAATTTATAATAATGATATTAAACTTTAATGATTCTATGGTCTACATATATAATCCCTTTTACAAATGTGTTGTGTTGTTTTTGGCATCTTTTATATTTTAATAAATACATTTTTAGGACTCAAGCATGCTCGAGTCCTTAAAATTCATGGTATATAACCCCTTTTACACTGACATATGCCCTAAGAGTATGGTGTGTGATTGTTATAGGTTCATGATGATTATCTTATACCATAAACCTAGTAGTGATGTCAAATAAAGTAAACATATCTCATAGTTAATTGTTTCCAAGCCCCACTTGTTGAAGCTTAACTTGGGCTTGTTTATTAGGGAACCATATTGGTGCTACCCCCCATGTTCTAAAAAAATGGGCTTCAAAGGGAATGGCACTTTTAGATGATTCCATTTTTTATCCTTTCTACACCCACTCTCAGGTGTCATTTCACTTTAAAAACACTAATTATAATGGTAGTATTATTAATAATTGTAATAGTTCTCTATGTTCATATTTACCAATAGTGATATTGGTCAATGATCATATTTACCAACAGTCATACACTGGTTGTTTCTCAATGATCACTTTTTTTTATTACCTATATATACTCTTCTATTCATTGAATTTTATTACTTTATTACAAATTTTGTTTATAATTCCTTTATAATTTTAATTAAATTCCAGAAATTTAATTTTTTGGCCAATTTTAGCGACGAATTACTCTTCCTATTAGTGTTTGAACCAATTTAGTATTACATTGCATGGATGATATTATTTGGTCTTTATGTCCTTATACTATTCTTAATTATAGTAATTTTTATTTTTTATTGATTTTTAATATATGTTTGTATTGTTATTTTTATTTACTTTTCTTTAGAAATTGAATTAATTAATCAGTATAAAAACTAGTTATTTTATCAATCATAAATTTAATGTTCAATATATAATACTATAGGTTTGGAACTATCTCAAATCATAGAGGCTTCAAGGTTGTATTTCACGGTTTCCCTAACTGTTTGAATACTATAACATCCCAGGTAAATAAAGAAGAAAGAATTTTCATATTTATTAATATTTACGAATTAAATATTAATTTTATTTTAAAGGGGTTGCTATGTTCGATAGCGTACCCGATACACAACGATGAGTTCCTTTGAAAACTTACGTTGCACACTAATAATATAATAATATTATTTTAAATGTTAGTTAACATGTAGCCGTTGTATTGGCGGGAATGGATAGAAATAACTAAAATATGATTATATATGTTTTTAAATGTTTTTACATTTATCCAATAAAAGATAAAGGCTTAAAATACGGAAAGAAATCAATTTTAGGCATTTATACCCTAATTTTTACTAAAGGTTCATTTATCACCTTTTGATGGAGAACCCTCTTTAAATATAGTTTTGGTCACTCTTATAAATTCTTTTGGACCAAATAAAATCCTTCTTTATAATTGGGACATCAAAATTTACTTTGTGTAATTTTTTGGTATCTTTCCGATAAAGTTCTTTTTTTAAATGAATAGTGAAAATTGTTGTATTTTAATTCAAAACCCCTTTTTAATCTAATTTTTAATATGATTAGATTATCTTTTGAATTTGTTTTAAAGTGAAATTAGAAAATATTTTTACCATTAAATCCAATAGTGGTCGTTGGAATTAATTTCACTTTGAAATCAGACTTAAACTAGTGTCAATCTTTTGATACTTATTGTTTCACAAAAACACGTTATTTGTCATGACACCGGGAATTAATTATTAAATTAATTAATTTGAATTATATGTTTTGAATTTTGTAAAATAGACTTCATTTTTGAATTCGGAATATCAAATATAACTTAGGGTGAATTTTTGGTAATTTTCTGAAAAACTTCAATTTTTTGATGAATAGTGAAATCACTAAGTGGTACTTATAAAAACTGATTTTTCAGTTAAATGAAAGTTTACCACTAATGTGTATTGAATTTTGTAAATCTGACATACATGGTTGTCATTAGTATGTAAAATGTGGTTCAATGGGATGAAAATAATTTTTTGGTGAATAGTAACTTTTTTTCATTAATCGCGATTAGAGGTAATTAGTGTAAAATTGATATTATAAAAATGTGAAAACACCATGATACTTGTCCTACACCTATTGGGTGAGCCATGGACGACCAAGAAAACCCATGGGTCGATTTAGGGGACCCCATGGAGCCACTTGGGTGAGATAATGATTTTAATGCTTTTTTTAAATAAAGGTGAAAATGACACTAACATAAATTGTTTTACTAAAACACTTTTTAGAAGGGGTTATACTAATAATATTTTTGTCTATAAATATTCATTGGAAAGATAAAACGATTTACTACATCATAGTATTTTTTTTATAATTTTTAGACCTTAAATAACTTAAATTAGTTATGACATAATAATGATGCAACGATGACATCATTATTTGACGATTTAAATAAAATAGAAAGACAATGTAAAATCTATGAACTACACTTGTCCAAAACTTATTGGATGGGTGTATTTCGAACCCTTATCACCTTATCCACGAATTATATCAATGTGGGACCTTTTAAAACCGAAACACTTTTGAAAATAAAATAATAGTTTCATGATTTCCAAAAGTGCCCCTCCTCTCCTCTTATAAAAGGCCCCCACCTCTACCTCATTTCACACACTCCTCAAGCCTTTTTCTCGGCCAACCCCTACCCATTTACTCTCTCCACATCCCTATCCTCATCCTAGAGGATTCCCTTTCAGAAGAATCCTTTCAAAGGAAGCCTTTAGGCTCAAATCAAAAGGAGTTACACTTTTAAAGGTAATTCATTCTCTCATGTTCATTTGTTTTATTTTGCTTCTCCAACCCCCTAAACTCTTTTTATTTACTTATTTTGTAACAACGACAGTATCTTCAATATACTAGGATGTTTTTATAAGATTTATTCGAGCTACACTCTCACACAACTACATCAAATGGTTAAAGAAAATACGGTTTCCGTGGATGCCGAAATTCTGCCTCCCGAAACGATGATTGTTCAATACTCATTTAACACATTCAAAGGTGGCCATTATGATGTCACTATTTTTATATATGATATATAATATGTTTATTCTTTCCTTAAGCTTCTGTATTTTTCATTTATGGTATACCATTATTGTTTCCATTATGGGTAAACACGATATCTTCATTTTAGGAAGTGCGGACTACCGCCCCTGAAAGTGATTTGATTCGTTAACACCATATGTGGGATGTGTAAAGGATAAAGTTAATGATATTATATATGTTATTATAATGGAATTATAATATACTCTTATATCATTATGATTCCATTCCATAAAATACGAAATAGAAATGGAAGTAGCGTTCATGCGTACGTACGGCTTACCGTCTCCATGAACAGTGCATTTCATTTCTTACCTCTAAATGTGATGTAATATTATAAATACATGTATATGATGAATATATATGATATATATGTTATCCAAATCATTAATATCATTCTGTATATAACAAACCTTTGACCAAATTAACTACATGTAAGTGTAAGAAGTCTATTTTTGACTTAAGAACCAAATACCGAAAAAATGAACATTATTAACTTAAATGATTACATGATGTTCATAACATGGTATAAAAGGAATAATGAACTTGAAAAAGGTTCTTAAGAAAGTAGATATTAACTCAAGTTTATTATTCAGGAGATTAAAGAACGGTCAGGTCAAGTCGGATATGAGGTATGGGACATCGTCTCAATCTCCTTTCATTGAGGCATATTTTGTTTTATACACAACCTTCTTTTATACGGTGTATAAACCCATTTGACTTTTACGTTTATTCAAAAGGAATATTTTTTATACGAAGCGTTTACTAAACGACAAAAGGGAATGTTTTTTTCATACGTATGCGGCGACAACGACTTCTCCGCCGCCGTGATCATTATTTGAGTTTTGACTTCCTCTACAAGCCATACCTTATTTTTAAAAGAAAAATAATTACCATGTTTTACTTTTCTTTTATTTTGGTATTGAAAATGGTTTTCATAATGTTTTTATATCAATGTGTTGTATTGATATCTTGTGATTGAAAGGTGGGAATGTTATGTTTCCTTTATGAATGTTTTATGTGATATGATTATGTTGAGGTTCTTGGGCATTATTATGAAGACGGGTGGTTCCGTGATAAACTAAGGGCGGGTGAGCCCGATATAGCTCTCCAATGCATTGGGTAACATGAAGGAGTGAAACATTATGGTTTCTCCGAAGAGATTTAGGGAATATACTGTGATGGGTATTTCAAACGTAACCAAGAGGGTTACTCCCTACGTAAGAATGTTATGAATGCCTCAAGTTACCTTTATGTCTTATGATTTCTATGATTTATTCATGATTTGATGAGGTATGTTAAAGTGCTTATGTTTTATGGGTAAAGTATGATTTCATTCTTATATATATATATGTACCCATGTTTCTTTTCCATATTTTTATATCCCTTACTGAGCTTTTTATGCTCATCCCAAGTTTTTTGAAATGTTTTTTACAGGTCAAGGGAAAGGTACATGATATGATGATAGTGTCAAGGAAGTGTCAAGAAAGAATCCATGTTTTATTTTAAATATGTTTCCATTGATGGGAATTAAAAATAATATCTTTATGTAACCACTTTTTTTATTTGTGGAATGTAATGCATGTTTTATGATCTAATTCTCTAAAACTCTAAACCCAAAAAGATCCTCAATGTGTAATCTTGTAATAACTCAAGATTAAGTAAGGTTTAAGGCTAGGGCCTTATAGTTGGTATCAAAGGTCGGTTTAGATAACTTTAGGAGTTAGAAAATTGTTAAATTATAAGTTAAGTTATGATATGATTGAAATGATATAGCATTTAGAGATTACCATGTTGCTTCGCCTAAGATATTTCCATGTTCAGAATGGTTTTCCGCAGAGGAAACAAAGAAGCTATGTTGGGACGACATCAGGAGGAATACAACCTTCCAAATCAGCAACCTGAGATGGTCGGAATTGGAACTGAACAATTTGTTGCAGTGATGGCACAGTTTACACAAGCGATAAATGGCGGTGGTATCCATGCACAAGATCATCCAGACCAACCGCAGAGGAACATGTCAGTGGTGGAACATTTCATGAGGCAATATCCCCCATCATTCAGAGGATCATCTGAACCTGTGTTAGCTGAAGGGTGGATTAAAGCACTAGAAGAAGATTTTCGATGTCATGGGGTGTTTAGACAATCAAAAGGTTAGTCTTGCTATTTACCGTTTGGAGGGTGAGGCAGATCAGTGGTGGACTATGGTTAAAAATATCAGGGACGCTGATGAGATTGATGCTCTCGACTGGGATGAATTCAAAGGTATGTTTCTTGAGAAGTATTTTCCTAAGGCTATTTGACTTAGGATGGAAAAGCAATTCTTGGAATTGAGGGAAGAGGAAGACTCAGTGGCTACCTATGAAGAAAGGTTCACTCGATTGGCAAGGTATGCTCCAAATTTTATCCGAGACCTTGATAGTAAAATCAATCGTTTTTACTCAGGATTAAAGCCAAAATATCGAAGGGCATTAGCTTCTCGTGAGTTTAAAAGTTATGAAAATCTTTTTCGATGTGCTGAGAAGGTGGAAATGGAGTTTGGCGATGACAAAGTGTTATATAAAAACCAACAGAAGAAGAGACCGAGGTGGCAGGAGAAAGGTAAGAATTCTTCAAAAAAGTCTGATGGTAAGAAAACTAAGTTTCTAGTTTGTGATAAATGTGGAAAAAGGCATGCTGGGGAATGTCTTCTGAATTCTGGAATGTGCTACCGATGTGGTAAGATGGGACATAAGGCTCGTGATTGCACTGAAAAGGATCAAGGTGAAGGTAAGACCAAATTTGATTTACAGTTAGTGAAATGTTATAAGTGCAATGAGATGGGTCACTATGAAAATGAGTGTCCGACAAAGATCTTGAGTGATGGGAAGTAGTTAGACTACAATTAGAAAGGGGTGGTGAAATCCTTTGCAACTACTTCAGCAGATGTCGGGCCATCAAATAAAGTTGTATCAGCTCCAGGGAGCTCAGTATTTTTCAAAGATTGACTTGAGATCGGGGTACCATCAGCTGAAGGTAAAGGAAGCAGACGTTCCAAAGACTGTGTTTCGTACAAGATATGGCCATTATGAATTTGTAGTAATGCCTTTTGGACTAACCAATGCACTTGTTGTATTCATGGACTTAATGAATATAATTTTCCATGAGTTCTTGGATAACTTTGTGGTGGTTTTCATTGATGATATTTTGGTGTTTTCTAAATGTAAAGAGGAGCATTAAAGACATTTAAGGGTTATCTTAAAAACCTTAAAAGAAAAGAAATTGTATGGGAAATTCAGAAAGTGTGAGTTTTGGTGGCAACAAATTTCTTTCCTTGGTCACATTGTTTCTAAAGATCGGATAACTGTTGATCCTGCAAAAACAAAAGTTGTTGAAGACTAGCCAAGACCCACAAATGTAACTGAGATTCGTAGCTTCCTTGGTTTGGAAGGCTATTACCGAAGGTTTGTTAGAAATTTTTCACGGTTATCTAGTCCAATGACTAAGCTAACTCGGAAGGGTGTTAAGTTTATCTGGACAAAAGAATGTGGTGATTGTTTTCAGGAATTGAAAAGAAGAATGGTGAATGCTCCAGTTTTGGCACTACCTTCCAGGAATGGTGAGTTTGTTATATACAGTGATGTTTTATTGAAAGGACTTGGTTGCATCCTAATGCAGAATGATTAGGTAATTGCTTATGCTTCACGATAGTTGAAAACTCATGAGGTAAATTACCCTACACATGATTTGGAATTAGCTGCTGTTGTTTTTGATTTAAAAATTTGGAGGAATCATTTGTATGGAGTAAAGTGTGAAATATATATTGATCACAAAAGTTTAAAGTATATATTCACTCAGAAAGAATTGAACATGAGACAAAGTAGATGGCTAGAATTAATCAAGGATTATGATTGTACAATTCATTACCATTCGGGAAAAGCAAATAAAGTGGTTGATGCTTTGAATCGAAAAAGTAATGCCTCATTAGCAATGTTGCGTTTGGAATGTGTTCCTTTGGTTAAGGATTTGATGAACTTTGGAATAGAAGTTGTTGGTGCATGAAGTCCTTCTGTTTTGTTTCAGGTATCAGTGAGATCTTCTCTATTAGGTAGAATCAAGCAAGCACAGAAGCAAGATAGTGAGTTGCAGAAAAAGGTAGAGCAGGTTCAGAAATGTAAGTTGCCTGAATTCAACATTGATAATGATTGTGTTTTGAGATTTGTGAAGAGATTGTGTGTGCCTTGTGATTCACAGTTGAAGAGAGATTTGTTATGTGAAGCTCATAGTTCTCCATTTTTAGTTCATCCTGGCAGTACTAAGATGTACAGAGATCTGCGGGAGTATTACTGGTGGGATGGAATGAAAAGAGATATTGCTGATTTTACTGTGAAGTGTTTGACATGTCAACAGGTTAAAGCAGAGCGACAGTTACCGAAAGGGATGATTCAACCTTTACCAGTGCCAGAGTGGAAATGGGAGAATATATCCATGGACTTTATTGTGGGATTACCGAAGACATCTCGAGGAAATAATGCAATCTGGGTTATTGTTGATCACTTGACCAAATCTGCTCATTTCATTGCTATACGAGATACTTTCTCTCTTGATCAACTTTCCTGTTTGTATCTTAAAGAGATAGTCAGGTTACATGGATTTCCTCTCTCTATTATATCTGATCGTGATCCCAGGTTCACTTCTAACTTTTGGAAAGGCCTTCAGAAGTCGTTGGGTACTGAATTAAATTTTAGTACAACTTTTCATCCTCAATCAAATTGGAAGTCAGAACGAACAATTAAGACATTGGAGGATATGCTACGTTCTTGCTCTATGGATTATCAGGGAAGTTGGGACCAACATATTTCTTTGGTTGAATTTTCATATAATAACAGTTTCCATTCCAGTATATAGATGGAACCATTTCAGGCATTATATGGGAAGCGGTGTCGAACTCCAGCTTTCTGGGATGAAGTGGGTGAAAGGAAGTTGATGGGACCAGAATTGGTAGAAGAGATGGCAGAAAAAGTTCAGCTGATTCAGAAGCACATGAGAACAGCTCAGAGCTGGAAGAAGAGTTATGCGGATAACCAGAGGAAGGATCTATCTTTCGAGGTAGGTGATCATGTTTTTCTCAAGGTTTCTCCTTGGAAAAGTGTGATGAGATTTGGTAAGAAAGGAAAGCTGAGCCCAAGGTTTATTGGACAATATGAAATTCTGGAGAGAGTTGGATCAGTTGCATACCGGGTGGCTTTACCTCCGAGTTTATCTCAGGTACACAATGTTTTTCACGTTTCGATGTTGAGAAAGTACATGCCAGATCCATCTCATGTTTTGAGTCCAGAGGTAGTTCAGCTGGAAGAGAACCTATCTTATGAAGAACAACCAGTGTAGATTCTTGACCACATGGAGCAGGTGTTATGGAATAAGGTGATTCATCAGGTAAAGGTTTTGTGAAAAAACCATGTGATTGAAGAGGCAACGTGGGAATCTGAAAATGCTATGAGGGATAAATACCCCCACTAATTTTGATAAGTGAATAAAATTGCGAGGACACAATTCCCAAAAGGGGGGAAGGATGTAAAATCCCAGGTAAATAAAGAATAAAGAATTTTCATATTTATTAATATTTACAAATTAAATATTAATTTTATTTTAAAGGGGTTTCTATGTTCGATAGCGTACCCGATACGCAACGATGAGTTCCTTTGAAAACTTACGTTGCACACTAGTAATATAATAATATTATTTTAAATGTTAGTTAACATGTAGCCGTTGTATTAGCGGGAATGGATAGAAATAACTAAAATATGATTATATATGTTTTCAATGTTTTTACATTTATCTAATAAAAGATAAAGGCTTAAAATACGGAAAGAATTCAATTTTAGGCATTTATACCATAATTTTCACTAAAGGTTCATTTATCGCCTTTTGATGGCGAACCCTCTTTAAATATAGTTTTGGTCACTATTATACATTATTTTGGACCAAATAAAATCCTTCTTTATTATTGGGACATCAAAATTTACTTTGTGTAAATTTTTGGTATCTTTCCGATAAACTTCTTTTTTTAAATGAATAATGAAAATTGTTGTATTTTAATTCAAAACCCCTTTTTAATCTAATTTTTAATATGATTAGATTATATTTTGAATTGGTTTTAAAGTGAAATTAGAAAATATTTTTACCATTAAATCCAATAGTGGTCGTTGGAATTAATTTCACTTTGAAATCGGACTTAAACTAGTGTCAATCTTTTGATACTTATTGTTTAAAAAAAACACGCTATTTGTCATGACAGCGGGAATTAATTATTAAATTAATTAATTTGACTTATATGTTTTGAATTTTGTAAAATAGACTTCATTTTTGAATTCGGAATATCAAATATAGCTTAGGGTGAATTTTTGGTAATTTTCTGAAAAATTTCAATTTTTTGATGAATAGTGAAATCACTAAGTGGTACTTATAAAAACTAATTTTTCAGTTAAATGAAAGTTTACCCCTAATGTGTATTGAATTTTAAAAATCCGACATACATGGTTGTCATTAGTATGTAAAATATGGTTCAATGAGATGAAAATAATTTTTTGGTGAATAGTAACTTTTTTTCATTAATCGCGATTAGAGGTAATTAGTGTAAAATTGATATTATAAAAATGTGAAAACACCATGACACTTGTCCTACACCTATTGTGTGAGTCATGGCCGACCAAGAAAACCCGTGGGTCGATTTAGGGGACCCCTTGGAGCCACTTGGGTGAGATAATGACTTTAATGCTTTTTTTAAATAAAGGTGAAAATGACACTAACATAAATTGTTTTACTAAAACAATTTTTAGAAGGGGTTATACTAATCATATATTTGTCTATAAATATTCATTGGAAAGCTAAAAAGATTTACTACATCATAGTATTTTTTTTTATAATTTTTAGACATTAAATAAATTAAATTATTTATGACATAATAATGATGCAGCGATGACATCATTATTTGACGATTTAAATAAAATAGAAAGATAATGTAAAATATATGAACTACACATGTACAAAACTTATTGGATGGGTGGATTTCGAACCCTTATCACCTTATCAACTAATTATATCAATATGGAACCTTTTAAAACCGAAACACTTTTGAAAATAAAATAATAGTTTCATGATTTCCAAAAGTGCCCCTCCTCTCCTCTTATAAAAGGCCCCCACCTCTACTTCATTTCACACACTCCTCAAGCCTTTTTATCGGCCAAAACCTGCCCATTTACTCTCTACAAATCCCTCTCCTCATCCTAGAGGATTCCCTTTGGGCATAATCCTTTTAAAGAAAGCCTTTTGGCTCAAATCAAAAGGAGTTACACTTTTAAGGGTAATTCATTCTGTCATGTTCATTTGTTTTATTTTGCTTCTCCAACCCCCTAAACTCTTTTTATTTACTTCTTTTGTAACAACAAAATTATCTTAAATATACTATGATGTTGTTATAAGATTTATTCGAGCTACACTCTGACACAACTACATCAAATGGTTAAAGAACATACAGTTTCCGTGGATGGCGAAATTCTGCCTCCCGAAACGATGATTGTTCAATACTCATTTAACACCTTCAAAGGTGGCCATTATGATGTAACTATTTTTATATATGATATATAATATGCTTATTCTTTCCTTAAGCTTCTGTATTTTTCATTTATGGAATACCATTATTGTTTCCATTATGGGTAAACACGATATCTTCATTTTAGGAAGTGCGGACTACCGCCCCCTGAAAGTGATTTAATTCGTTAATACCATATGTGGGATGTGTAAAAGATAAAGTTAATGATATTATATATGTTATTATACTGGAATTATAATATACTCTTATATCATTATGATTCCATTCCAGAAAATACGAAATAGAAATGGAAGTAGCGTTCATGCGTACGTACGGCTTTCCGTCTCCATAAACGGTGCATTTCATTTCTTACCTCTAAATGTGATGTAATATTATAAATACATGTATATGATGAATATATATGATATATATGTTATCCAAATCATTAATATAATTCTGGATATAACAAACCTTTGACCAAATTATCAACATGTAAGTGTAAGAAGTCTATTTTTGACTTAAGAACCAAATACCGACAAAATGAACCTTATTAACTTAAATGATTACATGATGTTCATAACATGGTATAAAAGGAATAATGAACTTGAAAAAGGTTATTAAGAAAGTATAGATTAACTCAAGTTTATTATTCAGGAGATTAAAGAACGGTCGGGTCAAGTCGGATACGAGGTATGGGATATCGTCTCAATCTCCTTTCATTGAGGCATATTTTGTTTTATACACAACCTTCTTTTATACGGTGTATAAACCCCTTTGACTTTTACGTTTATTCAAAAGGAATATTTTTTATACGAAGCGTTTACTAAACGAAAAAAGAGAATGTTTTTTTCGTACGTATGTGGCGACAATGACTTCTCCGCCACCGTGACCATTATTTGAGTTTCAGCTTCCTCTACAAGCCATACCTTCTTTTTAAAAGAAAAATAAATACCATGTTTTACTTTTCTTTTATTTTGGTATTCAAAATGGTTTTCATAATGTTTTTATATCAATGTGTTGTATTGATATCTTGTTATTGAAAGGTGGGAATGTTATGTTTCCTTTATGAATGTTTTATGTGATATGATTATATTGAGGTTCTTGGGCATTATTATGAAGACGGGTGGTTCTGTGATAAACTAAGGGCGGGTGAGCCCGATATAGGTCTCCAATGCATTGGGTAACGCGAAGGAGTGAAACATTATGGTTTCTCCGAAGAGATTTAGGGAATATACTGTGATGGGTATTCCAAACGTAACCAAGAGGGTTACTCCCTACGTAAGAATGTTATGAATGCCTCAAGTTACCTTTATGTCTTATGATTTCTATGATTTACTCATGATTTGATGAGGTATGTTAAAGTGATTTTGTTTTATGGGTAAAGTATGATTTCATTCTTATGTATATATGTACCCATGTTTCCTTTCCATATTTTTATATCCCTTACTGAGATTTTTATGCTCATCCCATGTTTTTTGAAATGTTTTTCATAGGTCAAGGGAAAGGTACATGATATGATGATAGTGTCAAGGAAGTGTCAAGAAAGAATCCATGTTTTATTTTAAATATGTTTCCATTGATGGGAATGAAGAATACCTTCTTTATGTAACCACTTTGTTTATATGTGGAATGTAATGCAAGTTTTATGATCTAATTCTCTAAAACTCTAAACCCAAAAAGATCCTCAATGTGTAATCTTGTAATAACTTAAGATTAAGTAAGGTTTAAGGCTGGGGCCTTACAAATACTATTTTTTCCCCTATCTCTACCACTGCATAATACACATGGTTTCTATTTTGTAGTTTTGAAACCATGAACCAAACAGTGAACCCATGGAACGATCCTAAAAACATAAAAATTTAACCTAGAACACACCGAACATAAGGGTAAAATCAACCAAAAGATCATTACCATGAAAGGAACACATCAGTGTTTCAAAAATGTGTTTATCTTTTGAGGTTATTAATGGTATTTTGTGTGTTTTTTATTTTTTTAGAAATAATACCTAATTGAGGTATAGATAACCTATTTGTTTGGTATGTAATTTTATATTGATGAAATTATTATTAATTAATAAATTGGGTTAATTTAATTTTTTAATATAAGTAGAGCACTCTAGATGACCTTAGGGGTTTAAAATTGATTTGGTGACAAGGTAATTATTGTAATTTTGGGAAAAGATTAATATATTTTATATGTATTTTTTAGTAAGTTAATACTGATTTCTATATGAATTTATATTGTTTGAGGATAAAAGGTTAATCTGGTTCCTAGGAGTGTATGATTCCATGATTTTTGGGTTTAGAATTTAGTAAGAAAATATCATGATAATTTTTTTTATTAGTTTATTGTTACTATGAGGATGAAAAATAAGGAAAATGGATTTGAACTGAAAGAGAGTTATAATGTAATAGTTCAAACAAATATATAATAGGTTAAATGGAAAGTGTTATAGTATAATACACCAATGAATGATATTAACTATTTTTTTTATTATTATTATAAAAATTATCTTTTAGTATTTGAATAAAAAATTAACATGAGAATAAAGCTATGAAAGGTATGTTTCTATAAAAACCATAGTTTTATAACTAAGACAGTCAATTTTCCACATATGGATGTGGAAAATGAAAATGAAAATATTTTTATTTTATGAGGTAAATGATATATTTCTTAGTTATATACATCATATTGAGGTAGAAAAATAATTATAAATTATATCATGGGTCATGACTATATTAAGAACACTATCACATGTTTTTAGTTATTATATGTATTAAACTTATGATGATACAATTTATTAAGTGCATAGAATGCAACACCCCAGGATTTTAGTAAGTTTTATCCTTTAAATAAATACTTTTTTGAGTTACTTGTATCGTATGAAACAAAAAAGTAATGAATAAAGTGATATAATTTATTAAACATTAAGGTAAATATTAATTCATAATGGGAACGAAATGTGAAACATCATTATGAAAATTACAATAAGTCCTAAAACACCAATAAAAGAAACATATAATAATTAATTAAAATTAAGTATTATAAAAACATGATTTATAATTCCTATGATATTAATATTTTTATTATGAAAATAAATAAATAAAATTTAATTATTACATGATAAATAATTAATGCAATATGATTAAAATAATTAAAATTTTAAAAGAGATATTTCTCTAAGAATAGTTTAATAAGTGTTTTGTATTTTATGTTAATTAATTAAATTGATAACTTTTACAATATTATAATGATATTATATAATTTTTAAATATATAAAATAATTTATTAACACTCTTTTAATTAAAAATTAATATGAAATTATATTAAGAATACTTAATGTTTAAAAAAATGATTTTTTTCTATAGATGACTTTTTTATTTTTATTTTCTATTTTAATTAAAATTGTGAAGTTACAAATTTTATGATTTTAATTTTGAACAATTAACTTCATTTTTTGATTTATAATGTGAAAATAAGACTATAATTTTTATTTTTATTTTTCTAAAAAACATTATTTTTAGGAGAATAGTTATTATACAATTTTTTCAAATACCATAACATTTATGACATCAATATAGTTTAAAACAAACTGAAAAATATATTAAGCCTTTTAGTAGACCAAAAAGAAATTTAAATAGTATAGAAATTCATTTAAAATTAAAATGTTTAATTTTGAAGTCTATGATTTACTTTTTGGAACCTATGTTATTTTTTATTATAATTAAATACTATTTCGTCTATTTTTCTTTAACTAAGTATTCAAAAAAATCCATTCTATTTTAGATTCCTTTTAGAGTCACAACACTCTACTTTTTTATTAAAAAAATAAAAAAATCATTGTAATCAAAGTGATAAAATATTTCTATTTAAATTCATATTTATTCTTATAAATTTATATTTTCTAAAAAATATTTTTCTAAAGTTAAGTGTACATTTCTTAAAATTTATTTTTAAAACCTATAGAAATTAAATATTTTAAAAAAATTTCCATTTTTTTATAAAAATGTTACAATAATGTAATAAGTTCCATTTATTTTTTATAAATAAAAATTAGTTTCCATATAAAAATTGATACACCTTGATAAATTCTAAAATAAAGTAAAAGTGTTAAATCACGGGTTAAAGGCATACAATTTCACAAAAAAATTCCAAAGGTTATATTGAGGTTTGATGTACCTTCCTATTATACATTTTCAATTTATATCTATTTTGGGTCCACTTTTCTTGTGAATGTTTTTAATTATTTAAATAAAAAAAATATTTAAAAAAAGTCACTCCTCTCACTTAGAAAAGGATCCCTTCCCCTCCCCCACTTATTATAACATATAAAATATTTTGGATTGAAAAAACCCTTCTAAAAAATCACCTATACTCTTTCCCACATCCTAGAGGTTTTTATACCCAAAATACCAATCCAAGAAGTCATTAGGTGTTACCTAATGGAGGACATCCAAGGAATAAGTAATTATCATAAACGAATTCAATAAAGTCTATTATATCAATAAATTATAATTATGTTAGTATATTTATTATATTAACAATTTATTATTTTTTATAATAAAAATTTTATACATCCCTTATATCCATTGGAAAATTGAAACACCACCTATGTTACATGTGGAATACGACCTCCATAAAATTACGTATTTCATTTTTCATCCTCTCTATACATTTCCATTTCTAAAATTGAATTAATGATTATATATGATATTTAAAACATAATTAATATTATTTAAACATAATTTATCCATTTTATTAATAATATTAACTGTATGTGGTCGTCCTAAAATATAATTTCCTAAAATAATCATATTGAAACACTTTATAGGTAGTAACTTGTTACTATTTATCTATTTCATATTTCTTATATAGAATCTAATTTATCACTTTAATAACATGTTTTTGAAATGATTAATTTATATATAAGTTATATTATCATGATAAAATAATATGTTCTAACACATTCAACCTTTATCATGTGTTCTTATTTGGGTTGATTTTACCACCCACAAGCATAATTTTGTATATTTATGTAAATAGTGACTAATAAAACATATTTATATGTAAAAAATTTTAATCATGATTTATTTAATATTTTTTCAAAATTCTTGAGTCATAATTTTTAAAGGCATATTTTCCTACAAATAAAATTATTGTAATAATTCAACTGTCACTTAAAAACAGAATTGTTAAGTGTTACATGTGAAATAAAAACATAAGATCTGTGAAATGGATATTGCAAATTTGAAATAAAAAAACTAAATTACCTTTCAATAGATATTATAGAGGTCATGAATCAATGAAATGGACTCAAGGACCAAAACTACCAACCCATACCTTGCTAGGGTAAAAGGATGGTTAACAATCCAATGATAATTTTAACAACAACTAATTAATATATGAATAATAATAAATTATAAATTGATGATATAAAATATAATAACATTAATTTCTATTATTATTCTTGTGAATAATAATCCTAAATTCAATATAAAGTGATGTTATAGTGCATCTAAATAATCGAATCTTTGGAGGAGGTAAATGTAAATTTATAAATATTTTTTTCATGATAAATATATAAAACTATGAACTTATTCTTATTTTACATGAAATAATTACTTAGAATTTAATTATTTTATCATAAATAACCTTTTAAAGTTATTTAAAATTATATTTTTACTTCTCTTTTGACATGATTTTGATTCACTACAAGCCCATAAGGAGATTATTCAATCAATTTACATTCATTGAGTAATTTATTTCCATGATTGATTATATTACTCTATGATTATGTAAAATATATCAACTAATAATTATAGGTTATAATTACACTTATTTTATAGGAATATACATTCTTTTCACATAATATCTTTATTGATATTTTCTTACTTTACTTATTATGATCTTGTTAAGGGTTTCTAGGTCACGGTCTGAATTATTTGAGGTATGTTTAATTTTGTGCACTATGTTTCCTTTAATATGTTGTTATTTTGATTAACTACCCCTTGAATGTCATATAATATAGTTTTATGTAATTAATTTTATTTACAATTCTAAATAATGTTCTTAATTTTAATGTCTATTTATTCAAGTATTATTAACATTTTTGGGGTTTGGTAAACTAAATTTTCTTTCCATTGGGACATAAACTATTTTACTTGAATATAAAATAAAAAATTATTTTATTATATAATTTATATATCTTATATATCTTTTCACATTTCATTAATGGTACATTAAAATTTAACTTTAAAACCTTTTACACTGATGGATTTCATTCCCTATAGAATTTTGACATTGTTAAAAATAATTCCCATCCTTTCTTGAGTTATTCTTCCCCCAAATCCATATTATTTATATTTATTAGAGAATATTATTATATATAATTAAATTATTGTTTAAGGTTATTTTAATGTATCTTTTAATTTTTTAGAATGGTTTTAAATGGGATATTTTAATTATTTATGTTTGGTTAACATTCTGACTTTCTTTAGATAAGTGTGAAAATAGTTTTTTTTAATTTTTATTGCTTGACCACATTTTCCACCATTTGTAACATTATTAATTTTTAAAATTACATAAAAATTTTAAATTTCATTTAAATGAAAATTTTATTCTTATTTTCTAATAATTTTTTTCTTTTTTTAAAAGTTACCAAAAAATGATATTTCTTCTAATTTTACAAAACATATTTATAATACTTTTATAAGATTATTTTTCACATAATTCAAAATAATAAATTTTAGAATGATTCAATGGGGATATGGAATAATATTAACAAAAAACTTATTAATCCCAATGGATTGTGATGATCTTTTAAGGATATTTTTATGAAACCAATTTCTTTCTATGGGTAAACTTGGCAATAATGAAATTATGATTATTTCCTTGTTTTTTACTCCAATATTTATGGATATTGATGGTTTGGGTCATGTATTTCCATCTCAAGTATTGGTTAAAGATTTATATCTCAATATATAAATATTGGAAATTAGAATTGATTCTGGAACTCCTATTAAAATATGGTAGTAACGCCTAAATCGCTATGTCAATTGAAATTGGTTGTGATTCCTTCTCGATTATGTTATTTTTTCCTAGGATTATTTTTTCCCAAATCATTTGAAACATATTGATACCTAATTTATGTTATAATGGATCAATATTATTACCATGTGTCTCATGTATTATAACAAAAGTCTTATATAAGGATTTCTTTTTTATAAATTGTTTTTTATTGGGATGAATTTATTTTGATATGTCCATTTACTTTGGTTAAGTTCGCATACCAATATTATTATATTATTATAAATTATGATCTTTTATTGTAAATACTTATTTTTACCCTTGTTAATTATATGATATCACCCTTATTATGTTTCCAGTTCCTCAGGTTATAAGAAAAGATATTATATAAGTTATGTTTAGAAGGGTATCAAATTTGGATATTATTTTGGAGGGATTATTGAAGGTGTATTATGTAATAATAAATTAATGTTATAATAGGAAAAATTTTCGTTGGATCAGAAAGATATAGGGTTTTGTTAGTTAAAGGTTTTATTACTAAATCTCTAAAACTGTAAACCTAAAAGTTCTTAGTTATATAAGTGACTAAATATTGGGTATGAATGTTTTAATTCTAGATGGATAAATTTTGGATCCCTTTAGTTAGTATCGAAGATAATATGAGAAAAAACATTTTTCGCACTAGATGTAGATATTCTGGTTTAGAGAATCTCAAGTGTTATATTTTGTCTCACTAATATAAATGAATTCTAAATGGTGGGAAGATAAATTATATGTCTCTCTTTTACATGGGCCTAATGTTTCTTGATTGTTATTTGGTTATTGTTGAGTTTATTAGGATATTTATGAGGATTAAACACATTGATCTGGAGAAGATGTGTGTTTTCCAAATTTCCTTCTCACTTTCACAGATTGTCAGACCTCAGGTTTCTTGATGGATGGGGGAGTTGTGTGGGAAATTATTTTATATCAACTGGTAAATATAAAATATTTATGGATTTCATTGAGGACATAAATAATTTATATATAGTTAAAATTTTCATTTCATAGGTATCATATAACCCTTGGTTGGGAGATTACGGTTTGATACTTAATGATTTCTATATTTTTCCAATGAATATTTTAGGTATAATAGTGGAATGGTATGAAGAATTACGACATCCCAATGGATTTTTTTTTTATGAAATAATATATAGTTATGTATTATTTTGATTTTATATAGATTTTGGGAGTTAAAAGTTCAAGAATTTGATAAATTGATAATCCCAGACTAGTAGTACAATTAGTGGATAGTGAGTACTAATTGTGTAGTCAGACCATATGGGAACGGGGAACCTCTAGTAACTTATACATATATGGAACACATTTCTCTAAATAATGTTACTAAACTAATAATAGTACCATTATGTATTGGATAACCCTACCTTATAGGGGCATGGTTAGGGAAACTGTGTGGACAAACCATGCAATATACCCTTAAGTAAGTTGGGTTCCTTCTTGTGAGAGTTTCATGGTTGACACATGGTTTCCCAAACTATGTTTCCTCTATATAATTATAATATTTTAAATTAAACTTTATCTTTTACATGATTTAAAACCACGCATCTTACCTACTCCTCATTCATTTGATCTAGGTGCCTCTTAATCATGGGATTCAATTTAAAAAATCTCCCTTAGTTCTTCCATGGTGGTTTATATGAAGTTTTAGTTGAGTTTTTTCAATATGAAACCTTTTTTATTCTTACATCTCCATTTAAGATCCTCTTGTTCTATTTTCTATTTAAATATTTTCTCTGGTTTATCATAGAGGTTGATTATCTCTGTAATAATGTTTCTTATATTAGATTTTAAATATTATAAACCTTTTATAGGAACCCTTTCCCCCTTATCTATTTATGTTTAGTGATATATATAATAATGTGATGATTTTAAGGTAGGGTTTTTTTGAAAATTCTAATATTTCAGATGTCATGAAATTATATAGATTTATAAATTTATTTTCCCTAATGTTAAACTTAAATGTGATACCCGTTATGGGTTTTGGTAATTGTTTTGAACATATTATTTTCCTATAATATGCGATTATCAATGGATTTATGTAATTATTATTGTATTAAAATTTTATTTATGCCAAGTGTTTATGAAAATTCACATGATTCTCTTTTCAATTGAAATTAATGATAAAATAAGGTATTTTACCCGATTTAGATTTCCTAAGGATGTAGTTAGAGAGTTTTTAAATTAATGATATGTTTTTGTTTTCAATTAACTCTTTAGGGAGGACATATTGTTTCTAAAGTGATGATCATGGGTGTATTTCCAAGGATTTTTTATAACTTGGTTTTCCATGTTTATTTTCATGGCTCGTTTACCACCATATAAAATTAGCTTCCTTATTGATGGTTATGACCTACTTCTAAGAAAATTTTTATTATGTCTTACATTGAAATTTTAGCTTTATGATATTTGAAATGAATTCTTATGTGATTCTTAGGAATTTTTAAAGGGGATTTTTCATTACTAGATGTTTGAGGTTATATCATATTTATATGATTTTTAATGATTTTTTATATTATGATCATATGGAATGTTATTTTCACACTTCCTAAATGGATATTTAATGGGAATCCATGTTAACTAAGTGGGAAATATATTTTTATGCTGCACTATCTTATATTATTGCACTAGCAAGTGTCCCTTAGTGTATATTTGACCTTTTATAAGGTTGTTACCCTTATGAGACTAGTGATAGTGATTGGTGTGGTTATTTGGTTATGAATAAATCATAGGTCTATGCTTAATTTGACATGAGTATGTCTATAAAAATCTTATGTTAATACCTATTGATTTACCCATGATGCATCTTGTTCGGTTGATGATATTATCCTAGAGACACCTACTATCCACTTTATTTATATTCCATTTTTCTCAAATTGGTTTATTAGATCTTTTTTCTTCATTCATGGTTTATATATATTTTTCTTTGATATTATATATATATTTTATTATACCATCAATATTTTAGGTTTCTTTTACTTTTTAACCTAATTTGAAAGTGGTATTTTAGGAGAATTTTAAAATAAGGAGAGTGGGTTGGTTTTGTTTTAAAAATTTGAAGATTCTCTTCTTTGGTTTTAAATTTTTTTTAACATTGTGTTTTCTTATTGATTTAAAAAAATATTATTTTAATGAATGATTTTGAAAGAAATTATATTTCTTATATGTTTAAAAGAATTATTTATTAAGAGGATATGATTTTATTTTCCAAAATAAGATTTATCATATTGTTATGGAAAGGGTTAGATGAATGATACTTTTGTAGTCAAACATTTCCATATAAAAAATTATTTTCTAAATGAAGTTCAAAATAAAAATAGTGAACTGTTTTATATAGGGAATTGAATTGACTCTTTATTGAAATAATACTACGCCAATTTAGCCTCCACCCTACATATATACCAGTTTTTTGTGTGTTAATAATTGTGTTTTTGTACAGGTTCCTAGGATTTGATATCATATTGGATTTCATTAATTTGGTTAGGTGATGGATTTTGTGGATATGGTGAGTGACCATAGGTCTCACAAATTTTTTTATGACATATCAGGTTGTTGAATTATATTTGGGATATTTATATATTTATAAATTCAACCATCTCTTTATTTTTATTTTAGGTTTCTTTTATATTTGAATGGATCATGCTATATTTATATTTTATATGATTTTTTTGTTTTTAATTATTTCATACTCTATATTTCAATTGTTTTATTATTTCGGACTATATATTTTATATCCATGTAATTCTAGTACTTTGATTCACCATGTCTGATTCTTATTAGTTTACATTACTTATTTATTATTATACAAGGGGTAAATCATTCATACTTAATGGTATTTTGATTCCCTAGTGATTATCACCAACCCATGTTCCTCAAGAATGTGCATTAGGGATTCTTTTGAGCTAACCTAAGCTTCATTATAGACAGACATGGGATTGTTAATTAAATGTATTGGCAACTAGAAGTGTGATATGAGTGGTACATCATCCACCAGTAGTATAGTACCAATGGTGTGTCACCCACACAGGGATATCATCCCTATAGTGCATCTTACACTTGGGAATTTCATATAGTGGTCTATCATCTAGTATATGTATAATATTGGTGGTATATAATCCAACATGAGGGGATTTCTAAGTGGAACCTCATCTGTAACACCCCTATATTTCATAAGATATATTCTTTTTAATTTCTTTCATACCTTATTTTGTATGCTACACTATGATTATCTTGCGCTATACGCAACACCGTATTACCTTTCATTATACGCAACACTAATCTTGGATCGTGTTACATACAATTTCAAGTTCGTTTGATATAATTTATTCTACGCAACCTTGAGTGTATATATATATATATATATTCAATGTATAAATGAAATATGGTTAGAATCTATTAGATTAAACAACACAAGAATATTTCACTACAAACAACCTTGACTTGGCATGCATTACACGCAATCACGACCTTCCAAGATAGCGTGTGTTGTACGGAATACCGAGTTTCACTAAACAACGATATTTTATTAAAATATTATATAAACCAGCCATTATGAATAGTGATACCCAATTATTTAAATTTTATATATTTTATCTTTCAAAATGGACTTTATTTTTGGATTCGGAATATCGAAATTAGCCTACATTAAATTTTTGTTATTTTTCTCAAAACTTTCAATTTTTGATGAATAGTGAAAACACTGGGTTACTATTTAAAAACCAACTTTTTATTTAAAAAATCATTTATTTTATTTTAATTTATTTTAAAATGGATAAATAATACCTATATAAGTTCAATGTAATTCATTGGAGTCATTTTATAATAATTTTAGATATATAAAAATTTTATTGAACCTTTCATCATCTTTTACCTACCTCCTAGGAGCTTTTTGAAAATTTATATAAAACTTAATTTTACCAGTTTTGTGAGTGGAATTTCAAAAATCCGAGAGACACGGTTAATATCAAGGAGTAAAATGCGGTTCAATAAGATAAAATTATTTTTTGGTGAATAGTAACTTTTTACTTTTATTTACCACGATTAAAAGTATACAGGGTAATTAAAGTTAAAAATTATATTATTTTTACCCTAAAACATGTTCTAATTATATTGGATAAGTATAATTCCTCCAAAAATAATATTAGGAAAATAATATTAACATTTAGGTCCACTTGGATTAGATTAGGACATTTTTTATTACTTAATTCAAAGAAGAGTTTAAAGAGTTAAAATAAAAGTTTAATAACTAAAAAATTTTTAATATAGGGTTGTACATAAGATAAATTATACTATAAATATTCATTAGAAAGTTAAAAAATTTTCCTACATAATTCAATTTTTTTATTATTTTTAGACATTATATAATTTAATTTATTAATGACACAATGATGATGTAGTAATTACCTTATTAATGAAATATTAACATAATTGATGATATAAGTACCCAAATAAATGTCATTTGAGAATTTTTATAAATTATACTAATTTTATAGGTTAATATGACATGTTAGTTTTGATTCAATTAACTTTTTTTGAACTAGTCATGCTGTTATAATTTTAACAAATATCTATTACCAAATAGTGTCAAAATTGACATAAAATAGTTTTTAAAATATATATTATATTATTAATTGTTATTCTATTTATGAAAATCTAATGTTCATACAAATGACTTAGATAAGGTTATATATATTAATAATGAACCACTTAGGGTTCTTTTGGATTTTTATAGTATGTTTATTAACCATATAGTGTAAGAAAACAAGAAGACACGGTAAAGGTTAAATTATTTAACTTTGAGTTAAATCTAAATGATAAGGTTAAAATAGTAACATAAACTTGTCTAAAAACTATTGTTTGGGAGGATTTCAACCCATCCCCACTTTATCTTCTAAATAAATAAATATGGAGCTATTGTAAACCGAACATTACTTTATTATAAAATAATATTTTATGTTTTTCTTAAGGTGCCCCTATCCTCCCTTATAAAAGGGCACCTAATACCTCTTCTCTTTACACAATTTTGAGCCTTCATGATCAGAAAAACCCAGCCCATTTCCATTATAAACATCCCCAGAAATGTTATAGAGGTTAGGGTCTCCTCAAAAGACAAAATCTAGTTCCTTAAGAGGAAGTTTAAAAGAGGTGTATCGAAGAAGAGGTAATCTCTTCTACCGATTCTTTCAAGATTCTTTCCTCTTCAACTTCTTCTTATTTAGTTGTTTCATTATAAAGTAATAACAATAGTATCAATAATATACTGATATGTTATTATAAATATGAAACAACCCCATTTCAGCTTCTATCCATCCTACGAAAAATGAAATCACCACGCGTGCGTACGTACAGAATACAGTCTCCACGCCGTGGTGTAATATGTTTTTCCACCACCACCTTACTTGGATGGGTATAATGGTGTAAATAATAACTATGTATAGTTATTATATCATCAAACTGATTCTAAGATATTATATCATCCGCTCCAATTCAATTGAATAATTATGGGAATGATATCATCGCTCATGCGTACGTACGGATTACCGTCTCCACGACGCGATGAGATTCATTCTCCATATTAACCACTCAAGAATGATTATAAAGTATATATAATAAATAATAATGAAATATATGACATGATAAAGATACTAGACTTATGTATATATATATATATAAAAATGTCATCGACTTACTTCCATTCAAGTCAATAAGGAAAGTAAAACAACGTTCATGCGTACGTACGAAGTACCGTCTCCATGAACGATGTATTTCATTTCATTTATCTATATATTATATATATATATATAATGAATATATATCATATATAGATCATTATTTAAATTATATAGGTATGTAAATAATGATATAAGAAATAATAATATCAATAACAACAAGTCCAAACACGCACGATAAATAAAACGATTTTACCCAAAACGCTGCTTTAACATGGAATTTACAAAAGAATGGGTAATATAAAGTCATAAGTGAACCATATATGATATAATAAAAATGAATATGATTCTGTAATAAGTCAATGAAATTATTTAAATCATTATAAAAGAGTTTCAGATACGTACAAAGCATATCGGACCTAAGGTAAGGGATAACTTTTCCAATCTCGTTTTTATCTGAGATTGTTTATTCGTAAGTATTTACTAGGGTTATATTTATCATCCATGTCCCTGTTTTTTAAAAATGGTTTCATATATGTTTAAACTCCATTTTACCCATTTTTTACTTTTACCACATGTCATTAAAGTAATATTTATTTTGTTTACCATATGAGGAACTTTTTGAATTTTCTGACAAAAGTACGAGGATAATGTTTTTTTAACTTATACGGCTTAAATGGATTTTTACAGTTTTATAATGAATTATTTCAATGAAGATTACTCTAGAAAATTTGATGATTATTTTCAACAAAATCCTTTTCTTTTCAAATTTCATGGCATTTTGAGAAAAGAAAATAATTTTGAAGAAGAAAGGATATTTTCCTCAAGAATTTATTTCAAGTGTTTTATCAAAACTATTTTCCATATAAGATGAAATTATTTAGTATGTTTATGTTTCAAGTATAATGTCTTTATTAAATACATGGTCTGATTTTTTTATGATTAAGTTATATCTATTTCTTTTATATAGATTATGTTATGATGGGATAATGTTTATGAAACCCATTTTATTCATGGGGTTATTATGAATGATGTATGTTTATTTTGTGGCACACGAAAGAATGATTTCTTTATGAGATGGGTGGGACCTATAACTACCTCCAATGCATTGGGTAAAGATTAATATCTCATGAGATATACATGGCTAGAATGGTATGTTAATCCGATTCAGTGATATAGGACTGGAACGAGGAGTGAACTCGATTCAGAAAGGGACCTTGTTCACTAAGATAGTCTTGGCAGAAATGCCTTGGTGACTATGGAAATCATATCAAGTGATTAATGGTTTTCCACAAATACATGTTTTTTCCCACTCTATTTTATCATGATTTATGTTCCTTTATGATATATTCTTTATGTACTTACAAGATTTATGTCTTTCCTCAAGATTTTGATGTTTAGATTTTATGTTCAAGTTTTGGCATTCAAATGTTTATGGATTATTTTATGTTCTCTATGTTTACCCTTATTGAGTAATTGAGCTCACCCTTTTATTGTTTTATTTCCCCCAGGATATAAAGAAAGGTTTTATGTAAGAAAACAGAAGGGGAAGATCTTTATGGGAGATATTGAAGATATTTTACCCTGATTAGAAGATTATTTTTCTGAGTTTCCAAAGACACTAAACTATTATGGTCCTTGTGTGTTTGTTTTTGTTATGTATTAAGTATTTTTCAAAAGTAATATAATTTCCATGTACGTTATGTATGGGTCTCTATTGTTGGTATTGGAGGAAAGGTTTAGTCAACCTATAGAAACTAGGATGCGAAAACTTTAGTGAGACCCCTAGAGATATTTCTAAGGTATGTCTAGGGATTTCCCTAAGGTTAAGTATACATATAGGAAATAGTACTAGAATTATGGTAACGATCTTAGAATTAAACTTAAGATTTTATATAATGAAGGTACTCCAACTTTATTATGTTGTCTTCCCTATAATGATTTTTTACTCACACTGTTCTTTTGGGGTTTTAGACGATGGTTGGAACCCTAAAGAATCGTGTTGATCAATGTAATGGACAATGAAATGATTGTCCTCCTGAAAAAACCAATGTTGTGGGAGATGGAGTGAAAATATTATTGCTATAATTACACAAGCTATGAATCATTCTAGACATCCAAACGAGCCGAGAAGTGAACAATGTTCTATTGAGTCCTTCATGAGGCAATTCCCACCTTCTTTCAATGGGTCTTCTGATCCACTTGTTGCTGAACAATGGATCAGTACCTTTGAAAAGATATTTTCCATACTTCGCTGTCTAGAACATGAAAAATTCATTTTAGCTGTTTATTGTTTAGAAGGTGAAGCAGATAAGTGGTGGAATATAATTAAGAATACAAGGCCCCAATATGTAATTGAATCTATGGAATCGAACGAGTTCAAGAACTTGTTTTTCAATAAGTACTTCCCTCATATTATTCGAACAAATATAGAAAAGGAGTTTATTGAGCTTAAGGAAAAGGATGATGAATCTATTGGTATATTTGAAGTGAATTTTACATGGCTTTCAAGGTTTTCATCTGGATTTATAATCCAACCTGAAAGTAAAGTTGATAGATTCTTCAGTGGCTGAAAACCAAGTCTTCGAAGGGCATTAGTGATAAGAGACTTCAGTAGGTATGAATAAATTGTGTGTTGTGCTATCAAGGTAGAACTGGAAGTTGGTGTTACATATCCATCTCATGTTTTTGACAAGAAACAAAATATGGAGTTCAAGGAGAAATCTTAGGACAATGGTGAAAAGAAGGTGAATGTTTCTTTATGCTCAATGCGTGGAAATAAGCATGGTGGAGATTTTCTAAAAGGTACTAGAAAATGTTTCATTTGTGGAAAAGAAGGTCATCAAGTAGCTGAGTGCCGAAGTAATGGGAAAAAAGTTTCTAATGATGTGAATAGAGAAAATATTATAGAGAACACTCCACCAACACTTCAATGCTACAATTGTAAGGAAATGAGGCATTATTCTAACCAATTCCCTAATCCAAGGGTTAATGATGATCAACATGAAAAACCTCTTAAGGAAAAGGACAAAGGGAAGTCACATGCGATCACTATTATCCATGTTGAGTATAAAATCAATGTGGTGGAATGATTATGTGTTTATATAAATGGATTCTAAAATAATGTTGTGGAATCTCATTTATAGTATTTTGTAACATTAGAATATCAATGTAATGTTTTATTGTGGTTTTCGATAATTATATGGTACTGGTAAACAAGAAAAGTGATTGAAATATTTTTGGAAAGTAGATGATATGCGCATAATGAATTGATAAGGAGAAAATAATATGTTTGATAGTATTCATGATCTCATGTTTGATATAAGGAATAAGTGATATCATGGTTTGAGTATATAGAATTTTTGGGATTTTGGTATGTGGAAATAGTTAACTTTTGGCAGAGTTCATGTTTTCACTAAGGTTCTATGGTAACCCATATTTCAAGACAATACATGATTAAGGAATTCACATGTTTGGAATGTGGCCAACAAGATATATATATATATCTTATGATATATGGGTGATAAATGATTGTATTAAATGCTGGTAGATGACCTTTCTAGTAATCATTTTATTTATACTATGATATTGGACAAAAGTATTTTGGATAAACCTAAATATTGGAATAGATTAAGTTAGACATCAAATAAAATTGTTTAAGGCTAGAACTTTTTGTTATGTTATAATAGTATAGTTTTAGAAAAAGGACAACCTGTAGGACGGGCGGAAACCCATCGCTTCACACAAGGATGCGGGAATAGAACCCACAACTGAAGTGAGACAATCCTTTATTGCATACCACTGGCCTACATGAAGTCCCTGGTTAGTATAAATTAGTTTCTATTTATTATGTGGTATGATATACAAAGTATACATCCATTTTAGGAACCATATATGATTAATCTCACCATAGATGGACTTATGTATATTTACCAACTTTTTATAACCTTTTATTTGAGATAGATATAATGACCCACCGTTCTATCACATGATCTGCTAACGCTTCATGAATGAAAAATTCAACTTCATTTCTTTAAGAGATGAAGTGGAAATTGTTCAAGGAACAAACAACGGTGAGATTGTACCAAAATCAAGTAATTATTTCTTTTAATTCAACAATTCTTTAACTTTAGGAAAATGATCTTGAAAACCAATAAATTTTGTCCTTGTGTCCTTATATCCAATAAATCAGATGGTACCTTAAATAATCACAAATTTATGGCTTTGTGATTGTTGGATTTTTCATAGCCATGTCCTGTACCACTCTCCATCAGAACATGATGGTTAGATTTTTCTTCCATATCCATATTTTCACCTATGTTCTCCTATGTGGAAACCAAGTGATGAGTTAATCTGGGTAACCGTTACATTTCTTAATTACTTTTTAAAATGATGATTTAGTATTCATTTTTACGATGTGGGTTTCTATGAAAGAAACTTTCAAGTAGTAAACAATTAATAACCCCGACGAATTTCGAGGGAGAAATTCATTTTAAGAGGGTATAATGTGACACCCCAAGATTTTATAAGATATATTCTTTTTAAAGTATTTCATAACTTCGGTTGTACGCTACACCAAGATTATCTTACACTGTACCCAACACCATATTAGCTTGCATTATACGCAACACTAATCTTGGATCGTGTTACACATAATTTCAAGTTCGTTTGATAGAAGTTATTCTACACAACATCGAGTGTATATGTATATATATATATATATATATTCAATGTATAAAATAAATATGGTGGGATTCTATTATATGAAAAAAAAATTAATCTTGCACTACACGCAAACCTGACTTGGCTTTCATTACACGCAATCACAACCTTCCACGATAGCATGTGTTGTACGCAATATCGAGTTTCACTAAACAATGATATATTATTAAAATATTATATAAACTTGCCGTTATGAATAGTAATACCAACATTTTGAAATTTTATAAATTTTATCTTTTAAAATGGACTTCATTTTTTGGATTTGGAATATCTATATTAGCTTATGGTGAATTTTTGGTATTTTTCTGAAAACATTCAATTTTTGATTAATAGTGAAAACACTGGGTTAATATTTAAAAACAGACTTTTTATTTAAATAATTATTTAATTTATTTAAATTTATTTTAAAATTGATACATAGTACCTATATATTTTCAATTTAATTAATTAGAGTCATTTTATAAGAATTTTAGATATATAAAAATTTTATTGAACTTTTCACCGTCTTTTACCTACCTCCTTGGAGCTTTTTTCAAATTTACATAATACTAAATTTTACTAGTTATATGAGTGGAATTTCAAAAATCCGAGAGACATAGTTAGTATGAAGGAGTAAATTTTTTTTCAATAAGATAAAAATAATTTTTGGTGAATAGTATCTTTTTACTTTTATTTACCACGGTTAAAAGTAAATTGGGTAATTAAAGGTAAAAATGATATTATTTTTAACATAAAACATGTCCCAATTCTATTAGATAAGTATAATTCGACCAAAAACAACCTTAAGAATATAATATTATCATTTAGGTCCACTTGTATTAGATTAGGACATTTATTATTATTTAATTTAAAGAAGAGTTTAAAGAGTTAAAATCAATGTTTAATAACTAAAACATTTTAAATATAGGGTTGCACATAAGATAAATTCGACTATAAATATTCACTATAAAGTTAAAAATATTTCCTAAATAATGGTATTTTATTTATAATTTTTAGACATTAAATAATTTAATTTATTTATGACATAATGATGATGCAGTAATTACCTTATTAATAAAATATTAACATAATTGATGATATAAATACCCAAATAAATGAAATTTGATACTTTTTATGAATTAAAATAATTTTATAGGTTAATATGACATGTTAGTATTGATTAAATGAACTGTTTGGAACTAATAATGATGTTATAATTTTCACAAAAATCAATTACCAAATAGTGTCAAAATTGACATACAATAGTTTTTAAAACAAATATTATATTATTAATTTTTATTCTATTAATAAAAATCTAAGGTTTAAAAAAATGACTTATATAAGGTTATATATATTAATAATTAACCACTTGATGTTTTTTTGGATTTTTATAGTAAGTTTATTAACGATATAGTGTAAGAAAACAAGAAGATAGGGTAAAGGTTAAATTATTTAACTTAGAGTTAAATATAAATGATAAGGTTAAAATAATAACCTAAACTTGTCTAAAACATATTGGTTGAGAGTATTTAGACCCATACCCACTTCATCTTATAAATAAATCATGTTGGAGCTATTGTAAACAGAATATGACTTTATTATAAAATAATATTTTATGTTTTTTCTAAGGTGCCGCTCTCCTCCCTTATAAGAGTGCACCTCCTCCCTCTTCTCTTTACAAAATATTGAGCCTTAAATCTCGGATAACCCCTGCCCATTTACATTCTCAAATTCCCTGGAAACATTATAGAGGTTTTGGTCTCCTCAAAAGACCAGCTCTAGTGCCTTAAGAGGAAGCTTAACAGAGGTTCATCGAAGAAGAGGTAATCTCTTCTACTCATTCTTTGAAGTTTCTTTCTTCTTAAACTTATTCTTATTTTTTTGTTTCATTATAAAGTAATAAAATAAGTATCACTAATATACTGATATGTTATTATAAATATTAATCAAATCCATCTCACCTTCTATCCATCCTATGGAAAACTAAATCACAGCGCATGCGTACGTACGAAATACCGTCTCCACACTGTGGTGTAATCTGTTTTTCCACCACCACCTTACTTGGATGTGTATAATGGTGTAAATAATAACTATTTATAGTTATTATAACCTCAAACTGATTCTAAGATATTATATCATCCACTCCACTCCAATACAATAATTATGGGAATGATATCATCTCTCATGCATACGTAAGGATTACCGTCTCCACGACGCGATGAGATTCATTCTCCATGTTAACCACTCAAGAATGATTATAAAGTGTATATAATGAATAATAATGAAATATATGACATTATAAAGCTACTAGATTAATATATATATATATATATGTGTGTGTGTCATCTACATACTTCCATTCAAGTCAATAAGGAAATGAAAACAGCGTTCATGCGTACGTACGACATACCATCTCCATGAACGGTGTATTTCATTTATCTATCTAATATATATATATACACAATATATATGATATAATAATCATGATTTAAATTTTGGGAGTAAGTAAATCATGATATAAGTAATAATAATATCAAGAACAACAAGTCCAAACATGTACGATAAATAAAACGATTTTACCCAAAATGATGCTTTAACATGGAATTTACAAAAGAACGGGTAATATAATGTCATAAGTGAACCATATATGATATCATAACAATTAATATGATTCTATAATAAGTCAATGACATTATTTAAATCAATATACAGGAGGTTCAGATACGTAAAAATCATATCGCTCCTAAGGTAAGGGATAACTTTTCCAATCTCGTTTTTATCCGAGATTGTTTATTCATAATTATTTACTGGGGTTATATTTATCATCCATGTCCCTATTTTATAAAAATGGTTTAATGTATGTTTAAATTAATTTTTAACCATTTTTTAATTTTATCACATGTTATGAAAGGAATATTTATTTTGTTTACCATACGAGGAACTTTTTGACTTTTATGACAAAAGTACGAGGAGATTGTTTTTTTAACTTATACGGTGTGAATGGATTTTTACGGTTTTATAATGGCTTATTTCAATGAATATTACTCTAAAAATATTCATGATTATTTTCAAAAAATCCTTTTCTTTTAAAATTTTATGGCATTTTGAGAAAAGAAAATGATTTTGAAGAAGAAAGGGTATTTTCCTCAAGAATTCATTTCATGTGTTTTATCAAATCTATTTTTCGTCTAAGATGACATTATTTAGTACGATTATTCTTCAAGTATAATGAATCTATTATTTACATGGTTTTATTTTTCTTATGATGAAATGGTATCTATTTCTTTTATATGGATAATGTTATGATGGGATGATGTTTATGAAACCCATTTTATTCGTTGGGTTATTATAAATGATGTATGTTTATTTTGTGGCACACGAATTAATGATTTCATTATGATATGGGTTGGACCTCTATCTCCCTGCAATGAATTGGGTAAAGATTTATATCTCATGAGATAGACATGGATGGAACGGTAAGTTAATATAATTCAGTGATACAGGACTGGAACAAGGAGTGGACTCGATTCAGAAAGGGACTTTGTACACTAAGATGGTCTTGGCAGCAATGCCTCAGCTAATATGGAAGTAATATCATGTGCTTAATGGTTTTAAACAATTACAAGTTTTATTCACATTATATTTTATCATTATTGATGTTCCATTATAATATATTCCTTACATACTTCTATGATTTATGTGTTTAATCAAGATTTTGATGTTTAGATTTTATGTTCATGTTTTTGCATTCAAATGTTTATGGATTGTTTTATATTCTCTATTTTTACCCTTACTGAGCATTTGATCTCACCATTTTTATGTTTTCTTTTCCCCAGGATATAAAGAAAGGTTTTAGGTAAGAAAACAAAATGGGAATATCTTTATCGGGGAAGTTGAAGATATTTCACCATGATTAGAAGATTATTTTTCTGAGTTTCCAAAGACACTAAACTATTATGGTCCTTGTGTGTTTCTTTTTGTTATATATTAAGTATTCCTAAAAAGTAATGTAATGTCCATGTACATCAAGTACGGGTCTCTACATCATCCACCCAAGTTATAATATATTTTCATATCATCCACTTATACATGGAAATGCTGGTATTTTCCTAGGATTAGTGATGTTTCATTCACTTATGGTTACTCATTCAACATTGATATTAGTTAGGTGATGGATCATACACCTTGATCATCATGAACCAACATGGTTTACCACTAATGTGAGAACCCAAACCAGAATATTGTAAGGCTTGAAGGGTTTTCATAATACCCATGGAGTGAAAACAAATTCATTAGAATAAAGGATATCCTATTGGGAATGGATTCTACCAAACAAATATTAATTGTAAAAAACATCCATAAGGAATTTTAACATGACGATTATATATATATAATGACCATACATATCAAATAATCAGTTTCAAATATAAATCAATCAAAAAAATTAATGAGAAAACATATATACATTTCACAATACATGAATTATAATATAGAACTAAACTGCCATAAATAGGACAAACTAAAAGAAATAGCTGACATATATTCTTGATAGTGATAAATAAAAATACCAAAACCAATGTAAAATTAGGATCTCAAATTCCCATCACCTCAACTAAAGAAAATATCAGTTTCTTGATACCATCACAAGACTCAAACCCAAACCCAATAGCAAAATATGCACCTAACAGAACTTGTGTTGATCGTATAATTTATATAGGTGTGATATTAAAATACTAATTGGAATCCTCCCACCTTACTCCATGAAAAACATTTTTCAAAACAAATCAATTTCTAGCTAATTTGAAAATATAACTATAAAAGAAGATTTTTTTATTTTAAATCAAACATGTAACTTATAGCCATCTATTTAAATCATATGGTCCAAAACCATTATGTTTATAAATTTCAACCTAAATAATTATAAAAATGATAAAATAATTGATATGAATACAAAATTTGAATACATTTCCAAAACTATTCTCTTATAAATAATTTTATTTTCAATGTAAATGAAAATAATCTTAAATTAAATACAATATTTAAAATTCCATGGTTAGTAATACTAGTTAAATTTAATGCATTATTTGAAAAATAATATTATCACCAGAAATAATAAATACTAACATAAAACCCATAGAATAAATGAAACTGAAGGATGAATCCAGTAAAATAGATAAACATAATAAAACCAAGATAAATAGAAATAGATGTACAAAAATGAAGTATCAGATGTCAAAAGTAAATAAATATAACATTAAACTATACAAAAGAAATGGGAAACTAATATAATGAGAGAACCACTAAAAAATATATTCATGATCACTTATAGTGACCCATAATTTTCATACATAGATATTACATCTTATTATATGAATTTTCATTACAAAATATAATGACCCACACTTGAATTGTATAGGTCTAGTTCCTTTGAGAAACTAGATAAAAAGGAAAAACTTATTTATATAAGGTCTAAAATATATCCCAGTATGTTCTTCATAACTATTTCATTTCTTATAAATATAACACCAAAAAAATTTCTTCATAACATAGGTAAAATGAAGCATAAAAATTGGTGAGATCAGATGTTTTGTAAGGGTAATCAATGAATATTTCAATGATAAATTTGTCCTAAAATTAATATAATGGTACAATAACATGAATATAAAATTTTAAAACCATAACCCACATATCATAGATCATAATCTTGAGTCATGGATCGAAATATTCTTGTTTATAAGATATGAATAATAAAATAATCAGATAATATAATCCATGTGATCATAACATTGGTATAATAAATTGATATATGGAATATTAATAAGATTAGAAAATTTTTTCCTTTTTAGTCATGGATCCCATAAATTACTATCATAGAGGATTGGGTACACTCCCCATTCCCTAATAATAGTAGAGGCACACTCAAAAGACTATCATAATGGATAGATTCCCAAACAAAACTGGGTTAACTCCACATTCTAGTCCTCTTTAAATCATGTGATATCCATAGTCACCCAATGAATTTAAGGTCTATATAATTTTTAACCCACTGGTCAAACATTTAAAATCATACATTAGTAGGAAAAAAGATTATAAAACATTAATAATATCATAATTAATAAAAAATATATGGGATTTGTAAATATTTTGTTATATTATAACCCATGACAAACAAATGTGTTTCTTAAATATTTCACCATGTCATCATTGCAAAACCAATGGAAAATAAACATTTATTATAAAATTAGTTTCATAATTTTCATAAACTATCTATAAAGAGAATATGAATGGTATCATTGCAACATATCCCCATTATAAATCTTGGAAACAATAAAATATGTCATCAAAAATGAAAAATTCCCTTAAAAGATCACTTGAAACATCTCATGAGAAAAATAAACTTTTCACATTGAAATAACTTCTTTAAAATATATAAATTTACCAAATATTAAATAAAATATTTTAACTGAAAATAAACTTTTAAACTTTTAAACGAATATTCCAATAATTTTGTTGTTATTAAAATATTAAATTATATTTATATATGTTAAAATAAAACATTTATTTCACATATTTTTTTTAAAAAGTAAAAAAGTACCTTTTTTGTAAAAATAAAAGAATATTAATTTAAAAAAAATTGAAAATTAAATCACAACTAAAAATTAATTTATAAAATCATATATAATAAAAAAATATACTTAAAAACATTTTTTGAATATATAGATATAGAAGAAAAATTATTTTCTACCAAAGTGAGAAATAAATATAGATTTTCTTAAAAACATCATTCATTATATTAACTTATTAAAAAGAGAAAAAATAAAGAAAAAAATTAAATTTACGTAAATAAATATAGGATAAAAAAATTCACGAGTTTATTAAGATCTGTTTCTTGAAATTTTATTATTAGAAACTCAATCATAAATAATCACACTAAATAATGTGATTGTAACATAACATTATTATCACGACTTCCACTTTCATTAAAAGCACTGAAAACTCCAGTATAATTAATTATAATTTATTATGAATCTATAAAAGTTTCAATTGATCACTTATAATATGACATATGATCTAATTATAAAATATCAACACCCATTTATTAATAAATCCATATTTAAATCATCATTTCTAGGCGTTAACTATTTTGTTTTCATGAAAATTTTAAATTGGTAGTTCTGGTAATTATACTTTGATCATAGTTACATATTCACCAGAATTTTAATAACTATATTAATATAATATTTTTTTGTTATATTCATATTTAGAGTTATTAAAAAAATAGATATAAAAAATAAATTACACAATTTATGGAGACATTTGGTCATACGTATACGTGAAAACTATATTCACTATTCTATAGATGGAGGGGATGAATGTTAAACAATAATTAAAATTTTAAAAAAATATTATTATATCATATATATCATATATATTCATTAAATCAATCCTTATTACAATCTAATTAAAATGTAATGAAAAAACACATCCTTCCTTGGAGGTGATATTCCACACGTGTGCACGGGTGATGTTATCATTTTTCAAAGGATTGGAAGTTAAGAAGGTAGATGTAATATTGTAATTATAGAAGTATAATTATTTATTTAAAATCATATATAAATTTTAAAACCATCATAATAACCATTCATGAAATATGGTCATGTAAAATGAATTATATTATGATGTGAAAGTGGTAGTCCTAACATAAACATGAAGAAAAAATTCACTTATAATTTGATGAAATAGAGTGGGAATATTGGTTGTTACATAAAAAGAATAAAATTTTAGTATATCTAGTATAATTAATTTATTATTTTATGTTAAATATCATAGGTTTTGAGAATCTAAAAGAAGACAAAAAGAAAGTGATTGGTTAAGATGATTACGTCTTATTTAAAAGAAATCCTTTCAATATCCTCTAAAGAATACTTAGGTTGGACTTTTGTGGAGGAAATCACCTATATAACATGTCTAGGGAATTTTTTAAGGAAATTTTGTAGGTTTTGATTGAGATATAAGGCTCAAAGTTTCATAAAGAATAGAATGAGGTGTTCTCTTTTATAAGGGGAGGTGGACCAATTGAAATTTCAAAAAAGAATAAAATAATAAATTAATTCAGAAGAAAAATTATTCCTAGTGTAAATAAATTATAAAACAATAATATATGGTCAAAATAAGATCATTGAATTAAATTGATATAGGTTTTGGTGTCATTTTAATCCTTTTCTTTTTTTTATTAACCCCTTCATTAATAATTTTTGACATTAACCATGGGAACAGCTGTTTCAATATTAAAGGTTTATAAATGTACAAATAAATGGAAAAGATACACAAAAATGAAAATTTTATGATATTTTTATCTATATTACATTCATTTATCTAGAAAACATATTTTTAAGAATTTTAACCTATTTAATAAAATATTATGTATTATAAAATATCATTAAATTAAATTTTCTAACTATTCATTTATTTGACTTTAAAGACACCAAGAAAAATATGGAGTTAGAATATAATCCACTTAAACATTAAAAATATGTTATATATATACCACATTCATGGAACACAATAACCCACTTAAATTGTATTACTTTTAATATTATTAAAGTCATTTATTTTGTCTTATTATTGATTGAATACATATTGTATCGACGTTGTATAAGAATTTCATGTATTTATTCAATTACTAAAAATCAGATGAAAATTAGTATGATAAAAAAATAAATTACTAATTTTAATATAAATTTATAAATGAACTTATCCACTTTTTATCCTTGTGTAAAAAAATTGAGATATTAAATTCAAGAGATTGAAATTTTGTGTCTATTATTTTATTAAAATTTTATATAAGTTCATAATAGAAGACATATGGAACCCTATGACCATATATTAAAGAATAGTATGGTAGGGAATAAATAAACTCATTTAATATGATAAAGTAAAGTTTTAGATACATTTTCTTACCCAATACAAAATATTTAACCATATTTTAACTATTTTTCCCTTACTCTGGTTACAATAATTTACTATTGTTACAATTTATATTAAATAAAAATAAAAGGGAAATATTTAAAAAATTTGGAAAATATGATTCAATATATGAAATCCATTTAATCAAATTAAATCTCTACAATGGTAATTAATTACATTTAAAATTAACTTACAAAACATTATGGGAAATAATTTGATTAAAATATTTTCTTATATATAAATTTTTTTATACCAAAGTTTACATAAAATAAATTCTATTGATAATAATTTTTTAATAAATAATATAAATTAACTAATTTTACTTTTGAAAACATTTTAAACAAAAAAAAAATTTTATATGGTTTAAATGAAATGATAGTTGATAAAAATCTGTATTTTAACTATTTAATGAAATAGTCAATCTATTTAGATTATTTTTTGAAATTCACTCTAAGAAAATGATGAATTAAAAAATGTATTTTAATTTTCTAAAATAGGTTTTATAAATTTGTAAAAAACTATTTATAGTATTTTCCCTCAAAAATAAATAAACCCCATTTTTGAGAAAATAATGCATTTTGGAAGCATATAAAAAAATTTACAAAAAGTGGAATACTTATATATCAATATATTTTATTTTCTAAAAACTCTTATAAACATTTTTAAAATATTTTTATTTATATTACCTATTCTAATCAAATGGATAAATTATATAGGTATACTATGTTACAATTAATTTAGAATCGGTGTTGTATGTAGTGTAATCTATCGAAGAAATTACATTTATTTAAAAAATATATATCATAAAATCTTAGGGTGTCACATTATACCCCCTTAAAATGGGTTTATTAATTGAAATTATATTATTATGATAAAAAATGAGTATATATATATTTCATTACATCCTCAAGTTCCCAATATTATTCATCAAATTTAAGATTCCTCCATAAAACATTAACTAGGTGAGTAGTATTATTCCATATCACATTATTTATATTGTTGAATATTTATTCATGTTTTTTATAGGAAAATCATACTCTAGTGATATGAACTCTTAGTTTATTAAAAGTTAATGATTATTTGTGTAATCCCCCAATATAAATATATAGAATATATTGTTATCTTGAGAGAGGTTCGATGGATACACCGACCAATAAGTTACTATTCCTACTCAATCAGAAATCCTGAAGGGTAAAATATATATAGGGATCATATTTTCTTTATTTTTTAATCTCATAAGCTTGTTCCACTGATAAATATATAGAAATACCATTTCAGCTACTCTGAATTCCATATTTCATTGATGGTTGTAAGAATAAATTTTATATCTATATTGAGCAATCTTGATGTCTCATTTAATGGATCTAACTTTATATTCAATTCCATCTACTATCTCAGGCCCCAAATTATTTATTTCTATAACATCATCGAATAACATTTTATTTATATACATCTTTTAATAGCAGCATTTGTAAGGATCTATATGAATGCTTGAGGGAAATCTATCATTACAAAAAATTAATGGGTTGCAGTGGTTTATTATTGGATGTTCTAGTAACTACCACAAAAATAAATCTAGTTAAAAAATATAATATATTTCTAGATTTATAAAAAAATTTGTCTATTTTTTTATGTTTTCAATTAGAAATGGTTTTAATTAAACCATAAATATAGGTTTTAAAAAACCCTAAATTCCTCCCCAACACCGCTCCCTCTATGTGACCCTGACCCCTAACCCCCACCACTACACATCCCCTGGAATCCTCCTCTCCTCTCCCCAAAAATAAACCCGATCCCAATACCCCCTTTCCCATAACCCTACTATTCTTTTCTCCTCAACGGTGACACCGGGGTCACGGCCCAGAGCATGGGAACCCAAAGCCGACGATCCTCGACCCCCGTGACCACCCCTCCGACCCTAAACCATGAAACCCTACACCCTAAAAAATTCTATATAAACATATCTCTAATAATGCAACCCCCATGACCTCCCTAACCCCAGCTCGGTTACCCTCTTCGGCCATGACGCCTCCCCCCTCAAAGCTCTTGCTGTCTTGCTCAAATCCCTTCCCCAATGTCAATACAGACCCCCAAATGGTTGCATCATCCTCAGACTAATTTTATTATTAAGTATCATTTTATGGGAAATCATTGGTGATAAATATAGTATCAAATTTGTTTTTTATTCATTTGACAATATTTATATAAGTAATTAAGATTTATAATGTGTTAATTGGATTTTGCAATTAGTTGTTTGGGGTATTAATAATCATAATTTTTTTATGTTGTATAAAATTAGAAAAATAATTTTTTATGATATATGTCGGTTATGGAGTCTAGATCATTCATAATTTCATTGTTTTTAAATTAGATTAATTATTTTCCCTTTTTTATATATGTTAATGCCACTAATTTTTTATAGATATATAATTTAGGCTATTTTTTACTCATTACCAATTGGTGGAAATGATTGGGGTCACATGTTGTTTCATCATAAACACTGGAAAGGTCTCTAATGATAAAGGCCTTAAAAATGAGAGATTAGAAACTTTTTTTAAATTTATCATAATTCTTCATGATTTATGAAAATGTGAGAAATAATTTGGTTTGATAAAATCTATCAAATAATAATAGAGTATTTATGGTTCAGTTTTACATGCATGATAATCAATTATTGAGTATAGTAACTAGAAAATCCAACATAGTTTCATGGATTTTATTTTTCTTAACTTTATTTTTAATAAACTAATTATTGTGTGATGTATTTATTTTGAGTCAAATGAATAATTTTTTATCATTTGATTTCAAAATCAGAATAGAAATTATTAAATTTTGTGTTTACATCATGTTTTTAATGTTTATATAAAATTGAAGGAACATACAATTTGATGTTATGTGAACATAATTGATTTATATAATTCACAGAACAACATGAAGTCACACTAAACCTCTTCAATAGTATATAGACATATATAGTTGAATATTTTGGGAATTCTAGACATATCATGATATCCAATTAAATTATACATTCCATTCATATTTTTAAAGGGTTCTCTTGGTATTATTTAGATCATGGGATATGGTTTAGACATTGATCAACGTATCTAAATTTTCAATAGAATGAACCATCCTTATTTAAAACAAAATAATATAATAAACCATTATATTTTAGTTGACTCATCTCTTTAATATATTTTTGTGATAAATGAAAATTTATTTGATTCATGTTATTATATTAGAAATTTAGTAAAAAAATGGGTCATTATTTGATTCATCCCATTTTTCTTTATAGTTGTTATGAAAGAATAAATGGGGAAGTTGGGTGATACTTAATTTTGATTTTACTTATTATATTAATCATTTATATATTTATATCTGAATGTACATGGGGAATACAATTCAATACCTATGAATAAAATTTGTATTAATTTACCTCAAAACACACCTAGATATGCCAACAGTTTGGAAAAAAATAGATTATGCAATTAAAAACCAATCAATGGATGGTAGAATAAATTTTTTGTATCCTAATTATACAATTAAGTGATGGTTGAATACAAACAAGGTATATGAAAATTTGATATTGAAATAGTTTCATGCTCAATATGTATTTTGTATTTGGAATGGTGAATCAGGTGTTATGGAATGTAAAGACAATGGAAATACAGTCAATGAAATAAAAAAGTGATATATAATATGGGAATTCTATTTGAAATTTGTTAAATAACTCATCTGGTTTTTATAGAATTAGATGTAAACTATTTCAATAGATCAAAAGAACCTTCAGTTGATCATGAGCATGTTAATATTTCTCAAAACATCAGTATCTAAAAAATGAATTTCATTAATTAGTTGAACATGGACAGTAAGAACTGTATGAAGGTTGTGACAAGTTTTCAGTGATTTATTTTATATTTTAGTTTTATCTTAAAAATTTATCTATATAATTATTAAAAGAGAAATTTCCATGATTTTATAGTTTCTTCATGATGCATTTAATGAAGTTGAGATCCCTTCATCAATCGATGAGATCAATAGAGTCTATAAAAAACTTGGACATGATTATATAAAGATAGATGCAATACCTAATGATTTTATTCCTTACAAGTTATAATTTTCTAATAAACATTAAGGCACAAGATTTCATACAAGAATATGGAAGTCAATGAACAACAGGGATAGTATAAATCAGTGCTACCCTAGGAAGAAACAGAAGAATAAAACTATTGTAATGGTATTGTGTTACATTTCTATAGAATTAGACTTGAAAATATTATTCATGCCATATAATACTGCAGTAGAAATGAAGTGGAAAGATCAAGATAGTAATGGTGGCTTAATGATACATCCAAAATATTCAATGTCATGAAAAATGTTTGATTCTCTATGTCTTATTTTTTCTTCATACCTTATGAATGTATGTTTAGGATTGGATTCTAACAGATTTAACAATTTTGTTACTTTATGTACTAATTATTGAATTTTTTTCTGTTTATTTGATCCCATATAATCTACCTCTATGGTTGAGTATGAATATGAATTCTTTAATTATTTTGATGAGTATTCCTAAAATGATAATTCATGGAGATGACATTGATTTAAACCTTCAACCTTTAATCAATGAATTCTGAGAATTATTGGATGATGCAATGGAAAAATATGATGCTTCAATGAGACAACTATTCAATTTGTATAATTATTTAATATGAAAAATTAGTGAATTTCCTAGACTAGGTAATTTATTTGTTTGGAATACTCATACTGGGTTGTCTTATTGAGTTTTTTATTTTGATTTTGAACATCAAATATTACCTCATAGAAGAAAATGGTGTTTTATGTGTCAACATTTATTTCATGATGCTTATTATAAAAAAATGTGTAACACTATAAGATTCAATAGAGATATTTAAATGAGAATGTAACTGAAGGTGTTATCTAGTTCTGAAATCATGGGAAAATTAATGAATATAATAGAATAATTTGGAAAATTTCATTAGTTTAAATAAGGGGGAAAGGGCATGAGGTATAATATCCAAAGAAGACCGAACACAATAATGGAATAAAAATATTATATTTTTCAAACATCTTTATTGGGAGTTTAGTTTGATACTTCATAATCTTGAAATAATGCATAATTAGAGGAACATCTATGACAATGTAATTTTTACAGTTCTTAATGACCAGGGTAAATCAAAGGATCACCTTAATGCTCATAATGATTTTGAGTGAGTGAATATAAATCATGGTTTGTGGGAAATTGAAAATAAAAAGTATCCTTCAACTATTTTTACAATAATAAATGTTGAGAAAGATATATTCCTTCGAACATTAGAGAATATAAAAGGGACAAATGAATATTCAAGTAAAATATCAAGGTGAATTGACTTAAAACATTGAATGATAAATAGATTTAATAGTAAAGAATCACATATTTTATAGACAAGTTGTTACCATTGGATTTTTATAGTACTTTACCTGAAAAAGTAACTACATGTGTAGTTGAGTTTTGTTCCTTTCTCATAGAGTTTTGTGAAAAAAATCTAAATCCAAATGATTTTTATAACCTTCAAGAAAGAATTGTTTTGACACTATTATTTTGGTATGTTATTTCCACCTTCATTCTTCACAGTCATGAATAATTTGACCATTCATTTGGTTGAATAAGCTAAACTTGGTTTATTGGCACACTATCAATTGTTGTATCCAACTGAGAGGAATATTGATATTTTTATAATTTTATTGTTGAATCAAATTGTATCAAATCATTGCATATTTTTTTTTAATATGTGTATTATTTTTTTCATCAGGTACATAGTTCATTTGAAATCATATTTCCGGAATAAATCTATTTTAGAAGGCTCTATTTTTAATGGTTACATAGATGAAGAGTTATTAACCGTTTATTCTAGGTATTTGAATGACGTGGAGACTAGATTCAATCTTGATGGTTAGGCTAACGATATATCCACTAATTCTTTTTATGAAAATCTATCATAAGTATTTCCAACTATTTGATGATCAATTGGAAAGGGTTTATATTTAACACTAACTGAATTGCAGTTTATATAAGCATATATATATATATATATATATATATATATATATGTGTTACTCAATAATGTTATTGTAGATCAATTTATTAATGAATTTGGACTACAAATAAAGAGGCGATTAAGGGGTTGGTCACAAAATGAGATGGATGTTAAACAAGATGTTATTAATAAGTTTTTTGAATGGTCTTCCCATCATGTAAGTATATACTCATATTCAAATTATTGATGTTTAGTTATTCGGTCAATGTTAAAAGTAACAGATTATATTTTTTTCCTTAATAATGAATGTTCCCAATAAGGCTAAAATATTGAATTATTTAAAGTTTTTGGCCTGAGGTACTCTAAGGATAATAGATTTGATTCCTAAAATATTCATGATATTATGTTTTTTATAATTTATCATGAAGAAGAAAAGAAAACTCAGAATTGTGGTGTATTTAAATTTGTATAGGAAGGATACTATGGAAAGATAATTGATATAATTGAATTAAACTATCATGTATGTTTTTCAGTTGTCCTATTCAAATGAAAGTGGGTCAACTTTGATAGGGGTATAGTGAAAAATTTGTTACATTTTATTTCTATCAAATTCTATCTCATAATGGATACTAGTGAACCTGTAGAGAATGCTGTATTTTTCTTTCCTTCACAAGAGAAGATGGTTTATTATGTGGATGATGAAATACATGAATTTTGGAGTGTTTATGTACACTTAATATAGAGAGACTAATATGATAATGGTGATGAAGATCAATTAGTGCTTTTTGGTAGTGAACCTAACCAACCAAAAAATATTGAACAGTTTTTTTCATGACAATATTGAAATGGTATAGCTTACAAGATGAGGTGAAAAAAGAGGACTCGCCCAAATCGTGGTTTACAACAATGAAGATAATGAATATAATGATAATTGAACGTATAAATTGGTAATGAAATCATATTAAAATTTCTCAATGATAATTTTTTGATACATATGTACAATTTTTTAGTTTTTCTTTTATTTTTAGTGAAAATAATTTAGTTTTTAGTTTTTATATAATAAACATACCTCAACCATTTTAAATACAGGAACACATAAGAAAAAAAATCTAGATTCTAGCTGATCAGCATCTCATAGCACACCACCATTACCATAGTTTTCTATGTATCTTAGTGTTTCCATTATACCTAATAATATAGGAGACCCAGTTGTTTCCCTACATGTATTTGGTAGCCCACCGGCGGATTTACCTCCAATGATCAAGCAGTTGATCACCCTTATGTATAGAAGATATTGGCAGGTAACTGTTTCTAGTATATAGTTAATTTTTCAAAAACCGTTAAATTTTTTAATTGTTTAATTCATTTCTTCAAAAAGATAAGGATAATCATAGAAGTGATACAAATATGAAAACAAAAATAGTTTGGGACATGGTGGACTTCATGATTATCATTCCATTTGATGACTTTGGTGTGCCTACCAGTGATGCTACTGAAAGATATGGTCAAATTATTGGGAAGATTTATTGCGAGATAGTGAGCTTTCCCATTAATTATAATGATTGTAGTTATATTCTAATACCATAGAAAAATTAGGTATTTGATATTTATGTAATGTTAAAATTAATTCAATATTCTTTGATAAATAATTTAAATTACATGGGTAAATTTTATAATATAATAATAATGTGTTATGGTTCTTATTTATGTATATTTTTTCATTTTAATGTCCCTTACTGTGTTTCACACCCATGAAATCTGCAATGAACACATACATTATCTATAAAAAACTAAAATGACACTTTTATATAGAAAACATGCATTTTGAGAAATACCAATCTAATATTTTTTCCATATTGGCATGTTGTTGAATCCTACATGTCAAAAATAAATTATAGATTGTTACTTATAGGTTTGAAAAAATTCTGAGCTTGTTTGCTAAATTTTGACATGGTAAACACTTATAAAAAGTACCAAAGCCTTTAAAAACAAGTTTAATGTGGTAAAAACCTATCAAAAGCCCTTTGATTTCCTTTAAATAAAACAAAAATGAAAATATATTTAATTTTAAAATTTTGGAACTGAAAACTCATCATTGCAAAGGTTGGTTTTCCTATTATGGTTGTAAATGTGTTTTTACTATTTTAAAACATTAAAACATGTGTAGAATAGTAAAAACTAGACAATTTTTTTTATATTAACTTGAAATTATAAGAAAATGACCACATATTATTTTTGAAATGTATAAATCGACAACAAATCATTTTGAATGATAGTTTTCCCATTTTGGAATGAGATGTATTTTTAGTGCCTTATAATAGAAAACATGCATGGAATGGTCAAAACCAGACAAACGACGTTGCATTTTAAAAATATAAGGGGTAAAAAATGTTTTTTAATTGTGAAATTTTGGAACTGATGGAATGTCATTATGAATAGAAGCTTTCATATTATTTATTTAAACATGTTTTAGTGTTTTAAAACACTAAAATGTCCATAGAACAGTGAGAAATAGACCAAGAATGTTGGATTTTCCTGGAATTTGGGGAAAAAACACCATATATTTAATTGTGAAGTGTAGGAACCAATGTCACACCATTTAAAATGACAAGTATCCCATTATGTCCATCAACACATTTTAGTGTTTTAAGACACTAAAACATGTGTGGAATGGTAAAAAATAGGAAAAAAATATCACATTATCCAAAAATCATGGAACTATGACCATACATTTAATTGTGAAATTTTGGAATTGACAACAAGTCATTCAGAATGATAATTGTCCCATTACTGTTTTAAATGATTTTTAGTATTTTGAAACACTAAAATGTGTTTGAAATAATAAAAACAAATAAAAAAACATTATATTTTCCTAAAATAAAAGGATAAATACCATAGATTTACTTTTGAAATCTAAGAATTGACAAAACATCATCCAGAATGATGGTTTTCCTGTTATGGATGTAAATGTGTTTTTAGTGTTTTAAGGCACTAAAACGTGTGTGAAATAGTCAAAACTAAGACAATTATATTATATTGTATTTAAATCAAGGTAAAAAAACCATATATTTAATTTCTAAATTTAATAACTTATGAAATTTCATTCGAAATAATGGTTTCACTCTTATGGTCGTAACATGTTTTTAGTGTTTTAAAACACTAAAACGTGTGTGAAACGGTCCCAAAAAAGAAAACAACATTGGATTGTCTTATAATCAAGGTAAAACCACTATATATTTAATTTCTAAATGTATGAACTGTTGACACATCATTCTGAATGACAGTTTTCATGTTATGGATGTAAATGCATTTTTAGTGTTTTCAAACACTAAAACGAGTATGAAACAACCAAAAAAAAGAAAGTTATGTCCGATTTACCTTAAATCAAGGGTAAACTATCTCTTAATCTTTATGTTTATTCATATAAAACACATCAATCAAACATGTGGCGTGATGATAATTTCTTGGTAAACACTTATGAAAGGTACAAAAAATTTTAAAAATAAGTTTTGGGGGTCAAAACAAGGATAGAAATGTCTAATTGTACTGATATCAAAGAAAAAATATCATAGATTTAGTTTATAAATTTTGGAACTAATGGATCATCATTATGAATGATGGTTTTATTATTATTTCTGTAAACATTTTATAGTGTTTTAAAACACTAAAACATGCATGGAACGATCAAAAATAGACAAAAATGTCATATTATTTTAAAATTAGTGGATAACCATCATATATTTGATTTTAAAATGTAGGACCTGATGGAATGTTTTTCTGAATGATGACTTGCTTGTTATGGCCATAAATGCGTTTTTAGTGTTTGAAGACACTAAAATGTGCATGGAATTGTGAAAACTAGAAAATGTTGTGGATTATTATAAAATCTAAGGACACTGACTATATATTTAATTGTGAAATGTAGGAACCAATGGAACTACATTCCAACTGACAGGTTTCGTGTTGTGGTAATAAATGAATTTTTAGTATTTTAAAACACTAAAACGGGTGTGGAATAGTAAAAAACAAAACAAATACATCATATTTATGTGAAATAATGGAAAAAATATCATAGATTTAATTTGTAAATATAGGAACTAATGAAGAATCATTCCAAATGATGGTTTTCCTATTATGGACATGAACTCTTTTTTAGTATTTTTAAACACTAAAACATGAGTGGAACAATGAAAACTAGGAAAACAATGTTACAATGTCTTGAAATTAGGGGAAACCCATTGAAGATTTAGTTTTTAAATATATGAACCGACATCACATCATTTCAAGTGAAAATTTTCCCATTATTTCTGTAAATGCAGTTTTAGTGTTTTAAAACACTAAAACATTCGTGAAAGAGTAAAAACATGGAAAATTATGTTATATTATCATGAAATCAGTTTAAAATGAGAGTTAAATTAATTTTGAGATATATAAACTGAAGGCGCATCATTTGTAATTATAGTTTATTATTGTTGTTGTAAATGTGTTTTTAGTGTTTAAAAACACTAAAACGTGCATGGAAAAGTGAAAACCATAGAAAATGACCACAAATTACTATGAAATCATGTGAAAACCACCAATTAGATATTTTCTAAATATCAGACTTACTGTGATACCAAAATATTTAAAAAAAATTATTAAATAAATTTTAATCACACCACATGTGTCTTTATTAGTAAATTAGAATATTTACTTATCCCTTTTTAGTTTCAAGTGTTGAATCTTATCTTAAATGGGTATGTTTATATTTAAATTTTTTTTCATTATATATTATTTATTTTTTGTTAAAATTCTATCTTTTTTATAAAAAAAATAACAAATTTTATTTGAAGAATTATAAATATATTATGCATATTTTCTCTTTTTCATTTCTTTCCCAAAAATGTTATGGTTTTCATTTTAGGTGATAGATGCCGATTGTAGGCCGGAGGTTGACTATTCTGATCCTTGTCATTTTTTTGACGGTAGTAGTGAAGGTTATTAGTTTTTGTGGTATGTTAAAATTTTATTAATTATTACACTGTATTTATGATTTCTTATCTTTAGTTTTCTTTTTTACTTTTATTTTTTATTACTACTGATGGGATTATGTGGTCGGTCTCTGTTGATGAGATGATGTGGAGGAAAAAAAATGTAGTTGAGTTTGTGAAATGGATTTATATTTAGATGGGGTTGTTATTGGACATATCTTATATGTATATATTGATGAATGAGATATTAGTTGATGTATGGGGTGACTGAGACTTAGGGTATGATGATCGTGGAAATTTGTATTCCTGTGAATGCGTGATGTATAAATAATGGTTTGATCATATATTTATGGTTTAGTTAATTTCATGTCATTTTTTTATATTTATATTTTTTTATAAAATATTGTATTGAAAAATAAAAATTTGATTTAGCGGTGGTTTGTTATAATCATTGCTACACATATATTACTGAATTTATTTAGTGGTGGTTTAGATTATCCATTACAAAATACTTTGCGATGGTAAATAATATTTTATTCATATTCACAGTTGATATTTTTTTAATTATAAAACCACCACTAATTAAAAAAAACCTCCACTATATTCTTTAAAAAATGGAACTAAAAAACCAACACAAAGTAAAATAAACAATTTCTAATTGTCTATCTACCATGAAATACATGTGGGTTTTAAGAAGTATCGACAAATATTTAGGCAGCGGTTTAAACCTCCGTTAGACCTCTAAATGACCACTACTAAACATAAATTTTTTTATTGTGTACTATTGAACGAAAATTAAACTAGAATATATTTTTTTTATCCAAAACACCTTTAAAATACATAGAATAAGTCTCATTATATCCTCTAGGGTTTGAATGGTTCTCTCAAAATTAACTTCTATCTAAGGATGATAAGTAGTCTAAAACACCACCTATATATTTAGGGTTTTCTAAATACTCTAATAAAATTTTAATGAAAACCTCATATCCTAATATTATAAAATTGAATATGGTACTCCACCCAACCCTACTACTTCATTAATGTATATTCTAGAAAGTTAATCAAGATATAAATCTTCCTTGATAGTAATGAATTGTTTTTAATTTGTAAGGGGATCGACTCCATTCCAAATTGTATATAGTTCATCAAAAATTTTGGGAGTGTGATGAAAACATCCATTGTACTATTTTCCCATTCCCATTATTTTATGGGCATTGGTTATAATATCCCCTTAAACTTTTATCTCATGGAATTAATTTATTGACATATCATATATTGATACACATACACCACAATATATCTCTTTATGTTTCCCAATCCTAAATAATATTTCATATCTCAATACATCTTAACACTTTTAGGATTAGTAAATAATGATGAACTATGAGCCCCATCAAATAGATCTTTCATCAAATCTGGTTTAGATGAAACAAATAAATTGTTCATGATCCATATCATTTTATCAAAATCAAGGTTGAACTTAAAAAAATTTGTTACCTCCTTTTGTAGTTCCACATATCCCTTATATTACTCTTTAATCCTCACAAGGATAAGTGTTTTAACACTCATTATTAAAGATAATATTTCTCCACTTCCATCAATATTTCTAGATCCTTCATTTACAAGTCCATAAATATTGGATATTTTTTAATTCTCATTAAATATAAGTTAACATGATCCTTTCAACTCAAAGCATCTACCAACTTGTTTTCTTTCCTAGGATTCTAATGTATAGAACATCCATAATATTTATCAAATCTAATGTTATTTTTTGTAACATATCCATCACTATTTTAGTGAATATATACTTTAAACTTTTATGATTAATATATATATCAAATATCTCTTTATAATGATAATGTATCCTTATATTTAATGAAAAAATACCACATCTAACTCCAAATCATGAGTTGGGTAATTTTTCTCATGAAACATGAATTTTAATGAGGAATAAAATATAACCATATCATTTTAAATGATAAAAAATATAATTACATTTGTTTATGTGTAATTACAGATCACAAAACCTTCTATAAGGTAGGTTGATCTAAAAAGATGTGTGATGAGAAATATTATGTTTACTTCTTTGAACTTTTCTTCAAATTCATCCATGAAAAGGGACTTGGAACCATTTCAAGTAAACATAGTGAATGTATTATAAATAATTGATAAATTCTCCAAAATGTTTTAATAATACCAAACTAAATTGAGAAAACTGTTAATCCAATAAATAGTGTTTGGTTTGGTCCAATGTTCAACAACCTATGTCTTTAATTGATCCAACAATATTCCATCACTTGAAATTATATAATCAAAAAATGAAACTTTTTGTTGCCAAAATTCACACATTGTAAAAAAAGTAGACAAATTATCCTTCATTATAATCTTCATTAAAATACTCAAATTATATTTATTCCTTTCCTTGTTATTGATACATAATACTTTCACACATTTTATTACATTATTTTAAGAATAATTATCCATGAAATTAAATCTAAGGATAAAAATCTCTTGTATAATTTGAGGACTAGGTACATAATTAGAAAACATGAAACTAAAATAAAACATCATTTAATTAATCTCCATAATGATATCATAACTACATTTGATATCCTACTATTTCATAGGATGACCTGACGAATACATAGACACAATGGATAATCTAAAAATCTCAGTAAGGGAATAAACATGGAAATGAAGCATATCACATGAATGAGAAAGTATAACATGGTATCATAAAAGGAATAGATCATGAATAAACATACAGAAGAATAAAAAATAGAACATGGAATAATATTATAATGTGAATATTAGAATTTGGAAGCAACATATAAAATGACATAAACATGAGTTGTGGTAAACTTCCAAGACTATATCACATGGTAAAAAACTCCCATAATAGATTAAGTTTACCCCCTAATCCCATATATGATGTCTCATGAGAAAATAAATTTCCAAATTAATTGGAGAGATATATAGGCTCACAGATCATAACATTTTCAAGTATATTTGAACCAGATAGGGAATCATATTTAATGAATACACTTAAGGGTTACCCATAAAACTCAATGGGTATCGTAAATAGATCATAATGCATATCCAAGGGGAGTATAAAAATGGAATCCATGAAAGAAGGGACGTAAATAATTATTGGTAATTAATAAATAAAAATAAGAAAATATAATGAATAATGATGTCCAAATAAATTACAAATAAGAAAGAGAGTGGTTTGGTAACATTAGAAATGTCCTACTTAAGTGCGGGTTTAAGGATAAGAATAGAGTCTTTAAAGATAATAATGGAATAATTGTTTAAATAAAACCATATATTATCTATTATATATTTTCATGATAAAAATAGTAATTTTAGAAAAATATTTTTGGCTAAAGACATCTTATGGAGTTTTCTTGAAAATGGGTAAGAAATAGAGAAGTTCCCTTTAGTATAGCTTGCTTATCTAGTGTAATTGAGAAGTGAATCATTTAAAACCTATATTAACCAATAAAATAAAGTTTAATTGAGATAAAAACATATGTTTGGACAATATAAAAATAATATACTATATGTTTACATGAATAATAAATAAATAAATTAGGGAAAATAGAGCTAAATCATAACCCAAATGAAAGATGGAGGTTCTGAGAGATCCCTTAACTTACATTAGATTGTGTTTATAAATTGAAATTAAAATCCTATGTAATAAAATTAAATATATTAATTACTAAATTAATAACCTTTTAATGATATATTTTATCTATTATAATTTTATTATGTTCATTTCTATCCATTTTGGTTTATTATAATGTCAAATTCTATTGTTCTCGGAGCATTCATTTCATGGTTTCACAATCGGTTTACTTGTGTATAATTATGACTGTTTTTTTAAAATGGTAAAAGTTACCAAGAAGTGAAATTATTTGTTATTAATTCACATACACATGAATAAATGGTCTCATATATCATTTTTCATTGTATAAGGTTTATTCATATGATAAAACATTAGTGATAATTGCTCAGTTTATTTTGGCTGTATTTATGACCATCATGAAATTTTATATTTTGTTTATATATTGTGTATAGAATAATGAATAAGTTATAATAAACATATAATAATATTATTTAACCATGATAATGATTTAATGACCATCCTTGAAGGTAGTAATTGAAAATGAAAAATCATCACCCATGAAGGCCGCGAACTGATATATCATAGATGTTGTTTTAATTATTAGGATACATGGAGAAGAGAAGGGTTTGGATGATATAAATTATTTTAAAAAATAAAATTATAGTACATTTATGATAGTAGATTCCTTATGTCACTTTAGAATGTGGGGGATGGGAAAAGTTGAAGGAAGAAAGAATTAAAAAGAGAAAGGTGAAGGATTTTACCTCATGAATGACATCCCTTGAAAAAATCCTTATGGAACATGGGTTTGATATTTTGGTGATAAAATAAACACCAAGATGTGGGGGAGAGTTTTGGGAAAGGAATTGGGTACAATATTGGTAAATTACAAAGCTTATAAGGTGTGAGGAGAAGAGGTGGCGAGTGTGGTCTTTATAGGGGGAGGAGGGGGTATTTTTATTATTATATTTTTTAGTTTATTAATTTGGAAAAATTATATCAGATTTTATTATTATTTTAAATATGTAGTGTAACTATTGAATGTGAGTTCTAACTACTTGGTTCTTATATCATTCGTGACTCAAAAATTCATGTATTTTTCTTATATTTCAAATACCGTAAATTACTGTATTTTACTGTTCACAAAAATTCAACTATTTTAGAAAAATTCCAAAAATTCTCCCTAACAATGTTTTAAAATGTATATTTCAAAAATTGAATCCATTTTACGAATATAATTTTCTAAATATAATAAATTTAAATTTTAAATAAAATCATCATTTATTAAAAAAATATCGATTTTAATATTATAATCAATTTTTTAAAAATTCAAAAAATTAATTAAGTTCACATAAAATTATATTATAATTATAATAAAACATAATATTAAATTATGAATATATTTTTGGGAACTAAATTTTCCTATAAATCATTATATAAAATTTAAAATTATAAGGAAAAATTTACATTTTACAAAAATTAAAAAATTTAATTTATCATTTCCAAAACACTTATTTACTTATACAATTATATAATTAAATCATTTTTTCATTTATAAAATATAGAAATTTAATTTGTATTATCATCAGAGTGGTTATTATTCTAACATCCAGATTTTTATTCCTAATGTTTATATTACTATTCTATGTTTCAGGTTACTATTCCAATTGTAAAGGTTCCTTAATTTACATAAATTCATATTATTTCATTAATCCTTATATTTTCTCTCTAGGTTATACAATTTAATCATAGAAGTGAATATTTTATTATTAAAATTATTTTTTATTACACCTTTTTCAAGAGTTTAGTCATTTTAGTTGTATGAGATGAACCAAATTTTTCTATTACCGTCATTTATTTTCTATTTACTGTCTTGCTGTATTATTTTTCATTCTTATTAGTTTATTCTCTAACTAATATATCATTATTAATTTTATAGAATATTATTTTTTTGGGTTTTCTATGTGATATATGTGTTTTAATATTTTAAAATAGAAATTCCTTTGCAAATATTTTGGGTCGTTACATTCTTCCCCATAATAAATTTTTTCCCTTAAAATTTTGTTTTACATGATATAGTGAAAACAAGAGAGGGTATTTTTCCTTTCTTGATTCCTAATATTACCATGTATATTGTTCATACTTATGGTTTCTCTATATTACTTTGTCTAGGTAATTTTTCTTGTTACATAGAACCTTAGATCTACTTTCAAAAATCATCATTGTCTTCTCCTAAAAAGATATTTCTTTTTCTAGTTGTACCAAATCTGAGTTTAGTACATGTGAGGGATCATGTATGTACTTCCTAAATAGGGATATGTGGAATTTGATAATCTACTTGGGATATGGTTGGTAGAATTTCTAGTCAATATACTACAACTCTGACCCGACCAAGAATCTTAAAGGGGTTGACGAACCTGGGACTTATCTTTCCTTTTTTTTGTGAATCACATGTCTCTCTTCCATGGATAGATGTAGTGGAATGCGTTATCACCAACCTTAAAGTTTATGTCTCATTTATGATTGTCTACAAAGGTCTTTTAATGACTTTGGGCATACCAAATGTGCTGCTGGATGGTCTTCGCCTTTTCTACCATTTCCTCAACCATTTCAGGTCTTTGAATCTAACATTCTCTAACTTCATCCAAGCATTTAGGTGTTCTATATTTCCTCTCACTAAGGGATACGTATGGGGAAAATTTGATGCATGATTGGAAAAAATTGTTGTTAGAGAACATAACCATTGGAATTCATTGATCCCATTCTCCATTGAAATCCATTGAGTATTTCCCTAACATCTCTTATAGTTTATGAACATTCTTATCATATTTGCAATCAATTTGGGGGTGACAAGATGTACTAAATTTAAACATGGTATTTAGATCATTTTCAATAATTTTTGAGAACCATGAAGTGAATCAAAAATCATGATATGCTATAATAAAAAATGGTACTCCATGAATCCTCACCGTTTCTATGATATATATCTATATAGGTTGGCTGAGTGAGAAGTCCTATAGAATTTCAATAAAGTGAGTAGTCTTTTTAAGATGATATACAATGACCCATATCTCATTATTTCCTTTGGATTTCTTTGGAAGTCCTGTGAAAATTTCCCTAGTGATGTTTTCCTATTTCCATGTAGGAAAGGGTAATGGATGAACCATTACCTTAGACTTTTTACTTTTAGCCTTCAAATAATGACATATGAGCCAATTTGATGTATATTTAGTGATCTTATTATTCTTATTGTATCACTAATAGTTCTCTTGGATATATTGATACATCTTTGTGATCCCTCAGTGGATAGAGAAGGTTAATCTATATTAATTATTCAAAATATCATTTTTTGTCACCAAATTAGATAATACACATATTCTTGACCGAAATCATACAAATCCGACCTCATCCATTTTGATCTCTGATGATTTTCAACTATTATTGGTCCAACCTTTTTTTAGATTCCACATCATCTATTTGAAAATACTTTGTCATCTATTAAAGGGATTGTTGATCAGTCATTTGTGAAAAGAATGATAATGTACATTCTTTTTTTATTCTCATGTCCATCCATTGCAAGACTAAGAAGATTAGATCCTTTTCAATAATAATCATTGATAATGTTATAGGATCCTGTTGAAATAGAAATTCTTCCACATAATTTTATTTACCAGGTTAATATTAAATTGAGTAGTCATAATCCTTGATATGTTCTAAGAATATTTTTTTGTTCATATTATGATCGATCATTGTGAATAAATATTTCAGGATCTTATGATCTGCATATATATAAGACTTATCAACAGAGATAATGATGTTATATTTTCAATGCGAAGATCAAATCCTATAACTAAATATCATGTGTGGGATAATATTTCTCCTAAACATTCAACTTCCTTGAGGAATAATATATTAATTAATAAGTTTTCAAAAGTAAAAAACCTAATCCATAGTTTGAAGCATGGTTATATACCACAAATAGTTCTCCACTTTTCAGTAGTGTAAGTACTGGTGTAGAGATAAGCCTATTCATTAACTCTTTGAATATGTCCTCATATTCACTAATCTAGACCATCTTTACTCCCTTCTAAAGCACCACAGTTATTGGGTTTGGAAATCCTGAAAAGTTACTCACAAGTCATTATTAATACCCAGCCATACCTAGCAAACTACATATCTCTATTATAGAGTTTGGTATGGGACACTATCCAATTTTATTTATTTTATAACAGTCAACAAATATTCCATTTTTGGTGAAAACATGCCCCACTAATGATACTTCCTCCTTCCAAAACTCATATTTACAAAATTTTTCATATAGATTCTCCCTTGAAAAAATATTTAGAACAATATTCAAATTCTCCTCATGTTCCTCATTGAACTTTTAGTATATGATAATATCACCTATAAATACAACCAAAAATGTATTGAGTAAATCTCTAAAGGTCATATACATTATGTAGATGAAGATTGATGGAACTTTATCGATTCTGAAGAGCATCACTATGAAATAATAGTGTCTATACATAGTTTTAAAGGAATTTTAAGAAATATCTTCATTCCTCAACTTTATTTGTTGATATCCCGACTGATGTTCCATAGTATAGAAATACTTTACCCCACATACTTTATCAAACAAGTCATCTACGTGTGGTAGGGGAAACTTTTTCTTTATCATGATTTTGTTAACATCGCTATAATCAATGTAGAGGAACATTGTTCCATCCTTCTTTTTAAAAAATTGGAAAAGTGAACCCCCTGATGAATCACTCATAAATTTAAAACCCTTTTCTGAATTCTCTTGTAATTGGTTGTTCTGTTCCTCCTACTCAATGGTGTCTATCATGTATGGATTCATTGATATGGGTTAAGATCCTGGTATAAGATAAATTAAGAAATCAACCTCTTATTCAGAAGGAAGGCTCAGAAAGTCCTCAGGAAACACATCAATGTAGTCCCTCATTACGGGAATGTGTTTTATCATGATGACCTCCGTTGTCTCAATCATTTGATCTAAATATGATTTCTCACAAGGAAATAATATCCAAAAATTAGACTTTGATTCTGGAGGAGATTCATCCTCCTCCTTAGACTAGTATAAAACGGGGGGATTCCTTTGTATGTGAAGAGTGATCTATCTTTCCCAATAGTTGATGTTGGATTTTTATAAATATAGGCAATCCATTCCCAATAAAGCATCATACTCCACCAAAGAAAGTAAGAAGGTATTTTCTAGGACGTTATTTGTACAATAATTAACTCGGGATTATTTATATAATTAAGATGGTATAATTTCCCAATTCTTTATTCTCATATATAACCCAACATTTATATTATTAGGCCGTGTTTTAAAAGTTCTAATAAACTATAATTCCTTAACCCTAAAAGCCCATAGCCAGTGAATTATATTATTATATTGGCATGATTACGAGGAATCAAATCCTGAATTACCAATTAGTTTAGCAATCATAGAAAGAAATATTACATAAATGAAACCCATAACACATTTGGAAAATAAGAAATAAAAACATTATACATAATAAAATGACATAATACGTGTCCTTGAATTATTATTCAAAAATTTAGTCTTCATAACTTTTGGAAAGAAACATAACAAGGGTGAGATCAAATACACTGTAAGAGTATGTAAAGTATAAGAAATAATGAATCAATGTGAATAAATAAATATAGACTGGTGATTAACCGAAAACACATTCCATTTAATAACTACATAAGTAAAATTAAATATAGGAAGGTAAGAAACTAAAACACATTCCATTTAATCAATGAATTGAAAATGAAATTTATCCATAGATATGTCAATATAAAATATCAAGGATGGATAATAATTAAAACTAAATGAGGGAAATTATTTCTTAATAGACATCATGTTTGAGGCTAAAGAAAACCTATAACATCAAGTAATTTCAAAATATGGTTTAAAACATCGTATAAAAACCATTTTTATTTATCCAACCTAATTATCTCACATGAAGATATTGACAAATCGAGGTGCTATACAATGTCTGGTCTCTATTTGTTATTTCATGTCCAAATATTTTTTCATATTGAATAATAAATTTAATCAATATTCAATATTACTGGTCAAATATCCACATTGAATAAGAGATATGTATTTATCAATATTTCCCTAGTTAATCAAATAACTATCAAAGTAAACAACATATGTAAAATTATTTACAGTTTAGGAAATAATAATATTCATAGAATAAAAATATATATGTTTATGTAAATTTCCATTAATAAGTTCTTACAACAAAATGATTATTTCAAGAGAAATTTAACAACCACAAAAAAAGTGATATTTCAAAGTTAATAATTAGGAACATTCTTTAGGATAATTGTAATTAAACATTATAAAGTGTCCCATACCTATTTGAAACATTTAGATCATTATCTCTAGAATGGTATAACATTAAATGAAACATGTAATATTATTATAATAATGGGATTCATGATATAACTTGAAAATGGTATTCTATACACTAAATAATAGTGAATTGTAACATAATAACATGTCTCAATTGAATGTAAATTGAGATGAACTTCCCTTACCGTATCCTTCCTTTTTTTGTGGTTTTTATCCTCCTGTATAGTGGTTAAAATATGTTACTAACTAATATCATAACCATTATAATGTTCACAATAACATATAAAAACTTCTTATAATATCTCTTTACCATTTTATTATCAACTTTCATTAATTTCACTATTCTAGTTAATTTCCTAGTTTTCTCAAGTATGTTTTAATTTGTTATTTGTTGTTATCAATAATTAGATCATGATTTTATCAAATAAATAACACAAAACATGACTTAGTTACCATATCTAATAATTATATATGTATTTCAAGTAGTCAATTATAGTTGGATATTAGAAATGAAGTGCACTGTTCATAGAGACAATAAGCCATATGTTCACATAAACGCTACTTTCATTTCGTTTTTGTATTAAAAGAATAAAAACTAAATGATATAAATGTATTTTATAATTAAATTATCATAGAAATTTTATATATGTTACATAATTTTATTAAAATAATCATTTATTCATTCCATGTATGGAATGAACTGTTCATATCTTTTTGAGGGCGCGATAGTCCACACTTCCTCAAATGAAATTATCATATTTACACATGGTGGAAAGTTTAAAGGTTTATTCTAAATAAAAATTACACGAGCATAAAGTCATGATAAATATCCTATATATCATATATAAATATATTTTCCATTATAAATACTACCATGTTTGGTGGTATAGAAAAAATGAACAACCATTATTTCGTGAGGCAATAGTTTTCCGTACAAATAAACATTATTTTTGCTACCCATTTGAAGGAGGTGTGTGAATGTTTAGGTATAAAACATTACATAAAAAATACAAGTATATTTAGGATAATGTTTTTTATATAATCATGGAATAATTATATTTTAAGGGGTGGATAATAGAAATCAATCTAGAGAGTTTGAGAGAAGACATTACCTCGTAATTGTGTAACTTTTTTAGGTTGGTACCAAAAGGCCTCCATGGAAGGATTTATAACCAAAGGTAGGACTCAAGGTTTAGGGGGGGGGATTTTGGGAGTTTATATGGGTAGATCTTGGTTGAATATTAGTGTTTTTAGAGGTGTGAGGAATGGGGATATGTGGTGGCATTTTATATTGGTGGAATATGACTCACTTAATATTTTGAAAACAAGTTAGTTGTACCCACAATTTTACCTAACTAAAGTCACTAAAAACAAAAAAACTCAATAAGGCAAGGTTAATCATAGAATTATGTACTAAAAATTGATTTTTGACAAGTTTATAGGTCATTTTGTTCCTTAAGAATGATGTCTAGTCCTTTTTTATGCTTAATTTTTCCTTAATAATTATAATAAATTTTAATTACATTAAATAATAATTTTGGTCAAAAGAAAATTTGACCTTATCAGACATTATAAATTATATTGATTCAAAATAAATAATCCATTTTTTAAATTCCAATCACATGAATGGAAGAAATTAATACAAAATTAATCTTGTAGGTGGGATGACAATGTGGGGCTTTAAAGTAAAGACACTGAAAAAGATTGATTAGTTTGTATTATCAATTTCAAAGTGAGATTGATTACAACGACTTAAGGTGTATTAAAGGAAAACAATATTATATAATTAAACTTTAAAACCAATTATAATTATAATTTATCCTTATAAATAAATTAGAAAAAAAATCATTTTTGAACTAAAATTCAATATTGTCAAAATATTCATTAAAAAAATGTTTTAGAAAAATATAAAAAATTAACCATATCCTAATTATTTATTTTATAATTAAATTTTGATGTTTTTTTACATATTAAGTAAATTAGTGTTTATAAATTCAGATTTAAAATGGGTTCCACATTAAAAGTCAGTAAAACTCTCTTAATAAAAATATAGTATTTTATACATAAAATTGGGTTTATTTTTATCATAAGCCTATCAAATATATTGGATGAATGTAAGAAATATTTTATTTAATAATATATATATATATTTATTAAATTTATATTAATCACTAGTTGTAATTAATTTAATTAATATGGGTAAAACAATTTTGTGAGAATAAAAATATTAATATTCTCCATTATATTCAATTGATTTTCATTTGGATTTATAATTAATTGTTAACCAATTAATTCTATATATATTTGTGTAAACCATGGATTCTTATAGTTTAGTTAAGCCTTTTTATAATATATAATTTTTTTCTAGATTACATCTTATTATAATAATATTTTAATCATATATGATTGTTCAGTGAAACTCAGTCTTGCGTGAAACTTAAGTCGTTAAAAACTCATTATTGCATATAACATACACTAACTCGTTATTTCTCTATTGAAATCTATAAAAAATATTTAATTTATTTAAAATAAAAAATATATTAAAAATTATTGAGATATTATATTCCTTTTTTCACTTGATGTTGCATGTCGTACACGCTATCAAATACAATGCTGTTTAGATTTTTTTGGTCTTACATTCTCTACACATTAAATAATTTACACCCTCACAATTTAACCACAATATTATTAGCATAAGGATTAAAAATAAACTATTTTATAAAGGATAACATCATAAAAGGGTTAATATCACATATTTTTAATAAAAAAAGAAAGTATGTAACTAAGTTTTGTAGTATGAAGACATAGGTTAGAATTGGAAACATGGATATAAGGAAAACAATATAACAATCATTTTATAATGGAGAGTTCTAGAGAACATAGTTATGAGAAAGTTAACAATCAGAAATCCATAAATTCTTTATGATCTAAGGGACATTTGATTCATCGGAAACGAAGGTATTAGGTCTCCATTTTCTGTTTTCAAGATCATTTTTCTTAGAGTTGAATAATTATTTCATTCTATATTAATATAAGATAATATAATTATTACATTTATATAAGAATAATATTATACTTTGCCCATGCATTGAACATTCCTACTTCATAACTTAGAACAATATTCATCATATTGTGATGTAAAATATAAATATCTAAAACCACATACAATGTTCAACATAAACCAATTTATTAATGGTTATGTTTTAAAACATATTGTGATATGAAACATTAGAAATATGGTCACTCAATTTCTAAAATGAACATATCATTATACTTTAATTAACATGATGTAGCTCTAAATTTTCACATTCTAAATACATGAATAACTTCGTCATGTACTTTCTTGAAATATGGAATTAACTAAAATTACCTTAAAACCTTATTGGAATCATGTTTTATTTATTATTCCTTCTATAAGACACATGTTATTGGATATATTCCATAAATACAAATGTTTTTTAAACACTATCAAATATATCATAGACCATATTTCTACAAGTCATTAATAAGTTCAAAGGTAGTCAACACTTATCCAAATCATTAATTTATTCATCATTATCTAAAATTTAAGAATAAATTAAGGGTTGTATTTCCCTAAATCATATGTTTTCCAAAAAATTTAATTTCTAATGAATACATTTTCTTTGTTCCATTCATCATATGATGTAAAATCCTTAATGAAAAGGTACTACAGTATAATAATCATATATTCCACCATTAATATAACTAGTACATTGACGATAAAATATTCAAATGAAATAATTCTTTAAGAGATATATTAATCATTACTCTTCATTTTTGGTAGTATCACAACTTGATCATTATCCAATAACATCATTTGGGGTATATTCCATTGACTCTTTGGGAATTGATTCACATTGTGTCTGATATCCTTGCAGTTGAATCATTGAATATTAGAAACCTTTTTATTACCCTTAAAATAAATATCTTGTTATACGTTTTCTCCACACTTATAACAAACTCCCATTACATTCAAGAAATCACCATATTGTGCCTTCCCACAATTATCACATTATGGAAAATCCTTCTTTCTCTTAATCATATTTGACTCATTCCATTTTTCATAGTGCTTATGTGTCCTCTTCTTGTCTTGGTTTCCTTATAATAAATTGGACTTGGAGATTTTATTACCCATATCATTGTCACATGATACTATGTCCTCATATGATGAGAATTATTGGGAGACTAGAACCCTTGGAAATATTGTCATAAGATCCTGAAATATTTGATCCTTTTTACTCTTTGGATCTCATGCATCAATGAAGTTCTCATTACTTCCACTAGGTGACATTTCTAAAAAATGCCATATACTAGATTATCTCATAAAATTATGAACTTTTTATAAATATTAATATGGTATAGAAAAGAATATAAATTTATGCATCGTAAATCCTAGAATCATAAACATTGGATAGTTTAGGGAAATATTTACATTCAAATCCTTCATAATGGTGGGTTTATAAAATGTGAACTATCCTAAGAGTATCCCCCGAGAGTGTCAAATTAGGTTCACATTAAGGAATTTGTTAATTTAGTAGGTTACCATGAGTCAGACCCAGGATACCTTTTGGTAGATATTAGTTCAATTTACATTTGTTCCAAAACCACTTCCACATGTAGTATCCATATGGGGATGTATTTCTAGGAATACCCACATAATCCATACCATACAAAAAAATCTATGTTGTTCTAGAAAAAATATCCTCAATTTATTTCATAGGGTTATTATCCCTAATCTATATTATCTAATTCTAGTTTCAAGGTTGCTTAAAAAATTCTTTTGATACCAACTATAACGCCCCGACCTTCGAATCCCTGAGATGCTGAATTATCTTATTACATTGGCATGATTGAATGAATAAAATCCTGAAGGACCGATTAATTTAACCTTAATTTAAAATCATATTTCATCTATAATAACCATATTACATTTAAAAAATAGTAAATTAAAACACTATACATTATAAAATAAATTAAACAACATCCTTGAATGCGTATTGAAATATTTGTTCTTCATAACATGGAGAAAACATAATGAGGATGAGATCAAATTCTCAGTTTTGGTAAGTAATGTGGAAGAAATAATTAATTAAATAGAATAAATTAATATTGAAATATTATAAATTGAAAATGTATTCCATTCAATAACTATATAATGAAAATTCAATATGTAAAGGTAAGAAACTGAAACACATGCCATTTAATCAATGAAATGAAAATGAAATTTATCCATCGATATACCGATGAAAAATCTCATGGATGAATAATAACTACAACTAAATTAGAGAAATTATTTTGTAAGGGGAATCATGTTTGGGACATATGTAAACCTATACCATCAAGAACTTTCACAAGATGGTTCAAAACTATGCATAGAAACCTATTTAATTTTCCCAAATTAATCATATCATGTGAACCTATGAATGCACCAAGAAGCTATATAAAGTCCAGTCTCGAACTATCATTTCATGTAAAAAGGACCCCTCATATCAAATAATAAATTTATCTAATATAAAATATGCCTTATAAAATATATGTATTGAATAAAAGGTAAAAATTTATCAATAGTTCCCCATTCAGTCAAATAACTGTCAAAGCAAACACTATAAGTAAAATGATATATGGTTTATGAAATAATAAATTCTATGATATAAAAATATGGATATGAATGTAAATTTAAAAAGAAACCCAATTAAAATAAAATTATTTTTTTAAGATAATGTTAAAAATCACAAAAGTAATTGATGTTGCAAAGACAAAAACTAAGAACATTCTTTTCAATAATAATATTTAAATATTTCAAAGTGTCCCATACGACTTTAGAACATTTGAATCATCATCACCATAAAGGTATGAAAATAAATGGAACTTATAATATCATTATAATAATTTTATTCATGATATAACAAGAAAAATATAGTATATACACCAAATAAAAGTGAATTGGAACATAATTACAAGTAAGTCTCATTAGAATATAAATTTTGATGAAATTACCTGAACTTTTCTTTCCTTTTTTTTGTTGACTTTATACTCTATTATAATGCTAATAAATAATATAATAACCGTATTTATACTACCATATATTAACATCTTATAATATATCATTACCTATTTGTTAACAACTTTCATTAATTAGTCTATTTCGGGTGCTAATTTCCAAGTTTAATCAAGTAAGTTTTAACTTTTTAATTATTGTTATTAATAATTAGATCATTGTTTTATATTCTATGAAATGTAAAACATGACAAAATTATTAAATATAATAATTATATTTGTATTTATATTATCCCATTATATTTGGTGATTATAAATAAAGTGCATCGTTCATGGTGACGGTAGGCCATACATATACATGGATGATACATTCATTTCATTGTTGTATTAAAGGATGAAAAATAAATGATACATATGTATATTATAATTCAATTATCATATATATTTTATATATGTTACATAGATCTATTATAATCATATTCTATATGTTCCATGTATATCATGAACGAGTTATATCGCTTTGAGGGGGCGGTAGTCCATACTTTTTCAAATGAAATTGTCATATTTACACAGGAGAGAAAGTATAAAGTTATGTTATAAATAAAAAATAAATATGAAGAAAAATTATAAATATCACATATAAAAAATATAAATATTTTTTTCCTCATAATGGCCACCATGATAGGTGGTAAAATAAAAAATGAACAATCATCTTTTCGTGAGGCAGTTGTTCACCATACACAGAAACAATACGTTTGTTACCTTTTAGATAGAGGTGCATCAATGTTTAGGTAAAAATATTTAGATAAAAACACCCTATTGTATTGATGATATTTTTTTCTTATATATGAATGGGTTAAAGATATTTTACATGGTGGAAATGGAAATGAAACTAGAGAGCTTGAGAGAAGATGTTACCTCTTAACTGGGTAGCTTCTTTTGGTTTGTACCAAAAGGCTTTCATAGAAGTATTTCTACCCAATTATATTCTTCAAGGTCTAGGGGAGGTATTTTTAGGAATATATTGGATGATCATGGATTATTCTAAGTAGTTAGAGAGGTGTGTGGAATGGGGAGAGGTAGTGGCCTTTTATAGTGGAGGGAAATCACTCACTTGGTATTTTGATAAGAAGTTAGGTGTACCCACGTTTTTTCCTATAAAAATTCATCCAAAACAAACCAAACTAAATAATTTTAGCTTCATGGAATAATTATGGCCATAAAATTGGGTTTAAACAAGTGTCTTGGTAATTTGGGCCTATAAGAATGCAACTTAGTCCCTTTTTGAGCTTAGTTTTACCTTAATAATTATAATTAATTAAAATTACATTAACCAATATTTCTGGTAAAAAACAATTTTTTTCCTATTAGAAATTGAAAATTATTATGATTAAAAATATGGAATCCATTTTTTCAAATTATAATCTCATAAGTGGCATAAATTAATTTAAAATTCAGCTCGCAAGTGGGACGATAATGAAGCTTTTTAAAGTAAACATGTCCTAAAGATTGATATTTTTTATAATCGCTTTCAAATTGAATTTGATTACAATGAAATGAATTGTAATAATTGATAAAAATATTTTATAATTAAATTATAAAAACAATTAATATTATAATGTATCCTTATAAATAAATTAGATAAAAGATCAATTTTTAAGTAAATTAAGTATTTTGAACTATTAATTAAATAATAATGATTTATAAAAATATAAAAAAAATCCCCACAGCCTATTTAATGTGTTTCTATTTCAAATATTAATATTATTTTTACATATCAATCAATTATAGTGTAATTACCCTACCCTAGTTACCCAGAGTTAGTCATTATTTTAATACATTGGCCTGATACAAGGAAATAATGTCCCGAAAGACCAATCAGTTTAGCAGTCATGGAAATAGATTACATACATCAACTTCAAATTACAATATCAAACATAAAATACAGCATAGATAGTTCTTTGAGAACGCCATTATCCCCTTTTAGAGTAACCCTACATATCAATCATAATCCACTTCTAGGAAATCCTGGAAAAATAAATCCTTAGAAAGGGGTGAGCTCAGATGCTCAGTAAGGGTAAACAATTTAGTATAAGATAACATAAATAATAGGCATGGTAAATAATTAAAAACAAATTTCTTTAAAAATAATAAACATGAACACTTTATGGAATAAATATTAGACAAGTAAATAATTCCATAATAAAACATAGTCATGGGTATTCTACTAGTCGAATAACCACCTGAACCTTTAATATTGTTTTCATAATGAGGGAATGTATAATGCTATACATTCTGAAACATTTTTTCAAGTCCATGACCAAGACGTCTAAAAATTATTAAGGGCTCGGCCAAAACCGTATAATAAATTGGTAAAGACCTCAGCCAATTCCGCGTCTAATTGTCTCGTGAGACCTACCGATGCATGAAGGAGCTATAACGGGCTCCAACCGTCACTTAATACGCCCAATAAATACCTCATATGAAAATTTTGAAACATAACATAAACATTCGTATTAGAACTAACATACAAAATGTAAATACGTTAACCATAAACCATGAATGGTACAAAAACAACACGTCTACGATAAAACATATCACAAAACCTTCAATACAATATGGATGATTTGTGTCATAATAAATCAACTTCAAATAAGTTTAAAATCTGTCAAAGGATATTGATATAGATGAAAATTATTTGTAAAACTCTTTGAGAGAAATATCCTTTTTTCATGAAAACATTTAAAAGTAAAAAAATTTATAAAGGAAGATATTTAAATACATTTCTGAATCAAAGTGTCCCATACCACTTTGAAACATTTTAATGGAATTAACATTTTAAAAACATTCATGTCCATATAAATAAATTTTTAAAATAACATTTTGAAAACATGGACATTAATGAGAATTATTTACAAGAATAATTATTTAAAACATTTAAAATTATGTTTTTATAAAAGAGTCCCTTAAAAATAATCCCATTGAAAACTCTTTTAGGAAATATGGACATGGATAATAAATATGTCCCAGTAAAAACCTATCTATAAACAATGTTGAATAATAATGAGATTGAGGAATTAACCCTTTCCTTGCACTTTACTTTGGTTGAGGTTACATTTAACCTCCTGTATAATGACAATAGTTTGTTATTAAGTTATAACAGAACCATATTCATATTTATGATTTCATACATGATTCATTTATGACTTTATACTACCCATTTAATAATTATTTCCATGTTAAATTAATATTTTTGGTAATAACCGCTTTCTTTATCGTACATGATTAACTTGTTATTATTGATCATATAATTTAGATCATGATTTAAATACTTCCAGAATACAAAACATGATTTATATATCATATATATTTAGAATATAAATATTTATAATAGATATATATATATATATATATGAAATGAAAGACACCATTTATAGAGACGGTATGCCGTACGTACGCATAAACGTTGTCTCCGTTTTCATATCGTATTGAAAAGAAGTAAGTGAATATGATATATGTAGGTACACACACACATAGATATATATATCTCTAGTAACATTATTATTTCATATATTACATATTTATTAATAATATATATTTTTATAGTCATCGTTGAATGGTGAACGTGGAAATGAATCTCACCACATTGTGGAGACAGTAATCCTTACGTACACACGAGAAAAACTATCATTATGTTGATGGTGAAATCATATATAATTGGATGGTATATCATATATACAGAATCATTAACATGTCATATTTATTATTTACATCAGTTATACTCATTATTATTCCAATCCAAATAATGATTTTTTTGAATAAAAAACTACACCACGACGTGGAGACGGTAAGTCATACGTACGCACGTATCGTGACTTTGTCATTTATAGTATGTAGGAGGTAATGTAGTTATTATTTTGGTAAGGAAATGACAATGAAATAGGAAGTGGAAGAAGAAAAAACTTGAAAGAGGGTGGTGAAATTATCATCTCTTCTTCGCGTATTTCCATTTGAGTTGATCAAAAGTGCTCCTTAGGTTGGATGTCTCTTAAAATTAAGGACTCTAGGTTTATTTGAGGGAATTTTGGAAGATATTTGGGCATGGGATGGCCCAGCCAAATGGATTTGGAGGTGTGATTTTGAGAAAAGGTGATGTGCCCATTTATAAGAGGGGTGAAGGTCACTTTATAAAATGATTAAAATATGAATTTAAAATACAATAATTTTCGGTTTATAATGGATCAAAATGAATTTATTTAGAGACTTAGGTGGTTATGGGTCGAAATAATCTCAAAAAATAGGTTTTATACAAGTTTAAGTTACCTTTTTAGCCTTATCTTTTAGATTTAACTCTTCATTAAATAGTTTAACTTTTACCGTGTTTTCATGTATTCTTACACTACATGGTTAATAAGCTTACTCTTAACTTCCAATAGAACCTAAATTAGTTCATTAATGACATATATAATATTATTTAAGCCCTTTTTCCGAACCTTAGATTTTTGGGAACATTATATCCACCTATATTATAGTATTTGTTTTAAAAATTAATTTATGTCAATTTTGACACTATTTGGTATTTTGTTTTTCTGAAAGTCATAACAACCTTATCAATTCGAAAAAATTTTATCTAATCAACTCTAACATGTCATATGAACCTATAAAATTAGTTTAATTTATCAGAAGTACCAATTTACATTTATTTGGTTATTTATAATATCAATTATTTTAATATTTCATTAATAAGGTAATTACTACATCATCATTATTTTATAAATAAATTAAATTATTTAATGACTAAAAATAATAAATAAAATAACATTATTTAGAAAATAATTTTATCATTCTAATTAATATTTATAATCAAATTTCTATTATGTATAACTCTATATTAAATATGGTCTAGTTAATAAACTTTGAATTTAATACTTTTAACTCTTCTTTAAATAAAATTACAATCAATGTACTAATCTAATCCAAGTGGACCAAAGAGGATAATATTTTATTCCGAAGGTTTTTTTTGTTTAATTAAACTTATACAATAGAACTAGGTCATGTTTTAGGGTAATAAAAATGTCATTTTTACCCTTAATTACATTATTTACTTTTATCTGTGGTAAATAAAAGTCAAAAGTTACAATCCACCAAAAATTATTTTTATCTTATTGAATTTGTTTTACCTACTTATGTTAACCGTGTGTCTCATATTTTTGAAATTAAACTCACAGAAGTGGTAAAATTTAGTTTTATGCCAATTTTCAAATGCACCTAGACTGAGGGTAAAAGACGGTAAAAAGTTCAATAAAATTTTATATATCTAAACTTATTATAAAATTACTATAATGAATTAAATTGAACACATATAGGTATTATGTATCTATTTTGAACTAAAATAAAATAACTAATTATTTAAATAAAAAGTCGGTTTTAAACAATAACATAGTATTTTTCATTATTCATCAAAAATTGAAAGTTTTCAAAAAAATACGGAAAATTCACCCTATGATAATTTTGATATTCCAAATTAAAAAATTAATTCCACTTCACCAAATTAAAAACATATAAGTTTCAATAATTAATTTAAAATTAATTCCCATCATCCAAACCAAAAAGTTGGTTTTTAAAAAGTAAAAACTATAAACAAATTGACATGTTTTTGTGTCAGATTTAATTATGAAATTACTTATAATGACCTAAATTGTATTAAGTGATAAAAATATAATCTAATTATACTTCCAAAACATTAAAATTCACAATTTAACACTATAAATATTTACAATTAAAAAAGTCTCATACAATTAAAATTTAGTATTTTTAACTATTCATAAAAATATGAAAGTTATCAGAAAAGTACCAAAATTTATCCAAAATAAATTTTTATGTCCCGATTCTAAACAGGAATTTAATTTTTTTAAATATAATATATAAAACTTTAAAATATTGGTTTTAAAAAGGGATCTCCATTAAAAGGCAGTAAAATAGTTTTTTTTTGAAAAATACTTCTTTTATCTTAAAAAAATGAATTTGTTCTTATATTATGTCTAAGAAACACATAATATGAATTCTAAAATTATATAAGGTATATAATATTAAAAAATGAATTTAATACTATTCATAACTACTTTTTGAACTGTAAGATTAGTATGTTATGGTGCGCTCGAACTCGGTGTTGCATGTAGAGAAAGCTATTGAATTACTATAATGAGATACCATACTATGAAATATTGGGGTGTCACATTATCTCCTACTTAAATAAATTTCATCCTCAGAGTTTAATATATTTTTTCCAAAATAAAAGGTTAAAAATAGAAAACTACCTTTGTGGAAAACCGACATAGGAAATTGGGTTAGTAAAATTTATTATTAATAAGAGGGAAATAGAACAGAAGAATTCACCACAAAATTATGATCTCGATTAGAAGAACATTGGTAGAAATTAAAAAAATAATAATTTGAGTAAAACATAAATATTTATAAGGAGTGATTGAGGTCATAAATTACAAACAAGTGTAAAATTGAGGGCCTCAAAGCTATCAATCTAAGATGATTTAAAATATCATCGGTTCAAAAAAACATAAAATATTAGGATAATTTTTTTTTGTTTTAAGATCCCTTACCTAAAGTTTAGGAATTAATTTCCCCATAGAATAAGAGAGAAAAAATATACTTGACAAGTAGAGTTCCATACTTTAACTATTTTCTCCCACAAACTCATTTTTCACTCTAAAAGAAAATAGAACTTAAAATATTATATTTATCCTAATAGTATAGGGTTCCAAAAAATGAATTTATAATTTATCTTTTAGACCGATAAAAAACTACATTATAAAATCTAGGACATGACGTGGGCTAGTGGTAGGTGATGCACCCTTGTCGCCCTTCGGTTGTTGGTTCATGTCTCGTGGCCTTGTCGGACACGACAGGTTGTCGCCCGACCTCCAGGTTGTCCTTCTTATGACAATCCAAAAATAATCTCAACAAATGATTTAACCTTAAAAATAGTACCCAATGTAAAACTTAATCGATTCCAAACATTATAATTATCTAAAATACTTATTCTCAAAATCACAGTCCAAAATTTATAAGGAAGGTAAACACAATGAAGATCCTTTTTGACACATAATAACTTGGAAAAAATTCATCAGGTATTATTTTAAAACACTGTAACACTCAAAATTACCATAAAACCATATTGATTAAATTCATGCTTCCTTATTTCTTATAGAATACTTGATATACTCCTATCAAAAAATGATGTAAACTCTATCAATGATGGAATAAACAAATCATTAATCAGTTTCAAGGTAGTCAAGAATACCCAATTTAATTTATCCAAATCAATCATATATTATTTCAAAATCACTACCTTAGTATAAGAAACATATTATGGTTTATCTTTATCTCAAACATATATTTTACAAAAAAAATTAACCTACTATTGAGTCACTTTTCTTGGTTCCACACAATCTCAAGTCCTTAATGAAATAGTATTGTAGTATAATCCTTGTATACTCTACAATTATTATAACATGTACATCATTAATACAATACACAAATGGAATAATACATTAATAACAACATAAGTAATCTAATCATTCCTCTTCTTCTCTAGTATTATCATTACTTGATTATTTTTCAATAGCAACATTTGGGGTGTCCTCTGATGTTTTGGACATTTATTTTCATAGTGTCCCAATGCCTTTCAGTTTAAGCATTGTACATTTGAAAAAAATAATCCTTGCAATCATATACTTGGTTCCCTTTTCCTCCAAACTTATAACAAACTCTCATTCCCTTCAATCATTTAACAAGGTGATTCTTTCCATAGATATCACATATGGAAAAATCATCCTTTCCCCTCTTCACTTTTTTCATCTTTCTCTATACAATCCTTTTCTCATTTTTCTTCCCTTCAAAGCCATATGAATTATATAATTATTTACTTATCTTATTAACACATGATACTATTTCTTAATATGATGAGAATATGCTAGAGACTATTTTCCACCTAAATGATGGATTAAGACAATGAAAGATATGATCCTTATTACCGTTTAGATCATGCATATTGATGGAGTTCTCATTCCTTCTAATGGGTGCCATTTCTAGAGGACAACACACACTAGGTTAGATCATATAATTATATGTAATCAAAAAACTAGAACAATTCTGAACATTAATTGAATATTTTCACACATCTAGTCTCATAATCAGAAAAATGGATTGTTTGTTAGAATATTTACTCATATATCCTTCATAATGGTTTGTAAATAAATTGTGAGTTATCTTAAGCATATCCTCAGAAGTGTAGTAACCAAAAGTACTGTAAGTCCCATAGTCGTGTACCAGGATACCCCAGGTCAAGCCCGGAACTCCTTGTCAGAGTTTTCACACCTAGGTACTTCTGTGCTAGACCTGCCTCTCCCTAATCGTATCCAGACAGGGATGTATTGCTTGGAAAACCCACATAATATCAACATTTCAAAAAATTTGGATGTTATTCTATACTAATCCTCAAATTCTATCTTAGAGTAATGTTTCCTAATATGAATTTATCTAAATCTAGTTTCAAATATTATTGATAAACATCCTATGCTACTAACTATAAATCCATAACCTCAGTTACCCAGAGTCGGTGAATTATTTTAATAAATTAGCATGATTCAAGGAAATTAAGTCCTGAAAGACCGATCAGTTTAGCAGTCTTGGAAATAGTTTACATACATCAACTTCACGTTACAATTTCATACATAAAATACAACATAGATAGTTATATGAGAATTCCATTATTCCCTTTTAGCTTAACCATATATATAAATCATAATACACTTCTTGTAAATCCTAGAAAAATAAAATATAAGAAAGGGGTGAGCTAAGATGCTGAGTAATGGTAAACTATTTAGCGAAAGATAACATAAAGAATAGGAATGGTGGATAACTGAAAACACATGCCTTTATAAATAATAAAAATGAACACTTTATGGAAAAAATATGAGATGAGTAAATAATTCTATAATAAAACACAATCATGGTTATTCTACTAGTAGAATAACCACATGAACCGTCAATATTATTTTCATAATGAGGGAATTTATAATGCCAGACATTCTGAAACATTTTGTCAAGGCCTCGGGGAAGACGTCTAAAAATTATTAAGGCCTCTTCCAAAACTATATATCAAATTGGGAAAGGCCTTAGCCAATTCCAAATATAATTGTCTCATGAGACCTACCGATGCATCGAGGAGCTATAGCAGGCTCCACACATCACTTACTATGTCCATTACATTACTCATATGAAAAGGTAGAAACATAACATAAAAATTCGTATTATAGTTTGGATACAAAATGTCAATACTTTAACCATAAAAGAGGAATGGTATAAAAATAACACATCCATAGTCAAACATATCAGAAAACATTCAATAAAATATGGAAGATTTGTATCTTTATAAATAAATTTCAAATAAGTTTAAAATCAATCAAATTATTTTCACATAGATGAAAATAATTTGTAAAACTCTTTGAGAGAAATATCCATTTTTCATGAAAACATTTAAAAGTAACACAACTTAGAAATGGTGAAATTTAAAGACATTTTTGAATCAAAGTGTCCCGTAACACTTTCAAACTTTTTAATGGAAATAACATTTTAAAAACATTCATGTCTATGAAAGTATATCCTTAAAAAACATTTTTAAAACATGGAAATAAATGAGAATGATTTAGAAGAATAAATATTTAAAACATTTAAAATTATGTTTTAATAAAAGAGTACCCTAAAAAGAATAACCTTGAAAACTCTTTTATGAAACATGGACATGGATAATAATTATGTCCCAAGAAAAACATACCCATAAACAATCTCAAATAATAATGAGATTGAGGAATTAACCCTTACCTTGCACTTTAATTTGATCATGGGTACATTTAAATTCCTGAACAATGACCATAGTATGTTATTAAATTATATTAGAACCATATTAATATTTATTATAACATACATGATTCATTTATGACTTTATTCTACCCATTTAATAATGATTTCCATGTTAAACTAACATTTTGGGTAATAATCTCTCTCTTTATCGTACATGATTTAACTTGTTATTCTTGATTGTATCATTTAGATCATGATTTAAATACTTGTAAAATGTAAACCGTAATTTATATATAATATATATTTATAATAGATATATATGTGAAATGGAAGACACTGTTTTTGGAGACGGTAGGCCGTACGTACGCCCAAATGTTGTTTCTGTTTTTATATCGTATTGAACGGAAGTAAGTGAATAAGATATATTTAAGTACATATATATATCTAGTAGAATTATTATTTCATATATTATATAATTATTAATAATATATATTTTTATAATCATCGTTGAATGGTGAACGTGGGAATGAATCTCATCGCGTCGTGGAGACTGGTAATCCGTACGTATGCACGAGGGATAATATCATTATTTTGATGATGAGATATTATCTAATTGGACGGTATATAATATATAAAGAATAATTAACATTTTATATTTAAAATTTACATCAAATATACTCATTATTTTACCCATTAAAATAATGATGTGTTTTAATTACAAAATACACCCCGACATAGAGACGGTAAGCCGTACGTATGAACGTATGGTGACTTTGTTATTTGTAGGATGGATAGACTAATAAACATGGTTGTACCATATTTATAGTAACATGAAAGTATATAAGAGTTTTTGGATTTATTATCTTGGTATGGAAACAACAAATAAAGAGAAGTGGAAGAAGAAAAGAACATGAAAGAGGGTGGTGAAATTATTATATCTTTTTTGTGTGTTTCCTTTTGGGTCGATCAAAATGGATCCTTAGGCTTGATTTATGATCAAAGTAAGTACTCTAAGCTGATGTAAGGGAATTTGGTAGGATATTTGGGGTGGGTTTTGGTCAATACAAACAACTTTGGAGGTGTGATTTTGAGATAAGGTGAAGTTCCCTTTTATAAGAGGGGTGAGGGTCACATTAGGAAAAGATTAAAATATTAATTTATTATACAATAATTTTTGGTATATAGGGGAAAAATGAATTTATTTTATGCCATAGGTGGTTATGTGTCGAAATAATCTCAACCAATAGGTTTTAGATAAGTTTACATTACCATTTTAACCTTATATTTTAGATTTAACTCTTAGTTAAATAGTTTAACATCTACTTTGTCTTCTTCTATTATTACACTATTTGGTTAATAAACATACTATAAACTTCAAAGAGAATATAAAGTGGTTCATTAATGACATATATAATATTATTTAATCTCTTTTACCGAACCTCAGATTTTTGGAAATATTATATCAACCAAAAATATAGTATTTGTTTTAAAAATTAAAATATGTCACTTTTGACACTATTTGGTATTTTTTTTGAAAGTCATAACAACCTTATCACTTCAAACAAATTTATATAATAAAACATAAAATGTCATATTAACCGATAAAGTTAGTTTAATTCATCTGATGTCTCAATTTACATTTATTTGTATATTTATACTAACAATTATTGTAATATTTCATTAATAAGGTAATTTATGCATCATCATTGTGTCATAAATAAATTATATTATTGAATATATAAAAATTATAAATAAAATAACATTATTTAGGAAATATTTTTATATTTATAATTAATATTTATAGTCAAATTTAACTTATGTATAACCCTATATTAAAAATGTTTTAGTTAATAAACGTTGAATTAAACACTTTTAACTCTTCTTTAAATAAAATAATAATAAATGTCCTAATCTAATCCAAGTGGACCAAAGGGAAAAATATTTTATTCCTAATGTTTTTATTGGTGAAATTACACATATCCAATAGAATTAGGATATATTCTAGGGTAATTATAATATCATTTTTACCCTTAATTACCCAATTTAATTTGAACCATGATAAATAAAAGTCAAAAGTTATTATTCACCAAAAATTATTTTCATATTATTGAACCGAATTTTACTTACTTATTTTGATCATGTCTCTCTTATTTTTTAAATTCAATATAGAGAAGCAGTAAAATTTAGTCTTATACAAATTTGCAAATGCTCCAAGAATGTGGGTAAAAAACGGTAAAAAGTTCAATAAAATTTTCTCTATCTAAACATATTATAAAATGACTCCAGTTAATTAAACTGAACATATATCAGTATTATGTATCTATTTTTATCTAAATTAAAATAACTAATTATTTAAATAATAGTTCTATTTTAAATAATAATATAGTGCTTTTCACTATTCATCAAAAATTGAATTTTTTTAGAAAAATACCAAAAATTCACCCTAAGATAATTTTGATATTCCAAATTCAAAAATTAATTCTATTTTACCAAATTAAAAAAATATAAGTTTCATTAATTAATTTTAAATTAATTCCTGTTGTCAAAACCAAAAAGCGGGTTTCTAAAAAGTAAAAACTATCAAAAGATTGACATGTGTTTTGGTCAAATGTAAATGAAAAATTACTTATAATGACTAAAATTGTATTAAATGATAAAAATATAATATTATTATACTTCCAAACCATTCAAATGCATAATTTAACATGATAAATTATTTTTATTAAAAAAGTTGTTTTCAATTAAAATTTTGTATTTTTAACTATTCATCAAAATATGAAAGTTATCATAAAAGTACCAAAAAAATTATCCAAACTAAATTTTTATGTCCAGCTTATAAAAATGAATTTAATTTCTTTAAATTAAATATATAGAAGTTTAAAATATGGGTTTTACAAAGGGTTCTCCCTTAAAAGGTGGTAAAATTACATTTTTTGAAAAATACTTCTTTTATCTAAAAAAATGATTTTGTTCTTATATTATGTCTATGAAACACATAATATTGATGTCAAAATTATATATATTATATTAGATTTAAAAATGTAGTAAATACTATTCATAACCGCAGCTAGTTTGGTAAGTTTTGCGCTCGAAATCGGTGTTGTGTGTGGCACAAGATATTGAATTACATTAATGAGATAACGTTATATGAAATATTGGGATGTTACATTCTCCCCTCCTTCAATAAAATATGTCCTCACAGTTTGAAAGTTTTCTTCAAAAATAAAAGGTTAAAAATAGAAATATACCATTGTAGAAAACCTACATCAGAAATTGGGTTAATAAAATTTAGTCTTAATAAGAGGGAAAGAGAATTGAAAATGTCACCAACAAATTATGATTTCGATTAGAATAATATTGGTAGAAATTAGAGATGCATAATTGGAGGAAAAATGTAAATATTTATAGGGAGTGATTGAGGTCATAAATCATAAACAAGTGTAAAATTGAGGGCCTCAAATCCATCAATCTAAGAAGATTTAAAATATCATCGGTTCAACAAAACATAAGGTATTAGGAAAACATATTTTTTGTTTTAAGATCCCCTAATTAATGTTTAATAATTAATTTTCTCATAGAATAAAAGAGAAAAAATATACTTGACAAGCAGAGTTCCATCATTTAACTAATTTCTACCACAAACTAATCTTTCTCTATAAAAGATAATAGGAATTAAAAATATTATTTTTATCCTAATCGTATAAGGTTCCAAAAAATGAATTTATAATTCATCTATCAATCCTTTAAAAAAAATACATTATACAATCCAGGACATCATGTGAGCCAGTGGCAAGAGATGCACCCTTGTCGCCCTTCGGTTGTGGGTTCATGTCTCGTGGCCTTACCAGATGCGACAGGTTGTCGCCGGACCTCCGGGTTATCCTTTTTTGACAATCCCAAAGTAATATCAAGAAATAATTTAACCATAACTATAGTATCCAATGTCAAAATTAATCAATTCCAACCTTTATAATTATCCAAAATACTTCTGTCAAACTCACAACCTAAAATTTATAAGGAAGGTAAACACAATGAAGATCCTTTTTTCCACGTAATAACACGTAAAAACCTTCATCATGTATTATTTTAAAACACTATAACACCCTAAATTACCATAAAACCTTATTTATTACATCCATGCCTATTTATTCCTTATATAATACTAGATATACTCATTCTATCCAAAAATGTTGTAAACTCCAACAATTATGGAATATCCAAATCATTAATTAGTTTTAAGGTAGTAAATAATATCTTATATAATTTATCCAAATAAATCATATATTATTCCAAAATCACTACCTCAGTATCAGAACCATATTATGATTTATCATTCTCTCAACTATATATTTTCTAAAAAAAATTAACCTGCTATAGAGTTACTTTTCTTGGTTCCACACAATTTCAAGTCCTTAATGAAATACTACTATAGTACAATCCTTGTATACTCTATAATTCTTATAACATTTACCTCATTAATACTATACTTAAATGACACAATACTTTAATAACAACATAATAAATCTAATCATTCCCCTTCATATCCGGTATTATCATAACATGATTATTATCTAATAACAGAATTTGGTGTATACTCTGAGGATTTGGACATTGATTCGTGTAGTGTCCCAACTCCTTGTAGATGAAGCATTGTACATTTGAAACATTTTTTATGCTTGGAATCACATACTTGGTGTTATTTTTCTCCGCATTTATAACAAACTCTCATCCCGTTAGAGCATTTACCAAGGAGATTCTTTCGACAGTTATCACATATAGAAAAATCATTCTTTCCCCTCCTCAATTTATCCATATTTCCCTATACCATACATTTATTCTCTTTCTTCTCTTCAAATACATAGGAATTAGATAATTATTCACTTATATTATTAACAAATTATATTATTTCCTCAAATGATGAGAATACACAGGAGACTATTTCCTTTCTAAATGATAGCTTAAGACTATGAAATATATGATCCTTCTTACCCTTTGGATAATGCATATTTCTGTAGTTCTCATTCCTTCTACTAGGTGCCATTTCTATATGATGACACACACTTGGTTAGATCATATCATACTGTATACTCCATAAACATGAAAAATTATCAACATTAATTGAATATTTTCACACATATAGTCTCATAATCATAAATTATTTGTTGGAATATTTACTCATATATCCTTTATAATGGTTTGTAAATAAATTTTGAATTATCATAAGAATATCCCTCAGGAGTGTCATAACCAAGAGTCCATCAAGGCCCGTTTTCATGTACTAGGATACCCTGTGTCAGGCCCAAAACTCCTTATCGGAGTTTTCACTCCTAGGTACGTCTGTGCCAGATATGCCTCTACCTTCTCGTATCCAGATAGGGATGTATTGCTTGGAAAAACCACACAATATCTATATTAACAATTTTTTTGATGTTTTTTATACTAATCCTCAAAGTCTATATTAGGGTGATGTTTCCTAATCAGAGTTTATCTAAATATACTTTCCAATGTTATTGCTCAACTTCCTCTGATACCAACTTTAATGCCCCGACCCCAATTACCCAGAGTAGGTGCATTATTTTAATACATTGTCATGATATAAGTAAATAATGTAGCAGAAGACTGATCAGTTTAGAAGTATTGGGAATAGATAACATACATCAACTTCACATTAAAATTTCAAACATAAAATACAACATATATAGTTCTTTGAGAACGCCCTTATTCCCTTTTAGCTCAACCCTACATATCAATCATAATGCACTTCATAGAAATCCGAGGAAAATAAAACATAAGAAATGGGTGAGATCAGATACTCAGTAAGGGTAAACAATTTAGCGTAAGATAAAATAAACAATAGGCGTGGTGAATAATTGAAAACACATGCCTTTACAAATAATAAATATGAACACATTATGGAAGAAATATGAACTGAGTAAATAATTCCATAATAAAACATAGTCATGGTTATTATACTAGTTGAATAACCACATGAAACATCAATATTATTTTCATAATGAGGAAATGTATAATGCTAGAAATTCTGAAACATTTTGTTCAGGCCTCGGCCAAGACGTCTAAAAATGATTAAGGCCTCAGCCAAAACCACATATCGAATTGGGAAAAGCCTCATCCAATTCCACGTCTAATTGTCTCATGAGCCAGAATGATGCATCGAGGAGCTATAGTATGCTCCACCCGTACCTTACTACATCCAATACAATCCTCATATTAAAAGGTTGAAACATATCATAAAGATGCGTATTATAACTAGCATATGAAATGTCAATAATTTATCCATAAACCATGAATGGTATAAAAATAACACATCCACAGTAAAAAATATCACAAAACCTTCAATACAATACAAACGATTTGTATCATAATAAATCAACATCAAATAAGTATAAATTCCATCAAAGGATATTGACATAGATGAACATTATTTCTAAAACTCTTTGTGAGAAATATCCGTTTTTCATGAAAACATTTAGAAGTCACACAGTTTAGAAAGGAAGACAATTAGAGACATTTTTAAATCAATGTGCCCCGTACAAATTTTAAACTTTTTAATGGAATTTAAATTTTAAAAACATTCATGTCCATATAAATAAATCCTTAAAAAACATTTTGAAAACATGGAAATTAATCAGAATGATGGTGGGAAAAAATCTCTCAAGGTAAAATTGTAGTATGTTTGGGTTGATTGTGTTTGTTGACAAAGTAGGTTTCCATGAAAAAATTGTCGAGTTCCAAAGAAGTTGTTGACAGTCTATGTTGACAAAAGAATGATGACAAAAGAACGGATGATCTGGAGGCGGTATAAAAGATCAGTACAAAGTGGCACAGTTTTCCAGTGTTTTCCAAATTTTTGGGGTCCAAAATTTAGTGGTTGGTGAGCATCTCGAAAAGTGTATATTCATGAAGATCATATTTTAATATGGAAAAAGCATGAATTTCACAAGGATATGCTTCATGGTTTATAATTCACGAAGACTAGAAGAATGATGGTGGTGATTATTCATGGTTATGTCAAAGCTTCGCGAACGGCAGAGTTGAAGCACATCACGTCGGTGAAGGGATTTACGAGGGAGCTTCATGGTGAAGGTGCGAAGGAATGTTGACGGTGATGCTCCACGATTATGACGAGATCCACGATCAGAAAATTTCCGCGGTGCTTAGCAATTTTGAGAGAATTCCGGCGGAAATTTCAGAGCTTCGCGATTGGTGATGACGTGGCATGGACTTCGCATGGAAGGGTCGAGGGTCGGTGGAGTTGCCTATAAATAGAGGTCGACCCCTCAAGAGAAGTAGATAATTTTTGAAGAATATCTTTCACTATCACATCGCAAAGGTATTCCCCGTAGCCCATGTGATTCGCGAAAGAAGATCTTCGCGGTGGCTATTGTAGCTCCACGAAAGTTGCAAGCTCCATGTTGGCTCAGTGAGCTTCGCGAGGGAAGTTTCTCAGCAACGACTTGAGCTTCACAGTAGTGCTTCATGAGAGTGATTCGCGAAAAGTCAGGAGCTTCGTGAAGGCTTGTTTGAGCTTCATGAAATTGGGTTCCTTGTGAAGTAGGGTGGTTTGTGAAGGTATTTCCAAAAGTAATTGCCAGGTGTTTAAGGGAAAGAGGGGTATTGATCAGTAGATGAAAGTTGAACTTTAATAGAGCATATATCAACAGTTGAGGATGCATGATTTCATGCAAATGAAGAGACCTATAGGTCTATAAACTGTGAGTGGATCTTCTGAAGAAGAAGTGAGCTCACTTCAGTTGAGAGAGCAGTGAGTTCTCAAATTGTGAGTGATTGTAAACTAGGGGGGTAGTGAGTCCACTTTGAATTTGTAAACAATAGTGCGCTTATAGTGGAATTGGTACATTGACACACTGCCGGTGTATTCTCCTTGGACGTAGCCCAGTGAGGGTGAACCAAGTAAAAATCACTGTGTCATGTGCATGATTTAATGTTTTCTCATACTCTACACCTGGAAGGAGAGAGAAGAGGGTTTTGTCTAACAATAAAACAAGATCAAAAGGGTCATTTTTTTAAATATGTCATACCCTAATTCACCCCCCTCTCAGTGTATCTAGCCTAGTGGACCTAACAATTGGTATCAGAGGGAAAGGTTAACATTGGTGTTTCTCTCTCAAATGGAGGTCACTAATCATAAAGGGATTCCGATCTTTGATGGGAACAATTTCAAGCTATGGAAGAATCCGATACAAAAATACACCCAATCATTAGGAATGGATGTTTTCAAAGCAGCAATGCATGTAATAATAGAAAATATTAATAGTGGTGCATTATCAGAAGCTATGTGTAGAGAGTTGGATGCTGATACCAAAGAAATAAATGACTTAGGAGGAGCCCTATCCAATCCTATATATACAGAGGTGATGTATTGCAAAACATCACATTCAATGTGGGAAAAGTTATTGAATATATATGAAGGGGATACCAAGGTCATATAGGCAAAACATCAAGTGTTGTGGAAAAATTAGGAGGATCTGAGAATGAACCTGAATGATTTTGTTGATGCATTCTTTGACAGGGTAAATGTTGTAGTGGAAGACATGCGAGGTCTTGGAGAAGTGATTGAAGACATTAAAATAGTGAAGAGAATCTTGAGGAAACTTCCACCTCGGTTCAATCCAAAAGTTTTGGTTTTGGAAGATAAAGACCCGAAAGAGATGACATTGGACAACCTACACAACACCCTTGTTGCTTATGAAGTGAGAAACGATGATAACGATGATGTGGAAAAGGGGAAATCCAAAGAGGTGGAATTCAAGGTCATAAAGAAGCTCACTGTTGAAGATTCTCAGGAATAAGAAGAGACAGATGAAGTGATGTCATTCCACTCATCAAACCTTCGAAGAGGAAAAGGAATGTTTCAAAGGAAACTTACACTTTCTTGTTTTCAGTGTGGAAAGGTTGGACATCTTGCGGCATAGTGCCCCAAAAAGTTCCAAAAGGATGTTGATGTCGATGAAATCAAAATTCCCAAGAAGAAGTCTTCAGCATATGGGAAAGGAAAGATACAATTCAATAGAAATTTCTTTAAGAAAAAGAACCTTATTTCAAAAGAATATGACAATTCAGATGAGTCTGAGGTTGAGGAGGTTGAAGAGATAGAGAACTGCAAAGATTGAGCAGAAAATGCTATGGTGGTAGTTTTCGGCAGTTCTCAGAATAAGAATGAAACCAAAGCTGATGAATAAGAATAAGAAGTTGAGGGAAGAGTTGATAATCAAGTATAGTTAGAGGCTGCTCTTGACGAGATAGATGTTTGGAGAGCCAAAACAAAGAAATCCAACAAAGTTGTTCGTAAAGCCAAACTCTATATGCTGCAGCAGGAAGAAGAGAAGTCTGAGTTGATGGATAAAATCGAGAAAATCAAGTTATCAACACTAAAGGACTCAAAATTAGTTAGTGAGTATAAAATAAAAATTGAAGAACAGAAAAGGGAGATTGATAGCTTGAATAACAAAATGAAAGAACAAATAAATCGTATTGAAGAACTTGAAGGAGAAGTTGTCGGTCTGCGAATAAAGGTTAAAGATCAAGAAAATCTCTTGAATCTTACTGGGTCATCAGGAAAGCAGATCACTCAAAAAACCGAGAAGCTGAAAGTGGAGAACAGTGGTTTAGCAGAATAGAAGAATCAACTTTTTCAGATGCTAAGACTGATGGAGGGCTTTATCGAAAACAGAAAGCTGTGAAAGTTGAGGTCAGACCGCAAACACCCACTCCGAGACTGAAGGTGGATCTGGTCACAAGGCAGAATCAGAATATTCAGAGATCCCAAAGGGAAACTAGAAGTGTAGAAGTAACACGAAGGAATGCGCCTTATATCTAGTGTTATTTTTGTGAAAAAATGGGACATTCAAAGTATGTGTGTTCTATAACCAAGAGATATCGAAGGGAATAAAAACAGAGGTGGCTGCCAAATAGAGAAAGGTTCTCTAGAACATATTTTGAAGGGCATTGTTTTTGGTGCAGAGGATTCAGGAACATGGCTAGGTATTTCACTTCGACCATACAAAGGAATATGCCAAAGCAAAACGCAAATGTTCACAAATAGCAGATCAATGAACCAACAAGTGTGTTGAAAATTAAAAATAGATTTACACCTCTGCAGGATGAAGATGGTCCATCATACTCTAAGAAAGAATAGAAGTCTCAATCCATGCCAAGTGAGAAGGAAAAAATATGGACCATAAAGAAGAAGGATGATAAGGCCGTGGTGGCATAAATTTCCCTTAAAGCATCAGATTGTTCTGGTGTGTGGATCCTTGATAGTTGTTGCACATCTCACATGAAAGGTAATAAATATCTTGTTACAGGCGTGAAATATGACAAATAAGGAGTTTTCAAGTTTGGAAATGATGAAGTCCTAAAGATTATTGGCTCAAGAAAAGCCATGTTTGGGGGAAAAGAGAATAGACATGCTGATGTCTTAGTTGTAGAAGGCCTCAGTCACAATTTTCAAAGCGTCAGTAAACTTTGTGATTCAGGACATTCTATAAGGTTTACTAAGAAGATGTGTGTCATCAAAGGAAGAGACGGGGTAGTAGTTCTACAGGGAAAAATAACAAAGGGAAATCTTTACCTGGTGAGTGGAGAAGAAGATATGTGTTTTCTGTCTAGAGAGGTAGAAAACAAGTTGTGGCATAAATGACTTGGTCATATTTTCCAACCATCCATGGAAGATATGGTAATGGGTGATGCAGAAAGAGACCTACCCAAGCTATCATGTGATCATACTCACAAGTACAACACATGCCAACAAGGGAATCTCATCTGAAAAATGTATAAGGAAAAAAGAAAAGTGGTCAACAAGAGTGCTCAAATTGGTGCATGAAGATGTTTGTGGACCTATAACAACAATAGAAATTGAGGGAAAGAGGTACTATGTTCACTTAATTGATGACTATAGCAGAATGGCATGGGTATTTTTTATTTCCCATAAGTCTGATGTGTTAAGCTGCTTAAAACAGTACCGAAGGGAGTGTGAAAGGATGCTTGGACAAAAAATTCTGAAGTTTCATACTGACAATGGTACGAAATTCACAAATAGTCTAGTGGAAGAATATCTCGAGAAACATGGGATAAGGAATCAAGTTTCTTCAGTATGAACTCCCCAATAGAATGGAGTGGTTCAAAGGCGAAATATAATCAACAACAACGTGGCCAGAACGATGCTCATTGAAAAGGACCTACCAGAAAAATTTAGAAGGAAGTAGTTTTAACATCGTTATACATTTCTAACAGGGCTATATTGTGTCTGAAGGAAGGAAAGACTCCATACGAGATGTGGTATGGAAAGAAGCCAATGGTGAAATAATTCCGAATAATTGGAAGCAAGTGCTTTATCCACAACAAGGAAAAACATAGGAAATTTGAGTCTTGAGGATATGAGGGGATATTCCTTGGATACTCAGGAAAAATCAAGGCATATAAATGATTTAAAAAAAGGTTGGGAAAAGTAGTTGAGAGCAACGATGTCACTATAGTAGAGAATGAGGAGATCATTCAACAATGCAGGGAACAATTTCCTGATGAGAGTGATGAGGAAGAAAGAAACTGAGGGGAAGAAGAAGTGGATGATGTTGATTCAGAAGATGATACTGATGATGAGAATGAGGAAATAAAGTCTGTATCTACACAAAAGCCAAGTATTTGAGATAAAATTGATAGGAAGAATATAATTGGTGATCAGTCTACTCTGGTTCAGACTAGGAGAATGAAATCACTGTAGAAAACATCGTTCCTATCTTAGGTTGAGCCGAAATACTTTGCTGATGCAGCTGAAGATGAAAACTAGATTCAGGCAATGAATGAAGAGCTTGATCAGATTGATAAGAATCAAACATGGGAGATTGTTTCGAGTCCAGCAGATAAGAATGTCATTGGGACTAAATGGGTCTATCGCAACAAGATGAATGAATATGGAATAGTGATTCAAAACAAAGAACAACTAGTGTGAAAGTGGTACTCCCAGATCGAGGGAATAGATGTAGATGAGACATTTTCACCTGTTGCAAGGTTGGAGACAATCAGATTATTCCTAGCCATCGCAGTGTAATGAAAGTTCAAAGTGTTCTAGATGGATGTAAAATTTTCATTTTTAAATGGGGTTCTGGAGGAAGAGGTGTATATTGAGCACCCAGATGGTTTTCTCATTCATGAGGATGAGAACAATGTTTGTAGACTGAAGAAGGCGCTGTATGGGTTGAAACAAGCACCAAGAGCATGGTACTCAAAGCTTGATCAGTACTTGAAAAAGCTTGGTTTCCAGCGTGGGGGAGTTGATTAAAATCTCTATTTTAACAACAACAGTAATCAAATGATGATGGTATTGGTTTATGTCGATGACATAATATTTGGCGGATAAGATGAAGCTCAGTGTAGACAGTTAACCAAAATCATGAAAAGTGAGTTCGAAATGTCAATGATTGGAGAGCTAAAATTTTCCCTTGGTCTACAGGTGACATAAGGAAGGAATAAAACATTCATTTCACAATCCAAATATGCAAAGGAGGTTTTGAAAAGATTTGGAATGGAAAATTCCAAGGATATGAAGTCTTCGGTAGCTACCCGGATGAAATTGTCCAAAGATGAGGATAGAAAGGCAGTTAATATCACATAATACAGGAAAATTATTGGAAAAATTTTATACTTGACTACAATAAGGCCTGAAATTGTATTCGCCACATGCCAAGCAGTGAGATATCAGAGTAATCTCATGGAAAGCCACATGATTGCAGTGAAAATAATACTTCGGTACATCAAGGGCACAGTGGGCTTTGGATTGATGTATAATGGAAAATCTCAGTCAGAATTGTTGGGATATACTGATGCAGATTGGGCCAGTTCAGTGGATGATAGGAAGTCAACGTCATAAGGTGCTTTCTAGCTTGTCGGACTGTGTGTTTCTTGGCTAAGCAAGAATAAAGATTGAATTTCCTCGAGCACTACAGAAGATGAGTACATTTCTTCCACTCAAGCTTGCACACAATTATTATGGATGAAGCAGAAACTTGATGATATGGGCGTTGAAGTGAAGTCTCCAATCGGAATCCAGTGCCCTAACTCAAGTGCTATAAATCTCAGCAAAAATACCGTCCATCATTCAAGGACAAAGAACATTGAGATAAATTATCATTTTATCAAGGATAAGGTTGAGCAGGGAATCGTGAAGTTAGAGTATGTGCCTACAGAGCTATAGGTTGCAGAAATTTTGACAAAGGCCTTACCCAAGGAAGATTTTGACAGGAATCGACTGGATTTACGAGTTCAGTCATCTCCTCACACTTAGAAGAGTGTGGCTGTGGAACACCCCCACCCCCTCTCCCCGAGGTATGATGTGTTTTTCCCTATTGTGTTGATATGTGTTCTCTACTCCGTTACAAACTGCAAAGGAGTGACCTTTGGGTTTGTTGACAAAGGGGGAGAAAATAGTGATTATTCAAGGGGGAGACGGTGTGGCTATTTGAGAAATCATGGATGATATGGGGAGAAACTGACAGATGGAGTAGCGAGATAGGGGGAGTGCAATGAGATAGGGGGAGAGTATCGAATCTGGCGATGCTATAATTGATGGATCAAAGACTAGATATCACGACAGCTGAGGATCGTGATAAAAGCACAATTTTGAGTTCGTAATGGTGAGAGAAGTTTTATAGCTTTCACCAATTGGTATCAGTATGGTTCAAAAATTGGTATCAATTTTGTAATTGGTATCAGTTTGGAATTGACAATTGGTGTCTGACATGAAGTGTTTCATTGATGAAATTTTCATACTACTATTGTTTCTCATGCCGAGCATTGCTTATGTGGGCATAGAGTACGTGTTATGTGATTCCTTGAACGCTATCAGAATCGAATGAGGGGAATGGTGGTAGTGGCTGGAAGGAGGTTCAGAGAGGTATCAAAGTGCAGAAAATCATTCTGAGAAGAGTTGTGAAGTGTTATCAACAAAACCAAAGGGGAAGATTGTTGGGAAAAAATCCCTCAAAGTAACATTGCAGTATTTTTGGGTTGATTGTGTTTGTTGACAAAGAAGGTTTCCCTGAAGAAATTGTCGAGTTCCAAAGAAGTTGTTGACAATACATGTTGACAAAATAATAATGACAAAATAAAGGACGATCTAGAGGTGATAGAAAAGAGCAGTACAAGGCGGCACCGTTTTCCAGTGTTTGCTAAATTTTTGGGGTCCAAAATTTGGAGGTTGGTGAGCATCGCGAAAAGCGGATATTCATGAGGATCATATTTTAATATGGAAAAGACATGAATTTCTCAAAGTGATGTTTAATGGTTTGGAATTCATGAAGGCCAGAAGAATGATGGCAGTGATTCTTCGCAGTTACGTCAAAGCTTCACAAACGGAAGAGTTGAAGCGCATCATGGAAGTGAAGGGCTTTGCGAGGGAGCTTCGCAGCGAAGGCGTGAAGGAATGTTGACGGTGATGCTCCGCGATTACGACGAGCTCCAAAATTGGAAAATTTCCATAGTGCTTTGCGATTTTGAGAGAATTTTGGTGGAAATTTTAGAGTTTCATGATTGGTGATTACATGGCGCAGACTTCACGCAGAAGGGTCGAGGGTCGGTGGAATTTCCTATAAATAGAGGTCGACCCCCTCGAGAGAAGTAGAGAATTTTAGAAGAAGATCTTTCTCTCTCACTTCATGAAGGTAGTCTGCGTAGCCCGTGTGCTTCGCGAAAGAAGAGATTCGTAGTGACTATTGTAGCTTCGTAAAAGTTCCGAGCTCTGCGTTGGTTCAGTGAGCTTCACAAGGGAAGTTGCTTAGAAACGGCTTGAGCTACGTGATATCACTTCGCGAGAGTGCTTCGTGAAAAGTTAGGATCTTCGTGAAGGCTTGTTTGAGCTTCAAAAAATTGGGTTCCTTGCGAAGTAGGGTGCTTTGCGAAGGTATTTCCAAAATGAATTGCTAGGTGTTTAAGGGAAAGCGGGGTATTCATCAGTGGATGAAAGTTGAACTTCAACAGAGCATCTATCAATAGTTGAGGATGCATGCTTTCATGCAAATGAAGAGACCTATAGGTCTACAAACTGTGAGTGGATCTTATGAAGAAGCAGTGAGCTCACTTCAGTTGAGAGAGCAGTGAGTTCTCAAATTGTGAGTGGTTTTAAACTTGGAGGGGCAGTGAGTCTGATTCAAACATGTAAATAGCAGTGCACTTATATTGGAATTGGTACATTGGTACACTACTGGTGTATGCTCTTTGGATGTATCCCAGTGAGGGTGAACCAAGTAAAAATCGCTGTATCCTGTGCATGCTTTAAAGTTTTCTCATACTCTGAATCAATAATGATAGAGAAGGGGGTTTTTTCTAGTAGAAAAACAAGATCAAAACGGGCATTTGTTTTAATCTGTCATACCCTGATTCACCCCCCTCTCAGGGTATCTATCCTGGTGGACAGAACAAATGATTTAGGAGAATAAATATTTAATACATTTAAAATGATGTTTTAGTAAAATATACCCTTAAAAATAATCTCATTGAAAACTCTTTTATGAAACATGGACATGGATAACAAATATTTTCCAGTAAAAACTTACCCATAAACAATCACGAATAATAATGAGATTGATGAATTAACCCTTACCTTTCACTTTCGTTTGGTCAAGTTTACCTTTAACCTCTTGTATAATGACCATAGTATGTTATTAAATTATAGAAGAACCATATTCATATTTATTATATCATATATTATTAATTTATGACTTTATACTACCCTTTTAATAATGGTTTCCATGTTAAATTAACATCTTGGGTAATAATCACTTTATTTATTGAACATATTTTAACTTGTAATTCTTGATCGTATCATTTAGATAATGATTTAAATACTTCTAGAATATAAACCTTGATGTATATGTCATATATATTAAGAATATAAATATTTATAATAGATTTATATATGAAATATAAGACACCGTTTATAATCATCATTGAATGGTGAACATGGGAATGAATCTTATCGTGTCGTGGAGACAGTAAGTTGTACGTACACAGGGGGATAATATCATTATTTTTATGGTGAAATCATATATAATTGGATGGTATATCATATATAAAAAATCATTAACAAGATATATTTATTATTTAAATCAGTTATACTCATTATTATACCCATCCAAATAATGATGTTTTTGAATAACAAACTACACCACGATGTGGAGACGGTAAGCCGTACGTACACATGTAGGGTGACTTTGTCATTTATATCATGGGTAGAATAAAGAATATGGTTGTACCATAATTATAATAACATCACAGTATGTAGGAGGTACTGGAGTTATTATTTTGGTATGAAAACAACAAAGAAAGAGGAATTGGAAGAAGAAAAGAACGTGAAAGAGGGTGGTGAAATTATTACCTCTTCTTCGGGTGTTTTTTTTGAGTCGATAATAAGGGATCCTTAGGTTGTATTTATGATCAATTTAAGGACACTAGGTTGATTTGATGGAATTTGGGAGGATATTTGGGTAGGGTTTGTCAGATCCAAATGGCTTTGGAGGTGTGATTTTGAGAGAATGGGAAGTTCCCTTTTATAAGAGGGGTGAAGGTCACTTTAGGAAAAGATTAATATATTAATTTATTATTCAACAATTTCCGGTTTAAAATGGATCCAAATGAATTTATTTCAAGACTTAGGTGGTTATGGGTCCAAATCCTCTCAACCAATAGGTTTTAGACAAGTTAAAGTTACCATTTAACCATATCTTTTAGATTTAACTCTTAGTTAAATAGTTTAACTTTTACCATGCCTTCTTGTATTCTTACACTATATGGTTAATAAACAGACTCTAAAATTCCAAGAGAACCTCAAGTGGTTCATTAGTGACATATATAATATTATTTTATCCATTTGTATGAACCTTATATTTTTGGGAATATTATATAAACCACTAATATAGTATTTGTTTTAAAAATTATTTTATGTCAATTTTGACACTATTTGGTATTTTGTTTTTGTGAAAGTCATAAAAACCTTATCACTTCAAAATTTTTTTAACTAATCAACCATAAAATGTAATATTAACCTATAAAATTAGTGTAATTTATCAGAAGTCTCAATTTACATTGATTTGGATATTTATAATATCAATTATTTTAATATTTCATTATTAAGGTAATTACTGCATCATAATTATGTCATAAATAAATTAAATTTTATAATGTCTAAAATTTATGAAAAAATACCATTATGTATGAAATATTTTTATATTTATAATGAATATTTATATTTGAAGTTGTATTATGTATAACCCTATATTAAAAATGGTTTAGTGAATAAACTTTGAATTTAACACTTTTAACTATTCTTTAAATAAAATAATAATAAATGTCCTAATATAATCCATGTGAACCAAAGAGGATCATATTTTATTACTAAGGTTGTTTTTGGTCAAATTACACTTATACAATAGAATTAGGAAAAGTGTTATGGTAATTATAGTATCATTTTTATCCTTAATTACCTTATTTACTTTTAACTATGGTAATAAAAGTCAAAAGTTACTCTTCACCAAAAATTAATTTCATCTCATTGAACCAAATTTTACTCACTGATATTAACTGCATCTCTCAGATTTTTGAAATTCATCTCAGAGAAGCATTAAAATTTTGTTTTATGCAAATTTACAAATGCTCATAGAAGGTGGGTAAAAGGCGGTAAAAAGTTCAATAAAATTTTATATATCTAAACTTATTATAAAATTAATCCAATGAATTACATTGAACATATATAGGTATTATGTATCTATTTTGACCTAAAATAAAATAATTATTTATTTAAATGAAAAGTCTATTGTAAACAATAACGTAGTGTTTTTTGCTATTCATTAAAAATTGTATATTTTCAGAAAAATACCCAAAAATCCCCCCTAAGATAATTTTGATATTCAGAATTCAAAAATTAATTCTACTTTACCAAATTCAGAACATAGAAGTTTCATTATTTAATTTAAAATTAATCTCTATTGTCAAAACCAAAAAGCGGGTTTTTAAAAAGTAAGAATTATCAAAAGATTGACATGTGTTTATGTCAAATTTAAATGTGAAATTACTTATAATGACCTAAATTGTATTAAATGATAAAAATATAATCCAATTATTATTCCAAACCATTTAAATTAATAATTTAACCCCATAAATTAATTTGATTAAAAAAGTTATTTTTAATTAAAATTTAGTATTTTTAGGTATTCATCAAAATATGAAAGTTATCAGAAAAGTACCAAAAATTTATCCAAACTAAATTTTTATGTCCCAATTCTAAATAAGAATTTAATTTCTTTAAATTGAATATATAAAAATTTCAAATATTGGTATTAAAAAGGGTTCACCATTAAAAGACCGTAAAATTTCATTTTTTGGAAAATAATTATTTCATCAAAAAATGAATTTGTTCTTATATTATGTCTAAAAAACACATAATATGGATGTTAAAATTATATAGAGTATATAAGATTTCAAAATTTAGTTAATACTATTGATTAATGATTTTTGAACGGTTAGTTTGGTATGTTGTGGTGCGTTCAAGATCGGTGTTGCATGTAGCGCAAGCTATTGAATTACATTAATGAGAAAACATAGTATGAAATATTGGGGTGTTACATTTTCCCCTTCTTCAATAAATTGTGTCCTCACAATTTGGAAATTTTCTTCAAAAATAAAAGGCTAAAAATAGAAAAATACATTTTTGGAAAACCCACATCAGAAATTGGGTTAATAAAATTTAGTCTAAATAAGAGGGAAAGAGAAATGAAAAAGTCACCAAAAAATTATGATCTTGTTTAGATGAACTTTGTTGGAAATTAGAGACTCCTAATAGTAGGAAAAACATAAATATTTATAGGGAGTGATTGTGGTCATCAATCACAAAGAAGTGTAAAATTGAGTTCCTCAAAGCCATCAGTATAAGAATATGAAAAATATAATTGGTTCAACAAAATATAAGTTATTAGGATAACAGATTTTGGGTTTTAAGATCACTTACCTAAAGTTTAAGAATTAATTTTCTCATATAATAATAAAGAAAAAATATATTTGACAAGTAGAGTTCCATCCTTTAACTAATTTTCACCACAAATTCATATTTCCCTCTAAAAGATAATAGAACTGAAAAATATTCTATTTATCCTAATTGTATATGGTTCCAAAAAATGAATGTATAATTAATTTATCAATCCTTTAAAAAACCAAATTATACAATCTAGGACATCACGTGGGCCAGTGGTAGGTGGTGCACTCTTGTCGCCCTTTGGTTGTGGGTTCATGTCTCGTGGCCTTACTGGACACGACGAGTTGTTGCCTGACCTCAGGGTTTTCCATTTTATGACAATCCAAAAATAATCTCTGGAGATGATTTAACCTTTACAATAGTATCCAATGTCAAACATAATCAATTCCAACCTTTAGAATTATCCAAAATACTTCTGTCCAAACTCACAATCCAAAATTTATAAGGAAGGTAAACACAATGAAGTTGCTTTTTGCCACATAATAACATGTAAAAACCTTCATCACATATTCTTTTAAAACACATTATCACCTTGAATTACCATAAAACCTTATTTATTACATTCAGGAATTTTTATTCCTTATATAATACTTGATATACTCCTTCTATCCAAAATATGTTGTAAACTCCAACAACGATGGAATATACAAATCATTAATCAGTTTTAAAGAATTCAAGAACAACTAATATAATTATTCCAAATAAATCATATATTATTCCAAAATCACTATCTCAGTATAAGAACCATATTATGGTTTATCTTTATCTCAACCATATATTTTCTAAAAAAAATTAACATGCTATTGAGTCACTTTTCTTGGTTCCACACAATCTGATGTCCATAATGAAATAGTACTACATTACAATCCTTGTATACTCTATAATATTTATAACATGTACATCATTAATTCAATACTCAAATGACATAATACTTTAATAACAACATAAGAAATATAATCATTCCTCTTCATCTTAGGTATTATCATAATATTATTGTTATCCAATCGAAGCATTTGGGTTATAATTTGATGATTTGTACATTGATTCACATAGTGTACCGACTCCTTACAGACGAATCATTGTACATTTGAAACTTTTTTATCCTTTCAATCACGTACTTTTTGTCCTTTTTCTCCACACTTATAACAAACTCCCATTCTCTTCAATAATTTACCAATGTGATTCTTTCCACAATTATCACATATGGGAAAATTATTCTTCCCCCTCTTCAATTTATCCATCTTTCTTTATACCATCCTTTTCTTCTTTTCATTCCCTTAAAATCCATAGGAATTATAGAGTTATTCAATTATCTTATTAATACATGACACTATTTCTTTATATGATGAGAATACGTGGGAGACTATTTCCCTTATAAATGATGGTTTGAGATTATGAAAAATATGATCCTTCTTACCCTTTTCATCATGAATATTGCTGGAGTTCTCATTCCTTCTACTGGTCACTATTTCTAAATGGATACACACATTAGGTTAGATCATATCATACTATATAATCCAAAACTAGAAAAATTCTCAACATTAATTGAATATTTTCACATATCTAGTATCATAATCATAAAAACGGTTTCTTTGTTGGAATATTTACTCATGTATCTTTCAAAATGGTTTGTAAATAAATTGTGAATTATCTTAGGCATTTCCCCCAGGAGTATCGTAACCAACAGTGCAGCAAGGCCTCTTGTCGTGTACTAGGATACCCCAGGTCAAGCTCGAAACTCTTTATCATAGTTTTCACTCATAGGTACATCTATGCCAGAGCCGACTCTACCTGCTCATATCCAGATAGGGATGTATTACTTGGAAAACCCACATAATATTTATATGACCAAATTCTTTTGATGTTTTTCTATATTAATCCTCAAAGTCAATCTTAGGGAAATGTTTCCTACTCATAGTTTATCTAAATCTATTTTCCATGGCAATTTCTGAACTTCCTATGATACCAAATGTAATTCCCCAAACCCATTTACCCAATGTCAGTGCATTATTTTAATACATTGGCATGATATAAGGAAATAATGTCCTGAAATACCAATCAATTTAGCTGTCTTTGAAATATATTACATACGTCAACTTCACATTACAATTTAAAACATAAAATATAGCTTATATAGTTCTTTGATAATGCCATTATTCCCTTTTATATTAACCTTGTATATCAACCATAATACATTTCTTGGAAATTCTGGGAAAATAAAATATAAGAAATGGGTGAGCTCAGATGCTCAGTAAGGGTAAAAAATTTAGCGGAAGATAATATAAACAATAGGTATGGTGAACAATTTAAAACACATGCCTTTACAAATAATAAACATGAACATTTTATGACAGAAATATGATTTGAGTAAATAATTCCATAATAAAACATATTAATGGGTATTCTAGTAGTAGAATAACCACATGAACCATCAATATTACTTTTATAATGAGGGAATGTATAATGTGAGAAATTATGAAACATTTTATCAAGGACATGACCAAGATATCTAAAAATGATTAAGGACTCATCCAAAACGATATATCAAATTGGGAAATGCCTTGGATAATTCCATGTGTAATTGTCTCATGAGACCTACTGATGCAATGATGAAATATAACAGGCTCCACCCATCACTTACTGTGTCCAATACATTCCTCATATAAAAAGGTTGAAACATAACATAAACATTCATATTAGAACTAGGCTACGAAATGATTATACTTTAACCATAAACCATGAATGGTATAAAAATAAGAAATCCATAGACAAACATATTACAAAATCATCAATACAATATGGAATATTTGTATCATAATATATCAACTTCAAAAAGGATTAAAATCCATCAAAGTATGTTAATATAGATGAAAATTATTTGTAAAACATTTTGAGAGAAATATCCCCTTTTCCTGAAAAAATTTAAAAGTAAAACAATTTAGAAAGGAAGACAATTAAATAAATTTTTGAATCAGAGTGTCCCATACCAATTTTAAACTTTTTAATTGAATTAAAATTTTAAAAACATTCTTTTCCACACAAATAAATCCTTAAAAACATTATGAAAAGATGGAAATTAATGATAATTATTTAGAAGAATAAATTTTTAAAACATTTAAAATAATGTTTTAATAAAATATTTCATTAAAATAAATCCTATATAACACTATTTTATGAAATATTTACATGGATAATAAATATGTCCCAGTAAAAACTTACCCAAAAACAACCTCCAATAATAATTAAATTGAAAAATTAACCCCTACCTTGCACTTTCCATTAGACAAGGGTACATTTTGTTGGGTCGGAACAAAATGCGGAAGGATGGCAAGAGGGGGGGTGAATTGCCTTTTGAAAAATTGATTAACAAATTAAAATCAAAGTTGAAATGCAGCGGAAAGTAAAGAGGCAATCACACAAGAAATTGTTAACGGAGTTCGGCCAAAACCCGGCCTACGTCTCCGCTCCCAACTCAACCGTTGAGAGATTCCTACCGCTTGCTTTTCAATGGTTTTAGCAAGAAACCCACTAGGCTTTGAGGTAGCACTAGGACCTATTACAGCTTGCTTTTGGTGGTTAAGCAAGAACCCACTTGCTTTTAATGGTTTAGCAAGAACCCACTATCCTTCTTACAGGTGAAGGATAGCTCACCTATGTCTCAAGCTTTTTAAAGGAAAAGCTTGTGAACCTCTTCACACCTTAGTGGTGATGTGAAACCCAAAAGAAAGGGAGGATGAGAAAGAGTTTGGGGTTTGTAGGCACAAACCCAATTTTAAGCTCAAAATAAATAAAACAAGAAAAACCGTAATTGGAGGAAGTCTTGGGCGCCTTTGATTGATTGGAGATGTTGAAGGCCGCTTCCAAGCTTCTTTGAAGGTGCTCTTGGATGTGGAATTGGATTGGAGCACGTTGGGTTCCTTGAGGAAATCCGCCGGAGGTTCGCCAAAATGATCAACAATGTGTCCGGTGGCTTGGGTGAAATTCCGGTGCTTCCTAGGCCTTTATTTATAGGCTAGGAACCTTCAATTATCCGTTGGAGGGCTTTGGAGCCGTTGGAAAAGGCCTCGGAGCCGTTGGAGGCCAAAAGAGGGTTGACTGGTCAAACCCAACAGCTAGTTTGACTGGGCTACCGGCTGGCCGGTACAGCTCCACCGGCTGGCCGGTGCCTTGGAATGTGGAGAGTGCTTCTACCCAGGAGCCACCGGCTGGCCGGTGAGAAGGCCACCGGCTGGCCGGTGGTGAGACAGTAGGTCTCACTGTTGAACCAGGATGCCACCGGCTAGCCGGTGACAGAGCCACCGGCTGACCGGTGGAACCTGGCAGTGGGCAATGCCTCTGCCAGGTCCACCGGCTGGCCGGTGCCATCACACCGGTTGGCCGGTGGACTGCAATTCAGTCCATTTGATGTCCATTCTTGGGCCAATCCTTTGGCAATCATTTGCCTATCATCCAAAACACTTAAAAAAAATGTTAGACAAATATGAAAGTGATTGTGATCATGAAAATCAAAGAGTGTGGGGTACAACAATCTCCCCCTATTTTGATGATCACAATCACTTATCTAAGCAATGTAAAAACTTAAAAGAAAGGAATGCTTTAAATGATAAATTGAAAATAAATACTAAGCATGAGAGAAAAGATTCTCCCCCAATCAATCAAGAAATTTCTCCCCCTTTGTGATTATCAAAATAGAATGGGGCATAAAACTTGATTGAGGGAAAATTGAAAAACAAGATTGAGATTTGAAAATCAATTGAGATTTTTGAAATTGAAATGAAAATTTGAATAACAGTTTGAATTGAATGTTTTGAATCAAAAACCAATTGAAATTTGAAATTTGAAACCAAATGAAATTTTTGAAATTGAGAGTTTTGAATCAAAAATTTGAAATGAAAATTTTGAATTGAGAATTTTGAATTGAAAATTGGATACCAAGAGTTGAAATTGAAGGTTTGAATTGAAAATTTTGAAATTGAAATCAAAAGGGCTTAAACGATCCTAACTCCCCCTAAATAAAAACAATAAATCACCGGGGAAAGGAAATAAATTTTGGCCCGGAGAGACTCGCAAGAAGGGATTTTTCAATCCAAACTTGTCTCATAGCGGGTCTTCTCCTATAAAATTCGTCCGAAAAGTAAAAAGATTTGGGTTGACCGTACCGGGCGTTTTTACAATTACATTCATAAATAAGGTGCCCGGGTTTCTTACAATAATTGCAAAATTTATAACTAGAGCTCCCCCTTATAAAAACAGTGGGTGCATGGGAGGAGGAGGCTTGGTTGGTATAGCCAAGTCCTTGAGTGGTCCTAGAAATTCTTTGGGAACCTAGGAGATTGTTCAAATTTTGTTCCCCTTGGGTGAACTTATCTAGGGTCTCCCTTAGGTCTTTGATGGTTGATTCCATGGAATCAACATTTGGGAAATTTTGGATTTTGAGGGACATCTCCTCCTTCTCTTTGAGAAGTTGTTCTTTTTCGGAGGAAAGTTTTTTGAAATTATTTTTCAAAGCAATGAATTTTGAAGAAAGCTCATGAAAACCATCCTCTAATTGGTCTCTCGCATGTTGGAGATCCTCATAGGATAAATGATCTAACGAATTGGAATTTGAAGAATAAGAGGAAGAGGAGTCGGAAGAAGTTACCTCATGAAATGCCATTAGGCATTTTGTACCTTGGTTGCTCGAGGAGGAGGAGGAGGAGGATGAGGAGGTGTCACTCCAAGTCGCCTTGAGGACCTTTTTCTTTCCTTTTTCCTTTTGCATGGCCCGTTTCTTGTTGAGTGGGCAATCGCGCTTGTAATGGCCCTTTTCGCCGCACCCGTAGCATTTTACCTTGGGCTCGGATCTTGCGGTGGGTTCTTGCTTTCGCGCCTTGCGAGATTTCTTCTTCTTCTTGTGCTTCTTCATAAACTTGTGCATTTGGCGGGCGAGATTCTCCATTTCCGAGTCGCCGCTTGATGATGAAGAAGATGAAGATGGTGATGATGAGGAGGAGCTTACTTCTTTTTGTACCTTGAGGGCGATGTTCTTTGGTGTCTTGATTGGTGTTCCCTCCTTTTGAGCTTGCCTCCTCATCGTAATCTCGTACGTCATTAGGGATCCGATGAGCTCCTCGACCGGCATATTTTTGACGTCCTTAGCTTCTTGGATCGCCGTCACCTTTGGTGCCCATGAGCTCGGAAGGACCCATAAGATCTTCTTGACCATCGTCTCGGCTGAAACATCATCACCAAGAGATTTCCTTCCATTGCAAATGTCAGTGAAGCGTGTAAACATATCGGTAATAGATTCGGAAGGATGCATAGTAACGCTTTCAAAATCTTGTCTATACATGTCTAACCGAGTATCCTTATCTTTGTTAGTGCCCTCATGAGTTACTTCTAAAAGTTTCCAAATTTCATGTGAAGTGGTGCAAGTGGATACACGATTAAATTCATTTATATCTAACCCGCAATGAAGAGCATTCATGGCTTTGCCATCAAGCTCGAAATTTCTAATATCGGCGGGGGTCCATTTGGATTCGTCGGGGGAAGATAAAGAATAACCTTGCATGAAAATTTTGTAAATAGGATATCCTATGCTTCTTAAAAAAGTGGTCATACGGGTTTTCCAATAATTATAGTCGGTCCCATCAAAAAATGGAGCCCGACCCAATGAGTAGCCCTCAGGGGCGAAAGAGGTAGATGCCATCAAAAAGGATCTTTAATTTGAAACCGTTTAGGGAATTATTCAAAATTTCCCTCTGATACCAATTGTTGGGTCGGAACAAAATGCGGAAGGATGGCAAGAGGGGGGGTTAATTTCCTTTTAAAAAATTGATTAACAAATTAAAATCAAAGTTGAAATGTAGCGAAAAGTAAAGAGGCAATCACACAAGAAATTGTTAACGGAGTTCAGCCAAAACCCGGCCTACGTCTCCGCTCCCAACTCAACCGTTGAGAGATTCCTACCGCTTGCTTTTCAATGGTTTTAGCAAGAAACCCACTAGGCTTTGAGGTAGCACTAGGACCTATTACAGCTTGCTTTTGGTGGTTAAGCAAGAAACCACTTGCTTTTAATGGTTTAGCAAGAACCCACTATCCTTCTTACAGGTGAATGATAGCTCACCTATGTCTCAAGATTTTTAAAGGAAAAGCTTGTGAACCTTTTCACACCTTAGTGGTGATGTGAAACCCAAAAGAAAGGGAGGATGAGAAAGAGTTTGGGGTTTGTAGGCACAAACCCAATTTTAAGCTCAAAATAAATAAAACAAGAAAAACCGTAATTGGAGGAAGTCTTGGGCGCCTTTGATTGATTGGAGATGTTGAAGGCCGCTTCCAAGCTTCTTTGAAGGTGCTATTGGATGTGGAATTGGATTGGAGCACGTTGGGTTCCTTGAGGAAATCCGCCAGAGGTTCGCCAAAATGATCAACAATGTGTCCGGTTGCTTGGGTGAAATTCCGGTGCTTCCTAGGCCTTTATTTATAGGCTAGGAACCTTCAATTATCCGTTGGAGGGCTTTGGAGCCGTTGGAAAAGGCCTCGGAGCCGTTGGAGGCCAAAAGAGGGTTGACTGGTCAAACCCAACGGCTAGTTTGACTGGGCTACCGGCTGGCCGGTAAAGCTCCACCGGCTGGCCGGTGCCTTGGAATGTGGAGAGTGCTTCTTCCCAGGAGCCACCGGCTGGCCGGTGAGAAGGCCACCGGCTGGCCGGTGGTGAGACAGTAGGTCTCACTGTTGAACCAGGATGCCACCGGCTAGCCGGTGACAGAGCCACCGGCTGACCGGTGGAACCTGGCAGTGGACAATGCCTCTGCCAGGTCCACCGGCTGGCCGGTGCCATCACACCAGTTGGCCGGTGGACTGCAATTCAGTCCATTTGATGTCCATTATTGGGCCAATCCTTTGGAAATCATTTGCCTATCATCCACAACACTTAAAAACAATGTTAGACAAATATGAAAGTGATTGTGATCATGAAAATCAAAGAGTGTGGGGTACAACACATTTATCCTCCTGTATAATGACCATAGTATGTTATTAAATTATACCAGAACCATATTAATATTTATTATATCATACATTATTCATTTATGAATTTATAATACCCATTTAATAATGATTTCCATGTGAAATTAATATTCTTGTTAGTAATCGCTTTCTTTATCGTACATGTTTTAACTTATTATTCTTGATCGTATCATTTAGATCATGATTTAAATACTTACAGAATATAAACCTTGATTTATATATCATATATATTTAGAATATAAATATTTATAATAGATATATATATTAAATGGAAGACACCGTTTATTGAGACGGTAGGTCGTACGTACACATAAATGCTATTTCTGTTTTCATATCGTATTGAATAGAAGTAAGTGAATAATATATATGTATGTACATATATATATACATCCAGTAGAATTATTATTTAAAATAATACATAATTATTAATAATATATATTTTTATAATCATTGTTGAATGGTGAACATGGGAATGAATCTCATCACGCTGTGGAGACGGTAAGCCGTACGTACGCATGAGTGACAATATCATTTTATTGATGGGGAAATATTATGTAATTGGATGGTATATAATATATAAATAATAATTAATATGTTATATTTATTATTTAAATAATTTATACTCATTATTATACCCATCCATATAATAGTGTTTGAATAACAAACTACACCACGATGTGGAGACGGTAAGCTGTACGTACGCACGTATGGTGACTTTGACATTTATAGGATGGATAGAATAATGAACATGGTTGTACCATATTTATTGTAACATAATAGTATGTAGTAGGAACCGGTGTTATTATTTTGGTTTGGAAATAACAAAGAAAGAGGAAGTGCAAAAAGAAAAGAACTTGAAATAGGGTGGTGAAATTATTACCTCTTCTTCGGGTGTTTCCTTTTGAATTGTTCCAAAGGGCTCCTTAGGTGGGCTTTCTGATCAAAGAAAGGACTTTAGGTTGTTGTGAGGGATGTTGGGTGGATATTTTGGTAGGTTTTTGCTGAGAGAAATGGATTTGGAGGTGTGATTGTGACAGAAGGGGAAGCACCCTTTTATAAGAGGGGTGAGGATCACTTTAGGAAATGATTAAAATATTAATTTATTATACAATAATTTTCGGTTTATAATGGATAGAAATGAATTTATTTAGAGAATTATATGGTTATGGGTAGAAATCAGCTCAACCAATAGGTTTTAGAAATGTTTAAGTTACCTATTTTACCTTATCTTTTAGATTTAACACTTAGTTAAATAGTTTCACTTTTACCGTGTCTTCTTGTATTCTTACACTATATGGTTAATAAACTTACTCTAAACATACAAGATAACCTCAAGTAATTTATTAATGAAATATATAATATTATTTAATTCCTTTGGACAAACGTTATATTTTTGGTAATATTATATCCACTAATAATACAATATTTATTTTAAAAATTAATTTATATCAATTTTGACACTATTTGATATTTTTTTTGAAAGTCATAACTACCTTATCACTTAAGAAAAAAAATTATCTAATAAACCCTAACATGTCATATTAACCTATAAAATTAGTTTAATTTATCAAAAGTCTCAATTTACATTTATTTTTATATTTATAATATGAATTATTTTCATATTTCATTAATAAGGTAATTACTGCATCCTCATTGTGTCATAATTAAATTAAATTATTTAATATCTAAAATTATAAATAAAATTAAATTATGTAGGAAATCCTTTTATCTTTATAATGAATATTCATAGTCGAATTTATCTTATGTATAACCCTATATTAAAAATGTTTTAGTTAATAAACTTTGAATTTAACACTTTTAACTCTTCTTTAAATAAAATAATAATAAATGTCCCAATCTAATCCAAGTGGTCCAAAAAGGAACATATTTTATTCGTGAGGTTGTTATTGGTATAATTACACTTATCCAATATATTTAAGACACGTGTTAGGGTAATTATAATATCATTTTACCCTTAATTACCATATTTAATTTTTAACCATGGTAAAGAAAAGTCAAATGTTACTCTTCGTAAAAAAATATTTTCATCTTATTGAACCATAATTTACTTACTGATGTTAACCGTGTGTCTCCAATTTTTGAAATTCAACTCACAGAAGCGGTAAAATTTAATTTTATGAAAATTTTCAAATTCCCTGAGAAGGTGGATAAAAGACGGTAAAAAGTTCAATAAAATTTTATATATCTAAATTTATTATAAAATGACTCTAATGAATTACATTAAAAATATATAGGTATTATGTATCTATTTTGACCTAAAATAAAATAACTAATTATTTAAATAAAAAGTCGGTTTTAAACAATAATGCAGTGTTTTTCACTATTCATCAAAAACTGATAGTTTTCAAAAAAATACCAAAAATTCACCATAAGCTAGTTTTGATATTCCAAGTTAAAAAATTAAATAAATTTTACCAAATTCAAAACATAAAAGTTTCATTAATTAATTTTAAATTAATTCCTATTATCAAAACCAAAATGTGGGTTTTTAAAAAGTAAAAACTATCAAAAGGTTGACATGCTTTTATGTCAAATTTAAATGTGAAATTACTTATAATGACCTAAATTGTATTAAATGATAAAACAATAATCTAATTATACTTCCAAAGCATTAAAATTCATAATTTAACACTATAAATTATTTCGATTAAAAAACTTGTTTTCAATTAAAATTTTGTATCTTTAACTATTCATCAAAATGTGAAAGTTATCAGAAAAGTACCAAAAATTTATCCAAACTATTTTTTTTTTCTCGATTCTAAAGAAGAATTTAATTTTTTTAAATTTTATGTATAAAAGTTTCAAATATAGGTTTTAAAATGGGTTCGTCATTAAAAGGCGGTAAAATTCCATTTTTTGAAAAATACTTCTTTTATCTAAAAAAAAGAATTTTTCTTATATTATGTCTAGGAACCAAATAATATGAATTTTAAAATTATATAGTGTATATAAGATTTTAAATTATAGTTAATAATATTTATAACCACTTCTTGAACAACTATTTTGGTATGTTTTGGTGTGCTCGAACTCGGTGTTGCGTGCAACAAACACTATTAAATTAAATTAATGAGATAACATACTATAATGTCTTGGGGTGTTACATTCTCCCCTCATTCAATAAAATATATCCTCGCAATTTGAAATTTTTCTTCGATAATAAAAGGTTAAAAATAGAAAAATTCCTTTGATGAAAACCCACATCAAAAATTGGGTTAATAAAATTTAGTCTTAATAATCGGGAAAGAGAAATGAAAAATTCACCACCTAATTATGATATCAATTATAAGAAAATTGGTGGAAATTAGAGACACATAATTAGAGAAATAATGTAAATATTTATAGGGAGTGATTGAGGTCATTAATCACAAACAAGTGTAAAATTGAGGCCCTTAAAGCCATCAATCTAAGATGATTTAAAATATTATCGGTTCAACAAAACATAAAGTATTAGGATAGAAATTTTTTGGTTTTAAGATCACTTACCTAAATTTTAAGAATTAATTTTCTCATAGAATATTAGAGAAAAAATATACCTGACAAGTATAGTTCCATCCTTTAACTAATTTCTTCCACAAACTCATCTTTCACTCTAAAAGATAATAGAAATTAAAAATATTCTATTTATCTAAATCATATAGGGGTTTAAAAAATTAATTTACAATTCATCTATCAAACAATTAAAAAAATACATATACAATCTATGACATCATGTGGGCCAGTGGTAGGTGATGCACCCTTGTCTCCCTTCGGTTGCAGGTTCAAGTATCATGGCCTTGCCGGACACAATGGGTTGTCACCTGACCTCTGGGTTGTCCTTTTTATGACTATCCAAAAATAATCTCAAGAAATTAATTAACCTTAAAAATAGTATCCAGTGTTAAAATTAATCGATTCCAACCTTTAGAAATATCAAAAATACTTTTGTCTAAACTCACAGTCCAAAATTTATAAGAAATGTATACACAATAATGATCCTTTTTGCCAAAAAATAACATCTGAAAACCTGCATCATATATTAATTTAAAACACTATAACACCTTGAATTACCATAAAACTTTATTGATTACATTCATTCTTCCTTATTTCTTAGAGAATACTGGATATACTCCATCTATCTGAAAATTTTGTAAACTCCAACAATGATGGAATATAAAATTCATTAATCAGTTTCAAGGTTGTTAAGAATATCCAATATAATTTATCCAAATCAATCATATATTATTCCAAAATCACTACCTCAGTATCAAAACCATATTATGGTTTATCTTTCTCTTAACCATATATATTTTTTAAAAAATTAACCTTATATTGTGTCACTTCTCTTGGTTCCACACAATCTCAAATCCTTAATGAAATAGTACTGCAGTACAATCCTTGTATACTCTATTATTCTTATAAAATGTACATCATTAATAAAATACTCAAATGACACAATAATATAATAACAACATAAGAAAACTAATCATTCCTCTTCATCTTTAGTATTATCATAACTTGATTATTATCCAATAGCATCATTTGGGGTATACTATGATGATTTGAACATTGATTCTCTTAGTGTCCTTAATCATTGCAGATGAAGCATTGTACGTTTGATACTTCTTTTATCCTTGCAATCACATACTTGGTTTCTTTTTTCTCCACACTTATAACAAACTTTAATTCCATTTAATCATTTACCAAGATGATTTTTCTACAGTTATTACATAAGGGAAAATCCTTCTTTCCCCTCTTCACTCTATCCATACTTATATATACCATCCTTTTCTTATCTTTCTTACCTTCAAATCCATTTGAATTAGAGAATTATAGACTTATATTATTAACACATGATACTATTTCTTCATATGATGAGAATACACGGGAGACTATTTCCCTTCTAAATGATGGATTAATACATTGAAAGATATGATCCTTCTTACCCTTTGGATCATGCATATTGCTATAGTTATCATTTAATCTACTGGGAACCAGTTCTAAATGATTACACACAATAGGTTAGATCATATCATACTATATAATCCATAAAATAGAAAAATTCTCAACACTAATTGAATATTTTCACACATCTAGTCTCATAATAATTAAAATGGATTCTTTGCTAAAATATTTACTCATATATCCTCCATAATGGTTTGTAAATATATTGTGAATTATACTATGCATATCCCCTAGGAGTGTCATAACCAAAAGTGCAGTAAGGCCCATTGTTGTGTAGCAGGATTCCCCAGGTCAAGCCCGAAACCCCTTGTCAGAGTTTTCACTCCTAGGTACATATGTGCCAGAGCCACCTCTACCTGCTCGTATCTATAAAGGGATGTATTTATTGGAAATCTCACATAATATGTACATTAACAATTTGTTTGGATGTTATTATATACTAATCCTCAAATTCTATATTAGGGTAGTGTTTCTTAATCAGAGTTTTTCTAAATCTAGTTTCCAAGGTATTGCTAAACTTCCTCTGATACTAACTTTAATGCCCCGAACCCAGTTACCAAGAGTCGGTGCATTATTTTAATACATTGGAAAGATAAAAGGAAATCATGTTCTGAAAGACTGTTCAGTTTAGTAGTCTTGGAAATAGATTACATACATCAAATTCACATTACAATTTCAAATAGAATATATAGCAACGATAGTTCTTTGAGAACACCATTATTCTATTTTAGATTAACCCTGCATATTGATAATAATACACTTCTGGGAAATCCTGGTAAAATAAAATATAAGTAAAAAGTGAGCTCATATGCTCATTAAGTGTAAACAATTTAGCAGAAGATATCATAAACAATAGGCATGGTGAATAATAGAAAACACATGCCTTTACAAATAATAAACATGAACAATTTATGGTAGAAATATGAGGTGAGTAAATAATGACATAATAAAACATAGTCATGGGTATTATACTAGTAGAATAATCACATGAACCATCAACATTATTTTCATAATGAGGGAATTTATAATTTCAGACATTCTGAAACATATTTTCAAGGCCTCATCCAAGACGTCTAAAAATGATTAAGGCCTCGGCCAAAACCATATATCAAATTGGGAAAGGACTCAACCAATTCCACGTCTAAATTTCTCATGAGACCTACCAATGCATCGAGGAGCTATAGCAAGCTCCACCCATCACATACTATGTCCAATACATTCCTCATATAAAAAGGTTGAAACATAACATAAAAATTTGTATTAGAACTAGCATATTAAATGTCAATAATTTAACCATAAACCGTGAATGGTATAAAAATAAAGCATCCATAGTCAATCATAGAACAAAACATTCAATATAATATGGAATATTTTTATCACAATAAATCAACTTAAAAATGTTTAAAATTCATCAAAGGATGTGGACATAGATGAAAATTATTTGAATAATTCTTTGAGAGAAATATCCCTTTTTCATGAAAAGCTTTATAAGTCACACAATTTAGAAAGAAATACATTTAAGGAATTTTCTAATCAAAGTGTCCCATTCCACTTTGAAACTTTTTAATGTAATTAACATTTTAAAAACATTCATGTCCATATAAATAAATCCTCAAAAAACATTTTGAAAACTTGGACATTAATGAGAATGATTTAGAAGAATAAATATTTAAAACATTTAAAATAATGTTTTAATAAAAGATTCCAATTAAAATAATCTCATTTAAAATTCTTTTATGAAACATGGACATTGATAATAAATATTTCCCATTAAAAACTTACCCATAAACAATCTCGAATTATAATGTGATTAAGAAATTAACCCTTACCTTGCACTTTCCTTTGGCCATGGGTACATTTAACCTCATGTATAAGGACTTTAGTATGTTATTAAATTATATCAAAACCATATTCATATTTATTATATCATACATGATTCATTTATTACTTTATACTACCCATTTAATAATGATTTCCATGTTAAATTAATATTATGGGTAATAATCGCTTTCCTTATCGTACATGTTTTTACTTTTTATTCTTGATCGTATAATTTAGATCACGATTTAAATAATTACATAATATAAAAATTGATTTATTTATCATTTATATTTATAATATAAATATTTATAATAGATAGATATATGAAATGGATGGCATAGTTTATGGAGACGGTAGGCCGTACATATGCATAAACGCTGTTTCTGTTTTTATATCGTATTAAATGGACGTAAGTGAATAAGATATATATAAGTATATATATATGTATCTCCAGTAGAATTATTATTTAATACATTACATACTTATTAATAATATACATTTTTATGATCATCGTTGAATGGTGAACATGGGAATGAATCTCATCGCGTCCTGGAGACGGTAATCCGTACGCACACACGAGTGACAATATCATTATATTGATGGTGAAATTGCATGTAATTAGATGGTATATCATATATATAAAGAATATTTAACATTTTATATTTATTAATTACGTTAGTTATACTCATTATTATACCCATCCAAATAATGAAGTGTTTGAATAACATACTACACTATGACGTGGAGACAGTATGTCGTACGCACGCATGTATAATGACTTTGTCATTTATAGAATGGATAGAATAACGAACATGTTTGTATCATATTTAGAGTAACATCACACTTTTTAGGAGGTACTGGAGTTATTATTTTTGTATGGAAACAATAAAGAAAGAGGAAGTGGAAGAAGAAAATAACTTGAAAGAGGGTGGCAAAATTATTACCTCTTCTTCAGGTGTTTCCTTTTGAGTTGATCAAAAGGGATCCTTAATTTGGATTTTTGATAAAAGTAAGGACTATGTGTTGATGTGAGGAATGTAGGGAGTATATTTTGGCAGGGGTTGGTAAGCCAAATGGATTTGGAGGTGTTATTTTTAGATAAGGGAAGTGCCCTTTTGTAAGAGGGGTTATGGTCACTTTACGAAAAGATTAAAATATTAATTTATTATATAATCATTGTTAGTTTATAATTGATAAAAATGAATTTATTTAGAGATTTATGTTTTTATGGGTCTAAATACTCTCAACCAATAGGTTTTAGACAAGTTAGATTACCATTTTAACATTATCTTTTAGATTTAACTCTTAGTTAAATAGTTTAACTTTACCATGTCTTCTTGTATTATTACACTATATGTTTAATAAAATAACTATAGACTCACAAGAGAACATAAAGTGGTTAATTAATGAAATATATAATATTATTTAATCCCATTGGACTAAATTTAGTTTTTTGGGAATATTATATCAACCAATAATATAGTATTTGTTTTAAAAAATAATTTATGTCAATTTTGACACTATTTGGTATTTTTTTGTGAAAGTCTTAACAACCCAATAACTTTGAAAATAATTTATAAAATCATCCCAAAAATGTCATAGTAACCTATAAAATTATTGTAATTCATCATAAGTCTCAATTTAGATTTATTTGGATATTTATAATATCAATTATTTTAATATTTCATTAATAAGGTAATTACTGAATCATCATTGTGTCATAAATAAATTTATCTATTTAATGCCTAAAATTATAAATAAAATACCATTATGTAGGAAATATTTTTATCATTCAAATTAATATTTATAGTTGAATTTATTTTATGTATAACACTATATTAAAAATCGTTTAGTTTATAATCTTTGAATTTAACACTTTTAACTCTTCTTTAAATAAAATAATAATAAATGTCCAAATCTAATCCAAGTGGACCAAAAAGGATCATATTTTATTCTTAAGGTTGTTTTTTGTCTAATTAAACTTATCTAAAAGATTTATGACATGTTTTAGGGTAATTATAATATCAATTTTACCCTTAATTACGCTATTTACTTTTAACTGTGGTAAATAAAAGTCAAAAGTTAGTATTCACAAAAAATTATTTTCATCTTATTGAACCACTTTTTACTTGTTTATGTTAACCATATCTCCCATATTTTTGAAATTCAACTCACCAAAGCGGTAAAATTTAGTTTTATGCAAATTTTCAAATGCTCATAGAAGATGGGTAACATATGGTAAAAAGTTTAATAAAATTATATATATATATATAAACTTATTATAAAATTACTCTAATTAATTACATTGAAAATATATAGGTATTATGTATCTATTTTGACCTAAAATAAAATAACTAATTATTTAAATAAAATTTCGGTTTTAAAGAATAACAGAGTGTTTTTCACTTTTATCAAAAAAGGAAATTTTTCAGAAAAATACCAAAAATTCACCCTAAGATAATTTTTATATTCCGAATTAAAAAATGAATTATATTTTACCAAATTAAAAACATAATAGTTTCATTAATTAATTTAAAATTAATTCCTATTAACAATATCAGAAAATTGGTTTTTAAAAAGTAAAAACTATCAAAAGATTGACATGTGTTTATGTGAAATTTGAATTTAAAATTACTTATAATGACCTAAATTGTATTAAATAATAAAACTGTAATCTAGTTGTACTTCAAAATATTCAAATAATTAATTTAAAACTATAAATTATTTCGATTAAAAAATATTATTTCAATTAAATTTTTTTATTTTTAACTATTCATCAAAATATGAAAGTTATCATAAAAGTACCAAAAATTTATCCAAACTAAATTTTTATGTCCTACTTCAAAATAAGAATTTAATTTATTTAAATAAAATATATAAAATATTCAAATATTGGTTTTAAAAAGGGTTCGCCATTAAAAGGTGGTAAAATTTTATTTTTTTGAAAAATACTTCTTTTATCCGAAAAAAATAAATTTGTTCATATATTATGTCTAAGAAACACATAATATGTATTTTAAAATTATATAGAGTATATAAGATTTCAAAATCCAATTAATACTATTCATAACTGCTTTTTGAACAGCTAGTTTGGTAAGTTGTGGTGTGCTCAAACTCGATGTTGCGTGTAGCGAAAGCTATTTAATTAATTTAATGAGATAACATACTATGAAATCTTGGGGTGTTACATATAGTTTAAAAATTTAGATTTAAAGTGGGTTCTCCATTAAAAGGTGATAAAAATACCTTAATAAAAATATAGTGTTTTACGAATAAAATTGGATTTGTTTTTATCTGATTCCAATAAAATCTATTAAATTAATTTCAATTTTTTTTGAATATATAATATTTATTCCACATTAATATCACCCAAATTTTTTAATAATTTTTAATTATCAGGATAAAACGACTTTGTGAGTAATTTTTTTTGAATATTTTCCTTTATATTCAATTGGATTCATATTCATTTTTAATTAATTCATAACCAAGAATTAATTTTGTATTTTGTAAAACCATATATTTTTATAATTTATTTAACCCTTTTCATAAATTCTAATTTAAAAGAAAAGTTATATCATATTATAATAATATTTAATAATATATTACTATTCAGTGAAGCTCGGTCTTATATGTAATACAAGATGTTGAAGAAACTCGTAGATGCATGTAACATACACTAAATCACTCTTCAATACATTAAAATATATAAATAAATTTTGAATATATTTAAAATAATAAATATATTATAAATTATCGAGATATTATATTACTTTTAACGCTTGGTGTTGTGTGTCCTACACGCTATCAATTACATGGTCTTTACTTTAGATTTTTGGGGTGTTGCATATACATTACAGATATAAAAGAATGTGTAGAACTACAATTAAATGTTTTATTCCATATTATGGAATGAATAAATAGCATACCATCCACCACATAATTATCATGATCCACCTCAGTAATAGTGATTGAATATTCCCTTTTTTCTGCTCTGGATGTTATTTTGGTTAATTGTCTTCAACAACCCTATACATAAGAAGTTGGATCACATAATGAATATGTTCATTATTGTTGAAAAACTGAATTTTATTATGAGTGTTGATATGAACTATTCTTCCTTCTTCTACATTATTGGTATTCATCAATTCCATTTGATAATAATTATCTTTATGCCCCTCTATTCTATATTTTAAGCATATCCTAGTTCCCATTAGAAAATTCATGGGATGCTTCTCCCCACACTTTTGACATATTGGATGTTGGGGTTTTTTCCCTTCATGGTATTTCTCCATTGATCATCACATATTAATATATATTTTCTAGTTTTTATATCTAATGCTGCGAGACCACTAAGAGTCTTTAGTCTCCATATTAACCGTAAGGTAACAATGGAAAAATTATTATCAATGTCTTGAAATATCCTATGATTTTAATAAAATTGGTTTAAACCAACTAAAGAATTTGTCATCCTCACATTCAATGAATATGAAAAATTCAGAAGCATACTAGTCAATCCTTGTGATCTATTCCCCATTTGATATGATAGAATCATCTTTATTTTGCCCCAAATTATGGAACTCTCTCTCAATATTATGATGAGAAGTCTATGAACAATATTTATAAAAAATTATTTTCTTCAATGATTCTCATTCCATGGAATCAATTTCTTATTTAGAAATCGCGTTTATGATCACTATCCACTATTGGCGAGTTCCCCCAAAAAATGATAGACCGTTAGTAAAACTTTATCTTCTTTTGAGAATTAAAGAAAATAGAATATCTTCTTATGGGTTTAATCCATTTTTCTATGATGCGGGGATCAGAAGATCCACAAAAGATATGAGGCCTTTAATGCATTTATGATTTAACCAAAAAATGATCTTTCTTAGGATAAGGAGTGAATTCCACGTGATACAATTCACTATTCATAACTAGACACTAAAAAAATTACCTATACCTGTGGTTTGGAATCGTTGGTATAAGTCCCCAAACAGTTGGTATAGCATATACCAATAGTTTCGGCCACCGTTGGGTGATTTGGAGAGAGGATAGACCTATGCCAATATTTTTGGGAAAAACATTGGGAAAGACCTATCCCAACTATTTGAAAACCATTGTTATAGACCTATACCAACAGTTTTCAAACTAATGGGACATGTATTTCAAAATGGTTTTCCCAAAAATGATGGGATAGTTCTATCCCCACACCAAATCATCCAATGGTTCTTAAACCATTGGTATAGGTAAATTAAAAAGAAGTTATAGTAGAAGTTTGAACCCACAACCAATGGTTTATATATCAAAGACTTTACCAATATCCTACTATTAACATTTTAAATATATTTGGATATATATATATATATCTCTGTGTGTGTGTGTGTAATTTATATATTGTTTTATTTGATGATATTTGAAAAAATAATTCATAAAATATAGGGGTACCTATACCAATGGTTCTGGAAACCAATGGTTTTGAGAACTGTTGGAATAGGTACCAACCCTTTCCTAATGGTTTTTCAAAACCATTGAAAAAAGTGGTGTTAATGTGGGATTTTACCAATGGTTTGGAAAAAAGATTTGGAAAGGTGGTCTTAATGTGGGCTTTTATGGATTTTCCAATGGTTTTTCCAAACTGTTGGGAAAATTGGTGTCAAATATGTCTTTTCCCAATGGTTTGGAAAAATAGTTGGGAAATCCATACCCTTTTCCAACGGTTTGGCCAAACCATTGGGGAAATTTTTCTAAAAGAGGGCTTTTCCCAATGTTTTGGAAAAAAACATTGGGAAATCCATAACCTTTTCCAATGGTTTTTCCAAACCATTGGGAAAAGTTGTCTCAAAGGAGGCTTTTCCCAATGGTTTGGAAAAACTATTTGGAAAGCTATACCCTTTCCCAATGGTTTTTCCAAACCATTGGGAATAGTGGCATAAAAGTGGTATTTTCCAAATGGTTAGGAAAAACCATTGGGAAAGGGTTCTTATAACAATGTTTTTTGAAAACCATTGGTATATATGCATTGGTATAGGTAGGATTTCTAGTAGCGAGATCTCGTTGATCGATTAATATCATTAAGATATAAGCTCTCATTCCCATCCATTTAGGCATTTCATTAGGGGATTTATCACATTTCCAATAACCTTGGTTGTTGGAATGATTTATCCTATTTCAATAAATTAACTAGAAAAGAAAAATAAAATTATGGGGCTCTAATACATAGATAATAATAATATAAAAATGAGGCTTTGAACATAAAAGGATAAACATATAATTGAAACGTATGTCCTAACATTTGATTCCTTAAGATTAAATATAGGAAATCTATGGTGATAGAATTACCACTATAGTTATTTCTAAAGTTTTTTAGTACTAATTCTCCAAAACAACTAGACTATTATATGATACTAACTATTAAAATATGACTCCTTTTACACAACTTATTAGATGATTTTAATCTTAATTATCTATGAAATAAAAAATAGTGGTATAAAATTACAAAGTGTTTGGAGAACTCAGTACATAATTAGAAAACATGGAACTATAATAAAACAACATTTTATAAATATACATACTAAGAACCTTACTCCCTTTTATCTCTTATAACTACAAAGAATAACCTATGAAATACATAGACAAAACGGATGATCTAAAAATCATAGTAAGTTAATAAACATGGGAATAAAGAATAACACATGAGTTAGAAGTCATAACATGATATCATAAAATGAATGGATCATGAATGAACATATAGAATAAAAAATATAGAACATGGAATCATATGATCGTTTAGATACTTGAATTTACTAGAAACATATAATAAACATAAACATGAGTCGAGGATAATAACCAATACTAAATCACATGGTGAAAAAACTCCCATAATGGATTAAGTTTACTCCCTTATCCCATACATGATGTTTGGTGAGACTAAACATTACCCAATTATTTTTAGTTCTATTTGGGACCACCCATAATAAAATCATCATGGATATGTCTACCACATAAAGAATCATTTAAAAGGAATACACATAAGGTTTAACCATGGAAAGAAATGGGTATCGTACTCATGTCATAAGGCCTAACCAAGGAGAGTGTAACAATATTATCCCTGAAATAAGGGATATAAATTATTATTGGTCATTTATGAAGTAAAAATAATAATATATCATGAATAATGATGTCCAAATTAATTGGAAACAAGAAAAAGAGTGGTTAGGTATCATTATAAATGTTCACTTATGTTCAGTTTTATGGAAAATAATGAAGAGTATTTAAATAGAATAAAGGAATTTATCTCATAATACTATAAATAAAAGAGTTTAGATATTAATGATAAAACTAGTGATTTTAGAAAAATATTGGCACCTAAAACTAGTTTATGGAGATCTCTTTAAAATGGGTATGAAATGGAAAAGTTCTGTTTGACCAAACATTCTTATTGAGAGGAATTGAGATAAAAAATATTTTAAAAATGTATTTACCTAGAAAATAAAGATTAATTGACATATTTATATAATTTTGTGACATATAAATAGAATATTTGTAAAGTATGAAAAATTAATTAATAAATACATTGAGGAAAAGAGAGAGAAAGTGTAACCCAAATGAAAAATGGAGGTTCAGAGATATCCCTTACCTTTTGTTAGAATGTGTTCAAAAATTGCACATAAGATCATGTATAATCAGATTATATCACTAAATTAATTAATTTAGAGTAATTTACAAATATATTTTCTTAAATATTTTTATTAAATTCATTTAGATCTATTCTGATGGATTATAATGTCCAATTTTATAGTTCTAAGAGCATTTATTTTAGGGTTTCAGGATCAGTTTACTTGTGTATAATTATTGAAGTTTTTTTCAAATTGAAATAATTATATAGAATTAATATTATATTGTACCAATGAACATACATAATTTTAATGTTCCCATATATCATTTTATTTTCTAGAATAAGGATTATACATTTGATAAAATGATAATGATAATTCTTTAGATTATTTTTCTGGTTTTACAAGACAACATGAATTAGTATTTCTAAATATAATATTAAGTTTAAATATTTCTTAAAGAACATGAAATAATTTATAATATACATATTTTAATTTTATTAAACCATAAAAATAGTTTTATGACCACTCTTGAAGGTGGAAATGTAAAACTAGAAATTGTCGTCCACAAAGGTGGTGAACCGACATATAACATACGATGTTTTCAATTTTCGGATTTTAGGAGAGGAGAAGAGATTTTATGGTGGATATTAAATTCGAATAATAAAATTAATACATTTTAATTATACTAGATTTATCATTCCACTTTTTAATGTGGTGGATATATAAGTTAGAAGAAATATATAATATAAAGGAGAAATGTGGAGGATTTTACTTCATGAATGTGATATCGTTTAGAAACATCTTAAGGAACATGGGTTAGGAATTTTGGTGGGTAAATAAATTCTTGTATATGAAGAAGAGGCTTGTGGAGGGATGTGGGAATAATATTGGAAATCTCTAATTCCTAGATGGTTTAAGGAGAATAGGTGGTGAAGTGTGGTGTTTATAGGGGGAGGAGAGGGGTATTTTGATTATTATAATCATTAGTTTATTATTTTGGATCAATACTATCAATAAAATTGATTATATTGACTAATTACAATTACTAGTTCATGAGATTTCAAACTAATGGGTTCATAAATCATCCATTACTGAAAAAATTCTATATTTATCATATAATATTAAATACTGTAAATTATCATATTTCACTGTTTAAAAAAATTCATCTATTTGAGGAAAAATCAAAAAATTTCACCCAAACCATTTTTTCAATGAGTAGATTTAAATTATTGAATTCATTTTACGAAAATAATTTTATAAATATGGGAATTTTAATTTTTAATTAAATTTATTATTTATTAAAAAATATTGATTTTAATATTATAATCAATTGTCCAATTCTTTGAAAAATTAATTAAGGTCACATAAAATTATCTTATAATTATAATACAACTAAATATTATCTTATGAATGTATTTTGTGAAAAAGGTTCTTTTATTTCATTATATTACATTAAAATTTCCAAATAAACATTTACGTTTTACAAAAATACCAATATATAATTTATATTTTAAAACATTTTTTTACTTATTCCAATAGATAATTATATAATATTCTCATTTATAAGATACCTATTTTTATTTATAATTTCATATGTGAGGTTAATATTCTAATTAACGGATTACTATTCCAAAATGCCTGATTACTATTTCAAACGTCCAATTACTATTAAAATGGTAATTATTTCTTTGTTTCTATAAATACCTCTTATTTCCTTAATTCATCTATTTTTCTTCAAGGTTATATACATTAATATTCGAAATAAATATTTTACTATCAATGTTATGGTATATTTCTAGAGCTTTTTCATGAGTGCAGTCATTCTAGTGGTTTGAGCAGATCTAAAATTTCCAATTCTTGTTATCATTTTATTTATTTATTATCCTAATGTAATATTTTTTATTCTTGTTAGTTTACTTATTGAATAATGTATCATTATTAATTTCTTAAAATAAATTTTGATTTGGTTCTTTATGTGATTATTTTTTTTATAATTATTTGATGGGACAATCCATTAAAAGAATTATGTTTTTTAAGATTTTTATTTGAATATATAAAAATATAAACTATATAAACAATTAAAAAATGGTGAAGACAATTTTTAAAAATTATATTATTTTAATTAATGAATATAAAATTTAAATTAGTAATAAAAATTTAATAACTATATATTCATAGTGTTTTTACCTTTTATGAAATGCTATTTTTGGTATATCCTCTTTTTTGACCCTTAATTGATGATATCTTGAATGATGAAAAATATTGGAGTAGTACAGTGCTCCAAAAAGTTGATCAAACAAGTCATCAATATGAGAAAGAACACACTTATTTGTGATTGTGACCTGGTTATGTTCCTGATAATATATATAGAGCCAAATTGATCCATTTTTTCTTATAAAAATTAATAGGTGCACCACAAGGTGACACATTTGGCTGAATAAATACCTTATCATGATTCAGGTATACTTAATTTCTCAATTCATTAAACTGAATCAAGAACATTCTATATGGAGTTCGTAAAAATGTTTTATCACCAAGTATGAGTTCTATTTAGAACAAAACATTATGATTATGAGTAATAATTATAAAACCTTCAAGAAAGGAATCATCAAACTCTCAAAAAAGTGAATATCGTTGATGTTGAGTTTCTCCAAAACCATATGATATAAAAACCCCATTTGAATATGAATCAAGACCCATAAAATGGATGGAATTTCCATTGTATGTTAAAATTTATCATCACACTTATAGAATATCATAGGTTGGTTCATAATATCAAACATGACTACCCTTCCTTATTAATTGATGTGCGCTTTATGAAAATAAAGACAATCCATGCCCAAAATAACTTCAAATTAAACTAGTGGTAGAATAATGATAATTAGAGTAAAAATATTCCCAAAATCATCTATCAGAGAAGAATTATATAATTGTGATATGATCATCACGACTTTAGAGGTTTTTATAGTTAATTCAACATTTAATCATTGAGTTCATATGGTCATACACTTAAAATTTATTCATATATAAAAAACATGGTAGATCCCAAATAAAATAATACATTATTAGTTCTATAGTGGATGGTTAGTTTACCATTTACAACTTTATTATCATACTCCACACCAGAAATATTGATTGAATGATATTTTTCTTCTTCTATAGGATTACGAGGTTGCTGATATTGATCATCTTCATTAACCTTCGGGTTTGAGAATTGGTTATAATAAATCTGTTATACCTTGCATTTAAAACACTTGAGAATTTTTGGTGCATTCTTTAGTCATTTACTTCAATCATTGACTAACTTGTTTACATCACATTGGAATTTGATTTCCTAATAACATTACTCTTAACACTTAAATAATTTACCAGTCCCCTTCCACCGTGTTTTCTTCTACACTTAGAGCATAAAAAAATATCTTCTCCTTTTATTCATGATTTTTGGAATTACCTTTAATTAGACCTTACTTTTCTTATAAAAAAATATGAGATTGATAGGTATATCCAATCTACATTTCCCCCCTTAATATCATATCTAATTATTTCTTTATAGCTACCAAACTCTCTTATGGATAATTCCATTTGGAAATTTGATTATAAGACACTTTAGAGTTGATAAAACATAACTTTGAGTTAGATGATAATACCAAAAACATGCCTCATAAGACTTGTAAAATTTTCCACATTGGTAATAACAGATTCACCATTATCCAACTTTTTCCCAAGGAATTATTTCTCTATTTTCGTACAAATATATCAAGAAATGCACTTGTTAAAAAACAAGTTTTTAAACTCATCCCACTACATAGATTTAATTTATGCATGTTTCCTAGTGTTATTAATGAGATAAAAATATTAATATTATATTAATTAAAAATAAAAAACAACAAAAATAACTCTTTTATGCTTTGATCCACGGAGAATAGAAAATAAATTTTTATTGGAATTTATATATTTCTCAGAAACTAATGGATCAGAAGACCCATTAAAATGACCTGTTTTTTCCTCAAGAAGTACACAATAAAATATTATCCCTGAATTTTCTCATTTGGATGTTCAGTATGATTCATATATTGAGAATGTTGTGTAATAATAATAATGATATATCACATTCCATATCCCATAACATAGGGTTATTCATGAGTTAAATCATTCAAATTTTTCATTGCATTCCACATTAACATGATTCCTCTAGGGTCCATCCATTGACAAAAACAAAAACAAAACATTGTGTGAGAAACAACAATCCTAATGGGGAACCGCATAATCATGAAAAATACATTTTAGGATATCTAAAACAAGAAACATTCTTTTTATTCAATGATAACTTAATTTTAGAATAGGTTATCCATTATCATTACCAAAATATTACAATTTTATCCTATACATAGAATTACCCTCATGGTTTTCAGTAAGGTTTTTTCATCTTAGATTCCAAAGTTAACTAAACCTTAATATTATACCAAATATAGTGACCTATACATTTCATATATCTTTATTACATCTTATTAGATTAATTTAATTATATAACATAACAACTAACACTATAATCATATAATTCTTGTGCCTTTATGTCGGAAAAAATATGGATGAGATATGTTCATTTATAAAGTGTTGTATTTTATTGTCAAAGAATAAATAAATTATCATACTTTGTAAACTTTTGGTGATTGGACTCAGAATTATAATCATAAATCATACTTAAAATTATTAAGAAAGTCCATCGGTTTGAGAATTTGTTTTCTAGAAGAAAATTCTCATCAGAATCACCTTAGGCCTAGAATAAAATTGTGGATCATAATGAGATTTTTTTTTCAGAGTCTTCATGGATCCTTTAAAAATTTGACTATTCTTTACTATTGTTTAATTCATAAATATAATAAATTATTTATAAAACATATGATGAAATAATTATCAAGGAAAGTGTTAGAACAAGTAGTGCCAATCATACTTAATTTTGGTTGGAAATAATGTGGTATTGGATGTGTGGGAAGTTACAACACGTTCTAGTTAATGTAATAAGATGTTATGTCGATCTTAGTTGTTCTCAAATTTAGGAATATTCATGATACAAGAATAATTTTTTAGAAGAAAGTTAATTAAGACAAATATTTTTTGTCTTAGTTCATTGGTGTGAGATCACCATGGGAATATTTTTTTAAAGGCTAATAAGTTTTTTTAAAAAATATGGGAAGATGAGGATTCTGGTGTTTAGTTTGACCAACAATTCAAAAGATACAAATATTCAAAGAAAGAAGTTGGCATAATCCAAAAATGAAATGATATACTAAAGACAAAGTTGTTGTCATTGGTTCATGGGACATGGTGTGTCACTGATAATCAGAGTGATACTGACAACAATCATAAGATATTGGGTTTGTTGAAAAGTTATTCAAAGGAAGTATTTTTTTATTAGGATTTTTGGGACCACTGATAATGAAAAGAAATTTGATGTTGTTGGGGATGATGGAAAATTTGATCAGAGAACAATAAATAATATAGTAAACTATTTTATTTTGGATGAATTATTTTTCAATTGGGTAAAGAAAAAATGAATAACTATCATTTGTTTTTAATTAAGTTAAGAGAGAAAGAATAATTGTCATATTTTTTTTATAAATTAGGTCATGAGTCATCAAACTGGTTATGATACTAATTATCAGAGTGGAGTAAATACTGATCTACCATATGTTGGCTAACACCAATAATTTCATCAGATGAAAGATCATCGTCTTGGGGAAAAGGAAGAAAATAACAACTTATTAATGCACTTAAAAAAGTTCTTTCAAAGGTGAGATTGATGCTTCAAGAGTTTAGATAAAAAAATCAGTATGTTTGAAGATGATGGTGAAGTGGTATTGAATTAAGTAAAAAAATCATTAGATGAGTCAAATATGTTTATGGGAAAAGAAAGGCGACTAAAGTCTAACAAAGTAGCAACAATGTTTATGGTAAAATGAGTTCAAAGTTTTATATCATACAGTCAGTTTAGAGAATCAAATTGAGATGTTTTTTTTTCAGTTTGCTACAAGAATCTTAATGAGAATTTTTGTTTTAATATATTTCAATTGGTGTGGAGAAACATAATAAAGACTCTTCTCTTATACATATGTATTCATCATAATGAATAAATAAGAGTGAAAATCAGAATCAAACTGAAGGAATAATAGAATGAATCAAGAGGTAAAAAGTTGTAAAATGATTCAAGAAGGTTCAATAAGAGTCAAGAAGAGTTAAGAATCACTCAATAAGTCAAATATGATTCCAAAAATTAAGGGGAATTATATATTAGTTAAATTTGGTTGAGTGGGAAAAATTTTCTGATTCCTACAGAAAACAATTTTATCACACCTATAAAGGATGATAGTACATTGTACTTTCTGACACTTGTATTGTTCATAGGTGAAGAGAGAAGGAAAATGTTAAAATTTTTTAGAGAGAAGATGTTTTGGGATTGAGAATTTTTTAGGAAGTTTTTGGGACTCAAAAAATAATAAGAAGAAGAAAGATCATATTCAGAGTTTCTCAGATCATATTGTTCCATCAGATAGGGAAATCATAAAAGGTTTTATGGATTGATATAAAAACAGTTCAGAATTGTTTCAATAGTATTTTGGAAGACTTATATTATCGGACTGAGAAATTAGACATGGGAATTCGATTGGGTTTCAGACTAAGTATCATTACAAAATCTATAGAACTTATTACCATATTCTAGGTAGAAAATTAGATAATTTTTTAAATATTATATTTGTGAGACTTTACAAGGATTCACAGAAAAATGATTCGAAATAACTAGTTAATATTTATCAGTATATTACAAATAAATTTATTATATAATTTTATGCTACATGATGCATATGAACTATTGTATTAATCATAGTTCTACATATGCACAATGGAATATTCTAATTGTGGTTTCTACACACATTTTTTATACTTTTTTGTGGTATTGTATTGTTTCCAAATCATAAAAAGGATGTAGCTAATGTTATTGAATAATGAACCTTGTAAATTCTTGTTTTCTTGTGGATTCGTGATTGTTTTGTTTTTAGTAAAGTAATAACTCATTAATAAGAAAGTATGATTATCTCAAATGGAATTAAACTTAAAAGAAAAACATATCACTTATTCACCCCTCCCCCTCTTAGTGATACATAGATCATGGATGGGTAATCTCAATTGGAATCAGAGTGAAGGTTCCCTTAGTTTAATCATTGCTAAATTTGTTGTAGTGAAGTTGTGAAGAAAAATATAAATTTAGTAAACAGTAGGGGATTAAAATATTCAATGGTAATAATTATCATTTATGTAGAGATATAATGTTTCCTTATCTTGTGTACCTTGTGTGTTGTGTTCTTGAAGCTATATATGGATTTACTCCTAATAATGAAAAATATCCTCTCATATATTTTGAAATGGTGAATCTTGTGAATTAATTATTTACTCTCTTCACATTAAAACAGAAGGATTTTAAGAGTTAATGGATTTTTCACTTCTAATGGTATTTGGGATAGGATAAAAAAATTTATGAATAAAATACAAATGTTAAGAAGGTAGTGTTACAAATATGGATGCTGAAGTACGAAGATCTAAAAATGGGTGACTATGAATCTGTTAGTAACTTATTTACTAGGTTGAGTGATATTTTTATCACCACAAAATATCTTAATAAAAAGATAGAATACTCTATTGTTTCTGAAAATATCTTGAAATTTTTTCCAGAAAAAGTTTATGCCAAAGTTTCCTCATTTGAAGATAGAGATCCTGAAACACTATATCTAGATGATCTTAATAGTACTCTAATTGCTTATTAAATTAGAAGGGACAAATATATGAAATTAAATGAAAATTTTTATTTATATATTTACTTTAAAACATCTAATAAAGTAACATCTAATAAGGTTCTTGATGAAGTATAAATTGATAAATCTAACTCCAAAAATGTGGTATGTAAAAGTCCTGATGAAATTTGATCCTTGTTTTCTAAAAATGTGATAAGAGGAACAAGATTTTATAAAAGGAAACATCCCTTAAATTGATTTGAATGTGGAGATATTGAGAACATTGTAGATAATTTTTATTGAATAAATAAAAAATAGGATATTTATGAAGATGATACAAGGAAGATCTGATTTCATATGTAATAGGGTTTTAAGAATAAAAATTATTACAAAGGGAAAGAAAAAATGTTGACCAAATCTAAAAAAAGAGTATTCTTATAAAAATGCGATGAAGAAGAAGATTGTAAAGATGAATATAAAAATTATACTATGAAGGATGGATAAAATAAATTTGTTGAAAAAGTTAACAATGAGGAGTTCTGAAGAAGTAAATCTTAATTTAAATAAACTCAATTAGAATTTCATCTGAAATTGAAATTAAATGAATGTATATGAAAGATTGCGAGGATTGAAAAATAAATTAGGAAGTTTAAAAATTAAAATTCATTAACAAACAATCAATAATATTTTTAATGACGAGAAAGTTAAGATGCTGGAAGAAATTGATGATTTTAAGAAATCCCTTGAGAAAAGAAAAAGAACCATAATGAAAATATGGAAGTTAAGTTGAAGTAAAAATTCAAATGGTTGGAATTTTTCCATGAAAACCTTCTAAAATAACTAAAGGGTTAAAAGTTTCAATAATTATCTCTATGATGTTAGTGAATGCTCTAGAAATGGTAAACTAGAGATGGATGAAAATTTACCATTACTGGTTGTGAAGAAAGTTGGTAATTTTATGTATGTGGCCGAAACCAAAATATTGGAGATATTAGAAACTTCTAAAAATTATGAGTCTGATAAACATTCTAAAACCATTGGTCGTGATAAGGCTAATAAAAAAACTGATATGAAAAACAATATTTTTTGTTGATAATAGAAAGGTTGTTGGTCAATAAGGTTTTTGATATGAAATATAAGAAGGTTGTTTAGAAATATTCTCAAAAGGTATAGATAGTATAAAAGTATCAAAAGTAAATATTAATTCTATTGATACTGTAGGTATTGTGGTGGATTTAGGAAGATGATAAAAATGTGTTGGTTTAATCAATAATATTACAGTTATTCTACAAATTTAAAAAGGTAAAGTTTAAGGGGGATTTAATCCCCTTAATGGAAGAATTATAATAAGGATGTATTGAAGATATCTGAGAAGGTTGGTGAAAATGTTTTAGAGAGGTTACAACCTCTGGAAACTATTTTTGAAATATTTTAACAACCTAACCATTTAAAAAAAGGATTTCTTGTTTTCTTACATGAAAAAAATTGTTAACTTTTCTTAGAAGCTATATTTGAATAAAGATAAATAGAAAGAACAATACCTTTCTATAGAAACCATTATAAAAGATACAAAAGTATTATTACCATGGATATAAGACATTGTGTGTTCTTCTCATATGATATGAGACATAAAATTTTTGCAGAACACGAATGATTTAAAATAAGGAATGTTGAGTTTTGGAAATAATGAATCCCTTAAAATAAAAGGTATTGGATCTAAAATTTTTTGGGAAGAAAATATAATGTCTGAGAAATTTGGACATCTAGAAAAAAGGATGAATTGTTTTTTTAACTAGAATGAAAAAAGTTTGTTAACATTTATTAGAATCTGGATGTGAAGAAATATAAATGTAATGAAGAAGACCTCTTTGTAGAAACCACTATCAATACTATAAAAGTATAATGACATTGGATATTGGATATTTGTTGCTCTTATCATATTAATGGAGGAATAAAATTTTTAATTAATGTGAAAGAATTCAATGATGGAACAATGAATTTTGGAAATGATGAATCCCCCTGAATCATAGGAGTTAAATCTGCTATTATTGTGGAAGAAAAGTTGAACTCCAAGACCGATTATTTTATTGATGGGATGAAAAAAAACCTATTATGTTTTTCACAAAATTATGATGAATTTAAAATATTTATGATAAAAATATGGGTTTGTTTTGAAAAGTGGTGAGTATGGAAATATAGTTACAAGATTCCAATATACATAAGCAAAATTTTTCCATGTTGGTGAGTTTCAAAACACAACTTAATTGAGTATGATATAAGAGAAATGGTTAGGGAATAAAATGCAGGGGAACATGTGTCATATAAACATGATCAATTTATCAATGTGAGATAGTTTCCATAGTATTCCTATTATATAAATAAGAATATATTAGCGTTTAAATTTTTTTTATAAATAAATATTATAATCTATGTGTATAAGAAAGTAGATTTTTTTTCAAATGAATCCATTGAAAATATCCATTCTGATATTTTTGGTCTAATTAAAAAACAATCAACCCATAAAGATAAGTAATTCAGCAATTACATTGATGACTTTGCTCGCATTACTAGTGTTATGTATATGAAAAATAATTAGATTCTCTAAAAATGATGAATGGTTTTAAGAGGAATGATGGGAAGGAATTTCAGTATTCACCGAAGGAGTAGAGAACAAACCATGATGGTAACTACAAGTATAATGAATTCTAATGTTATCTTGAGAATCATTTAATTTTTCTTGAGTTTAGTACATCACACACGCCTTAACAAAATCATGTTTCTTAAAGAAAAAAAATTGAATTTGGTTTAAATGGGATGAACTATGTTACCTTTACATTGTCTCTCTCATTACATCTGGAGATAAGCCATGAGGAATATTTTTTAAATTTAGAACCAATGTTTCAATAGTCCATATTACAAAATTAAACCATATGAATTGTTTTACAAAAATATATGATTGAAAAATTAGATAGATTTTGAGAGTCCCTAAATAATAAATAATAGAGGTGTAAATCAGGGAAAGTTTGAGAAAAGAGGTGAAGATATAATTTTTTTGTCTATTATTCGAAAGGAAGAGTATATATGTGTCTCAACAAATAGATTGTAATATTAGGTGAATTTGTAGATTTTAAATTTATTGAAATCCGATGGAAGATTCTAAGAAACTCATATTGATAAAAAAGATTAATTGTAGGAAATTATATATTTTTATCAATTCTGATATGGATTCTAATAATGGTAATCCTACTCAGGTAGAAGAATCATACTCAACTATTTCTTTTAATGAGAAAGAATATTGAAAACCTCTTCCTATACTAATGAAAATTTTTGAAGCTCAAAACATAATTGGAGGTAAATATAAAATGGTTTAAACAATAAGAACATCAAAAGCTATTACACATACATATTTCTATTCAAAATTTGATTCGAATGATGTTAATGAATCTTTTGATAATCAGGAATGGATTTAGTCTATAAATGGATAGTTGGATCAGACTGAGAAGAATTATACATGATAAATTATCACTAAATCAAATGAAAATGATATTATCAACAAAAATTGGTTTTTATATAATAATATTAATAAATATAGAGAACTGGTAAGAAAGAAACAAATATTACTGTGAAAAAATTACTCAAAAATAGATTTAACCAAATATAAATAAAACATTTCTTCGGTGGTGTGGTTAGAAAAAATCATAATATTTCATTCTATTACTGCAAAATGAATTAAATTTTTCTAAGATGGATGTGAAATCACCATATATGAATAGTGATATTGACGAGGAAGTTTATATTGAACAACCATGTGGATTTTTTTGGAAGGATGAATGTTATATGTGCAAGATAAATAAATCCATGTATGGCCTAAAACAAGCTTTGAGGGAATGATATTCCAAACTAGATTCTTTATTGAGGAAGATGAGTTTTAATAAAGTAATAGTTTAAAGTAATCTATACATAAAAATAAATTTTTTATTTTTATGTCTTTGTAATTGTCTATGTTGATGAGTTTATATTTTCTAGGAATGATAAAAGATCATGTGAAATATTGGATGAAATGATGAAAAGTTATTTGAGATGTCTATGTTGGGTGAAATGAACAACTTTATTGGGTTACAAATATCAAAAAATAAGAAACACATATTTTGTTCTCAAAAAAATATTCTAAAGAAATTTTTAATATGTTTGAAATGGACAATTCAAAATGAATTTCCACACCAATTTTAGTGGTAACTGAGTATTATAAATATGAAAAAGGCATGAAAGTAGGCTCTAAATGGTGTTAGTATATGATTTAATGTTTATTGTATTTTACTGTCTCAATACCTGAAATTGCTTATAATTTTACCTCATGTGAAATATTTTAGATTTACCTATAATAATAACATTTATTGGATAAAAAATAATTATAAGATATATTAAAGTCCTAAAAAAATTAGAAATTATTTATGATATATTAGAATGTATTTACTTGTTTTTGTATTTATATGTTGATTGGGAAATAATTGTTGATGATAGAGGATCCTCAACTATTGGATATTTCTTTTTGAGGAAGAATTTGTGTTAGTTTTCATATGAAGAAAAAAATTTTAGTAACCCTTAATATGACTGTAGATGAGTATTTTTCTTCTACTCAAACCACTACTAAACATATGTTGATGAAGTCTTAGATGGAAGACATACATGTTAAATTAATGCCTCCCTTTATCTTGGTTTGTGATAATAAACGTACCATCAACCATACAAGAGATATGGTAAAAAATTATTATTCAAAACATATTGATATAAAATATAATTTCAAAAAAATATCATGTATAAAATAATGAATTGATGTTGGTATATATTCCTACATTGAAACAAGTAGATGAACTTTTCAAAAAAACATTACAAAACAAGAATTTTTACATTCTGATGTTGAACATGGGTGTAAAACCTCTTTCTCATCAAGGTTTATGTATGTGTTTTTACCCCTTATCTCATATTTTATTTGGATAGTATTTTCAAGGGGAATAATTTCTTCATAAATATTCCATTGTTATTTGATAAACATTTTTAGGAAGCATGTATATAATGGGAGTTGTGGGTGAGATGTGAATTCAACATGTGCGTGTGTGTACTATAAAGATCCGGTTTTTTCAATGTATTTTTTTAATTATATGGAAATATTATGAGTTTGTGAAAATCAATGGTGCATGATTACAAGGACCAGTGTGTTGGACGTAATTTATGAACATTTTTTCGGGTACATTCAGTTAACATGTGAGAAGGAATTTGTATCTTTTGAACTAGTGCTTGGAATTGAAATCTAAGGACACTGTTGAACTCGCAGCGCTGTTATTCTCTTAAGGAGACATTCACTTCAACCATAGTAGGCCGAGGGGAAGATCTGGTTTTATGGGTTTTCATAGAGGATTAAAATAAAACAAATGTTTTATTTTTATTAAAATCCCTCTGTTTTTAATTTTTTTGGAGGTGGGGACCACACGAGGGTTGTCAGGCATTTAATATTGTGCATTAAATTCCCAGTTACACAAAGTGGGTAACCATGAAACCCACCATTTAATGAAATCTCATTAATGATGAGTTAACTTAAACTAAATGAGAGGGGCTCTTCACCACTCGTGGTTGGGGGAATTGTTGGTAAACCGGTTTGGTGGAGTACTATTGCTGGATGAATATCCTACAATGAAGAATGAACCTCTGGATCCAGAACGACGAACTGACGCTTGATCCTAGATCAGAAGCGTGTTTCAGTAGCGACGAATACTGGCGTCTCCTTCAACGTCTTTATCCTCTTCCTCACGCCATCTCCAACAAATTATCATGGTAGGGAAATTGTTTATATCTTTCTTTATGATAAATCATTGTCTTAAATCTATGATCCACCTGCTATCGATCTAAAGCGGAGAGTGCAATCCAAAAAAACATGGCCCAATCCCTCCTCTAGTCCATTGTTTGACGTATTATTCGTAAGAGGATCATCAGGTTGAGTGGAACCTGACCACGTTGCCGACAAGTAGCACCGGTAGGGTGAAATGTGGCATTCAACACTCCAGCCGTCCGTAACGGTGGTAGCGGTGCTACCGCACCATGAGAGGAGGCCACAGACCGTCGGCCACGACGGAGGAGGGCATCGGCTGGTACGCTGGCTGGCTGCGTAGAATCTGTGGTGGCGTGCGTCCTCATCACTAGAGTTGGAGGCCACAGATACTGAGTCGCGGCGGCGTGCCTAGAGGGCAGCCAACACCCAGATGGTCATGGAGGCAGTAGTGGCTCGCACTGGCGCCGCTTGAAGGGGAGCCGGCCGGCTGTATCACACCGAGCAGGACCCACTCTAGTGGGTCCTGCATTCCAGCAGGTGGCTCCACATGGCGCCCCCGGGTTGGCCAATGTTGAATGGTCCAACTAGACCGTTCGGGAATCCTAGGGGGCGCCTCCCCTGAGTGGCGGCTGGGGCGGGCCTCGCCACAATAGACTACACCTATCCAAGTGGCCCGTGCTGACCACACTATGCCCTACGTGCCGTGCCCAGCGGGTTGGGCCACCCACCTTTGCAGGTCGGGCCAGACCGCAGCCCAGCGGGTCGAGATCTCCGCGGTTCGGCCCATCTGAGCTGAACTCAGACCCAGGTGGGTCGACCTGAACTGGGTCGGGTCAGCCCAGACTGGGTCAATCCACCCAGGTCGGACCGGTCCTAGGCCCATATGGATCCTTATATGCCTTTTTGGCCATACCTTGATAACCAGGAATCCATTTGACGAGCAGTCTATGGAATCAGAATCCTTGGATTGAGATAGTTATTTTTGTATAATTCACTTGAGTCTTGGATAAAGATGGAGTATAGCTTGGTTGGACCGAACCCGAATCCAACTAGGACCTCAGAATGGAAACACTAATAATTTACAGACCGAACATCCGATTGATACACCGTCAGTCGCGTTGGGTCTTTTATGATGTGGCAGACCTTCATGATACTACTTCATGGGACTTTGTGGTTGTTTAAGTTTATAATGATGAACTGAGGAGAGGATCCTCTCGGAATCAAGTGTGCTTAGTGCAGGAACCTTGGGGCTGGTTGTTCTTAAAGAATATTCAGATCCTGTGAGGGTCATCTTTGGATTCTATGTGGGTCAGCGTCTACCGATCATGTGTGGGTCGTATTTAGATCCTGGGTGGGTCATCTTCAGATCATGTGGGGGTAAAAATCATTAGATCTTGTGTAGATCATATTTGATCCTGTGTGGGTCAACAACAAAGCTTCTCAACAAAGTAAAATGATCTAGAAATAAAGCTAAACATCTATACTTCTGTACTTAAGTTATACCTAGTGTGATTTGAGTCTTTAACTTTGTGGTAAACTTTTGTATGGTGATACCTTCATGGTATTCTTCTGTGTGGTGTTAACTTAATGGTACGTACCTTTATGGTATTACCTTCATGGTATTCTTTCCTTCATGGAACAGTTTTGATTTTGGATAGCGAATTGGACCTTGTGTTTCCTCTTAAATGAGATGTGTATACTTTATAACTTAGGTATATGTATGGGAATATACCTATATAGGGTTGAATGATATTATTCATGCTTGTAAACATTGTGTTGATTTTTGGTTTAACCTTTGTGGATTCAGAGAGACCTTCGGGGTCTCGGGGTCCCTACAGAGTATTGTTGTACTCACCACTGCACATGCTATGCCCACACCTTACTGTGTCATTTGTAGATGATAGGAAGTATTGATCGAGACTGAGGGTACCATGACTGGAGGCTGCTCGGAGGTGGACCATTATATGAGACATACCGTAGAGACAAACGTTCAAGAGTTGTACCTACCCTTCAGTTAGGATCCTTGTCCAGTGTTCCCATGATCTATTTTTAGTTTTACTTCTACTTTCCAATTGGTATTGTATTCCAACTCCCTTTACTTACTATACTCACCCTATTTACTATATAGTTTACTTTGTGGTTTTATCCCGTTGTGTTATTGGATTGTGTGAGTTTGTAGGTTAAAAGTAAATGTCTTCCTGGTTTTAGGGTTATGCCTTTCTGGTGCTAATCTCTATCCACTAGCCTATCGAAGGCGAGCTTGGGGTAGTCATGGCACGGACCCCGGGGGACGGGTCATGAAAAATTGTTATTAGAGGAGTCGGTTCAACTGAAGAACTTGGACTCTGATATTTTAATCGAAAATAGTGTTAACTATTATGATTGTGGTAATCAGTTTAGGGAATCTGGTGTCGGTGTGGCAGCCGACATATCCATACCCTAGGACTCTAACTTCTGATTTCTGACTCAGTGCACGAAAACACTAATTGCGTGTGTGTTTTTGAAAAGTTTTTTTATGATCTCTTGGAGTCAGTTCACCAGGTATAAATTATTGGCCTTGGTAAACCTGTTTCTTTCTAGGAAGCCTCCATGAAAATAGCCAGCCAGGATTCCAAGTAAAGTATGTGATGACAGCACACCGGGCGACGAGGCTTCGATGCAGGTCCCCCTTTCGGCAGTTATACCATCGAGTGGTGTACCAGCATCACCAATACCTGTTGCGAAGCCGACACCACCAGCCCCAGTATCAGAGGGTGCATGTTGATTGAGCACATTGCATGAGTTACAGTGCTAGAGGCCACTGAGGTTCCAGGGAAGGACGAATCCATAGGCGGCTAAGGACTGGCTGGAGGTTGTGGTCAGAGTTTTTCGATTGGTAGGGACACCAACTGATCTTATGGTTATCCTTGCAGCCAGTATTCTTCAAAAAAAAAAGCGAGGATATATTAGAGCTTGATGCTTTAGGTTCATGACGAGGTGACTCTCATTTGGGCATACTTCAAAATCCCTTTTAGGGTAGAGTTCATCCCAATGACTTGATGCTCTCTGCATATACATGAGCTACTCCACTTGTAGTAGGGCATCATGACCATGGAATAGTATTCAGCAAGGTTCACCAACCTCCCGCAATACTCCACTAATATGGTTTAGGGAATTTTCTTCAACGGACCAGACCTTCGAGCAGGGGATCAGACGAGATATTAGAGATTCGATGATTTCTCTTAGCATCCCGACATAGGTGAGGGTGTTAGAGAGAGCACTCATAGTGGAGAACATCCTTACTGAGAAGACACCGATAGTGAAATCCACCACCAGACGACACTTTCTAGATTCATCTATAGTTGGAAGAAGACAGATGATGCAGAGGTCCAAGAGGACCAAACCTATAGGTGGACGACTTTAGGATACAAGGTCGGTTGTGTGGGGATGTCAAGATAGAGCAGCACAGGCGAGGAGCATACACTATTACTCATGTGGTGGGAAGGGTCACATGGAAAGAGGTTAAGATTCGATAAAGGAGGTCCTCAGGTAGTAAGCACACATGGAAGAGGAGCCGTTCATGCAGTAGGTGGTGGGTGGCGAGTCAAGGTTCTACCACCACCACCTCCAGGTAGTCCATCCAAACCATAGGGAGTAGGTGGAAAGGGACGAACTCAGCTCTAGGAAACTGAGGCCTACCACCACGATGCTTCAAATATGATTCTAGGTACGGTCTATTTAAACTTCAATTTATTTGTAGTACATATAGACATAGGTTCCAGTCACTCTTTTATTTCCATGAACCTTGTTTGGAGCTCAGAGATTCTGGTGGAGCCATTGCCTCGATCCTTATAGTTAGAGACACCTATGGTAGAGGATTCGATGATTACAAACTGTTACCAGCAGTGTTAGCTTAATCTAAGAGGAAATAGTTTAGGCTGGGATCTTTTAGTAGTGGCATCGAGGCCTTACAACGTCATCTTGGGTATGGATTGGTTATCTACAGTCCATGCTCAGATCGACTGTATTTGGTGAAAAGTATGGTGTGTCAGTGAGGATGGGACTAGATTTTCCTTCACCGGTGAGAAGGGAACCTTTTCAGTATAGGATGGACTTACCTAGAGAAGGGTGCAACCGATCACACATCAGTTGGCTAGCCTTACCCTCGAGGAGGATGATGTTGAGTGTCTGAGTTATCCTATAGTGGTGGACCAGTACGCTGATGTTCTTCCTGATGATGTTCTAGGTCTACCTCCTCACAGAGAGGTGTAATTTTATATCTAATTAAACCCTAGGATGACACCAATATCTACACCAGCATATTGGATGGCTCCCACAGAGCTTAGAGAGATGGGAATATAGTTGGAGGACTTACAGAGAAAGGGGTTCATTAGGCCCAATATTTCTCTTTGGGAAGCCCTGATTTTGTTCACCAAGAATAAATATGGGAGTTTAAGACTCTCTGTGGACTATTGGCACCTGAACCAGGTGACAATGAAGAACATGTAACCACTCCCAAGGATTGAATATCTCTTTGATCAGATAAAGGGAGTACAATGGTTTTCAAAAATAGACCTCAGATCAGGCTATCCCCAGCTCAAGGTATGAGACAAGCATGTGCAGAAGATAGAATTTTGATGTTATTATAGACACTATGAGTTCTTGGTTATGCCATTCGGTGCGACCAACACCCCAATAGTGTTCATGGGACTGATGAACTTGATCTTCTAGCCTTACATCAATCGCTTTGTGGTAGTCATCATCGATGACATCCTAGTATACTCAGTTACAGAGGAGGAGAACCTCTATCATCTGCAGATATTTCTGGACACACTCTGAGAGCACCAACTTTATGGTAAGCTCTCAAAGTTAATGTTATGGATTTGAGAGGTTCACTTCTTGGGACACGTCATCTCGGAGGCTATATTTTCCATGGATCCAGTGAAGATTGAGGTTGTGCTTTCTTGGGAAGCACCATGAAGTGCGACGGAGGATCGAAGTTTCCTGGGTTTGGCCAGTTAATACTAGAGATTTGTGCCTGGATTTTCCAGAGATGCGGCACCATTATCAACTTTTATGAAGAAGGGGAAACCCTTCATGTGGTTAGAGAGATTCCAGTGGAGTTCCTAGGGGTTGTGGTAGATACTGACGAGTGCCCCCATCTTGAGGTTACCAGAGGAGGGTGTTGGATATGTAGTCTACTGTGATGCATCAGAGACTGGGCTTGGATGTGTCCTAATGTAGGAGCGAGTAGTGATCTCGTATGGTTCTCAACAGCTAAGAAATCATGAGTAAAACTATGCTACCCATGACCTAGAGTTTTCAGAAGAGGTATTCGCCTTGAAGATGTGGTGACATTACTTGATGGGAGAACATTTTATAGTTTACTCTAATCACAAGAGTCTCAGGCATATCTTCTCTCAGAAGGACCTGAAGCTAAGACAGTGACATTTGATTGAGTTCCTCCAAGACTATGAATTTGAGATAGTCTATACTCTTGGGAAGGAGAACGTAGTAGCATATGCACTCATAAGGATATCCGGTATGTAGTTTCTGAGTGAGGAGATTAAGTGGCTAGCCACTTTACAGAAATCTTATGTAGAACGGGATAGAGTGGCTTATCTTCAGTCTCTGAGAGTAACTCCCCCACTCCTTCAGCAAATCAGGGAGGTGCAGCATGGGGTCACTGACTGCAAGGCTTGATGTGCTTAGATATCCATAAGACATGCACCTAATGGACTTTTTGAAGGCGGGGAGCATGTCATACTCTTCCAAGGACGTACTATGGTACCAGTTGCGCTATTAGAGGAAGTATTGATAGAGTTACATATGTCCCCTCTAGCAGTACATCTAGGAGTGGAGAAGATGTACCAGGACCTTTGGTGTCAGCACTAGTGGCTAGAAATGATGAAAGTAGTGGCAGAGTTCATATCATGGTTCCTCACTTGTCAACAAGTGAAGGTATGGCATCGGGTTCTCGTAGGCTTAGTTAATCCACTAGAGGTTCCATAGTAGATGTGGGAAATAATATCAATGGACTCTATGATAGGATATCCATGCACGTCCAGGGGTCATGATTCTATCTAAGTGATTGTTGACTAACACACCAAGTCAGCCCAATTCCTACCTATCTGGGAGCATGGATCAGTAGAGGGATTATGATGCCTCTGCATACAAAAGATTTTGTGGATTCATGGTGTTCCATCTATGATTTTCTCCCATCATTATGCATGTTTTACTTCCCAGATATAGAAGGGGTTGTAAGAGGAGTTTGGGACATAGCTTCGGTTGAGCACTTCCTTTCATCCTAAGACATATGGTCAGATAGAGCGGACCATATAGGCCCTTGAAAACATGTTGCATTCTTGCATCCTTGATTTCAACCATAGCTTGAAGGATCACTTTCCCTTGGTGGAGTTTGAATACAACAACAATTATCACTTCACTATCGGTATGTAACCATTCGAGGAATTGTATGGATGTCCTTGTAGATCACCTCTATGCTGGAATATCTCAGGGGAGTCAATACTCATGGGACTGGAGATGGTGCATGCTACCAAAGAGAAGGTGAAGATCATCCAAGAACGGATGAAGACTACACAGAGTTAGCAAAAGACATATAATGATAGGGGACGAATACCTCTCATGTTCGAGGATGGTGACCATTTCTTCCAACAGGTCTCACCTCTATGAGGATTGCATAGATTTTTCATGGGTGGAAGGTTATCTCTAAGGTTAATAGGACCCTTTCGAGTCCTTAGCAGAGTTGGCAATGAGGCATACAACCTAGCCCTTCCCCCTCAGTTGCACTGGGTACATGATGTTTTCTATGTATCCTATCTGAGGAGGTATGTGCATGATCATTTGCACATCATTTACTTGGGCTAGCTAGACATCGAGGATGGGGTGATGTTTTCGGAGGCTCCAGTAGAGATTGAGGATCGATAGGAGAGAGTCCTTTGTGGGAGATAGATACCTTTGGTGTGCGTTCGATGGTAGCACAGGAACCTCCTGGAGAGCACATGGGAGTGGGAGGCTCAGATTCCTGCTCAGTAGCCCCACTTGTTTTCCTAGTTTGTGTTGCGTCTTTTAGGGATACAAACCCTGAGGTGGGGAGAATGTAAATACCTAGGGTTTTCCATGTAATTGTTTTTAATTATATGGAAATATTACGAGTCTGTGAAAGTTAATGGCATGTGATTCCAAGGCCCATTGTGCCGGAAAAAATTTCTGAACTTTTTTTGGGTACATTTAGTTAAAATGCAAGAAGGAATTTGTAACATTTGAACTGGTTCTCAGAATTGAAATCTAAGGACATCATTGAACTTGTAGCGCCGTTATTCATTTAAAGAGACCTTCACATCAACCGTAGTAGGCCGAGGGGAAGATATATTGTTACAGGTTTTCTTGGAGGATTAAAATAAAACAAATGTTTTATTTTTATTAAAATACCTCCTTTATTTTTAAATTATTTAGATGTGGGGACCACATGAGGTTGGTCGAGCATTTAATATTGGGCATTAAATTATTAGTTACACAATGTGTGTTACCATGAAACCACTATTTAATGAAATCTCATTAATGAGGAGTTAACATAACTTAAATTATAGGGGCTCTTCACCTCTCATGGTTTGGGGAATTCTTGGAAAACCATTTTGGTGGAGAACTCTTGGTGGAAAAACATCCTCCAATGAAGAAAAATCCTCCAGATCTATAATGGGAATCCGACACTTGAGGCCAGATCAGAAGCGTGTTGCGGGAGCGATGAACGCCACTGTCTCCTTCAACGACATCATCCCCTTCCTCATGCCATATCCAAAGAACGACCAAGGTAGGTAAATTGTTCATATTGTTCTTCATGATAAATAATTGTATTAAATCTATGAACTGCCTCATATCGATCTAATGCAGAGGGTGTAGGCCAAACAAACATGGCCTGATCCCTCAGCTACTCCATTGTTCGATGTGTTCATTGAAGGCAGATCGTTGGGTTGACTGGAACCCGACCACGATGCTGGAAACTAGATCTGGAAGGGTTCAAGGCATCAGTCGGCACTCCGGTTGGCTGTGATTGTGGCAGTGGTGCAACCGCACCACTGGAGGAGGCCATAGCCCATCGGCCGTTGGGGAGGGGGGCGACAGCTGACACACCGGTCAGCCACATGGAAGCTTGGGTGGTGTGCATTCGTGCTTTCGGAGTTGTAGGTCACCCCTGCTAAGCCGCAGCGGTGCACCTGGAGGGTGGACTGCACCCAATCGGTCATGGAGACAGCAACAACACACGCCGACGCCTCTAGAAGGGGATCCGAACGAAACCCCAGCCGGCCACGTCACACTGAGCAGGACCCACACCGATGGGTCCTGCGTGCTAGCTGTTGGTGCCATGTGGTGCCACTGGGTTGGCCAAAGCTGAATAGTCCAATTGGAACATTCGGGAATCCCAGGGGATGACTCCATTGGGGGACAACTTGGGCAGACCCCACCACAAAGGACCACACCTATCTGAGCAGGCCACGCCAAGCGGACCATGACCAGTAGGCCACACGAAGCGGGCTGACTCCAATGGGCCGATCCCAGTGGGCGATGCCCAGTAGGCCGGTCTGCCCCCATTTGTGGGTTAGGCTAGACCCGGACCCAGGTGGGATGACCCGAACTAGGTCGGGTCGGCCCAGGCCGGGTTGGACCAGACCCAGGCCCATATGGATCCTGATATTCCTTTTTGGCCTTATCTTGAAAACTAGGCATCCATTTCATGAACTGTCTATGGAGTTAAAATACTTAGATTGAGATGGTTTTTTTTGTATACTCCACTTGAGTTTTGGATAAAGTTGGAGTACAAACGAGTTGGATCAAAACTGAATCCAACTGGGTCCTCAAAATGGAAAAGATAATAACTTACAGACTGGGAATCTGAGTGACTCGCCGTCAGTCATGTTGGGTCCCTTATGATGTGACATAACTTTATGAAACTTCATCACGGGTCTTAGTGGTATTTTAAGTATATAATTAAGGTTTGAGGAGTAGATCCTCCTGAAATCAAGTGTTCTTAGTGCGTGAACGCTATGCCTGGCTGTACTTGAAGAATAATCAGATCATGTGTGGTTCATCTTCATATCCTGTGTGGGTCAGCATCTTCCAATACTGTGTTGGTCATCTCCAGATCCCGTGTGGTTCATCTTCGGATCCTGTGTGGTTCATCTTCGGATCCTATGTGGGTCAGCATCTTCAGATCCTGTGAGGGTCATCTTTGATTATGTGTGGGTCAACAGCGGAGATTCTCGTTGAAGTAAGATGATCTAGCTATACAACTAATCATCTATAATTATGTACTTATGTTATACCTGTTTTGAGTTGAGTTATTACATTTGTGGTATAATTTTATGTGGTGATACCTTTGTGGTATTATTCTATGTGGAATTACCTTTGTGGTACTTACCTTGTGGAGTTACCTTCGTGGTATTCTTTCCAATGTGGAATAGTTGTACTTTGTCCTAGAGATTTGGTCCTTGTGTTTCCTACTGAATGAGATGAGTATACTTGATAACTTAGGTATATGTATGGGAATATATCTAAGTAGGGTTGACTGATGTTTTTCATTCTTGTGAACATGGTTTTTCTTTGTGGTTTATCCTTTGTGGATTCTAAGAGACTTTTGGGGTATCAGGGTCCCTAATGAGTATTGTTATACTCACCCCTACACAGGCTATGCCCGCACCTTTATTTGTCTTATAAATATGATGGAAAACATTGATTGGGACTGAGGGAGCTAGGATTAGAGGCTACTCGGAGGTGGACCATATGATGAGACGTACTACAGAGACGACTGTTCGAGAGTTGTACCTACCCTTTAGGTAAGATCCTTGGCGGGTTTTTACTGGAGCTATTTTTAGTTTTACTTGTACTTTCTTGATGGACTTGTATTCAAACACCCTTTACTTACTATACTCAACCTATTTACTATATAGTTTAATTTGTGATTGTATCCTATTCTGTGCTTGGATGGTGTGAGTTTATAGGTTAAAAGGCAATGTCTTCCCAGTTTTAGGGATATGCCTTTCTCGTGTTAGTCTCCAGCCCCTGGCCTATGGAAGGAGGGCTTTGGGTAGTCATGGAACGAGACCTAGGGGATAGGTCATGACATATACTACTATAATAGTTTTCTAGAGTGTTTTTAGGAATCCTGTGTTTACCTAAAAATGGAATACGTGAAGAAAGATGTAAATAAAAGTTGAGGATATTTTCAGAGTCACTACATTTAGACAACATGGTTTTTCTATCAATGATTATTGTTTCCTACAATTTTTTTATCTCATATAGGCTTAAAATTGTTGATAAGTGATCCATTTCTTATGTTTAAAAGGTTTAGTGACTTCTGAAACTTTTTTGAAAACAAAATATAAAGTGGGATATTATTGGGACCAAGTTGGTTGAATGATGTTTTATTTTGAAAATGTTTTCTCTTGTTGTCAAAGAATGAAGAAATCACCTCACTTTATAAATTTCTTTTTTTTGGTTGGAATCACAGTATAAATTATAAGATCATATGAAAAATTATTGAGAAATTATAATGGGTTGAGAAGAAGTTTTTTGGAAGAAAATTTTCATCAGAATCACCTCGGTTCTGGAATGAATTTTTGAATCATAATGAGGGGTTGTATCAGAGTTTGTGTGGATCTGATGTAAATCAGGTGATGCTTTTTTTTAAATAAAAAATATCACAATTAATCTATTAAACACGTGATGAATGTGTTTTAATGGAATGTGGGAGAACAAGTAATGAAAATTTTATTAAAGTTCTGTTGGAAATAATGAGGTTTAGGAGGGATGGATGTTATAATAATTTCAAATGAAAGTTATTCAATGCTATGAAAATCTTAATTGTTCTCAATGTCATGTGAAATTCATGATACAAGAAGTTGTTTGTGTAAAAAAATGTTTTTTAAAACAATGTTTTTTTGTTCTCAGTTCACTAGTGTGAGATCAAAAAACACATATTTGTTTTAATGATGAGATATTTTTTTAGAATATTTAAAGATGAAGATGATTCTTTTCAGTCAGTTCAATAATTCAAAAGAAAGAAATACTATAAAGAAGTTAGCATTATCAGAAAGGAAAAGAAGTTGCTGAATTCAAATGTACTGACACTAATTCATCATATGTGGTGTTCCACTGATAATCAGAGTGATACTAACAATGATCATTAGATGAAATGATATATAAATAACTTTATTAGAATTGGAATTTTTTTGTTGGAATTTTTTGGGACTAATGAGAAAGAAAAAAAATTAGAAGTTATTGGGACCGATAAAAAATCGGATCAAATATCATTCAATAATGTAGTCAATGATTTTCATCTCGATGAATGTTTTTTCAATTGGTTAAATAATGAAAATAAGAACATTTATTTTTTTGTTGGGGCAAGATATAAAGAATAATTTTCTCATGTTTTTATCAATATGGTCATGTGTAAATGGACTAGTTATGAAAACAATTATTAGAGTGAAGTAGAGACCAATCCATCAGGAAAAAGATGACACATATAATTTCATTTTTTGCAAGATCATTAGTCTAAGGAAAACGAAGAAAATAATAAATACTTAAATAATTTACAGAAGTGTTTTAAAATGGGAGATTATTGTTTTAAGAGTTTGCGGAAAATAAATTTTAAATAAGTTTGATGATGATGCTGATGTATTTCTTAAAAACCATAGAAATATTTAGAATTTGAAACTATTTTTATATAAAAATAGGTAATTAATGTATAATTATGTTGAAAAAATGGTTATGGTTGAATGATTTCAATGTAATACATCTAACAGTTGGTTCGGACCATCATAATGAGCTATTTTTTTCACTTGGTTTTGAGAATATTAATGATAAGATATTTTCTTTCCATAACATACAATTGATGTGGGGAAACATAATGAATAATATGTTGTAGTACATATGTCTTCATCATAATGAGAAAATCAGAGTGAAACTAGGAATTGTAAAGAATAATTCTTAAAAATAATAAAGAGATATTATTTTATAATAAGATTAAAAAAGGTCTAAGAAGATTCAATAATTGTTTATAAGTTATGAATAAGTAAAATATGTTTTTGAAATGTAAGTGGAAATTGAATATTGATGAAATTTTATTAAAAAGGAAAAAAATTATGATTCCCACCTCAACCAATTTTGGTTCACCTTTTAAAGGAGGAGAGTAATTTTTACTTTCTAACACATTTTACTATTCATGGGTGAAGAGAGAAGGCATAGTGTAGAATGTTTTTAGAGAGAATAAGTTTTCAGATTAAGCATTCATGGGGAAGTTTTTCAGAATCGAGAAGAAGAAGGATGATGATAATTTTAGATTTTATCAGGTTGGATTTGTCCATCAGAGAAGGAAATCAGGCTTGTTATTCTAGATTGAGAGAGAAGCATTTCAGAAATGTTTCAATGGAATCTTGGTAGACTTATATTATCAGACTGATCAATTAGACTTGTGATCAGACTCGGTATTAGACTGATTATCTTTAAAAATTACAAATAAATTATTACCTCTACCTAGTAGGATAGTGATGAATTTTTTTGAAGTTCATATTAGTAAAATTTGATAAGGTATCATAGTAACATGTTTTGAGGAAACTGCTGAATGATTCATAACTTCATTCACATGTTTTTATTACATCATTTCATGCTAATTGAAGAACATGCACTATTGTATTGATCATTGTGGCACATAATTTTAAGGTAATATCCTAATTTTTTTATCCACATAAATGGATTTTGTTTCTTGTGTATTTTGTGGTATTGGAAATTTTTTAAACCATACAAAGGACTTAGATAATATTATTAAGTAGTGAACCTTGTAAATTATTATGTGCATTTAGATGTGTAATTTGTTTTAAACAAATTCATATCACTATAATAGAATTGAAGGGTTCATTCAAAAGGAATGAATCCTAAAATAAAAATATAAAACTAATTCACACCCCCACCCCTCTCAGTGATACTTATATCCAAGAAGGGTAATCTGACATTAGAAGCTTGGATACATAAACACCCTCTTTATATTAGGTATATATAATATCTCATTTTATTCACCATAACTATCACCCTTATAAGGCATATCACACTTCAAAACTTTCTTAATAACTTACGGAAATGGAAATATAAGAAGGTGTGATATTAGATGCAAATTAAGGTTAAATAAGGGAGATATTGGTGATCACTTAAGCATAACATGATAATATGGGTAATAAAACATGATCTTAACTTTTATAAACTATACCATGTATATAAAAGGTAATAATATTGAATCATGGGCCAATTTATGGTATTTCATAAGAAATTAATTACAAAGGAATCAAATAACATAATCGATGTGATCCTAATATTTTCATAAGAAAAATATATTTCCCATACACATAATCATAGAAAAAAATTCGTATTAGCCCAGATCACTTCCAAGACTATCATAGTGGATTTAATTTACTCCCAATTCCATAATACTAGTAAAGTAACACTACCATGACTATCATATTGAACATTTTCACTCACTTAACTGGGTTCACTCCCAATTCTAGCCTGATTTCTATTAGGAAATATCCATCCTTTTCCGATGCATAAGAGTTATATATAACTATATTCCCACCCATAACCTAATTAAAATTATACATATGTGTTTCAAAATATCATAAATAATTCATCATATCATTACTTATGAAAAGTAAATAGGTTTCATAAGAATTTCATTATAGGATAACATGTTGAAAAGATAATGGATTCATAAAAATTTCATCATTTCATTATAACATATACCATGGAAAATAAATGGGTTTCAAAAACACATTTTCATCATAATAATAATTCATATAAAGAAACAATATGATTGTTATAATTGGATCATATCCCAATTATAAATTTAATCAACATCAAAGGATGATATCCTAAAATAAAAATTCATTTAAATTGTCACTTGAAGCATTCATTAAGAAAAATATCTTTTTAACTTTGAAATCACTTAATTAAAATATATAAATTTTCCAAATAGTAAGGAAACTTTTTCACTAAAAATAACTTCAAAAAAATTTAAATAAATCACTAAATCATTGATTGGTCATGATAGTGGTAAATTAAATTCATAGTGTATATGTTCGAAGAAAGAATTTGCTACCAAATTTTGAAAAAAAAAACAAAAATTACATCATTCATAAAATGGAAATAAGATTAATTTTAAATAATTTTGTAAAAATTATTTAATGTTTGAAATTTAATTTATAAAATAATATTATTAAATATAAAAAATTCTGAATTTTTTTTATATAATATGGATATGGAAGAAAAATAAATTTCAATCGAAGAGAGAAATAATATCAGTTTTCCATACAAATATTATTTCAATATTTTGAGTTCTTAAATATAGGAAAATGAATAGAAAATATGTAATTAAAAATAGTTTTTAGAAACTTTCATGAGTTCATTGATATTTATATCATGCAATTTAATCATTTAAAACAAATCCTAATGAATCCTTATAAACAATGAGATTGTAACATAAAACCCTTACCTCAAGTTCCACTTTTTTTGAAATTACTCTTACCTCATACATAAAAAATTTAATACTATTATATTTATATATTAGATCCATGTATCTAATTATAGTATAATATATAATCTAATTGTAATATTTCAATACCCATTTTTTATAAATCCTTTTTAAAATCAATATTTCATGGTGTTAACTATTTCTTTCATGAGAATTTCAATTTGGTTATCCAAATATTTCTAAATATTTCATGGTTTCATCAGCTATAGAATTATAATAATGATATAAATATAATATATAATTATATTATATATATTTATAGTTAACTACAAATGCTAGATATAGAAAACGAATTACCTCGTTCTTGGAAGATTGTACATACGCATGAACGTTGTTTTCACTTTTCAGTGGATGAAGAAAAAGAATGGTAAATAATGATTCACCTATATAGAATCATGATTATATCATATATATCATATATTTTCATAAACAAATTCCTCATTACAATCCAATTATAAGATAAAATAAAAAAATAACTTATCTTCGTGGAAGAGGTAGTCCACATGGACACACAAGCGACGTTATCATTTTCTGAAGGATTAGAATAAAAGAAGTTAGATGTGATATTATAATTTACCTAGTATATTTATGTCATAAAATTCATATATAAATTTCAAACCCATCATTATAATCATGCATTAAATATAGTTATGTAAATTTACTTGTTTCACTATACGGAGGTGATAGTCTGTAGGTGCACATGATCGATACCTCCATTTCACATTTGATGAAATAGAGGGTTAATATTGGTGGGTTCATTATAATAATAATATTTTATTATATTTATTAAATTTAAGATATTATTTTAAGAAATATTCAATATATTTTAAGGAGGAAAAATAAGGAGTAAATATAAAGTGATCAGTTATAGAGATTACCTCTTCATTAAAAGAAATCTCTTAGATCCTTACTTAAAGACCCTTGAGATAATCCTTTTGGGAGACAAAAAACTCTATAATTAAACTATTGATGATTATAAGATAATTATTTAGGGTTTTGGTTGATCTAGAAGGCTCAAAGTGGTGTAAAGGTTAGAAGGGACGATTTTCCTTTTGTAAGTAATCAAGAGTACACACGTGAAATTTCTTAAAATATTAAAATATAATAAATTAATTCTAATAAAATATGTTACAAAATGGACAATAACTAGAATAAAAAGAGTCTATGGTGAAAATAAAATCGTTAAATTTAAATTTTATATTTTTTTGTGGTATTTTAAACCATATAGTTATTATTAACCTCCTCATTAACCATTTTTGACCTTAAACGTCGAAACGACTATTTCAACATTAAATATCAATAAATGTTACCATAAATGAAAAAATGACTTAAAAATGGACAATAGTCTATATTTTAAACCATATTAGATTAATTTTTCTGAATACAATATATTTTTTTCATTTTAAATAATTTAATAAAATATTATTTATTATAAAATATCATTATTATCAATTTTGGAACTATTAATTTAATTTCAATTTAAAGACACTAATACAATGTTATAATTAAAAATGACACTTTAAAATATCACTGATATTTTTATTTATCTAAAAAAATCATGGAACCTAATAATTCAAATAAATCTTATTACTATTAATGTTTTTATAACAATTTATTTAATTTTTCGATTAATTTAATAAATTCCGTGTTGGTGTAACATAAGATTTTATGGTAAATATTCAATTAAAATAATAATAATAAAATTAATAATATTAAAAATTATTTAATCTTTCAAAAATAGTTTAAAACAAAAATTATCCTCTTTTTATCCTTATTTAAAAATTTTTAGAGACGTAAATGTCAAGAGAGTGGAATTTTGTATTTAATATTTTCTTAAATTAATATCAGAGTGAAAATCAACGAAATATGGAACCAAATGACTATATAATTAATAATTGCATGTTAATGGACGAGATTCAATCATCAAATATGATAAAGTCTAGTTTCATATATTTTACAAAGCCTTATCCCAAAGTGTAAACCTAATTTTACTCATTTTACCATTAGTGGTGTGACAAAGATTTACCATGATTATTATTTATAATGGAAAAAAATTTTAAAAATTGGAAAATTATGATTCAAAATAAAGAATATATTTTATAAAAGTCATTATCAAAAAGTTTTGGAAACTAATTTTAAAATATTATTTCAAAACAAAATGAAAAATGATTTTAAATTTTTTTCTTAAGTATACTATGTTTTCATAAAAAAATAACATAAAATTAATTCAAATGACCAAAATTAGATTATTAATAATACAAATTATCTAATTTTAAAATTAAACCCTTTTTAGAATATAATTCAACATTTTAACTACATTAAAATAAAATAAAGTTAATAAAATGTATTTTCATTATTCATTGAAAACATTAATATTCTTAGAAATTGATAAAATATTCACTCTAAGATAATGCTAATTTAGAAAAATATATTCATTTTTCAAATAAATTTTTGATATTTGGAAAAATATAATTATATAATTTTCTCACAAAAATGATAAAAACCATTTTGAGGAGAATGTGGGGTTGTCCCTATGATAATGGACACACCATCCAGTCAAATAAAACATCATCAAAACATAACAAAACATTAAATACTCAAAAAAGTTAAGTACAATTATATAAAAGTTTATTTAGATAAATGAATAGTCTCCAATCCAAAAAACCAATCTAAATCTTAAAAAATAAGGTCCAAATATGTACAAACACATCAAAATTGAATAATCCACTCCCAACACTCTTAAATTCAATATATCATAAAATAAGTATAATATCAAAACATAAGTCATACTAAAACCACTAAGTTTTACCCAATGTAAATGAAAATTGAAAGTCCATAAAATAGATATCATACCCCTTAACATAAAACCATCCACTGAATTCAAAACAAAACATTGTATAATCCATTAAGATAACATTAGAAATATAATAATAGTTTTTACATTACATGCCTACCTTTAAAATTTCTAATGATAAAGACCAAAAACTCCATAAAATATAAAAAACATCATATTTTGAAAATAAATCTAAATATAATATATTTCAATATATGGGTTTCTTATAATAGCTTAGTTAAAACCATTTTCCAAAAATTAAAAATTGTAAGAAATTTAAACCCATAACTAAAAAGATATTTACAAAAAGAGAAACAAAAACAACAACTATATAAACAGAACATAGACACTATTTAATACATTATAGTCTATAAAATGAATATATAATAAATTTCCAATTGGTTTTCCATAGAAATAAGTTATTTAGATTGGGTTACACAACTTATTTCGTGAAATGAATATATAAAATGAATAGATAATACCTTTCCAATTGGGTTTCAATTTTTTTTATCTTGGGTTATTTAGTGTAATAAAAAATCCATCAATTTAAATTTTAGAAAATCATTTATCCAATACCTAATAGTTATATATCAGGCAAACTAAGACTCCCCAAGTATCATTAACAATAAATAAGGGATTTTATTGAAGCAACCCTCAATTTAAAAACATATAACTTATATAACTTTTTAGGAATACATAAACATTTTACAAAAAACTCCCAAAGACTGTAGTTGGTATAGTGTCTTTGAAAACATCGAAACCTAAAAACTGGTACATAAGTGAGATATAGTATCTCCAAGAAGTTTACTCACGACTAGAAACCTTCATAGAGACATCAAACATAAAACATATCTTAATAACATGTGGAAGGAAACAGAAAAAGGGGTGAGATAGAATGCACCGTAATGGATAACAAGGGAGACATCTAAGCATAAAGAAGAGCATAAGGGTATAAGAACATGATCATGAAAATAAAAGATCATACCCAATATGTTAAAGATCATATACATGAATCATGACATAAATTTTGTTATTTTATATGACATGAATCAAAAGTATATAGAGGAAAAAAGACTTGAAATCATAAAATAGGAGTATGAAATTGAATTGTGTTAAAACATAAGCAAATATTTATTTCTATAGTATCCAAGGCATGAATGCTAAGACCATATTAGGGAACAATGTCCATCATTGAATTGGGTGAACCCCCTTCTAGCCTTGTATTACTATACTGAGTAAACCCTCATTCTAGCACTATATTACTAAACCAAGTATGGCCTCATTCTAGCACTGTATTACTAAACTGAGTAAACCCTCATTCTAGCCTTATATTATTAAACTAAGTAAACCCCCATTCTAGACTTGTATTATTGAACTGAGTAAACCCGCATTCTAGCTATGTCTATATCATGACATATTAATCTATACCCAGTGCATTGGAGGAAGATATAGGTCCCACAAATCATATAATGAAACACATATATATATGTTCCAGATGATCAGGAATTAAAATATCATAATCCATAAAATTAAATGGGTATCGTAAACATGTAAACATATTATAACTTGTGGAAAGAGATAGGTTTAATAACCATTTCATCGTAAATATAACCCATGAAAAGAAATGGGTTTCAAAAGTATATAACCCTTTAAATAGAAACTGGTTTAACAAAAATATTACCCATGAAGAAGAAATAGGTTTATAAATACTATGGCATTAAGCATAACTTATTCATAGAAAGGATATTAATAAATCCTTAACATCATTTACAAGAAAGGATTGATTAACATAAATGAATGTCATCTTAGATGTAAAACAATTTTGAAATATACTCCAAAAACATTTCTTGAGAAAAATATACATTCTTGTTTGAAAAAAGGGTTTTTAGTACATAAATCTAGTTGACAATAATTTTCATAGAAAATACCATGAAAAATTATAACGAATAAATGAAATAATTTTGAAAACCGTTTTTCATGAAAACATTAAAAATAAGATTCAAATCATTTTAAGAAACACTTTCTATGGAAAAAATTGAAAATATTTAAAGAAAGTTTTAAAATGTTTTGAAAACTATTTATTTTAAAATTCTTTGACAACTTATAATGAAATCCTGAAATTGTTTTTAAAATAAATTTTCTTGAAAACATATAAAAAATCTTGAAAACATTTTGTAGACAATTTTCTTTAAATAACTTTTAAAACATGTAAAGAAGTCTGAAAACATTTTGAAACCCATTTTCATTGAAAATATTTAAAGGAAGTCTGAAACCATTTTGACAAACAATTTTACTTGAAAATTAATTTTTAAAAACATTTTCTTAATGACTAACCTTTTTAACAATTCAATGGGAGTATTGAAGAAATGATGGAAGTTAAATTCATACATACAATACGAGGTCAAACGAACATTCCTTTAGCATGTTAAAAAGTATAGAAAAGTGATGTGTTTCGAAAATGATGATAATATTCCATTTAGGATATTGGTAAATATAAAAAGGGTGAAATTTTCTTATAGATACTATATAGGAATGGTATAATATTCTTGGAAACTATTTTTAGAAAACACATATTTTTATCTAAAGATAGGGTAAAGTTGGGTTTTCATAAAAGCACATTCTCAACTAAATTATGTAACAAAGAGTAGAAAATGGTAACAATACATGATTATATCATGAATAAATAGAGGATAAATAAATCCAAGGATGTTACTGATATATGGAAATCAAAGGAATCATAAACATAAACAATCTTGAAAAGCGATGAGATTGTCTTAATAAACACTTATTGCTTAGTAACATGGGATCATACTATCCATGTAAGGAAAGAGAATTAAATGAATCATATGATATCATTAAAATATATCGATTCAATATATATCATATAAAATAAAAATATATTTACCTTGAAAAATAGTTTTGGTGCGTAACAAAAACATGAGTCTTAAAGAAGACAAATTAAGATAAAACTGTTTTAATTATTTGGTATCTTTTATAACATAAACACCATAAAATAAGGATGATAAAATGGATGTGTGAATAATCATAAATTTACATATAATATACATAGAATAAAATAATGGTTATTAGATACACCACGCAAAAGGAAAGTGTGGTGAACATAACATGTATCTCACGAAAATTAGAAGTTAGATGAAATCCCCTTACCTTGTGTCTTGAATCTCTTTGTACTCATAAAATATTCCTATATAATAAATATATGTTTATTATAAATCATTTAAATAATCATATTATTATATATATTACCATATATTATTTTATTATGACTTTATATTAACCTCTTGTGAACGATCATATGTAAAGGTTTCACTTCAGGTAATATTCACTTTGTTCGTCGCATGTGTCTTAATTTATTTTATCATTGACACTTATAATTATATCATGATTAAAAAATTTATAACATGATATAAATTTTAGGTATATCCATTATATGTATTCTATAAAAATCTATTTCATATTGATGTATGTAATGGAACAGACCGTTCATGGAGACGGTAGTCCGTATGTACGTATAAATGTTGTTTTCTATTTTTATTGTCATATTAAAAGAAATTATGTAAATGAAATATGTATATATATATATTTATTAAAGTATAATTAATATATCATATATTTTCATTAAACCCATCCTTAATACATTATATGTGGTTTGTGAACGAATCACATCGCTTTGAGGGGAGGTAGTCCACACTTCCTTGAATGAGATTATTGTATTAACACTGAATAAAAGTTAAAAACTTGTGTGTTTTAAAAGTAATACAGAATAATAAATACATTATAAAAAAAATATTACATATATAAATATAGTTTCCATCAGAATATACATCATTAATGGTATTAAAGGAGAAATGAACAATCATCGTTTTGTGAGGTAGTTGTTCACTGTATATAGAAACAGTATATTCAACATCAATTACATGGAGATGTGTGTAAGTGTAGGTTATAAAATTGGAATAACAATATCCTAGTATAAGGACTATATTGTTTTTATCACACAAAAAGGGAATAAAGACATTGGAGGGTGTGTAGAGATAAAATAAAAGAAAATGAGCTTGAGGGAAGACGTTACCACTTAATTGGATAACTCCTTTTAGTTTGTGAAAAAAGGATTTCTTGAGAGGTTTTCTTCCCAAATTAAGGATTCACGGTCGAAGGGAGGATTTTTTGAAGTCTAATTTGTTAGATAATGTATTAAACTAAAAGGTTTTATAGGTTAGAGGAATGGGTAGAAGTGGTGTCCTTTTATTGGGATGGAAAAGGACATGCATGGAATTTTTAGAAAAAGATTAGGTGTGAAAATGTTATTACCTAAAAACTTCATACAACAAATACTCAATAATATCAGCTTTATCGACTAAAAATGGACATAAAATATGTTTTAGAAAAGTTTATAGGTCCTTTGGGCCCATAATTGTAATGTTTAGTCTATAATTAAGCTTAGCTTGGCCTTAACTGCTGTGATTAATTTTAATCACTTTTACAAATAATTTTTGTAAAAATTTATCATGGTATTATTAAAATTTAAATACTATAATGAATAAAATTTTGTATGTTTTATTTTTTAAATTAAAATCACATAAGTGGAAAAATTATTATTAGTGCTAATTCTGTAAACGGGATGAAATAACGGGGTTTTAAAGTAGGAAAAAGTTCAAAAGTTTGTTGATATTTTTTATTTAGTTTCAAAGTGAAGTTAACCCCAAGGAATTTAATTGTATTATTATATTTAATATTCATCCAATTTTTCATTAAAAAATATTTATAATATCATTTATAATTAATATTTAATTATACAAAATGCTGTTTTAAACTAAAAAGTAGTATTTTTCACTAATAATAAAAAAATGAAGTTTAAAAGAAAAATACCAAAAAATCACCCTAGGATAATTTAAATATTTTTAATTAAAAAATTAAATTTATTTTATCTAATTAAATATATAAAAGTTTCTAAAATTACTTTTATTATTAAAATAGATTCATCCAAAAAAAATATTTTAAACATAAAAGGACTTTACCAACAATATTATCTTTCTTTGTCAATATGTTTTATTTATATGAAAAATTATTTGAAAAGTAGTTATTACTAATTTTAATAGATATGGTTATAATAATATTATTTAAATAATTAAAACAAAAAAGTGATATTTTGAAGAAACTAGGTGTTGTGTGCATCATACGCAGAGTTAGTGTTTCTTGTAGTGCAAGCCAGGTTGGTATTGTGTGTAGAGCAAGCCAAGTTGGTATTATGTATAGTGAAAGCCATGTTAGTATTGTGTGTGAAAGTAATGTTTTACTGATTGTTTAAATATATATATATATATATATATAAATATTTCTATTTTCATGTGAAATTAAAAAAAATATTGAAAAGAGAAATTAATTCAAAAATAATAATTCTCAAAATCTCACGGTGTTACATTCAACTCCCTTAACATTAATTTCTCCCTTGAAATTTTTATAGGTTGATAAATGTTTAATACTTGAAATTTTCATTAATATAAATCCACATAATAAAAATTAAGACTAAAACATCCCTTAAAAATAGAAATTTGGAACCATAACGATTACCCAAAGTAAAATATAAATGGGTTTCCACATACGAGAAAATAGGCTGGGAGTGAAGATTGGAAATGGAGGAAAAGCGTAAATATTTATAGGGAGTGATTGAGGTCATCAATCACAAAAAAGTGAATTATCAAAGAAAAGTTGAGGACCTAAAAGTCATAATTCTGTGATGATTTAATATGCCATCATCTTAACGAAAAGTAAGGTATTTTGATAATAATTTTTTTTATCACATTTACAATATTGGGTAATTCATGATAAATTTATGTAAAAAAAATCATTCTTGGGTTGTGATTTGAAATTTTTTTAATAAACTCATTACCACATGTAATGAATGTATAGAAATTAACATTGATTAATAAAGCACTAAAATAGGCTTTTAATGGATCTTAAGGCCCATAAAGAATAAAAAGTCAAATTATTTGTCTCTAAAAAAACAACATGGAATTATCTATTAAAATAAAATGTAACACTAATGGATCATAATAAATAATTATTCATTAAAAATAAATACACATTAACCAGGATATCACGTTTTCCAGTGGTAAGCGTCAAACATTTATAATCATTCGATCAGGGGTTCAAGACATGTGGCCTTTCCAGAAATGTTCGGTTGTAACCCAAAATACATGATGTCATTTTCTTTAATCGCACTAATATATAAGATATAAATCCTTTAAATAAGGTTAATAACTAATTATCCATATAGATAATGTTTTTAATAAAAACTCAGTGCAAAAATACCCCCCCTGAAGCTTGACTTCAACATTTCATGAATGGTTAAACTTATAACCCTTATCAAAGATGAAAAAAACCAAAACTTTAGAAGGAGAGTCAAAAAATTAGAATAACATTGTTTCCCCAGTATATAACCAAGTATCTCTTGGTTATCACATTCCAAACTTGTAAATACTCTTATCATTTATTCTCTTAAAATATGGAAATAACCTAAACTACGACAAATCATTTTAGAAAACATGAATTCTTACTCATTATAAATTATATTAGATTTACTCCTTAAATCCAAAAAAATTTGTAAACCTAATTAGTGGTAGAATAAACCACGTATAAATAGGTGCTTACGTAGTTCTAAGTTAATCAGTACCATTTTATTTACTTATTCATATCCCACGCATCTTTATCCATACAACATTATCTTAACATAAAGAACATATTAAGGGTGACCATCTCTTATTCAAAATATCATCTTTTCCTTGAATCACTTCACCAGTCTATAAGGAACTTTCAACATAATCTTGTAAATTTTGATAAAAAACATAAGTAAAATAATCATTTTATAATTCATCATTCATAACTTTTGAATATTAATACATAAATACTTTTATTTTTTCATCCTTAATAGATTAACAATGTTACCTCATCCTATTTCATAATACCCCTTTACTTTCACATTTCATTTGTATTCGCTTCATCATTAGCAATGTAACCATTACTCGCACCACCTTGTTGATTCTCTTCACGAACATTCCTCTTGAGACATTGAGTTGCATAATGACCATTTATTTTATACTTAAAACACCTAACCATCTATGATGATTTAGGGAGGCCAAAATTCAAATCCATTTCTTTAATTGAACTATACATTTTCCCTTTGAAGTCACTTTATTTGTGTCCTTTTCCACAGTCAAAACACCTTCTTGTTTTTCTAAGACATCCACTTAAGTGATTCATTCCACATTCCTAACACAAATGAAACCAAATCTTCTTCCTTCTATGATCTCCATTACCCTAAATCTCATCAAATTCCTTCTTTATCTTCCATGGTGAGTCTAAGAGTTGGTTAAGGTAAAGACTTCTAATCATGTTCTGCGAAAAATGATTAGTCATGATCATGACATCTTTCACTCCAGTGATTATCCAAATTGAATTCTCATTAGAAATTTTTTCATCACATTCAACATTAATATAGTTCCTTCCGGTTCCAACCATTGACTAAAACCAGAAGCGTAGTGAATTAATTGTCATAGCCGAAAACCACATAGTCATGAAAATAATTACATGTAGGATGTATAAATCATGAAACCTTCCACAATATATGAAACCTTGGGTTTATACTAGGTTATTCATATCTAAGTTACATATAAATACTTAAAGATGGTTTATGAAGAGTTTGTAAATTCCAAAAGCATATCCCTTGGGAGTGTCAAACCAGGTGTGCAGTAAGACCCATTATCATGTACCAGATTACCCTAATTCAAGACTAGAATAACTTTTCGGAGTTATTAACCCTAGGAACATCTATGCCAGATCCACATCTACATGTAGTATCCATATAGGGGTGTATTTCTTGGAAACCACTCACTTTATCCTTTAGTATAATTCTAGGACATTTTCTTAAGTGTTAACTCGTCCTTATACTTATCCTTAGAGACATACCTAGACATATTCTTAGAAATAAACCTAGGGATATCACTAAGGTTCTCTCATATAATTTTCCAAATGTTAACTATACCTTTTCTATGATACCAAATTAAGAGACCCTCACTTTAAAAATAAATACAATACATAACTTTTGTGGAATACTTAAATATTATAGAAAAATATGTGCAAAGAACATAGTTGGTATAATGCCTTTGAAAAAATGGAAACATAAACACAGGTACATATGCAAGCTAATGTATCTCCCACTAGGTTCTTCATGAGTAGAACCCTTCTTAAAAACATAAAACATAAAACATTTCTTCATAACTATGGGAAGGAAACATAGAAATTGGTGATCTCAAATTCTCAGTAAGTGTTAACATGGGATACATTTAAGCATAAACATGATCATAAGGGTATCAGAACATGGTCATAAACATAGAAGATCATACTCTACATATCAAAGATCATACACATGAATCAAGGAATAAATAACTACAGTTCACAAGACATGAATCAAAAGAAAGCAGTGGACATAATCCATGAAATCATAACATAAGAGTAAGACTAGGAATTGTGGAAACACATAAGAATATACTGATTTTAATAATAGACAAGGAATCCATTACAAGACAATATTAGTGGACAAATTCCTTTTCTAAATCAGGTGGACCCTGATTCCAGCCCTATATTACTGAATAGAGTAAACCCTTGTTCCTACCCTATATTTCCGAACCATGTAAACCCTCATTCCATCCATGTATTATTGAACATAGTAAACCCTCATTCTAGCCCTATATTAAAAAACTGAGTAAACCCTTGTTCCAGCCCTGTATTACTCAACCATGTAAACCCTCATTCCATATATGTATTACTAAACTGATTAAACCCTCATTCAATCCATGGATTACTGAACTGAGTAAACCATCTTTCCAGCCTTATATTTCTCAGGAGATATAAATATTTATCCAATGCATTGGTGGAATATATAAGTCACACACATTAAATAATGAAATCATAAATACATGTTTCATAAGATCATAAATGAATATATTATAATCCATGAAATGAAATGCGTATAATATACATGTAAACATATCATAACCTATAAAAACAGATATGTTTCATAATCACTTCATCATAAACAAAACTTGTCAAAAGAAGTGGGTTTCAAAAGTATATAACTTTTGAAATAGAAATGGGTTTTATAAGAATATTAAACATGAATAAGAAATCGGTCTATAAAGACCTTGACATTAATCATAACTCATTCATAGAATGGATATGAATGGAACCTTTAGATAATTTCCAATAAAGGCATGAGAAACATCAATAGATTTCATCTTAAATGGAAAATAATTTTAAAATATTCGCTAAAAACATTTCTTGAGTCAAATATCCTTTCCTATTTGAAAATGGATTTTTAATAAAAAAAACTAGTTGAAAATAATTTTCTTAAAAAATACCATTAAAAATTATAAAGAAAGAATTGAATCATTTTGGGAATGTTTTTCTCTGCAAACCATTAAAATAATCTTCAAAACATTTTAAAAAACTTTTTATTTGAAAACTCTTTAAACCATTTAAAGAATGCTGAAAATGTTTTGAAATAAATTTCTTTGAAAATACATTGAAATATTATAAAGAAATATTGAAATGTTTTTTAAAATAACGTTTCTTGAAAATTTATAAAGAAGCTTGAAAATATTTTAAAACCTATTTCTTTGAAAACATTTTGAGAACTTCTAAATAAGAATTGAATCATTTTGAAAACCTTTTACCCTAAAAGCATTTATAATAATTTTGAAACTATTTTGAAAAAAATCCTTGAAAATTACTTTTTACAAACATTTTCTTAAAGATTAAACTTTTTATCTTTTCAAAGGAAGTTTAGAATAAATGAATCTGGGTAAATCCGTACATGTCATATGAGGTCAAAAGAACATTAATTTTTCATAGTAAAAACGATTAAAAATGCCTTGTTCGAAAAAAAAGAATATTACCTTGAAGATATTGGAAAATGAGAAAAATGGTAAAGTTTTATTTTTTATATTATTGGTGAATGGTATATTATTCTTGGAAACCCTATTTAGAAAACATAGATTTCTAACAGAGGAGATGGTAACATCAGGTTTTCCAAAAAACACTTTCTTAACTAACTTATGTACGAATGTGTAGAAATTGGTAAAAATACATGAGTAATTCCTAAATAAAGAAAGTATAATGAAATTCTTTTATTTTATTGAGATATAGAACATAATAATTCATCAAAGGAATCATAAATGTAAACAATCTCGAAATGCGATGAGATTGTCTCAATAAAAACTTATAACATGGTAACTTTGGGTCATACACTCAATGTAAGTAAAGAAAATTTTATGAAGAATAGAATATCATAATAATAAATATATTTGTTATATATAATGTAAAATATAAATATATTCACCAAAAAATTATTTTAGGTGCATAAAAAAACATGAGTCTTGAAGAAGACAAATTGAGAAAAAACTGTTTTACCGATTTGGTAACTTTTGAAATGTAATCCCCATGAAAAAAGGATCATAAAATGGATATGTGGATACCAATAAATTTAACTATAATATACATAGAATAAAATCTTAGGTAGTACATACACCCCATATAAGGAAAGAGTGGTGAACATAACATTTATCTCACAGAAATTAAATGTGAGATGAAATCCCCTTACCCTGTGTCATTAATCTCTCTGTACTCATAAAAGACTATTGTATAACAAATATAAGTTATTATAAAACTTTTCTGGAAGAATATTATTATATCTATTACAATATATTGTATTATTATGACTTTATATTACCCTCTTGTTCATGATCATATGTTAAGGTTTCACTTCGGGTAATATAAACTTTATTCTTTGTATTTATCTTAATTTTTTATATCGTTGATCATTATAATTATATCATGATTATAGAATATATAAAATTTTATAAATATCAGGTATATTCAGTATAATAATATTATAATAACTTATATTATAATAAATTACGTAATGAAATACACTGTTTATGGAGATGGTAATCTGTACATACGTTTGAACGATGTTTTCCATTTTTATTATTGTATTGAAAGAAAGTATGTAAATGACATATATATATATATATATTTATGTTTATATATATATAATTATTACATTATAATTAATATATCATATATATCATATAATTTCATTAAACCTGTCCTTAATACATTCTATGTGGTCGGTGGATAAATCACATCACTTTGAGGGTGTAGTAGTCCACACATCCTCAAACGATATTATCATATTAACACCAAATGGAAGTTAAAAATATATGTGTTATAAAATTAAAAAATAAGAATAAAGACATTATAAATATAATATATTACATATATAAATATATTGTTTATTATAATGGCCACCATGATTGGTGATAAAGTAGATATGAACAATCATCATTTCATGAGGCAGTAGATCGATGTAAACAGAAACAGTATATTCAACATCCATTAGATAGAGGAGTGTGTATTGTAGGTACAAAACTTTTCATAAAAAATCCTAGTATATTTATGATATTTTTCTTTTCACATGATAAGGAAATAAAGAGAGTGTAGTTGGTGGAGAAGGAAAATAAAGGAAAGGAGCTCGATAGAAGACGTTACCTCTTAATTAGGTAACTCCTTTTGGTTTGAGCCAAAAGGATTCCTAGAGAGGGAATCTACCAAAAGTGAGGATTCAAGGTACAAGGGATGACTTTTTTGAGACTAATCGACCAGATAATGGTTGATATTATATTTTTTTTGAGGTATATGGAATGGGTAGAGGTGGGGACCTTTTATATGAAAGGAAAATGACTCACATGGAATTTTTAGAAACAAATTAGGCGTGCACATGTTATTACATAATGAAATCATACCAATCCAACAAAAATCAATAATGGAAGGTTTATGGACAAAATATTGACTATAAATGTGTGTTATAAAAGTGTATTTGTCATTTGGGCCCTTAATATTAAGGTTTAGTCTGTAATTATGTTTAATATGGAGTTAACCGTTGTGGTTAATTTCAATCACTTTTACAAATCATTTTGGTCAAAAATTAAGATGGTATTATTAAAATATAAAAATTTTACTGAATAAAATGTTTTATTTTAGATCACTTAAATTCCAATAACAGTAGCAGAAAAATTAAAATTAGTGCTAATCCCACAGACGAGAGAAAACAACCAGGTTTTAAAGTAGAAAATTCAAAAGTTTGTTATTATTTTTTATTTAGTTTCAAAGTGAAGTGTATCCTAACTAATTTCATTGTACTTGTATATTTAATATTAATATAATTTCACCATAAAAAATATTTATAATATGATTTATATTTAATACTTTATTAGACAATAAAGACGTTTTTCACTAAAAACCTGAATTTTTTTACTATTCATCAGAAAAATTAAGTTTCTCAGAAAAATCCCAAAAATTCACCCTAGGATAATTTTAATGTTATGAATTAAAAAATAAATTTTATTTTATAAAATTCAGTTTATAAATTTTTCTATAATTACTTTTATTATAAAAATGAATTCATCCCAGAAAACAATATTTTTAACACAAAAGGACATTACAACAAATATTATCTTTCATTATCAATATGTTTCATTTTTACAAAAAAAATATATTTGAAAAGTAGTTATTACTATTTTTAATGGTTATTATATAATTATATTTTTTAAATAATTAAAATAGTAAAGAGATATGTTTCATAGAAACTCAATGTTGTGGGCATCATACGCCAAGTCGATGTTTCTTGTAGTGCAAGCAAAGTTGGTATTGTGTGTAGTGCAAGACAATTTGGTATTTAATGTGAAAGGAATGTTTGAATTATTCTTTTAATATATATATATATATATATATATAAATATTTCCATTATCATGTGAAATTAATAAAAATTGGAATTGGAAATTAATTCGAAAAAAAATAATTCTCAAAATATCGAGGTGTTACATTAATACCATTTTTTCAAGAACCAACCTATTTTACCCCCGATCGGGGTACACAATTCGTCCCTTTGTTGGCCCGATGGGTGTCTATTATACACATTGTCTAGAAATTAGTGAATATGAATCAAAGATACACTATCGGGGACAATTGCCCCCCAAAAACATGAATAGAATAGAAATCCCACAAAGTATGGAATGACTATTTAGTATATCAAATGATCACACATATAAATAAAGAAGTTTCAATTATAAACCAATCCAAATTATGAAAAATAATGTATATATATATATTTAACAACTCATGAATTATAATACAGATCTCAAAAAATTTAAATAAGACAAACTTAGTGAACCAAATGACATGGCATGATACAATAGATAAATAAAATTACAAAAATAAAAGTAAAACAAAGACCTCAAATATCAATCACCACAGGACAAGTAAATCTCCACTAATAGAACCTTAAAATACTCAAAATAAAACTTGATATGAACTATTTCACTAAATGGAACTCGTGACGAACCTATAATATATATATATATATATATTTATATCTAGTAGTCATACCTTCACCTTACTCCATGATTACCATATTTTAAAACCTTTCAAATATAGTTTGAAATAATAAATAAAAAATTGAGTTTTTATGTTATAAATCAAATAGGTTACATGATACCATTCCATAAAATCATTTTATATAAAATAAAAATTTCTATCCACTTATTTTTAAACATGATTAACAACATTTCATAAAAGTATGGGCATAAAAAAGAGGGAAAAAGTTCCAAAAAATTTACCCATGTAAAATATTTTCTTTTCAATGTAATGTATTATTGAATAAATTAAATTTTTTTATGGGTAACAATATTAGTGAAATATTACTTATTATCCTTAAATTAATAATGTTCCTAGAAATGAAAAATACTAACCTAATACTGATTGAATAATTAATATTGTATGAATAAGCTTGCAAAACATCAATATAATGAAACAAAAATAAACATTAATGGAAGTAAAAAATGGAGTAGAAGAAAATGAATGATAATATATATAGAATATACCAATAGAAAAAATATATGATGTCATGGGAGAATCCATTTGGGGAAGTGTGGTTAGTCTCACCTGAGATAATACATTAGTAATTAGGCTAGTTCATGAAATTGTTGGAATGGATCTATAACTATGACATTGGAATGTGGGAACACCACATCTACTTTCTTATCATGTGAAGTTTGGGGGGCCTTGTAATATATAGGTCAAAAAACTCAATTGTCTTGGTTTTTCCAAAAGATAGTCGTAAGGGGTTGAGGAAACATTTACCATTTAAAAAAATATCAATAGTTACAATAACATGGAATCTTAATGAAATTCTTCATCAAATCCCCATATATCTCTTTCAGTAAAAATACATATTTTATATAATAAATTCTAACTAGGGTTTATGTAGTAGATTTTAGAAATATCATATAATATAAAAACCATTTCATTAAACACCAAACTGTGTAAAAATACTTAAAATCCTTTTAAACATGTTAATAATTTATAATTTCCACTAAATAATCAAGATAGTTTATCAATATGGGTCAAAAATAAATATATAAAGAAGGATAAAAGTATATATAAACTTTATGAAAATGAGGAAACCTATTTTCTTAATCCTTTTACTAAAAAACTTGATTTTCATTGAGCAATTTCCTTTAAAACATTTTTACTAAAAACTAGTCTCCCTTATAAATGTTTATGAAAACTCATTATCATAAATAAATTTTATAAATAATGTAAAAACACATAAAGATACTACCAATATTATTTATGGATAACTAATTACATATTTAATAATACTTATAATATGAAAATATTATCGAAAATGATGGAACAAAATCAATGAAATTTATTTAAAATGGTTTACATGGAGCTAATTACCTGAACTAATGAACCACATATCGATCTCGAGCCCATATAATCATAAATTTGGTCTATTAGAACCTAAATCAATCATAAACACAATGAAATTAAAACAAGACTCTTAAAATAAAAATCCCACATTGGAATAACCAGATCCAAACATATCAACTGAATTAATAGCATAAAAACAATTATCCACATTATGTAGTCAACTAAAAAAGTACTCCAAGACATAATCTATAAAAAAAGAAATATTTATCCCAATATGATAACTAATTTTACCCAAAATTTCCCTAAAACCTAATAAAAATCCATGGAAAGACATATCTCAGGATAAATGGTGAATTGTAGCTCAAATATTATCTTTCAAGACTTCTTCTACAAGATGCACACCAAATCTCCTAAAGAGAAATTATTCCACCATGCCTTGGTAGAATTGGCCAACAAAAAACCCTAATTAGATAAGAAAATTATATATATGATCAACGAGTAGAAATAAATTATGGTATGGAAGGAGAACATACCATGGTCATTGAAGAAACACCCTTGATGTACATGGATCAAAAGGAGGTAAAAGGAAGCCAATGGATATCCAATAAGGTGTCTCCCCCTTATTTTTTGTCAAATGAGGGGAGGTATAATCATGAAATATTTTAAATAGGGACTAAAATATTATTTTAAATAAAATCCATAAAAACTACCTAGGCCTCGGTTCACGGTGCGACCCATATGTGTCATAATGTCAACACCTCAAGATCGAGGAGCGTAATCCCAAATTTGAAACCATGTTGTAATGAACACCAGTGGTTATATATTAAACCACCAATGCTTTAAAAATTAGATAGATTCATCTCCATAACTTCCATACCTGAATCCTTACACCAGACATCTACAACCAAAATATCATGAAAACCATTAAATACATAATTAAAACCCCATTCCGAGACCAAAATTTGAAAATTCAAATTATTTTAGAATTTTAAAAATTTTAATGACTTGGTTCATTAAGTTGATATATTTTAGTTAGTGTCCAACTATTTTATAATCACACTCTACATGGTAATGGTGGTACCTAAGAATATGTTAAAGATTCATGACCATGGTAATGTAAAGGTCCCTACAATGTTAGACATATAACACAATAAGGTTTCTTAAAAATTATGAGAATGTTTCGAACTAAGACACGAGACTAGATTTAGATGTATATTTTAAATATGATTTATTTTTCAATATTTTTGAATTAATTTTATGTAATTTTCCCATGGGGATCCTATTTGGGAGTATAAACCTTATATGAATTTCTTGGAAGTTCACTATGTTATTAAATGCATTCAAGTTTACTATTGGATAACATTTAATTGTGTTATCTTTCTTTGTTCTACCTTTTTTAGGACACGTTTATGATATTTTTTATGTTGTGATTATGTTTTTCTAAAAAAAAGTGTATGGTCTCTTCATGTGTTATATATATATCAATATTTCCCATCATTTTGTAGTATACAGAATATGTGGGGTCGCATCTAAAGTATATGGCTACGTAGATTAGTCATGATGAAAGTCAATGGAACTAATGATATTATATGGACTAACTAAATTGGGGATAATTTCTATACTAATTATCTCGAGTCATTATCATTTTGGTAGTTAATACTTCTTAAAAAGTATACCAATATTTTATGGTAGTACAACCTAGATTGAATAATCAATCATCTAGGGAGACATCACATCTAACCCATATGACTATCTTCCTAAGAGGCTTCACATCTATCCTATATAATCAATATCTCTAAAGGCATCACATCCAACCATCATAATCAATATCACAAGAAGAATAACTTCTAATATGGATTACATAAATCACAGGATGTATCATATATAACCCACACAAAAAATATATCTGAAGGAACCATATCCAACTCACTCCATAACCATATTAGGTTGAGGAGAACCAATCTTGACATGCATGAATATATATATATATATATTATCATTTTAAATTAATATTAATTATATATCATAATAAATAACACCCAAAAACCAATAGGTATATTATTTTTGTAAAATAGATACATAACCGTATTATCACTATAATAAAATCTTCTGATAGAGGCAGTTTTTTTTGAGTTGGTGGTGATTTAAACTTACTCCATATGGTTTTGTGATGGTTTCAAAAAACCTCCTCTAATCTTGGCATAGACATCCAACTCATGTTGGATGTTTTCATTTAGTAGTTCTTTTTAGGAACCATCCTAGAATTCTTGTTTAGCAGCAATTACCCGTGCCAAAAAATTGTAATGATATTTTGAAGGTTTACACAAATTCTATATATGGATTTTAAAAAAAACCCAACTACAGAATCTAAAGCCCCATAAAATCCAAAAATAATTCAATTAATATGATTAAAATAATATCCATGTTCACTACAACCAACAATGAGATCATATAATCATGAAGGTAACAAACATGGGTTACCATCATGTAAAAATTAATAAACAAGTCTAGGAATAAATTAAAATACACTACAAGAAAAATGACTATAGTCACGAATATATAGCCTCATTTTAATGAATCCACAGCTATTGCTTAATTTGTAGCCATGATTTAATTAAAATTGTGGCTATATGTTTATTTGAAGCAATGGGTTTTTAAAAACTATGGCCATAGGGTAACTTTTTTATTCAACCAAGAGACTCTCAGATGGGGATCATCTATGGACCCTCACATGATTCTCCGTACGAGTCTCCTGTTTTGTCACCACCCTCGCAAGATCTCCCCGATTTATGCTACTGCTATAATGAGCACACCCACCTCCCCACTAAATATTCTCTAAGGCATCCTTCCCATGTCCTCCTCTGGAATGCATTTAATGCGGCCATCCCACCTCCCCACTAACGTTGTTCTGAGGCGCCCTCCCCACCACCTCTTTCAATGTGCCTCTGATGCGACCACCCCACCTCCCTGCAATCCTACTCCTCACATATCTTTTTCACTTACACATACTAAATATGATTACCCAGAAAATGTATTTACGGTTTTCTATTATTGGTTTGATGAAATCCATTCTTATTCTCCTTCACTGCATAGTATCTACCCTATCTACAACCTAGGGTTCAATTTAGTATTTCTTCTAGTGGGTGAATTTTATTATAGTGTTATAATTTTTTCTGATATTATGGAGGTATAATTTACTAAAATTAATCAAAATATCATATTCTCTATTTTTTTCATCTACACTTTCTTGTATGAAATATTATATCTTTTATGTTGGTTGATTATCTTGTTGAAAGTGGAATGTACTTTTTCCTGAAAAAACTAATTATTTGTTACATAAAATTTCTAGTTGCATGTGACATGTATTTATTTCAGTTTCCTTTGAAGTTTTCTTTCTTTTTCTTATGTATGAAATAATTAATATAAAATTTACTCCCCATCATAACCAGATCATGTAGCTTTTATTGATTGTATCTAGTCATGAAACTTATTTATAATCAATTAATCAATAGGACAACAAAAAATTATAGAAGGATCTCTGATAAATCATTAAAAAATTAATATTTCACTAATTCTATGAGATAAATCTTAAGTTATCATACATATATATTGTTAAATAACGTCATATACAATAAAAGTAATTTTTAATTTTATTTTCATGCTAGTAATTCATTATACCACTATTGTGCTTTATCTTCTTTATTAGTTCTTTTCTAAAGGGCACACTTGAGTTTGTGACATAGTATTTCCTTTTAACATCATTTGTAAGGTATTATTGATTAGTTTAATTTTATTATGGCTTTAGGAAGTGAAAGCTGATCTAATCCCATGTTGAGGACCTACCAGATTATGTAATAATATTCAAACCTACCATTTATAATGACTAAGTCTTGGGGTAAAATCATTCTAAAATTTTCATCCATATAAGAAAACTTTATAGGGAATTAAGGATGCAATATCATGAACCACATTGTATTATATAATATCCTCTATCTATTTTTAATTTTTTTTAATTATTTTATTTTGGGTTTTTATATGATAACTTCCACTGTTATACTTTATAAAATTTATCAATTTTATTTTTAATGTATGATTTTTGTGTCTGTTTCTCGATCCCTCTATATATTATTAAGTACTGATTCATAACTTAAATTAAATTACTTTTTATTTTATTAATTATAAGTAATTTATAAATGTAATATATGTTTGTTAGTGAATATCACTGTACCATTTTATTGAATAAAACTTATTTTTTTTCTTACTCTATCTATAAAAAAATCTCAAGATTGTGAATGATTCATCTCAAAATTCCCAAAATTTAGTTATGTTCCTGCTACTCGATCCATTTTAATAGTATTAAGGAAGGATTTTTATTTGATCTTTAACCAAATTAATTGAGTATAAATGATTAAATATATTCTCTGGTTTTTGTAATGTTAATATTCTCTTGTTGAATTTCTAAAATTTTATTTTATTTTGTTATTTGGGGGGTGTCTTACATATTTATCTTCTGGATAGAAACTAATTTTAAAATAAATTCTTGGTTGTATGATAATATTAGTTTAAGAGTTCACTATGATGCACCAGTTCATCCATATATTAGAATGAAATATATTGTTGATGAAAAAAATGCATTTTTTTGAACTTACCCATTGATGTATTTTCAATATTTTAGGGACCATTTGGTATAAGGAATGATGGTCAGCAAAGGAATCAGCATTAAAAAAATATAAAAAAAAATAAAACAGTATATAGAATAAAATTGATAATATGATAAAATAAAAAAAATAAAGAAATTATTTTTTTAATTAATAATTATAAATTTTTAATATTTCTAATTTGAAATATACAACATTATTTTATATCCAGTTCAATTCCATTCTATTAAAATTTATTCCATTAGTAAATTCATAACAAATGGCTCCTTCATGATAGTTTTTTTTCTACTGCCAAACATATTCATATTAACTACAAATATTAAAAATATTACTTTGGTTGTTATCTTGTGAAACTAAAAAAAAGAAGTAATGGAAAAAGTAATGAATCACCAGGAACTAAAAATAAGTAATGAAAAAAAAGAAGTAAAAAGAAGTAATGAAAAAAATAAGTAATTAATAGTCCAATAAAAAGAAGTAATGGACGTAAAGAAGTTGTGAAGAATTCATATCATGGTCTTGGAAAAAAATCTACTAGGGTGGTGCAATTGGACACCACTATGAATCATTACATAGATGTCAGGGATGAATATATGGTTAAATTTTGGGACATTGATGATTTTAATGTACAAAAAACTACTTATGCATATGATGGGATACTGGTAATATTTTAAAACAAAGGTTTCTTATCATGGTGTCATTAAGCTAAGCTAAACTTTTTCCAGATTCACTGTAGGATTCACCCTATATCCGATTTAAAAAGGTGGGAGTACTGGTTATTGTTTGAGATAATGAAATGGTTTTAAAATCCTTAAAAATTTAGATGGTAAGAGGCTGATAAGGGTTCTGTAGAATTATAAATTTGATCCATTAAGGATTACATTAGTATCCATAATGAATGTGAAATTATAAAAAAATAAATCCCAATTGACATTTTTTAGAAATTTTATTACTCATGTTGTTATTTTACTAATGTTCTGTTTGTAGTTCAGGCCCCTTCCATGTTCTCATATACTCCATATAATGCAACTATTGAAAAAAGTATCATAGATTGTCCTCCACCAGTGGCACCCATTATTTGATTGGTGAGTTGATGTGGGTAATATTTTGTTGTTGTTCACATTATTAATTATATTTAAATTTGAAATTTAATATACATAATCATTTATATTTAATTTTATTTTTATTTTCCCTAATTTATATTTTACACGAGTTTGTGATGAATGGTGATAATCAAAGTTTGATTGATGTAAAACTAAACATCTATGACAGATCCAACAGCAAATCAAAGATACAAAAACTGATAAAAATAAATGAATATTCACAGTTCCGCTCCCTACATCTTTCTTATCATGACCCAATCCATACTGGGGCTCAATCCTCAACTACCCCAAACCTTCCTCTATAGGCTAGGGGTAGGCGACTAGCACCGAAGGCAAAACAAACTAGGGGGGATTTGACTATGAAACTATACACACACATGCATCCAACTCAATGCATATGTATAGAAGAAAATATAGAGAGATAAAACACTACTATAAAAAATAATCCAATCACATATAAATCAACCTCTAAATACTAAAAGTATATGAAAATAAAGCTAAAAGGAAAATGGGAAAAAATCCACACTTAACAAAAAAAGTGACACAACCAAACAACTGGTGGAAAAGTGAAACAACTAGGAGAGTACCTCTCTTGAATCAAAATTTAAGACCACAAAATTCACTCCAGGAATGCTGTATCCCTATGCTCTTATGGTATCATGATAAACTTGTCTGTCATCTACAATGACACACCAAATGCGGGAAAAGCCCAAGTAGGGGTGAGTGTAAAAATACTCAGTATGATACCTTGAAGGCTCATCGGAGTAGCAAGAGAGGTACTGAAGAGGGGAGTGGTAAGAGATATAACATAATAAGAACATTATAGGAATAATCTATAGTAAAAGGAGTGTATATCCACCCAACAATAGATATGTTCATTCAAAGAAACCCAAATGAGTGAGGGGATCTCCATCTCACAGCTCAACCTAATTAGGTGAGTATCCATCATTCCAAGGGTAAAAACAATCTATGATGTCCCGCATCTCATCGCAACTACCTAGGAGGCACAATCTAAAGGGGATCAAGTCACCACACCTCGATACTTTCTTCTTTGGGTGGTACTGATTCGCCTGCAAGATTTTGGGTCGTGTCACAAGGACGCACCATGGTGGGGAAAGCACCCATCTTTCTCATGAGTCATTAGGTAAGGCAACCACTCCTTATAACTATGCTGCACATACATGGTTCCTTCTCTGGTATTCATTTAGAAACACCACTTCACATCCCCTCTAAAGGGTAAACTCACCACGATCGTCGAGGAATGCCACTACCCATCCTAGCTAGATAGTAAGCCTAGTACTATCGTCGGGGAATTCCAATACCCATACCTACTATAGGGCAGTCCCAAATCTATTCTGGTCATCCTTTCTAGAATGTGGATCTCATAAAATCATTGAAGAACTCTGATCATCATTGTGGGATGTTACCTCTTGGAAAATCATCTAGGAACTCTGATCGTCCCTGCTGGATGGTACCTCTCTGAAAATCATTGAGGAACTCAAATATTTCATGCTAGATGGTACCTCTCAGAAAACCACGCCACTATAGTCATCGGTTGTCACCCTGGATAGGCATCACATTTGGAAAAACTCACATCGTATCCCAGAATCCACTATAGTGGGTAACATCGTATTCTACGCAGAAAAACACTATGGATTGGCTACTCATATTCCATAGTCTGAGTTCAAAATAATGATATATGAGAGATAGAAGATTTGTAAAGTGGTACATAGTGTGTGTGGGCCCCACACATTGTGTGGAACCACCTATTCACCTAGTCATATAACTTTCCATTCTCATGTACTAAACTGCAAATCAAGTACCCCTAGGTGTGCTAGTGTACTCCCAGAGTGCATGATATCTCTACCCAAAGAACTGATGAGTGCAAATTTCTCATTGTTAAATCGAAGGGATAAAATGTAATTTTACTGATGAACCTCCTCAAATGGCACAATATAACCAAACAGATTACAACATTGTGATCCTTGGAGAAAAATTCACAAGATTGGCAATTCATTTACATAAACTGATATCCGATGGAAAGTCATACATCGTTGCACAACACCTGAATGGCGTCACATGGGGCCCACACCTTGTTCCCAAAACAAATTATATGGATCATTCCATTGTGAAACTCATGGAAAAAAACACGAGATGGACTACCCATTTGTTCAATACTGATACTCTGTGAAAAGGTTGAATTTCACCACAACACGTGCGAACCAGGCATCATGGGTCCCATGCCTTGATCTTTATCTAAATGCCTAAAATTGGTCTTGAAAAGTGTGCCACAATTTCAGAGCCACAATACCTCTGAAGGATCGCCAATATAATGTTGTATGAAAGAGTTACGATAGATGAAACTTTTCATGACATTATTATTATTATTATTATTATTATTATTATTATTGAGGTGTTTATGGATCTAATCCACAATCCAGAATTTAATTTCCAATATTGGACATAAAATTTCCATCTTAAAGAAAGGTTCATGTCACTGGTGACAACAGCTCAACCGAACGTTGCATGCAAGATTTTTGGTGGGGTGGAGATTTAACTATATTATTAAATCCATAAATTCTTAATAATTTTGTGGGCTCAGGTCGCAGGGCGGATAAAATTGTTGGAAGTAGTCCTCAAGAGACTGTATCATCAATGGGGTCGCACTTCCACTGGTGGATCGATAATTGGACTTCCTGAGTGAGATTTATGGGGTTAAACAAATTAATAATAATATTATTAACTATAATTTTTTTTATTTTTTTTTCTTATTTATTTATTTTCCTTCAACCCTTCCCCTAAGGATTCCACCCACCCCCATATTCCTCATGTAGCTGCTACACCTACACCCCTAGTTGCCACCCTTCAGCTGCATGTCATCGCCACCTCCAGCTACCTGTCGACTCCACCTTGGCCCCACTCTGCCTAACTCGCTTAACACGAACATCGTCGCTACCACTCGGGACCGCCTGCTCCACCGCGTCGGGCTACCTTTCAGACCACTGACCATCACCACCTGCTCCGCTGCATTGGGCTGCCTCCCAGACCACTGACCTCCACCTCCTTCTTAGTGCCAGACCACCCTACTTGTGCTGGACCACCCTTCTCGTGCCAGACTGCATTCCTGCACTGTCATTCCGGATTCCCCTTAACCACACACCGTCACACATTTGGTGAGCCAACACACATTAAATCCAATCCAAATTCATGAAATGATCTCATATCTGTGATCCTCGGGTTGAGATCTCCAAATTCATATTCCACACTCAACGAAACATTGAGTTTTTTACACACTTAATTTTTTTGGCAATGAAGAACACACAATAAACATGAGAATAATGAATAAAAAAAGATCATGGTCTATGGGGGGATCAATGGTCATGTATGTTTGGCCATCACCATTTATTATCACGAATATGAGGAATTTAAAAATAGATATTTATCATACTTCAATAATTTCAATTTCAAAATAAACAAGAAGAAATTGGTTCAACCAATTGTTTTTCAATCTGAAAATTAATTTATTGATTTAATTCATGTTCTTCATGAAAAATTCAACTGGGGTAAGGAACCCAAAACGATAATTATTACCTCAATTTTGGATGAATTATTATTGAAGAACACACCTACTTATGGAGGTGGGTGATCTGTTTCATTTCTCGTCCTTTGATCTACCTTTGGGCAAGGGTTCTCCATTATTCATTCGTCGTTCTCCATCATGGATGAGTTCATATATAGAAGGTTTGTGCTCTCTCCAACAAATTGCATGGATTATGAGGAAAAACCCCTTTAATATCATATTTATAACCTCTGATTAGGTTTAAAAAAATAATATTCAAATAATTAATTAAATAATCATTTAATCATTTAATTATTTAATTATTTCCCCATGATGGAACATCAGCCGAACACCTAACACCGAAAAAGGTTATATCCTATCAATGGTAAAACCCATGTTCTAAAATCAATGGTGCCTTTATATTTCCAATCTGAGTCCCCATATGTGATTTATTTGGGTTTGAGAAATTAAATGAATAAATTAATAATTTAATTCATCCATTTAACATACCACCAACAAGCGAGGGGTCCGAACTTCCTACACCGACAAGTTTTAAGTTGTGCTAAGGGGAAAATTCTTATTCCTGACCCAACCATAGTCTCATATTTCGGGTCCGATCAACTATTTATGAGTTATCCCATTTTTATTAATCAACTGTGCGTAATAGAAAATATAATTAATATTTTTATAAAATTAATTCCTTGCACACTAGGCCTTATAATTTCACAGCATCTCAGCATCCCACTCTAGAATAATATTTGTAAATATTTGAATGTCTTATTAGAAAAAAAACCACATATCTATATTATTCCCTTATTCAATATTTTTTTCCTCAAAAAGAAAAACTGGGGAAAATACTCGGGATACTGAGCTCGCACATAGTTCTCCCACTCTTAGGAAAACTCCTGGAATTTTTTTTACTATAATAGAACGCGAACCAAAGGGATGGTCCATCCTCATATGGTTTTCCCATAGAAAAGAGTCTCGTGATTCCATCCTTATGATTATCCATATGGTGAAACACCCATGGATATCTGGTCATGTAGGATTTCACAGTCAGTGAATCACAACCGAGACTCCCTTAGGCACTCAAGAATAAAAGGAGTCTACACTATTGATTGAAGAAAATTTATACCATACTGCTCCACAAGGGTCAGCTGTAGGGAAGTCAACTACTCTAAAACTTCTTGCACTAGGTGAGCCTGGGACTTCCCACACATAATTCCAAGGACATATACTACATAACTACACCTTGAGTGAAAAAGTCAGTGGGGATATTAGACCATGCTTCTACTATGCTGTCTGGACCCCATATGACCACATACCTGAGACCGATCATGACAAGATCCACTACATTGAGATCCCATCGTCGGGCATCTTCTAGCTACAACAGATATCTTCGCTATGTAACACTCACTACCACAACCACTTGTATGGTGTTCTTCTGACAAAAATATATCTATTGCCAATGTCTGATTCAGCACCTTAGAATAGGTGGGGATGCACAAGGGTACAATGATAGAATAAATATCTCATCAGATTCCCTACTCAAACTTCTTTTCTTGGAAGTAACCATTATAGATCATGTCCAGAGAGTAGTGCGCAAGGTCTATGATCCTAGTCACATACTCAGTCGTTTTCATCCCTCCCTTCTATAACTGGAGGAGATCTTGAAGTCAAATGGAGAATAAGCATGAGGGGGATAACTCATCACAAAATAGCTGTTAGAAGTTTTCCCCAGATAGTGATAACTCATCATGTATTTGAGTAACCAAGCCCCACCATTGTCCAGCTCTTCTGGGGAAAAGGTAGGCTGCCAAAGCCACCATCTGAACTACCCATGTCCGTATAGCCTGTATAGACAGACCAACAACTCTAGAAAATTCTCCACTGTCTGAGGGTCTGGCTCACCACAATACCTTAGTTGTCTTTAGAGATGTAACTCATGAAGTGTTCTCATCCTGCACACATCCTAAGACTACTCTGTTGGGGATATTTGATGCTCAATAGGGAGGGGTGTTGCTACCTGCACACATAGAGAAAGGGGATCACATGATGGGTCCTGAACTGAGGCCTCGTCGCTCATGGGATTGTTATTACGAATCATATCTAGTATCTAGGATGGATTTCTTCACAGAGACATCTTGAATGTTTTCAAGGAGTACTTCGGTAATATGAGCATATCTATATATCAAAAACGATGGGGAGATGACTCAAGATGGAAATTCAAAGACTCAATCCAATATGATGCTTGTACCATTTTTCCCTGCAATAGGTTTCTTAGGGTTCTGAGTCAATAAGTTGGTAATAAAGGTCCCAGTGAATGGATATATCGGCTGCCCGTACCATCACTGGACTCCCAGGCTTGAGATCCACTCTTGAAAAACTTAGACACTATTTCAATAAACCCAACCAATATGTTTTTAGGGAAATGTCTGAATAATGTCCCAATGGAAGAACCACCTTTGATACCACGTTTTCACAACCTGGACCGTACTGGGGCTCAAGCCGCAACATCCCCAAGCCCACCTCCATAGGCTAGTGGATGTCGACTACCATTTAAGGAACGACAAACTAGGGTAGGCCTTTGTATGGTAAACAGTACACACACACGGCCAACTCAATGCATAAGTGTAGTGTAAAATAAAGATAGATACAAAACTACTGTAAAAAGGAAACCCAAAATATTTGCATCTACCTCTAAATAGTACAATTACAAGAAAATTAAAGCTGGAAGGAAAAGTGTGAAAATCCACACCCAACTAAAAAAGTGACAAAACCTAGTAAACAGTGAAAAAGTAAACCAACTAGGAGTGTCCCACTTCATAATCCCAAACTATAACAATAGCACGTAGTCCAAGCACCCTGTATCCCTTAGCTCTTCTAATATCATAATCAACATGCATGTCGTCTACAAGGGCACACCAAATGCGGGAAAATCCCAAGAAAAAGTGAGTATAAAAATACTCAGTAGGATTATTCAAAGGCTTGAGGGGGCACAAAGAGAGGTACTTAAGAGGGGAACAATAAGAAATATAATATAATAAGACCAATACAAGAACATGGTACAATAAAAGTAGTGAATCTCCACACAAGAATAGATATTCTCATTCAAATAAACCCCAACGAGGGAGTGAGGGGATCTCCATATCACAACTTAACCCAAGAAGGTGAGTAGCCATCAGTACCAAGTTAAAAACCATTTATGATGTCCCTCATCTCATTAAAAATACCTAGGATTCATAAGGAAAAGGGGACCAAGTCACCACACCTCGATACTATCCACATTGGGTGGCACTAACTCACCCGCATGGTGTTGGGTCATGTCACAAGGACATGAATTTGTTGGGAAAGCACTCCTCTATCTCATGAGTCCATAGGTAAGAAAAACATATCCTTGTCACTATACTAAACAGATGAGGGTCCTACTCTGGTAGTCATCGAATAACACCACTTACAAACCCCACAGGAGGGTAAACTCGGCACGATCAATGAGGAACGCCACTACCCATCCTAGCTAGGGGGTAAATTAGGTACTGTCATCGGGGAAGGCCACTACCCAACCCAACTGGAGGGTAAGCCTGAATCTACATATCAAATCCCTACTGGAAGGTGCCTCTCAGAAAAATTATCAAAGAAATATGATTATCTAGGCAAGATGGTACCCATTGGAAAATCATTGAGGAATTCTAATCATCCTTGCTAGATTGTACATCTCATAAAATCATCTTGGAACTCTGATCATCCCTGCTAGATGGTAAATCTTAGAAAATCACACCACTGTAGTCATCGAGTGCCACCCCAAATAGGCATCTCATCTGGAACATCTCGCATCATATCCTAGAAGCCACTATGGTGGGCACCATCACATTATACACAGAAAAACACTTAGTATATGCTACTCATATGCCAATTTACAAGTCCAAAATAAGGAGATACAAGAAATAAAGGATTCGTAATGTGGTACACGGTGCGTGTGGGGACTACACATTGTGTGGCTCTACCTCTTCTCCTAGCCATGTACCTTTCCATACTGTAGTACTAAACTATAAATCAAGTACCCATAGGAGTGATAGAGTACTCCTAGAGTGAATTATATCTCTAAACAAAAAGATGACGAGCGTGTATTTCTCACTGTTCAACCATAGGGTGAAAACGTAATTTTATTGGTGGACCTCCTAAAGTGGCACCTGATAACCAAATGTATCACACCGTTGCGATATTTATAGAAAAACGTGAAAGTTTGACTATTCATTCACCCTGAATAGACATCTGATGGAAAAGTCATTGTAACAACCCGAGAATTCATGTTTTATGTAATGATATGTTTTCCCTTTTAGTTGGACCATCTTGCTTTAAAAAGAAAATGAAAATAAACGAAAAACGTAACAACAAGCATGAATGAAACTCTCTTTTATTAAGAAACTTGACGTTTACATCTTCCCACAATCAAAACATCACTAACCGAGGATTCCAACCAAGAATCCGATTACAATGACAGGAAGATTGCTTAGAACTATTAGGAGCCCGAGTATGTGGTAAGGATTTCGAGCATCCATCATAAGGAACGTAAGGATTGCTGAAGCCACCGCGACCGTGCTCAACACCAAGGGGATCATACGAACCATCCTTGCTTCTCCTTCAGCCACTTGAGGTAAGGGTCACCGAGACCCAATCCTTTTATAAGCACCAAAGAAGACCGTTGGACCTCAAACGGTCACAAATCTGACCGTTGGACCTCAAACGGTCATAAATCCGACCGTTGGAATAAAATGATCCGAATGTTACATGTGTAGTTTTCTTTAATGTTTTAAATGACCTCAAAGTTAATTATCCTTTGTTTTCAAAAAATAAGATTTGTATTTTATGTTTTAAAAGGAAATAATTAATATTATTTTCTTCTTCCATTTTTTGTTTAATTTATTTTCTCTTTTAAAATGGTGGACTAATGTTCTGGTGAAGTTTTACTTCTTTCACAAATATAAATGTACACACACTCGGTTGTAGATGTACATATATTTATGTTATGACAAACTGTATGTTCCCTGAATTATACCTATTTTTCTAAATTATATATATAAGTAATAATAATACCAATGTTCGCAACATGCTTTTATAATTAATATTTTTTTTTAAATTATGTCAATGTTTCGGTTTCTTGCTTTACAAATTCTTGTGGTTTAATGTTGAAATTTACGTTAAAACACTTTTAATGGGGTAGTTTATTTAATGTTTTGTATTGAATATTAACGGTGTAAACAATGTTAATGTAAAATAGGGTGGAATGAACTAATTAATATACACTTATATTAAATGACCCATGACGTTTTAAATAATAAAGGTTAAAAATAATTGAAGATTAAATAAGAATGGTTTAATAATAAAAATATAAATTAGGCTTGATTAAATTATTTGACAACAGAATTTTTATTAAAATAATTAAAGTTGTAAATAATTGTATGTTAAATAATGATAAAGTTTTATAAAAAAAAACTTTGAAACGCGGGTAGGGGGAGAAAGGAACCCGTGTTCCCTCCTGTTTTTGCGCCACATCTTACCTCAGCCGCTGGATCGGGTTGATTTAATCCCAGCCGTCGGTCGCTTTCTCCTCCTCCACGTCGCATTTCGCGTTTTTCTTCTCCACGTCGCACTCATCTCCCTCGCGCCGAACCAGCAGCGCTGCTGCACCTTTCTTTTCTTCTTCGCCGTGTAGACCCAGCAACACCCTTCTTTCCACGCACTGATCCCGACCTTGGATCCCCGTCGCCTCCCTTGCACGATTTCGGCTTTAAGACCTGGTTGCACCGCAGGCTTGAGGGTTGTCTTGCACCGGTTGGGAAGGTTTTGCACCGAGGACCGAAGTCTCTCCGACCTTCAGGCGACGCTCCGGCCTTCCTCCTCTCCTCCTCCTCTTCATCAAGTACTGGTAAGGGTCTTTTGGTTTTTTTTTTCAGTCTGTGTAAATACCGGGTATGTTCTGAGTTATATATATATTTATACAAGTTATATATGTATATATATATATATACTCCATGTTTGTACCTTCGGGATCCTGCTGTTGCACCCTTCTCTTCCTCCTTCACGTCGAGCTGGTAAGGGTTGCTTTTCTTTTTTTTTTCCAGTTTGTGTAAGCACCGGTTGTGTATATAGTTATATACACGTTTTCACTATATATATATAAACATATATATATATATTCTATGCCCTCGGCTTCTAGATCTGGTTTGCTGCACCTTGCTCCTCCTCCTTCTCGTCGATCTGGTAAGGGTGATATTTTGAAACTCGGTTTGGGTTCATGTTTGTTTTTCATTTTATGTTATTTTATATTTTTCATATATAAAAATATACATGTTTTATGTTTTGAAATATAAACGAGGAAGATCAAATTTTAAGTTATGTTTTATTACAATTCGACTTATATATATATACATGTTTTTCTTTTGTATGAAACCGCTTCCAAGTCAGAACTGTTTTTGTGTACATCAAATTAAGACAAGATTTGTGGGAAACCAAAGTATGAATAAAACCGAATTCCTTCACAAGTGATAAGTTGATTTCCTTGTGTGCTTATATAAAACCCTATCTACCCCCTTTTTGTTAGAAAATTTATGTTCTTAAGAATATGTGAATCATGTAATGAATCAATTGAGTATTATTTACTTAACTAAACCAATGAGACACATAGACACAATACACGGCTTCGTGTGTTACATATATACATAACTGTGGACTGATTGACAGTATTTTTGGCAAACGAAAGTTAACATTGTTTGGTGATTGTTTTAATTCTTATCCATTTCTAGAACTCTGAATAGTTACAAGAAATGACACTTGCCTTGTTTTTAATTTTCTAGCACATTATGGTTCCAAAAGGAGATGTTTTAAAGATATCCTTAAGCCTGGAAGTGGCCTTTAGTAATAATGTAATTCTACATGACAAACCAATACATTGAGTGTTTAAGTTATTATTTCTTGTGTAATAAGCTTGTTGTTTCCAGTTCTAATTCTTATTTATGCTCATGACATAATCTGCTTCAAATTCTTTATTTATGCTCATGACATGATCTGCTTCAAATGGTGAATATGTATGAAAGACTATGACTATGAATATATGAATGAAACCTAATGAACGTATGACCATGTCTAAATATGAGAGGGAAGTATTGGACTTACATGTTATGGACGGGTGCGCCCGGAATTATACAGCGCTCCAATGCATTGGGTAAAGGATGAGTCTCATGAGACGTTATGTGCTACAGTCTTGGCGGTTAGCCTCGGCTTGTGCTGCTATGGAAACGGGATTGGCGGTTAGCCTTGGCCCGTATTAAGTTATGGTCTTGACGCAAGGTCTTGACAAGGTCCGGCATTATACTCTCCCTCCACATATGAAGATTAATGGTGAACCAGGGGATGGTTCAACTAACAGGACATCCCTAACTGGGTAAATTCCCCTAGACTATGAGAAAGGAAACATGTGATAAGAACTGAAAAACATATGTTTGGTATCATAAGAACTTTACGTGTCCTTGTCTTGCTTAATGTAATGTTTTATCACTTTCTAAAATGTCTGCCTTGAAATGCTCCCTTGATCATGAAATCGTACTTAACGTGACAAGAACTGTTTTCTTATGGTGAACTGTTAAATGAACTGCATTCTTCTCACGAACTATGATATGAATGTTTTCCTACCTAGCCATAGTAATTCCCTTGGAATTGAAGTAACCTTGTTTTAACTTTATGTATTGCTTACTCTGTTTATTTTGCGCACTCTGACCATGTTTACATTAAGGCTTATTGCAAGTACGTGCCTCTTTGTGCAAGTGGTTTTCAAAGAAAGTTGGATTTCATGTTTTTAATAAATGATAATGTTTTAGAAAAGTATTTGTATTCTTTTCAAAGGAATTATGTATGAAAGGATTTTTCCTAAAAATGGTTTTTAAAAACCCCTTACTGGGCATTTTTGCTCACCCTACGTTTTGTTTAAAATTTTTCAGGTACGGTTGATATTAATGAAGCTAAACAAAAGCAGCTGGTTTCCCAGAATCCCGAGCCTCACGATCCTCTGTTGTGATGAGACATGATATTTCGTTTGTAATGTTGTATTGTTAAGTGTATCATGTCTCATTAAGCACCCCGGTATTTGGGGGTCGCTACAGTTGGTATCAGAGGATGGGTTCAGGAAACTCTGGAAAACCAGGTGATATAAATATATTGCTAAGACTAATTAAGTAAAAACGTTATGATTTTCAGATGGCTGATGTACCTACTGACCTTTTGTCACTTCCCACCGAGGCTCTGGAGAACATTATTTCTCTAGTTAGCCGAGAAAACTTCCTGAACTATGCTCACATTCGCATGACGTGTAAGCACCTATACGATGTGTCGAACTCATCTAGGGTGCTTAGTCTCCACCGGGGAATAGGGATGGACTATCTTCTCATGATGATGACCCAGTTTCCCTCGTATGCACGTCGAGGAAGGTATCACGAAGGACTCTTCCGAGTGTTTACTGCGGGCGAGGAGTTTGGCACAATGCTAGACAACCCTTTCCAAGAAGCTGCTGCTGCCGGAGATCTTCGAGCAGCTTATCTGTGCCAGGTCTTGCACTATGGCTTCTGGGGCCAGTTAATGGACTTCGAAGCGTTGGAGAATGAGTCCACTCGTGTGTCTCTTAGGCAAGAAGTGTACACCGACGTTTCCCAACTCCACACCCCCCACGCTAAACTGAAGAGGCGATATAAATGTCCCCATGACTTTAGTCCTGTTTGTTCTTCCTGTGTTTGGTTTGTGGAGTTAGAGAGTTTCGCCTCTCTTTGTAGTGTCCGTCTGGAAAACTCAGACTTCAATGTGTAAACCTTCTTAATTAAAAAGTTTATGATCTCTTTCCTCTTAGTGTTGTTAAGTGACCTCTCTTGTTTACCTTTTCTTTCAGATGGAAAGTCAGATGAACCTCTCGTCTCTGCCTGACGAGTTAATAGAGGTTATCTTGATCAGAACTTGTATGGTGGACTTTCCCTCCTTTCTCCACCTACGAGGGTCCTGCCAACGTCTTCTGGACATAGCAAACAGTCCAGAAATTCTCCGGGCGTGTCAGGAGAATGAATATGTGATCCACCTCCTTGCCACCACCCAGCTCCCCTGCTATAGGCGAAGGGGGAGATACCAGGAAGGGCTGTTTCAGTGTTTCTCCATGACACGGAACTTCTCCGCCAGAGCTTGCTTTCTCGTAGCAGCTCAGGACGGCAACCTCAGAGCCGCCTACATGTTTCAGATCCTGAACGTCAGCCTTCTCAATCGCGTTGTACCCCTCAACTACCTCGAGCGTAATGAAGTTTGAAGGGTTACTAGGGGATTCGTCCACTCGGACGTCTCAGAGCTGTTTCTTGCACGAGCTTCCCTGTGGAAGCCTGTGTGTAGTGCCCATGAGCAGGAGTAAAAGTCTTATTGCTCAAAGTGTATCTGGGTCAGGGAAACAGAGGAGCTGTGTACCAGTTTAGGGGTTCCGTTAACTGAGCCAGGCCTTCAGTTTTGGTGATGTTGTGCGACTGAAGTCTTTCTCTTGTCTTTTTTTGAATAGAATTGCGAGGACGCAATTCTTTTAAGGGGGAGATAATGTAACAACCCGAGAATTCATGTTTTATGTAATGATATGTTTTCCCTTTTAGTTGGACCATCTTGCTTTAAAAAGAAAATGAAAATAAACGAAAAACGTAACAACAAGCATGAATGAAACTCTCTTTTATTAAGAAACATGACGTTTACATCTTCCCACAATCAAAACATCACTAACCGAGGATTCCAACCAAGAATCCGATTACAATGACAGGAAGATTGCTTAGAACTATTAGGAGCCCGAGTATGCGGTAAGGATTTCGAGCATCCATCATAAGGAACGTAAGGATTGCTGAAGCCACCGCGACCGTGCTCAACACCAAGGGGATCATACGAACCATCCTTGCTTCTCCTTCAGCCACTTGAGGTAAGGGTCACCGAGACCCAATCCTTTTATAAGCACCAAAGAAGACCGTTGGACCTCAAACGGTCACAAATCTGACCGTTGGACCTCAAACGGTCATAAATCCGACCGTTGGAATAAAATGATCCGAATGTTACATGTGTAGTTTTCTTTAATGTTTTAAATGACCTCAAAGTTAATTATCCTTTGTTTTCAAAAAATAAGATTTGTATTTTATGTTTTAAAAGGAAATAATTAATATTATTTTCTTCTTCCATTTTTTGTTTAATTTATTTTCTCTTTTAAAATGGTGGACTAATGTTCTGGTGAAGTTTTACTTCTTTCACAAATATAAATGTACACACACTCGGTTGTAGATGTACATATATTTATGTTATGACAAACTGTATGTTACCTGAATTATACCTATTTTTCTAAATTATATATTTAAGTAATAATAATACCAATGTTCGCAACATGCTTTTATAATTAATATTTTTTTTTAAATTATGTCAATGTTTCGGTTTCTTGCTTTACAAATTCTTGTGGTTTAATGTTGAAATTTACGTTAAAACACTTTTAATGGGGTACTTTATTTAATGTTTTGTATTGAATATTAACGGTGTAAACAATGTTAATGTAAAATAGGGTGGAATGAACTAATTAATATACACTTATATTAAATGACCCATGACGTTTTAAATAATAAAGGTTAAAAATAATTGAAGATTAAATAAGAATGGTTTAATAATAAAAATATAAATTAGGCTTGATTAAATTATTTGACAACAGAATTTTTATTAAAATAATTAAAGTTGTAAATAATTGTATGTTAAATAATGATAAAGTTTTATAAAAAAAAACTTTGAAACGCGGGTAGGGGGAGAAAGGAACCCGTGTTCCCTCCTGTTTTTGCGCCACATCTTACCTCAGCCGCTGGATCTGGTTGATTTAATCCCAGCCATCGGTCGCTTTCTCCTCCTCCACGTCGCATTTCGCGTTTTTCTTCTCCACGTCGCACTCATCTCCCTCGCGCCGAACCAGCAGCGCTGCTGCACCTTTCTTTTCTTCTTCGCCGTGTAGACCCAGCAACACCCTTCTTTCCACGCACTGATCCCGACCTTGGATCCCCGTCGCCTCCCTTGCACGATTTCGGCTTTAAGACCTGGTTGCACCGCAGGCTTGAGGGTTGTCTTGCACCGGTTGGGAAGGTTTTGCACCGAGGACCGAAGTCTCTCCGACCTTCAGGCGACGCTCCGGCCTTCCTCCTCTCCTCCTCCTCTTCATCAAGTACTGGTAAGGGTCTTTTGGTTTTTTTTTTCAGTCTGTGTAAATACCGGGTATGTTCTGAGTTATATATATATTTATACAAGTTATATATGTATATATATATATACTCCATGTTTGTACCTTCGGGATCCTGCTGTTGCACCCTTCTCTTCCTCCTTCACGTCGAGCTGGTAAGGGTTGCTTTTCTTTTTTTTTTCCAGTTTGTGTAAGCACCGGTTGTGTATATAGTTATATACACGTTTTCACTATATATATATAAACATATATATATATATATTCTATGCCCTCGGCTTCTAGATCTGGTTTGCTGCACCTTGCTCCTCCTCCTTCTCGTCGATCTGGTAAGGGTGATATTTTGAAACTCGGTTTGGGTTCATGTTTGTTTTTCATTTTATGTTATTTTATATTTTTCATATATAAAAATATACATGTTTTATGTTTTGAAATATAAACGAGGAAGATCAAATTTTAAGTTATGTTTTATTACAATTCGACTTATATATATATACATGTTTTTCTTTTGTATGAAACCGCTTCCAAGTCAGAACTGTTTTTGTGTACATCAAATTAAGACAAGATTTGTGGGAAACCAAAGTATGAATAAAACCGAATTCCTTCACAAGTGATAAGTTGATTTCCTTGTGTGCTTATATAAAACCCTATCTACCCCCTTTTTGTTAGAAAATTTATGTTCTTAAGAATATGTGAATCATGTAATGAATCAATTGAGTATTATTTACTTAACTAAACCACTGAGACACATAGACACAATACACGGCTTCGTGTGTTACATATATACATAACTGTGGACTGATTGACAGTATTTTTGGCAAACGAAAGTTAACATTGTTTGGTGATTGTTTTAATTCTTATCCATTTCTAGAACTCTGAATAGTTACAAGAAATGACACTTGCCTTGTTTTTAATTTTCTAGCACATTATGGTTCCAAAAGGAGATGTTTTAAAGATATCCTTAAGCCTGGAAGTGGCCTTTAGTAATAATGTAATTCTACATGACAAACCAATACATTGAGTGTTTAAGTTATTATTTCTTGTGTAATAAGCTTGTTGTTTCCAGTTCTAATTCTTATTTATGCTCATGACATAATCTGCTTCAAATTCTTTATTTATGCTCATGACATGATCTGCTTCAAATGGTGAATATGTATGAAAGACTATGACTATGAATATATGAATGAAACCTAATGAACGTATGACCATGTCTAAATATGAGAGGGAAGTATTGGACTTACATGTTATGGACGGGTGCGCCCGGAATTATACAGCGCTCCAATGCATTGCGTAAAGGATGAGTCTCATGAGACGTTATGTGCTACAGTCTTGGCGGTTAGCCTCGGCTTGTGCTGCTATGGAAACGGGATTGGCGGTTAGCCTTGGCCCGTATTAAGTTATGGTCTTGACGCAAGGTCTTGACAAGGTCCGGCATTATACTCTCCCTCCACATATGAAGATTAATGGTGAACCAGGGGATGGTTCAACTAACAGGACATCCCTAACTGGGTAAATTCCCCTAGACTATGAGAAAGGAAACATGTGATAAGAACTGAAAAACATATGTTTGGTATCATAAGAACTTTACGTGTCCTTGTCTTGCTTAATGTAATGTTTTATCACTTTCTAAAATGTCTGCCTTGAAATGATCCCTTGATCATGAAACCGTACTTAACGTGACAAGAACTGTTTTCTTATGGTGAACTGTTAAATGAACTGCATTCTTCTCACGAACTATGATATGCATGTTTTCCTACCTAGCCATAGTAATTCCCTTGGAATTGAAGTAACCTTGTTTTAACTTTATGTATTGCTTACTCTGTTTATTTTGCGCACTCTGACCATGTTTACATTAAGGCTTATTGCAAGTACGTGCCTCTTTGTGCAAGTGGTTTTCAAAGAAAGTTGGATTTCATGTTTTTAATAAATGATAATGTTTTAGAAAAGTATTTGTATTCTTTTCAAAGGAATTATGTATGAAAGGATTTTTCCTAAAAATGGTTTTTAAAAACCCCTTACTGGGCATTTTTGCTCACCCTACGTTTTGTTTAAAATTTTTCAGGTACGGTTGATATTAATGAAGCTAAACAAAAGCAGCTGGTTTCCCAGAATCCCGAGCCTCACGATCCTCTGTTGTGATGAGACATGATATTTCGTTTGTAATGTTGTATTGTTAAGTGTATCATGTCTCATTAAGCACCCCGGTATTTGGGGGTCGCTACAGTCATACATCGCCACATTGTGCTTGAATGGTGTCATGCAGGGCCCATGGATTGGTCCCCAAACAAATTATATGGATCACGCTATTGCAATCCACATGAAAAGACACACAAGATAGACTACCCATTTGTCCAAAATGAATACCCTGTGAAAAAAGTTTCATTTCACCGAAACACGTGCGAACTAGTCCTCATGGGCCTGCACCTCAATCTTGATGTAAAATCCAGAAATTGGTCCTAAAAATTATACCTTAGTTTTAGGGCCACAACAATGCTAACAGCTCACCAATCCGATGTTGAATGGAAGAGTTATGATAGATGCAATATTCCGAAACATTATTATTATTATTATTATTGAGGTGTTTCGTAGATTTGAGCCAATAACCATAATTTAATATCCAACATTGGACTTGAATCGACCGTCTTAAATAAAGTTTCACATCACCACTTACGACACCTCAATCAGACGTCACATGTAAGAGTTATGGCAGGTTAGATATTTAACAATAATATCAAATCTATAAATTTGCAGGTGTTTGTGGGCCCTGGTCGTGGGTCGAATAATTTTTTTTGAAGCGGTCCTAAAAATATTGTCTCATTAACGGGGTCACACCGCTGTTGGTGGCTCATGAATTAGACTTCCAGACCGATAGTTATAGGGCTTGAAAAATTAATAAGTATATTATTAATTATAATAATATAATTTTTATTTTTATTTTCTTATTTATTTATTTTTCCTTCTACCCTTCTCCTAGGGTTTCCTCGTGCCCCCTGTTCTTTAAATGGTCATCGTTCCTGCACCCCCTAGCCTCCATCCTTTATCCACCTACCATCACCAGCTCCTCCCTATCCCCTCTCTGCCATCCTCGCTTCACACGACCATCATCGCTGCTTGGGAGCTGCCTGCTCTATCGCATCGAGCTACCTCGTAGACAAATGATCACTACCTTCTACCCAATATCTATCTACTCTACCAACCCGGGATTCCTCATGGACCTTTGATCACCACCGCCTACTCAGCATGGGGCCACCTTACTTGCGTCAGACTGCCCAGGTCACGCCGAACCGTCGTCTTGCTCCGATGTGCCGGACTCACCTAAACCGCACACCGCCACACCTTCGGCGAGCCACTGTACATTCCATCCAACCCAAAACATTGAAAAGATCTTAGATCTATGATCCTTAGTTCGAGATCTCCACATCTGTATTATGCGCTCGATAAAACATTGAGTTTTTGATAGGCTTAATTGTTTGGAGATGGAGAATATGTGAGAAACACTCGAAGAATGAATAATAAAAGATCATGGTCGATGTGAAGATCAATGGTTGTTTTTGATTGGACATTTTCATTGAGAATCAATAATATAAGTAATTGAAAAATAGATATTTATCATAATTCAATAACTTTAATTTCAAGATAGACAGGAAGAAATTTATTCACCCAATTTTTTTTCAATCTATGAATTAATTCATTCTCTTAATTCTCCTTAATCGGGAAAAATTCCACCAGGGAAAGGAATCCACAAAGATAAGTCCTACCTCATTTTTGGATCGATCAATGTTGAATAAATTCCCTACTGATGGAGGAGAATAATATGCGTGTTCATCATCATTTGATCTGCCTTGAGCCAAGGTTTCTCCATTCATTGTCTGTCATTATTCTTCAGGGATGAATTCTTTCAGATAAGGTTTATGCTCTCACATGAAAATTATAAGGATTATGAAGCAAAAACCATATAACCTCTTATTAATGTCTTCTGATTATGTTAAAATGTATATTAATCAAATAATTAACTGAACTATCATTTAATTATTTCATTATTTTCCCACGATGGGGCATAAGCCAAAAACCCAATTCCAACAAAGGTTATACCCTGTCTAGAGTAAAACCCATGTTCTAAACTCAACTGTGGCCTTATATTTCTCATTTAAGTCCCTGTAAGTGATTTAATTGGGTTTGAGCAATTAAATATATAAACTAATAATTTAATTAATCCATTTAGCATAGCGCCAATGAGTGAGGGTTGTCAACTCCCCATACCGACTCATTTCAATTCACGCCTAGGGGAAACATCGGGTATTGGAACCATCAGTGGACTCAGATTTTTGATCTGATCAATTTTTTAATAGTTATCCCATTTTATTTAATCAAGTCCACAAGAGTAATATAAAATAAACATAATATTTTTATAAAATTAATTCCAGGCACATCAAACCTCAGAATTGCGCACCGTCTCAACATCCTGCTCTTGAATAATATTTTATAATATTCCAAAGTCTTATTAGGAATAAAACGGGCCTATATATTCCTGATAATTTATTTAAAATGATGGTGTAGAGGTTCACCATGACCATAATTTTTGGGAATTATATATTTTCATTGTATTCCTTCAATACTCACCATTAATGCCTTATGATGGTTTGACTATTTTATGTCTGCCTATAGTTCATATTTCATATCTTGTTTTCTTTCTGAATTTGACAATATTTCCTAAAATTTTTTCAAACAATTTAGGTTTGTTGATTAATTTAATTAAATTCAAGACTTTTCATACTTCCATTAGCTTCAAATGTAGTTCACAATCTCTATAAATGGCCAAAAAATGAATGAAACGTAACTGGAAAGGTATAACAAGAGGGTTTCATTTCAATGGTCACATTATTCAATGGTTTTCTTGCATTCATGAATAATTGGTTCACTGTACGATACAAACCTCTCTATACCATAGTTTTGGAAACCTTCAAGTGTAATTTTAATGACTAATGATGTATGGGACATGAACTCTGAATATGATGTACCATGATTTCCCTTTCCAAGAAATACTCTTATGTTATGTCAGCCTTAGGAGGGAAAATATCACTATTCAATATGATTAATTTCAAGGTAACATGGATTTTATATGTTGATTTTATAACATTACTATTTTTATTTATTAGTTGATGTTTTTCCACACTTTTTATTCCCTTCATTCCAGACCATGAAAACTTTCATTCCCCCACCTCCAACTACAACATTTTTTTGTGGGGAAATAATGGATGTGATGATTTCAAGGGTAATGGAATGATTTGATTTCTAAAATTAATTGGTTTTAAAATTTTTGTTCCAACGCAAATAATATATATTTCCTTGAAAACCATCACTTGTTTCTTTTTCATTATGTCCTAGTGTCATTCTTAATCTTATGTAAAACCTTTTTTACAAAACATGATTTTATAAATACACTTCCCTTATAAAATTTTTACACTAAATTTTGTAAAATTATAGGGTTGAAAGGTAAACTATTGATAACATTGAAATATGATATATGTTCTCCATAAATTATGATCTCTGTATGAAAACCAACTTTTAAAAGAAATCAATTTTGATATGGGTATCCTAAATTTACCAATTACACCACCATTAATGATTTATATAGGATGTTTTGGGTATGTATTGGCTATGAAAAATACTATACATGGTCTATTATGTATAATTTAATTAATATGACATAATTACTACCCATTAAATAGTTATAGACTTGTTTGGATAGGTATTAGAAAACCGTTAAAATTTTAAAACCACATAACATAGAAGTGGTTTCACCAATCTCTATTGTATCTATAAATAAATGATTTTTTATAAGATATATTATGTTTCTATTAATTCATGTTTACCTTTTTAGAAACCATAATTTGATGTACAAGTATTACATATGCTTATGTTATAATTGTGTAACTTGTAAATTATTTTTTATGTATGGTGAATTATGTAGTATAATATAGTAGGACATATTTTTAAATTTTTAAGTGTATACATTGTAATTACATAATTACATTTGAAACATGACTATATCATTGATATTTCCAACATTTCATTCTTTAATATAGTGATCATAATGATTTTTCATACAGTGTATGGTTTATTTGATCATGGATACTGTTTTGATAGAAAATGATCATATTTGTAGGGTTATTTTGATACCATATAAATTATATATTGTCATGTCTAATGGGATGGTTTTTTGATCCATGTATATTTATAACCCTTTCCAATTTCCTTTGATTACTTATAGACCAAACTATGTAATACACCATTTGATTTTAATGAGTTGCGGTTTTACCCACAACAAAACCACTAACTAAAATATGATGAGGTTAGCTCAATGGGGTGGGGAATCATCAATTCCTTAAACTAATAATTTTATTTTTAATGTGTTATAATTGAAGATGGTATGTCAAGTATGGATCCATTAAATATAAGAAGTTTTAATTTGTAGTTGATATTGATCTTCAAAGCACTTCATTATCTAATTCAAATATGATTTGATTGATAACTATATATAAACATTTTTTCTTCTATATTCATGTGAATGAGTAAATTGATCAAAATAATACATCTACATGTATTTCATATATGTTAAAAACATGATGGTTTCTCAATTAGTATTATATCATTAAACCCAATAGGTGGACTTTGGTGGATATGTAGTAATATAGTCTCACTTGCAGGCACCTATATATAGTAATAGATATTTGGATGATATGTTCTTGTTGTAGATTTTCATTGTTGGTATGAGTCATGTTCCTCCATATGTTATAATTGGAGACTAAATTAAATGTTATAATCTTATACATTTATTACGTAATACTATTTTAGATAATAAAATTTTATATCGGACAAGTTTTTGAAATTTATGGCATGTATTTAATTAATGTAGTGCTGGTTTTGTTTATTATTTTTTTATTAAACCTAGTTGGTATATCACCCTCCAACCATACTCCAAGACCTATGGTCCTTGCGCAAGAATCTAAGGTGTAATATGTTCTCATCGGGTCATGTGATGGCCTTTTCTCGGTATGATTTATGTGATTCAGATCAGGGTCATATAAAAACAGTATATGATTACGAGAATGATAATGTTTCCAAGTTATAGATATTTGAATGGTTGAGATTAAGAGTATAAATGATATAATATATTTTATAATTCATATCTAACCCATTAAAATGTATGCAATCCCCTTTATGATGGAATATAGTGTTACCAAGGTTGTTTGGGTTGCTAGGAAGGCACCACTACTATAAAAGGTGTATTAATTTGAATACCTGAACCTTATGAAATTATAAACATGTATGTGACATAGGAAATTATTGGGAGTCATTTATTGTTTCAATTTATGCATCATTTAACTAAGATCCTTTAAGAAAAAATAATAGTTATGATATATAATTTAATCTAGTTGAAAGATTAATTAATTATAAGAAACTAATAATTTAATGAATTTTTTCATATATACCTTATTATATGTCATGTAATTAATTAAGTTAATCACTTGGATGGTTGTTACCACCCCAATAATCAGTATATTTATGATGTTGTTTTATTTTATTGAAACATTTTATATTTCATACGTGGTTCTTATTTATTCATGTTCTTCTATGTTTTTAACTGTATAGAATGTTCTTATTATTTTATTGATTTTTTTTCATGATAGCATTTATATTATAGAGAATACCATTAATTATTATTTAACATAATTTTTTCTTAGTATTGATTTGTTTTGATCAATGAATTATTTTAACTATATTATTGACATTTTTTGTTCGACTGGTTGGTATACGCATCATATAGTGGTTAGGAAATGATATGAGTGCATTTTAGCTTGAGAATTTTCCTAGGATAGTAAGCCTAGAAATTTCTCTGCTAACATATAATATACTGTTTTAATTGAAATACAAACTTAATGGGATATGTGATTTCTTTTGAATGTCTGTTCATGTCATGTAGGGACTTCAATGAGAATTCATGGTCATGTGAAGAGAGAGGGGATGGTTTTTGAAAAACAGGTCTTATATAGCCTTCCCAATGAAAGAAGTAACTTAGGCAGTGGCTGAAGAATAATATTATGGACCTAGTTACTCAGATCAACATTAAAAATGGACATTAATAGATTTCCCAGTTGTCTGCCCATCTATATGAATGTCTCAAAAAGTTTTTGTATATAGTTCCAAATATAGAGATAAAATATTCAATTTCTAATGAGAATAATCAGGTTTGAAGAAAACATAGGGTTTCTAGATATGCTACCATTCAGTGGTTTCCAAAAGAGTATATGGAAACTCAAAAGTTTGATGGTGTTTCATTACTAAGGCACTTAGTGAATTTGCGAACATTGAAGGAGAGACAAATGTCATGATAGATTCTATTCCTTACAATGTAGTGGTCCTAACATCAGATAACAATCAAGAGGTTGTAATGGATGTGGAAAATGACTTTCTAGTTGAGTTTTATATTCCATGGTGTTGCTATTGAAAAAACCGTTTTCCTATATATGAAAGGTTTCCAATACATTTAAATTGTAAGTGGATGTGGTTATTGTGGACCTGGATACTGACAAATACAAGGATCTATCTGAGAAGTGATGAATTTTTTTCCATAAAAATATCATGTTAATTTGTACTTTATAAAAATAATAATTTTTTACATAATATGATACATTTTAAAAAAAATTCTTGACATCCAAGAACAGATTTAATTTTTTTAGTTCATTTAGAGGTTTTAAAATAATTCTCTAGAGTTATTTTTCCCTTTTCCAATTTAGGGATGCTGGCTATGATGGCATGGTATAGGAGGCTTTCCCACATTGAATTTTTTTTGAAGGAGAAACAAGGTAAGTGAATAATATGCTGGTGGTTGTAACTTGGATGGGTTTGTGACCATCATCAATGACAATTATGACTTGAAACCTGAAGGAAAGGGGAATCCCAATTAAATGGTTGGAATTTTGGAGATCTTAGAGAAGTTATACAAAGAGTTTTAAGGTTCTAGTGATGTTGAGAAGATGGTCATGTTTGGTCGAATAGAAGAGGAAGTAGTACATATGCAGGGAACTACCTCTAGAAATGGAAAGATCTATGGTGAAGACTACACAAAGAATTAAACTCATAGGCTTGAACACATTCTTGGGAAGTCGATTAGCCCGACTAAAGCAGATGAGTTCACACCTAATAAAAACATACTATATACATTCATTTAATCCTTATCTTTTGGAGTATCATTCAGTATTCAGTTCAATAATTTTCTCAATTATTTGTCAGTATACTATGTTTCTAGGTGGTATAAGTTCATTTTTATTATGGGTTTTTAACTGGTATTGATAATTCAAAATCATACAGCATTACAAATTTTTAGTATTAACCATGTATTATGATTCTTGGGTTGTGTAGTAGTGTCATGGGATAACTATTTCTAGTAATAACCTTATATTATAATTTTTGAATAACAATTTTTTATAGTATCTAGAGGCTATATCCATGATTATAAACTGTGGAAGTAGTCCTAAATCCACATTTATGGATCATGGTAGTGGACATATAGCCACGTTTTTGAATGATGGATATAATACGATGTGGCAGAAGCTGCAAATGAAATTGGAAACCATGTCTATAGATTTACAGACATGGTTTTAATATTGTGGCTATATCCATGGACCTATTCCATATATCCACAATTTCTTGAACAATTTCAATGGATATAAACCATGGATATAGCATGAATTTATAGTAGTGACATGTAAGAAAGAAAAAACATTATAGTGGCTATTAAATTCCTAGGACATCCTAGTATTATATTGATGATGGTAGTATTTAAATCATAAATAGAATTCCAATAAGTTTTAAAAAACTCAAACATGGTATTAAACTAAGTAATACTAGTGGTAACACTCGAAAATGGATCCAAACAAGTAAAGGGTTCGCTAAGAATAATTCTTATTAATGAGATTTTACAATACAATTAAAAGGGGATGTGCTTTTGTATATAGTGAAAAATAATCCACATAGAAAACATTTAACCCATTGTATAAAAATTTCATTAAAACCCATTCATTTATATCTTTAAAATATAAAAAGGAATCATCAATACCTTAAGAAAACTGAAGGTTTTCATCATAAAAGAATAAAAAACAAATCACTTACCGAGTCAACACCACCAACAAAAAATTTAGGCAAGATTTATAAATCAAATGATCTCTAATATGTAATTAATAATAAATCAACCAAAATTATTTTCCATAGGAACCCAATACACAACCACTATAAATAAATAATAAAATAAAATCCATTAAAAACAAACACTAAAAACTCTATAGAACAAAAGAAGTGGAAGCCCCAAGATCCTGAGTTAATTCCATAAAGATCAAGTGGAACCATCATATTAGTGTTATTTTTTAATAAAATTAGTTATAAATCATCTTTTAAGACATTGTGAACCCCAATCACTATCTAATGAACTTTGACTGACACCCACTCCATCTCTATATCCACTTCCTCCTACATGAACCAACTTGACAATTATGTTGAAAATCAAGCAATGTGGTATATAAAAATTTAAACCTAAAACCCATAAATGTTTGTGTCCAAAATGATTTTTAATTTGTGTGATTTACCTACTCAATACAATCCATTTATGGAATATCATTGAGGAAACATACCATCGTCATCATATATAATTCAACCAATGCTTTTTATAGAGTGATGACCATTGTAGATTGCATCTTTATATGAGCCCCCTACATCATTATATGATCACCGTGTTCCTAAATTCTTATTTTCATTATAAAAAACTCCCTATTAAAGTCTCAAGGTATGGAGAAACTATAACCAGATGTAGATGCTGCTATAATCCTCGATGTCTTTCCAAAGAAGTTAGATGAAAATGACCCCAAACCTATCTCGTGCACTCAACCAGGATGATAATTCCCAAGTACATGACCAATTGGATCATCATGAGAGACTGAGAAGGAATGTGTGGTATTGGAAACCTAGAGTTCTTTTATTTTTACCTATAAATCCAATATTATTCATATTTTAAGCAATACATATTAACATAGTGACAATTGAAAATAAGTAATTACAATGAAAATATAATTCATACCCTAACATATTTGATAGGATTATTAATGTGACTCCAATCATATTTTGTATGAACAAACAATCACAGTTCTGGTAAATAGACTTGGTTCCCAAAATTATTTGACTGCATAAAAAATAAATCAACAATTTAATATATGAAATAGATAATGTCATCTTATAAATATTTAAATTAATGAAAATATTACCAGATTTAATCTATTTCTAAAAAAAATTTTGACCCCATAGTGTGGGATGAATTGTTTATCTTGAAATAATTAATTTTTTCTTGAAACATCCTGAAATTAATAATGTATTATTTGATAGTAATTTATACAATGTAATGTTCTTATAATATGTTTTTATATTTTTAAAATGATATTAATATAATAATATATATTTTAATACCACATGCTTCACATTATGATGACTGTCAACGAAAACCTTTCATCTATCTCTTGGTACCTCTTTGGGTACCTTATCATATTCCTATTGAGTGATCAATTAAGTATCGTTGAATCCATTCCATAATATCCATTTAGAATCCTTCCATTTATTACCCAAATTTTTCAATGTCCATTTTCATGCTATAAGACTAGAAATGATACAGTATAATAACATTTGTACTAAGAGAATCATTTTTAAATATTATAATTTAATAACATAATGAAATTAAATTACACTATAATATATTAAAATCACCTTTATCTATAAATTAATGACATTATTTTTCCAAGATTGAGGCACATGCCTCCCATCATCATAGGTAATTAAATGGGTAACCAGCTCAGCTACCAGCTTTCCTATAATCTAGAAAAACAATCCTACGGAATACTCCATAGGGTCCCCATAATAGTCAAATGGGACAACAATATACAATCTATTCAAATTCAAGATATTTGAACTATTCATATTTCTCTCCGAAGTAATATTGTTTGAAACATTTATGAAAAAATAGTTAGTAGTGTAAAAAAGTGAAATATCTTTATTGACATTAAATTTTTTACCTATAACTATCACCCTCTAATATAATTGTGAATAAAAATGTGTTATGACCTACTCCTTAGCTTATAAAGATTTTTAAATGGGATACACTAACACATATGTTGATGGAATGCTGACGAAGGGTGTGCTAGATGCTGATGGAATAGAATGTGTGAGGGATGGTACTGGTGGGAAGACAAAGGGTGTCTTAAATGCTATAGGGAGTGACAATGGTGGTTCATCTTTTATCAGTGTGGTCACGTGAATGTTGACTGGGAGTAGACTTGGATAAGTGAAATGCTTCACCTTGGCATTCCTATCATTTAATACATTAAAATTAAATTCTCAACATATATTTCAAAAAATTCAGGATTTTTTTTGGAATCATAATATATGAACAGTACTGAAAAATAAAATATAAAAAGATATGATAATGAATGAATACACATATAACATAAGGGGTCGATAAATTAATGGATGAATACACATAAGATTAATTTTTCCTTCAATAAGGCCTTTGTCCAGCTCCATCATTAAATCATCATCTTTATGCACACTTTCAAGACTAATATTTTCAATATCATGATGAGAAATTTTTTTTCTTATTATTGATAGGATTCAATGTCATTGGTCAAATCATACACTTCATCAACCTTATCATACAATTCTCTTCATTTTTTGTGAACAACTACACTATACCATTCATCTCGACATCTTCCACATAATATACCATTTTCTCTTTTGATGATAACATATACAGGTAATGTAATTCATGGTTACTGACATACATCCTGAAATATAAGTTTACATATATAAAATTTATGGAATATCTTTTATTACACCTGGTTATATTGACCCACTTGAATTTTAATAAAACAACTAAAAAATGACCTTGATAGTTTAATTTGGCAATATCATTCAACTTTCCATAGTATTCCAACTTTTAAATAATAAATATACCACTATTATGTGTTTTCAAACCCTCTTAATGATTGACTGTAAAAAATATAAATCCATTGAAATTGTAATAATCGAAATTTCTAGCTTGTTTTGGAGGACTTTGAGCAAGAAACATCAGATCTTTAGAGAAATATGCCCGAGTATCAGTATTCATGATCCACAAAATGAAATATTTATTATTAGTGTTGTAATAGTGGGTTTCCAAGACCCAAATATGCATTAATTTTGATAACCATACTTGTATACAATTAGTATACATGATATATTCTTACCATTACAGTGTAGATATTTTTACGTCCACTCTTTAATTTTAATGTCCATTGATTAATTTTTACAACAAAAGCTTGTAGAAGTTACCAAGATATTATAAGAACCACAAGATACTACAATATCAATCTAAAAAATATGTTCTATGGTATAGATACATCATATTGACTATACATAGTAGATGTATGACTATTAGGTGTTGGGGGCTCATAAGCATTGATACGTATTTTCATCAAGTTCACACATGGTAATCTCTAGTAGTGAGATCATTAGGACAAACCCACTAATAGAAACACCACATGTTTTGGGTGTCATTATATGTTCTTATCTACAGACATGTGCATTGGTATCCTAACAAGAGATTATTACGAATGTTTTCCACTTGATCACGCACTTTAATGCATGGAATAAACCATGATAATGAAATCGTGGAGAGATAGGTTCTGTTAGGTGTGTCATTGGTGGTATGGAATTGGTTGAATGCTAAAGAAAGGATTTGTAGTTTTCATGTTAAGTATGTAATATATCTTGATCCATGTTGATAAAGTTGGTAGTACCTTCATAAGACAATTAACATGGTATTCAAGGGAAAATATTTCTAGTTAGATCAAAAAACAATAAATCAAGTAAAGGATGATGAAACAAGTGTGTGTCCTTTATGAGATTTTTAAAGACATTGAAATTATATTATACAGTGCATGTTCATCGGTTGGTTTTCATTTCCAATATTATATTTATCTCTTTAGGGGCCTTGATGAGTTACTAGTCTCTGGTCTTGGATCGTTAAAATTATTCACTACTATCATGATAAGGTCCAAGAGGGTCACACACAACTACATATTCAATAGTCTGGTGTATTCTCACAAATAGGACATTTGGACATTGTGGGCCACACCATTGGGGTTTGGGATTTTCCGTGGTTGTACAATCACTAAATTAATAAATAATTTCATGTTATTCAGGTTAATAATAATTTTGATTGAATTTATTTATTATGAAATATAATATTTGAAAGATTATTAATTTAATATATTCATGGTTCATTTAAAATTTTTGGGAATGACGAGGCAAGTTAATGGCTCCAGTATTAGTATGTAATATATTTATTATATTAAAATAATGAAATTATAATATCAATGGTATTTATCACTCAGTAAAGAAGCCATAATATACCGTTTATTTAGTGAGAAATAAATATTTGTGTATTGGAAGTTTATTCCGGATATTTATTGTTTCTCTATATATAGAATAGAAAGACCTCATGAGAGGGACTATTAACTACCTTTCTATATATTCTTTTATCACCTGCATTCTAGAGAGAGATGTTATGGATCCATGATATCAGATTGATCTCTCTCTCATGTATCACAAGAAAAGAAATGTGGTTATCGCCAAAGTGTTTATGGAGTCGTCAGAACTCCATTGTAGCACCCAGATTCTGACAATTGATTCCCCCTAGGTATCTGAATCCAGTGTGGATGATCTTTAGGGATTTTACTTAAGATACCTAGAGAAATGATCTTCGGAGACGACAACCGGTCGAGCACAGATTCATATATAACTATGAATTTTTATATTATTTTTGTACTTAAAATTCCTTAAATGAAGATCCTTGGGCTAATACTAGGAAGCTTTTCACCAATGACGATGATCTCATGTCATTGGTCAGTGGAAAAAAATTTAAAATCCCGTTTTGGCGATTCCTATACATTTTTGATACCTGAAATTGTTATTATAGGAAAAAATGATGATTTGAATCCATGAAAAAAAAATTAAATTTTCATTAATTTATATATAGGATGTCATTTTAGTGCTAAATCTAGAGAGAATGAGTAAATTTGATATCATATGGCCAAGCGGCATCCATCCAATGTTTTAAATATAGAATTATTTACTCATGCTAGGTTTTAATTTTGACTATTTTAAATGCATCTTTTACCTACAATCATCCATAGGGGAAGTTTTTGAGAAATTCTTGTTTTCTATCCCCACATTAAAGTTCCTATACGAGTTAGTGTCTGTAATAGTATATTCCCGCCAGTAATATATTCCATAGGCCCATCAATTTTTGAATTTTAAAATAAAAATTTTAGAAAATTTTAATAATTGTATTAATTTGGGAGAATTACAAATATCAAATAAAGGATGAAAAAAATTTATAAACCAACAATGTTAATAATATGGTTAGCTTACCGGATTATTCTATAAGACAAAAAAATTGTTTGTCAAATTGGTGGGCCACCCTTATCACCCCACTGTCAGATGCGTGATGTGAGTGAACCAGCATCATCTCCAATACCCTGGATAATTGGAATATCCAGTTTAACTGAGATGATGCCACGTTTATAAAAAATGCGGTGGTTGGATTGAAATGCAATAAAAAATGTAGCTGTCAGAATTTTTACAAAAATCCATTTACACCGTTTTATGTTATTACTGCCATACATCTGTAATACATGATAAAAAAATTAAAACATTAAAAAAACGTATCAACAAAACAAAAAAACATATCAAAAAACAAAAACATTGAATAATAAAATGCCATTTAAAATTCTATAAAAACTCTAAAAATTACAAAAAAACATATAAAAAACGTTGATATAAAAAAACCTAAAAAGCATTGATACAAAATATAAAAATATCAAAAAAAAATAGATATAAAAAATGTAGATATAAATTACTATTTAAAACATGTCTATTTATAAAAAATTTATAACAACGAAAAATAAAAATTTCTTATAAATTGTTATTTTTAAAAATATATCAATTTTGTATTTCATAAATAATATTGTATACAACTATTAATATTTGGAAGTTAAAAAAATATTATTTTGAATGAAATTAAAAATATATACTTAGAAAAATGTACCAAAACATTATTACATTTAAAAGTTAAATAATATTTTTTAGAAATAATAAAATCTTCTCAGATAAAGAGAAACTCGTTATTTTATAAATGAATAACCATTTTTATGATGTAAATTTTTTGATGAATAAAAGGAATATATTTTATAATGGAACTAAAAATAAAAAATACCAATTTCAAGAAAAAATCAAATTTTTATTTAAAGGGTAAAATGTCAATGAATAATTTCCATTATAAAAAGTAGAAAAATAATAAAAAATAAAAGGAAAAAATGTAAATTAAATTATAATGAATGTATTTATATTAAAATAAAGCACATATAATATGTATTAATTTTTTTACCTAAATTTTATAAAAATAATATAATTTACCATTTAAAAATATATAATTCAGGAATAAAAATGTACATAAAATGTACATATTTAGGATGTTCTAGTGGAGGTTCTAGTGGAAGTTCCAGTGTAGGTCCCAGTGGAAGTTCTAGTGGATTTTCCAGTTATATTTTATGTTCTAGTGGAGGTTCCAGTGGAGGTTTCAATCAAAATTTACATAGAGGTTCTAGTAGAGGATCCAGGTTCCATTGGAACTCTAGTGGACGTTCCAGTAGATGTTCCAATGGACGTTCCAGTAGACATTCCAGTGGAGGTTCTAGTGGACATTCCAGGTGAGGTTCTGGTGGAGGTTCTAGTGGAGTTTCTCATGGAAGTTCCAGTGGAATTTTCAATTTATGTTTCAATGGAAGTTCCCCAATAAAAACAAAGTATATATTTAAAGAACTATAGAATACATTAATAAAAATTAAATATTAATAAATATATTTATATTAAACTAAATTATATATAATATATGTAATATATTTTATTCGTCATCTATACTAATAACTATTATAAATTTATTAAGAGGAATTTCAAGTGGAGGTTCTAGTGGAGGTTCTAGTGGAGGTTTCAATGGAGGTTCTGGTGGAGGTTCCAGGTTCTAGTGGAACATCTAGTGGATGTTCTAGCTGAGGTTCTAGTGGAGGTTTTAGTGGAGGTTCCAATGATGGTTCCAGTGGAGGTTTCCGTGGAATTTTCAATTGATGTTTCAATAGAAGTTCCACAATACAAAAAAAGTATATAATTATAAAAATATAGAATATATTAATAAAAATTATCTTTTAATAAACATTTTTATATTAAATTCAATTCTATATTATATGTAATATATTTTATTTAACATCTATACTTATAAAATTTATAAATCTATTAAGAGGAAGTTCCAATGGATGTTCCAGTAGAGGTTCTAGTTGAGGTTCCAGTGGAGGTTCTAGTGGATGTTTCAGTGGAGGTTCCAGTTCCAAGGGAGGTTCCAGTGCAGGTTCCAATGGAGGTTTCATTGGAGGTTCTAGGTTGTAGTGGAACTTCTAGTAGATGTTCCAGTGGTGGTTACAGTGGACGTTCCAATGAAGGTTCCGGTGGAGGTTCCAATGGATGTTCCAGTGATGGTTCCAGTTGAATTTTCAATTGAAGTTTCAATGGATGTTTCACAATACAACAAAAGTATATATTTGTAAAACTATAGAATATATAAATAAATATTAGATTTTAATAAACATATTTATATTAAATGAAATAATATAAAATAAATGTAATATATATTTTTCAACATCTATACTAATAAAAATTATAAATATATTAAGAGGAAGTTCTAGTGGAGGTTCCAGTGGACATTTCAATGGAGATTCTAATGGACGTTCTAGTAGAGGTTTCAGTGAATGTTCTAGTAGAGGTTCCAGTGGACATTCGAGTAGAGGAAGTGGAGGTTCCAATGGACGTTCCAGTGGAGGTTCCAGTGGATGTTCCAGTGGAGGTTCTAGTGGACGTCCCAGTGAAGGTTTCAGTGGACATTCCAAAAATATAGAATATATTTATAAAACATAAAATTTAACAAATATATTTATATTAAATGCAATTATATAAAATATTTATTAATTTTTTTATATAAATTTTACAAAAAAAAATATAGTTTATCATTTAAAAATTTATAAATAATAATTGAATTCATAATACAATACACTCAATGTTTTTTAGGCATTAATAAAATTGTACAATTTTAAATATATCAAGGAAAATCTATTAATTTTTCCCTAAATACTTAAAAATTCTATTTTTATCACGCATTTATTTTTAATTATTTTTAAAATACGTAACACAATTTTTTTAACAAAATAAAATATCTTTTGATTACAAATATAATTGGGTTTAAAATAAAAATAACTCATTAATATTTAACATGTTTTAAAAAAATGTATACACTAAAAAATATCAATAAAAATATATTCATTTTACTCAAATAAACTAAAAATTGAAAACATATATTATTTGATCATTTTTTAACAAAGCGTCATATTTATTTTTATATAAGACAAATAAAAAATAATTTTAAAAATATTTTCAGTTGTTAAACATATCACGATTTTTTTAATATATAATATAATATTATAAATTGGAGATGTGATATTTTGTTGATTGGAGAGAGGGAGAATATGCCGCCTATTTTTTGTGTAAGATCAATATACCCCTCAGATCCTTGGTTACCTAATTACAACACGTGGAAAATAAAATAGGTGTTGACATCCTAAATTGTGACTGGCCCCTCTACCTCACTCACCGAATGAGAGCTCAGTGGCCACCGACTATCCAGCCGGGCACCCACCGGTGCCGCTGTGAGCTAGGTCAGCACCGCCCCCAGGCACCGTAGTCCTCCACATTGGCTGACTATTATAGGATGCTACCATCTCATCACAGGGTCTGCACCATCGCTCTGTCCTACCTCGAGACACCGTCACTATATCATCCTTGAGATTCGGGAGCCACGACCTTGGATGTATGCTCTCTCCTCCGCTTCACCAGGAGAAAGCTTCATCTTCCATATCTAGTTGGCCCCTACTATGATCATCCATCCTCATCCACCGAATCTGGCACCCCACTGCCCTCCACTGTCATGCTGGAACCCCGTCACCTAGCAGCTATGATCCTGCTGGACCGAGCCCCATTGGCTTTGATTCTATCCCTCCTTCCAGCGATTGGTAATGACAGATTTCCCGTTATATCCCTCCATACTCTGATCATAAACCTCCTTACCCTTATCCACTGGTTTTAGATGAGGCATGATATTCCTCTTCCCCCCTCTCCACACTCTAGTGGATGAACCACTCCCATTCCACCCCGAGGTGACCATGAATTGTTTTCATGGATTTATTTTACCTGGGAGGGTTTTCGAAATGGGTAATGGGGTTGGGAGGAAATACCTTACTTAGAACAGACAAGTACAATATTTTCATGGCATGTTATGGGTCTCACCGATTTCAGCGTGACCCTAAATGGACAGGACCATGGTCTTGGGGCCCAAGTAATTTAAAAAATCACAAATTACTTAATTAATTAATTTAATTTTAGATGTAAATATAATTAATTAAAAAATCTTTTTTCATTTAAAATTTTTATTTTACTTTTGTGGGATAAATTATTTTTAATTTTGGTGTTAAATTAAATCAACCAATTAATTTAATTTTTTTGGTTTTAAAATAAATTTAATTGATGGGATTATATGAATAAAATTATTGAATTAAAATAAAAGTGAATTTAAATTCAATAAAATTCCCTCAGAAATAATTTTAATGCAAATTCAATTTTTTTATAAATTAATTTAAATATACTAGTTTAATGCAAATAAGATTGATCACGAGTCTTAGACAGGCCAATGTATGTCTGGTGCATGTTTATTTATTTATTATAATTCTTATTTGTAATAATTAGTTAATAAATGGAGATATGTGTGTTGTCTAAGTGTCATTATATATAAGGGAATGAATGTCCATTTCACTATTGGATTTTATTCTCCCGAGTCCCGCTTTCCTCCAAGTGAGTATAATTTTATAATAAATAGATGAGAAGTGATGCAGTTCGTTCCATGTTATGGAAACACACCGAAAATAAGTCTGACACATTGTATTAGTGGTAGCTAAAACTCGAGACACAAGTGACCTGAATCAAGGTATTACCCATAGGGTTTAGGTTGATCTATTATTCACTCAATGGATCGACCATTAGTATCGTCTCATGATCATGTAATCATTTTATTTTTTCATGTTTTATTATTTTTTGAATGTGTAGTTTACACGCGATCAAATAAAATAATTAACAAGGATGCAAATATAAAATGAACATTTGACGTGGTAGGTATTTTCTATTTCATGGTCGATTGCGAGTTAGATCACATTGTACATGCTTATGGAATATAAAATGATTTCTTTCTTCACATAAATATAATAAAACCCTCGTTTAAAAATTAAGTCATAGCCACCTTCCATCATTCATATTTGGACAAAACCAGATGTTCTAGGTGCTCGTCATCTATGATAAGGGAACCTCCTAATACCAGGGAGTTCATATGAGAGTGGACGGTTGAATTAACTAAATTGGTAGTAAGTATTAGCCAAATATGACATTCTATCATTTTAGAGGAAACCGTTGACTAGATCACGTTATGATTTTAGATGTTTGTACTTCACTCAACTGATCATGGAACGTGAGTTAATGCGGTAATCCAGTAAAACTCCAACCTTGAACCCTCCAGGTAGTGAAGAAGCCAATGATTATATACTTTGATGTGAGGTTCTGGGATCAGTTCTCCTAGAATAATCAAGTGACAATTTATTCTGATTTAAGTGCATAGGGTAACTAGAATTTGATAAAAATAGTGGGATAAATTTAATGATTTCACTAATAAATCAAAAGGTATAAATGAATAATCAAGATAAAAATTACTAATCAGTTAGAATTTTATTGTTGTAAAAAGTGTAATGTTATACAGAATAATTACTGCGATAAATAATAGAAAAAATAAATATCCACAGCAGCACAAATTTCTAAGAACAGTACAGGTTCTTTTTCTCAATACTATGATATAGAAAAATCAAGGTGTCGGTGTCCCTATACCTATTAAGACACCTCATGAAGAGAGGGTGAGAAATATTCTTACAGGAGACTCATGTGTTAATCATATGATGGTTATGTCATTTTGCTATAAAAAACGTCTGATCTTAGTTGTGGTCACCACATTAAGACATGGATGATATAACATGTAGTCTCATCTATGAGAAGTTTATGTGGAGAAAGTGAAAAAAGATATTAATGTGATGATTACACATGATATGTGTAAATTGGAAGGCATGTCACAATCTTTCAAAACATCCTATTCTCATATCATTTTCACTCTTTACTCTAATTTAGTTTATGGTTAAAAAACAAACTTTTTAGAGTAAACAATTCATTGCCATTCGGGTAAAGTTTGTCAAGTAATAGTAATATAAATGATAGGTTTACCTCAAATTCTTATGGTAAAAAAATTGAAAGGAAAGGTGAAAAGACCAATCGAAAGTTATTCTAGAAGCACATTCACAACATCATTCAATGCAATGATGTTTTATATTAATAGGACGTTATTTTAATTTCATATAATGAAGTAAAAATATGGAAGTTTAATCTCAATAAACCAAATTAATGAAGAATGTTACTCTCTTATTATTCTTCAGGTATATTAATCAACATAAAATTAATCATTCAATCATACTTATGGTGTATTATATACAATATTCTTTTCACATATGAATCATAATATAGTAACCAAGTATGTATATAAATATTACTAGAAGTGAGTTGTATTCTCCAGGCGGTAGAGCAAGGGTGATTCCTATATTAGTGGTGAGAAGTACACGACATCTATATTTCCATGTGAATGATTATTGTAAAACTATTATTTTGTATAACAAAAAAAACATTTGTCTCATGTTTCCTTGTATACATGGAGACATTATTCCACTTTTATGAATGATTGTTGTTTGTGGTGCTTAATATACAACCAATAGTTTAGTGATACATGAATCATAGGCAATATATGATGAATAGAAAATGTAAACCAAATATACCAACTGTGGAAAGATAATTATTTTTCAAGGAAAAATAACGTGGATGTGAAGCATATACCCATTATAGTATTTATACTTATCATAGATAAGCACCTTAGGTATTTTTGATGTATAAACTTTTTTTTTGACAAAAGAACCTTTATAAATACAGGTAAGCCACAAGGCTTTTGGAATTAGCTCAACAACCGAGTGTAAACTATTCCCTTTGTAATCTTATAGTAAATATACATCATTAGATTCCTTTAAGTCATTATGTAATCTAAAAGTGATGTATGAAATATTCATAGTTAGAAGATATAAGAAGCATATGGATTACGTGCTGAAGAATATCATGACCATAAAATTATCGATCAATATAATGTAGTGTTCAATAATTCATAAACACACATTACATTATCTATATCATGGAATTAATGTTAATGAGTATGATAAATGATGAAGTATTATATATTAAAATTTATCAAAAAATTTTGCGTGGATAAATTCCTATATGAACATTTTATACATAAGAGTTATGATGTAAGTAGTTTCAATGTCGTCACTTGCTAAAACATATATTATATTTCTTAACATGCTTCGAAAATAACAATGATTTCACATAAACATATTCCAACTAGAATGAAAAATAGATATCAATATATTCATATTATAATAAAAATAGATTAAGTTACAAGACATTTGTTTAGATTCAAAGAGTTTGTTAGGAAATAAACAAAACTGCATCATGGGAAACCAAATTATACTCATATAGTAATTATCCTAACAGTATCTTAAGATATTACAGGAATCAATATGATAGAAAAGTGAATGTAAAGTGATGGAATAAATTTCTATAAAAGGGTGAACATCTCTATTAGAGATAGTGAGAGCCATATTGACTTGGGTTCATTCAATTCTTGAGATTCACATATAGTTGGCATAGGAACCAGTTCCACATGTACATATGGAGCATGAATGTTCTAGAGACAGATACTACATAGGAAGGTTAAAACCATAGTAATGGTTTTGAATTCACCATGTCCGGTTTTACATTATTCCTTGAAAATAATATTTTCTACAAGTATACAGTATATGGAAATTAAAAAAGACTGGTATAACCAATTTGAATTCAATAAAGGATTCCATGTATCCTAGGGGAAAGGGTATTATTAAATTGAATACTCTAGTGGGTATTCAAATAAAATTATAGATGGACGATACAAGTGAAGTATGAATACAGATTAATTGGTTACACAAGGCCGTTATGCCAAAATCCATTAGAATATTATTTTTCATAGCTACATTCTATGATCTTCTTAATACGAATTGGATGTCATAACCACTATTCATGGAAGGTGTTTAAATGTCCCAACTAGAAAGGTATGGCCACATCATCAAATGATAATAAAGTTTTAATGTTACTAAAATCCTATTTAGGATTGATGTAAGAAACATCATAATAGAATATTCGTTTAGAATGAATCATTTATATGTGTTTACCAGTGGTTAGTGGAAGATCTATTGTTTTCTAGGTAAATTGTAACTCTCCAAGATTTTGAAAATAAATATAGAATGAAATTTTATAATCTATCCATTAAACACATCTTTGCCTCTTCTATGTTTTGAATTTCAAAAAATGGTCATCTATATTTTTGTTCAGTAAGTCATTTGGAGTCTAATAGAAAAAACTTGATTTTTTGTGAATAGTAACATACCCTTATGAATAGTAATATGAACAGTAATATGAATAGTAATATCACCCTTATGAATAGTAAATAATAATATTATTTTATTTTCTTAAGGCAATATGATAGTGGGATCTTAATTATTTTTTCAATGTCACATAAAACTAATTGCACTTCAAGATTGTTATTTTTCAAATTAACTATGACCTAATTTAAAAATTAAATTAATAATATTTAGAAAATTATTTTTGAAAAATGGTTTTCAATTTTGAATTATACATGTCGAAAAATGGTCGGGATGAATTTTTGTGATTTTTCTAAAATATGTGAATTTTTCGTGAATAGTGAAAAATACAGTTTTGCATATTCAGTAGTTTAATGACATCATAATTACATAATAATTAAAATAAAAGGCTTTTCGACTTTTTTATAGTATCCTATGACATGAGGTGTCACAAGTGGCTTAAACCATGGGCAACCCCATGGTTTGGCAAAAACCACTAATGAGGCGTCCCTTTGAAATTATTAAAAAATTACCTCTCTTTTTCTATAAATACCCACTCATCCATTCATTTTATTTCATTACAAATCCTTCATCCTCTAAGATCAGGTGGTTTTACCTCTCTAGGAGTCTTCTCAAGGTGTCCCTAATCCCACAAGGTCCCATCATTCAAATATATAGAGTTATTCAACAAGGTAAGGGAGTCCTTCATTCTCTTCTTTAAGTCAACACTTCTTTTATGTTATCTATTTGAAATTACATTATCATATCTTGAGGATTGATTTTATTCATTTTTGTTACTGTCCTTTTGATTTCAATATGATGAGATACCCTTTTGTTCTCATCATTTGTTTTATTAAATTTTACGTGACGCCGTTAGGCTGCCAAATTTTCATAAGGGATCTCTTAACTTTTCTTTTATTTTAAAGTTCATCTCGTTTATTTTTCAATCCTCACCTCCTCTATCCAAATGATCATGATAAATCCAGTAACATATATATACTATATTGATTTAATTTTAATGGAATACCCATCATAAATATTCTTACTCCCTCCCTTTTATTTTTATAAACGAAATCAACATCCATGAGGTTCGAATTTATAGCCTTCGTGGACAATGAAGTTTCGTTCTTCAATTTATTCTTCAATACTGGTCATGAAAACATATTTATTGTTTAACCAGACTATAAGATAGGTATTATAACATAATTAGTATTCAGTAACCAGAATATGTACATATAATTATGTTATACGACAAAACTAGTTCATAATAATCCAAATACCACCGAATAATCAGAGTAGTTGTCATCTAAGGATTATTCTTCATTCCATGTAACCAGATGATATAAATAACCACTAACAATTATTTATGTTAAATAATAATATATAATTCTAATCCTGGAGATTTATAACCATTCCACATCATCTTCATTACTTAAAAACAAGTGAACCGATTATGAAAATAAAGAAAATGAACACCCCAGAACAACAAAATTTAATATAATAACTTAGAAATAAGGGTATAAATGAATTAAACCGAATTATGATAAAATAAATAAATTTATAATATGTTTTTAAATAATTTATCAATAAGTATGATTTCATATTTCAGGAGCTTAAGTTTGAGAGAAGAACACATTTGGAGGTAAGGTATGGGTTTTTCACCCAAACTTTCATTTTCATTCTGGTTACATTTATTGCCTAAATTCCTCGATGAAATTCTCATGTATTGTTATGTACTTCTCATAAATTATCTGTGAGTATTCTATATATGTAAACCAACCATAATACTTCCTTATTCTATGGATAGTTACACGTTTTAAAAGGAACTTTCAAAATTGTTTCCAAAATAGAATCCTGATTCAAGGGAATTTCTCCAATTCATTTCTATTTACAAGGGCACTCTATAATCTGTTTTTATAAACCATTATCTTTCTAAAAATACTAATTTTGTTATGAAAATACTATCTTACTTCACTTCTGGTTTTATACAAATATTTTCCAAAAGAACTCTTCTTTTCAAAATAAAAGAGTATTTATCTCAAAATTGCTTAATGATTTTATAAGAGTATTTTCGTTCAATACTCTTGTTGATTCTATGGTATTATTGTGTTTAATCATTTATAAAGTCATATAAAATATTTTATTTAATGGTTTACGAAAAACTTTATTTTGGATGATCTATTATAAAACCATTCATCATATTATTCCAAATGGTCAGTGTTTATGTTCAATAATTGGTGAATGTTAGTTACATTTCATATGATAGTTTCAATATGAATTTATATGTTGTTTATGTTGAACCCCACTCATATTGTGAATGAATTGGACTTATTATTTGATGGGTGGGGCCCGCTATAGCCCATTGATGCATCGGTAGGTCTCATGAGACAAACTATGGTCTTGGCATAAGGCCTTGACATAATGATTATTTTATGGTCCAAGCATGAGGCTTGGATGGTATGGCTATGATGTCTGACATATGAACTTCCCTCATTATAAAGCTATTAATTGAAAGTTCATGTGGTTATCCAACTATTAGAATACCCATGATGATGTTTTATTATGGCATTATTTACTCATCTCATATTTCTGCCATAATGTGTTTCAAGTTTGTTATTAAAGGCATGTGTTATCAATTATTCACCATGTCTAATGTTAATAGTATATTCTGCTATATTTATTACTCTTACTGATCGTTTGAGCTCACCCATTTATTATGTTTCATTTTTTTAGGACATGAAGAAGTAATTTATGAATGACCTTCAAGAATAATATAGGAAACATGATGTTTCTAGTGGAATAAAATAGTGTTTTGATTCCCTTCATGTTTTAATGATTAAATTATGCATGTAAATTGTTTCCAATAATACTAAACTACTTAGTATTTCAGGATTTTTATTCATTGTATGTATTCCAACATAATCAAATAAGGCACCGGCTCTGGGAAACTGGGATCGGGTCCTTACAGTTGGTATCATAGCAAGTTTAGTAGAATACTTGGAAACTAGATTTAGAAAATGTAGAATTAGGGAAGAGTCCCTAAGTTAGTCTTTGAGGAAATACAAACAATAACATCCTAGTATTTTGATAAGGAATATATTATGTGGATCATACAAGCAATACATCCCTGTCTGGATACGAGCAGGTAGAGGAGGCTCTGGCACAAATGTATCTAGGGGTAAAACCAAAAAACACCACTTTAAGCTAGACTCGAATGAGAACTAGTTACCGACAACGAGCCTTGTTGCACTCTTGGTTACGACACTCCTGGGGAATAAGCTTAGGATAATTCACATTTTCTATACAAGCTATTATGAAGGAGTTTAATGTAAATATTATTCAATGAAATGATTTTTATGAATATGGGATTAGCCAAGCGTATGATCTCAATTTTTATGATTAATTTTAAGTTAATATTATACATTATGATTAATAAACTAATATAGTCCACCCATTATCTATATATGGTTCCTAGTGGACAGAATCGAAATCACACGAATGCACATGTCCCCTATAGAGATTTTCCTCTGACGCACGATGATGATGTTGGCTCTGGTGCTATGACTGGTGCTGAGAAACTCATAAAAATACTAGGAAAACTTACTCAGGTTATGAATAATAACCTCTCCCATATGGAGAATCTAGATCCACCATGTGGGGGAGCCATGCTAGATCGCTTTATGCGATAATATCCTCCATCATTCAACGGGACTACAAACTCATTGGTAGTAGAGCAGTGGATATGTTCCCTTGAGAAGATTTTTCTCGATTTGGGATGTGATGAAAGAGAGAAGGTTGTCATGGCATTATATCGTCTATCAAGATATGCGGATCAGGGGTGGTCATTAATCCAAAAGACAAATGAGGAGGAAGAGATATAAGATATGGAATGGAGGGATTTAAAGGAAATATTCTTAGAAAAATATTTCCCTCATGAGCAGTGAGTAGATATGGAGAGACAATTCTTGAATCTGAGGTAGAAGGAAGATGATAATATTGCAAGGTATGAAGCTAACTTCACAAGATTTGCAAGACATGATGTAGACTACATACGAAATCCAAGGAGAAAAAATTGATCTATTCTTTGATGGACTAAAGCCTTTCCTCTAGCAGGAATTGGTCTCCTAATGTTTTTCATCATATGAGGATATAGTTTAATGTACCATCAAGATAGAAAAAGAATTCACTAAGTCTTATGACTTTAAGGGAAAGCAAGAAAAGAAGAGGGCTGCTTAAAACCCTGGGAAAGGAAATAATGAAATGAGGAAGAAGGGAAGAGTTGAATTTCTACCATGTGACAATTGTGGAAAGAAACACCCTGGTGCATGCTTAAAAGGAAAGGGAGTATACTACAAATGTGGTCAGAAAGTCCATCTTGATGGTGATTGAAAAGGGAAGAAGGAAGCCAATGATGTTCAATGCTATAGATTTAAGGAGATGGGACACTATGATAATGATTGTCCAAAACGTCAAATAAATATGCAACATAGAAGGACAAGGGATCAAGGACATGCTTATACAATCAAAATGGTAGTGGTTTAATATCCTAATGACGTGGTGGCTTGTACTTTAATTGTTTCCTCAAGTTTAGCCAATTCATTATTTGATTCTGGATCATCGCATTGTTTCATATCTTCACTGTTTGCTATGAAACTTAGATATTTCCCATTTGATTTAACAAGGGTGTTGTCAGTCAAAATTATTAAGGGAAGTATCATTGCTACAAAGTTCTATGAATCAGTTCCCATTAGGGCATATAAATTTTCTTTATCTGCTGATCTCATCGCCATACCCATGATTGAAATTGATATAATCCTCTGTATGGATTGGATTTCGAACCATGATACATAAATTTATTGTAAGAATACGGTGGTTACAATTTTTGATGACAATGATAAAGAACACCTTATCTTTAGAGCATAATCTTCATCACCTGATTATTATCAAGATCCACCCCCAATAGCACAAATAAATTCAATTATTGGGGTGGAAGAAAATGAAATTATTGTGGGCGAGGAAAGGGATGTTCAAATAGAGGATGTACCTATTGTGAGAGAATATGTTGATGTGTTTCCAGAAGATTTACCAGGACATCCTCCACAACGAGAAATTGAGTTTTACCTTGATTTAGTTCCTGTTTCAAGGCCTATATTGAAGACCCCTTATAGAATGGCCACTATGGAATTAATAGAACTAAAGAAACACCTAGAGGAATTGATTAATAAGGGATTTATTCACCCTAGTTTTTCTCCATGGGGAGCCCATGTCCTTTTTGTTAAGAAGAAAGATGGATCTTTGAGGTTATGTATCAACTATAAGGAGATTAATGAAATTAAAATAAAGAACAAGTATCCCCTACCTCGTATTGATGATTTATTTGACCAACTGCATGGATCTCAACACTTTTCAAATATTTACCTTTGATCTGGATATCATCAGTTGAGTGTAAAGAAGGAATACATTCCGAAAACAACATTTTGAACCATGTATGGGCATTACGAGTTTACAGTGATGCTGTTTGGATTGACTAATGCACCCTCTGTCTTCATGGATCTAATGAACAGATTTTTCAAGGAATATCTAGATGATTTTGTAGGGGTATTTATTGATGATATCTTGGTATACTCCAAAAGTTATGAAGATCATGAAAATCACTTGCACATTATTCTAAAGATTCTTAGAAGACATGAATTATATGGGATGTTTAACAAGTGTGAATTCTGGATTCAGGAGATTTATTTTCTTGGCCATATTGTCTCTAAGGATGGAATCCTAGTTGATCCTACAAAGACAAAGGAAATCCAAGATTGGCCCATGCCAACAAACATAACTAAGGTACACAGTTTTATTGGCTTAGCAGGTTATTATCTGCGTTTTGTAGAGAATTTTGCCCACTGGCTAACCCGCTAACGAATCTCACACGTAAAGGGGTTAAATTTTTTTGGACAAAAGATTGTGAAGAATGTTTCGAAGAACTGAAGAGAAGATTAGTCAATGCCCCGATATTGACTCTACCACCGGGGAAAGACGGGTTTTTTAGTTATAGTGATGCTTCAAATAAAGGACTTGGTTGTGTCCTTATGAAAAATTATAGGGTTAATGATTAAGCATCATGATAGATAAAAATTGATGAGAAAAACTATCCTACTCATGATCTTGAGTTATCTACTGCAATATTTTCTTTGAAGATATCGAGACATTATCTCTATGGTTAAAAATATTAGATTTATACTGATCACAAGAGTTTGAAGTATATTTTCTCACACAAAGAACCCAACATTAGGCAAAGGGGATGGCTTGAACTACTCAAGGATTATGATTTCACGATACACTACCACCCGGGGAAGGTAAATACGATGGAAGATTCCTTGATCAAAAAAGATCATGGAGTTTTGAACAAGATAAGAGTTGAAAGGGATCATATTTTCATGGATCTAGTAAATATGGATATGGGAATAACCATGGAAGGTGAAACATCAATGCTTTTTTCAAATGGTTTCCAAACAATCTTTACTTGAAAGGATAAAAAGTTCTCAAGATGATGATGAGGAGTTTCAAAAAAATTAAAGCTGCGAATGATGGGAGATTGAGTGACTTTGTATATGGAGATAGAATTTTGAAATTTGGGAAGAGAGTTTGTGTTCCCGATATACCTGATCTAAAAAGGGAATTGATGGATGATGCTCATAGTTACAATTTCTATATACACCCTTGTAGCACTAAAATGTATAGATATTTTAAAGAACATTTTTTTTGGGAAAACATAAAGAGGGAGATTTCTAATTTTGTGTCAAGATGTATGGTTTGTAAACAAGTGAAAGATGGAAGGTAGCAACCTAGAGGAGTATTTCAACCTCTTCCCATACCTGAGTGGAAATGGGATAATATCACAATGGACTTTGTCATGGGATTACCAAATACTCCTAGAAGGAACAATGCAATATGGGTCATTGTTGATCATCTTACCAAGTCAATATATTTTCTTGCTATAAGAGAAGATCTTCCACTTGAACATCTAACAAGACTATATATTAATGAAGTTGCAAGACTTCATGGAGTACCCCTATCAATTGTTTCTAATCATGATACACATTTTACATCAAGATCCTAGAAAATTCTTCAGAAGGCCCTAGATACTAATATTCGTTTAAGCACTGCCGACCACCCACCAATTGATGGAAAATCAGAATGGACAATTCAAACATTGGAAGACATGTCGAGGTCTTGTTCAATGGATTTTCATGGCACATGGGATCAGTATTTACCTCTCATAGAATTTTCCTACAACAATAGCTTCCATTCAAGTATACAGATAACACCCTATAAAGCATTATATGGGAGGTGATGACATACACCAACTTGTTGGGATGATGTTGGTGAAAGAAAACTTGTGGGCCCAGAACTAGTTGAAGAAACAATGGAGAAGGTGAAGATTATCCAGAACCATATCAAAATAGCACAAAGTAGGCAAAAGAGCTATAAATATAACCAAAGGAAGGATTTGGAGTTTCAAGAAGGTGACCACGTTTTATTAATGGTATCTCCTTGGAAGGGCATTATAAGATTCGGTAAGAAGGGAAAATTAAGTCCCAAGTACATCGGACCTTTCGAAATTTTGGACTGAATTGAAGCCATAGCTTACGGTTTGGAAATGCCGCAAAGTCTCTCTAAGGTTCACAATGTGTTCCACATGTCAGTGTTAAGAATGTACATGCCAAAACCAACACATGTACTCACTTATGAAGAAGAAAAACTTGATATTGATCTATCTTACTATGATGATCCTATCAAGATTCTTGATACTAGAGAAAACGTATTGAGAAATCAGATGACTCATCTGGTGAAGGTTCTAGGGAGGAACCATAAGATGGAGGAAGAAACACGGGAGCCGGAGGAGCTTATGTTAAAGACATACCCGAATCTTTTTAGGTAATTTTTTTTTGTGAATTTCGAGGATGAAATTTTTATAAGGAGGGGAGAATGTAACTCCCCAAGGTTTTGAAAATAAATATAGAATTTAATTTTATAATCTGTCCATTAAACACAACTTTTCCTCTTCTTGTTTTGAATTTTAAGAAATTGTTATCTAGAGTTGTGTTCAGTAAGTCATTTGGAGTCTTATAGAACAAAATTAAATTTTTGGTGAATAGTAGCATACACTTATGAAAAGTAATATGACCCTTATGAATATTAAATAATAATAATATTTTATTTTCCTAAGGAAATATGATAATGGGACTTTAATTAAATTTTCAATGACACATAAAACTAATTGCACTTCAAGATTATTATTTTTCGAATTAACTATGAACTTATTTAAAAATTAAATTAATAATATTTATAAAATTATTTTTGAAAAATGAATTTAACTTTTGAATTCTAAACTTCAATAAATAGTAGGGATGAATATTTGGGATTTTTCTAAAATACTTGAATTTTTTGTGAATAGTGAAAGATACAGTTTTACATATTCTGTAGTTTAATGACATCATAATGAAATAATAATTAAAATAAAAGGCCATTTGACTTGTGTATAGTAACTTATGACATGAGGTTTCCCATGTGGCTTAATCCATGGGAAAATACCTTGGGAAACCCCATGGTTTGGCAAAAACCACTAATGAGGTGTCCCTTTGAAATTATTAAAACAATAACCTCTCTTTTTGTATAAATACCCACTCATCCATTAGTTTTCATTCATTAAAAATCCTTCATCCTAGAATATCTGGTGGTTTTACCACTCTATGAGTCCTCCCAAGGTGTCCCTATGCCCCCAAGGTCCCATCCTACAAAGATCTAGGGTTATTCTACAAGGTAGGGGAGTCCTTCATTCTCTTCTTTAAGTCGACACTTCTTTTATGTTATCTATTTGAAATTATATTATAATATCTTTAGATTTTATTTTATTCATTCTTCGTACTTCCCTTTTTATTTCAATATGATGAGATAACTTTTTGTTCTCATCATTTTATTTTCTGAAATTATAAGTGACGTTGTTAGGCTGCTAAATTTTCATAAGGGATCTCTTAACTTTTCTTTTATTTTCAAGTTCATCTCTTTTATTTTTCTCTCCTCACCTCCTCTGTCCAAAATATCATGATAAATCCAGTAACATATATATACTGTATTAATTTCACGTTAATAGAAGACCCGTCATAAATATTCTTTCTCTCTCCCTTTAATTTTTATAAACGAAATCAACGCCCTTGAAGTTTCAATTTAAAGCCTTCGTGGAAAACGAAGTTTCGTTCTTCAATTTATTCTTCATTACTGGTCATGAAATCATATTTATGGTTGAACCAGACTATAAAATATGTATTATAACATAATTAATATTCAATAACCATAATATGTAAATATATTTAATTTATATGACAAAACTCATTCATAATAATCCAAATACCATTGAATAATCAGAGTGGTTGTCATCTAAGGATTATTCCTCATTCCATGTAACCATATGATAGAAATGACCATTACCAATTCTTTAGGTTAATTAATAATATAAAATTCCAATCCTGGAGATTTATAGCCATTTTACATGAACTCCATTACTTAAAAACAAGTGAACCGATTATGAAAATAAAGAAAATGAACACCCGTGAACAATGAAATTCAATATAATAATTTAGAAATAAGGGTATAAATGAACTAAACATAATTATGATAAACTAAATACATGTATAATATGTTTTTTAAATAAGTTATTAATAATTATAATTTCATTTTCTAGGAGCTTATGTTCGAGAGAAGAATATGTGTGGAGTTAAGGTAAGGGTTTTTCACCCGAACATCCATTTTCATTCGGGTTACTTTTATTGTCTAAATTCCTCGATGGAATTCTTATGTATTGTTATGTACTCCACATAAATTATTTTTGAGTATTGTATATATGTAAATCAACCAGAATCCTTCCTTATTCTATGGATAGTTACACGTTTTAAGAGAAATATTCAAAATTGTTCCCAAAATAAAAGCCCGATTCAAGGGAATTTCTCCAATTCATATATATTTACAAGGGCACTCTATAATATATTATTGGAAACCATTATATTTATAAAAATAATCATTATATTATGAAAATACTATCTTTCTTCACTTCTGGTTTTATACAATGATTTTTCAAAAGAACTCTTCTTTTCAAAATAAAAAAGTATTTATCTCAAAATTTCTTAATGATTTTACAAGAGTATTTTCGTTCAATACTCTTATTGATCCCATGGTATTATTGGGTTGAATAATTTATGAAGTCATATAACATATATTATTTAATTTTTTATGACTAAATTTATTTTGGATGATCTATCCAAAAACCATTCATCATATTACTCTGAATGGTTAGTGTTTATGTTCAATAATTGGTGAAAGATAGTTACATTTCATATGATAGTTTCAATATGAATGTATATGTTGTTTATGTTGATCCACACTCATATGAGGAATGCATTGGACTTATTATGTGATGGGTGGGGGCCTCTATATCCCCTCAATACATTGGTAGGTCCCATGAGACAAACTATTGTATTGGCACAAGGCCTTTCCAAAATGATTATTTTATGGTCGTAGCACGAGGCTTGGATGGTATGATTATGATGTCCGGCATATGCAGTTACCTCATTATGAAGCTAGTAATTGAATGTTCATGTGATTATTCTACTATTATAATACCCATGATGATGTTTTATTATGTCATTATTTACTCACTCACATTCCTTCCATAATGTGTTTCAAGTTTGTTATTAAAGGCATGTGTTTTCAATTATTCCCCATGTATAATGTTTATCTTATCTTCCGGTGTATTGCTTACTCTTACTCAGCTTTTGAGCTCACCCATTTCTTATGTTTCATTTTCTAAGGACATGAATATGTAATTTATGAATGAAGTGCAAGAATAATCTAGGAAATGTGATGTTTCTAGTAGAATAAAATAGTGGTTTGATTCCCTTCATGTTGTAATGATAAACTTATCTATGTAACATGTTTCAAATAATACTAAACTACTCGGTCTTTCGGGATTTGTATTCCTTGTATATATTCCAACGTAATCTAATAAGTAGCCGGTTCTAGGAAACTAGGGTCGGGTCCTTACATAAAATATGATTGGAAACATAGAGAAGTCAAATATTGGTCTTACATTTAGCTAAGACTGGGATGAAAGCAATTATATAGTGATTGAATAAATGTTGAAACCTATGTTCTAGAAAACAAGATATACTAAGGTATACCTAACAGTTTCATGGACCTAATCAGTCTTATATATAGTCACATGGTATTGAAAAATACAAGTTAGAAAAATTAAAGAGAAGAATTATGGCTAGTATCACATGGAATAATCTCTCCAGGTTGACATGTATGAGACATGGGGGTACATTAACATGGTGAGTTGAAATACACTCACTTAATCGATGGATCAATTATATGTTATAATATATGTATAATTATTTATACTGGAATGATACACTATATAGTAGTAAAATTTCAGTTATGTCCTAGAGAACTATATGGGAAGTAGTCAGAGCAATCCATTTGCAGTCGAGAAAGTATACAGGTTAGTACTTGGTAAGTGGAGAAGAAAAGATACTAGTTTTGAGGGGACAAAATCTAGTCTTCCTTAGATCAATGGGATCTGGTATCATGGATATGTTAAGTTGATAAGAGAGTCAAGACCATATAATCTAGTAGTATCCATTCCTACAAATACTAATTGCTTTTCAACTTTTGAGGAAGCTAAGAATCAGTTAAATAGAATGATTTTTTCCAGTTCTTGGAATCACACCTAGAGAGTAACGAATTATAATAATGAAAATTATGACACTCTTAATAGAAAATATGTCATGTTATCATAGTGGAAAAAATGGATATACTTAGGGATATGATATATTGAGAATTTTTACTCAAGGATATGAGGTATCAAATAACAGAAATGTCATGCGGAGGAACCATGGTAGGTCCTGAGACTAAAGTTGCGACTTAGGAGAAACATGATCTTAATAATGTAAGAGATGACACAAATGTATAGAAATCTATCTTTAGTGTAAGTGGGAGAGTTTTAATATTGAGTTTCTTAGATCCAAATATGTAGTAAATTATATTACCATTCCCCATGTATAGTTAGATGTACAAGATGTATTCTTGCCGTTATAGTGTAGATATTTCAGTATCCACTAGTTAATGGTAATTTCAATAGATTAAATGTCATATAAAATGGTTATAGTAGATCATAGGCTATTATGAGAACCTCGAGATACTATGACATTAATAAGAAAAATATCTCCTATTTTCAAGATACATCATACTAAATGGACACAGTAGATGTTCGACTTCCATATACCAGGGGATCATACGTATTGAGAATTATTCTTTTGAAATTATCAATTAGTGATCTCTAGTAGTGAGATCATGAGGACATACCTAGCAATGGGAACACCACATGTATGTGGTGTAATTGGTTGTTCATATCTATAGACATATGTATTCATCTCATGTCATGATATCATTTCCAATGTGTTCTATTTAATCATGTACTTTGGTCCAATAAAAAAACATGATAATGAAATCATGGCATGGTAGTTTGTGTTGGGTGTGTTATTGGTGGTATGAAATTTGTTGAATGTTCAAGAAATTATTTTTCACTTCAAGGTTAAATAATTAATATATCTCATGTCATGTTGATCAGGAAGGTTGTACCTTCATAAGACCATAGCCACAAAAATCACGTGTAAATATATTCAGTTAGATCAACAAAGAATAAATCAAGTAATGGATGATGGCACTTGTGTGCTTCCTGGTTTAGGATAAATTTAAATACAAAGAGATTTTATTACATAATACATGTTCATAGGTTGGTTATCATTTCTATGAATATATTTATCTCTTTAGGGACCTTGATGGGTTTCTAGACTCTTCCCTTGGTATGTGAGTATTTTTCACTTCCATCAAGATAAGAGTCTAGAGGGTCCCAAACAATAACATATTTAAATGTCTTTTCTATTCTGGAAGATAGGAGTCTTGAACATGGTGGGACCCACAAATGGGGTCCATGTTTTGTAAAAGGATGTACGATCACCAAAGGAATAAATAAATTCATATTATTTATGTTATGAAAATTTTTTATTAAATTTATTTATTATGAAATATATTATTTGAATGAATATTAGTTTAAAATTTTCATGGTTTATTTAATATTTTCAAGAATGAGGAGTCATGTAAATGGATCAGGTTTTATCATGTAATATAATTATTATATTAAAATATTGATATAATAGTGTAAATGTTTTTATGACTCAGTACAATATTTATTATCTACCATTTTTAAGTGAGAAATAAATATTCAGGTATCGGGTGTTTATTCCGTATATTTATTGTTTCACAATATATAGAAGAGAGTGACCTCATGAGAGGGGATAAACACTCACTCTCTATATCTCTCATTTCTCTCCCAAATTCTAGAGAGAGAGAGGCTCTAGATCAATAATTTAGGTTCGAGCTCCCTCTCACTCATCACAAGAAAGGTGATGCAGTGATCATCGAAGTGTCGAAGGAGTCATCAGAACTCCGTGCTAGAATCCAAATTATAACGATGGACATTCCCATAGGATTTCTATGTATGTGTGGGAAATCTAGAGGGATTAAAAATTTGATCCATTGAGTAATGATAACTAATGATGAGAAGACATTGATCATAGATTTGTATCTTACATAGTTGTTATTATTTTTTTGTGCTCATAATTACCCACATAATGATCCATAGGCTTATACCAAGAAATTTTCCAATAATGATGAAGAGATCATGTCGTTTTTTAGTATAAATTTATTAAAACCCTATTATCGAGGATTCTGTTGTGTATCTGGTACATGTAATCATATTAATTTTTTTAATTTTATCCTAATATATGTATTGATTGTAATATTTATAAACATACACAACGTGACAACCATTGTACAAAATAATTATTAATAGATTTTGTTGTATCTTTCTCATTCAATGTTCGGGATCTCATTTGTATCTTTGTTTGTATCCTGAGCTCTTAAATAAATGGATATGCAATTTCAATATTCATAATCACATATTGATGTGCCTTTAATAATTCCATTTCAATCAGTATAACATTTGAGCTCCTCCAAAATAATCAGCCAATAATAGGAATGACTATTGATTTCCCTTGTAGTGGAAATTGATTCAATGTATCATCAACATGTCAAACTTGATTGAATCATGTCTCAATATCATCCAAATACCAAGAACAAAGGGAAGGATGATCATCTTTTAAATATTCTTCAGAAACAAATCATTTATGTTAAGTATTATTTTAACGTAGGATTTCAAATAGCCAAGATATCTTTGAAATAAAATAAAATAAAATATTTTACTAATGAAGTTCCAAGAATTGTTTATATAAGATTAATAATACATATGTAAATTAACTCTCAATTAGATACATCCATCGATAATGTACGAGGATTCCTAATTTCGTTTCCTTGACCAAATACACAGTTAAGTGCATCATAATAGTGAAAAACGATGGAGGAAAGGTTATCTCAATTTGAAGAGGTGTCAATAAAAATCTCTCCTAAAGGTTTTAAATCTTATATGGTTGTATAATTCTATCACATAGTTTTCTAATGAATGTTAAAAATTGGATTACAATAGTTGTAACATTTTCATATAATAATGTATGGAATCATAATGGTAGTAACATATGTAACAAAATATATGAATCACGACTCTTCAACCAATGTATCTTATGACGCTTTAAGTCAACACCACTGAGATGTTACATGAATACTCATCTGATACCTTCACATGTTTTAAAATTTGAAGGTATCTTCATCCCTATTTCTTATTGAAAAAATTTATGGATCATACATTCCATTCTAATTTGACCAGATATCATGCTTTATGTTCATTATTTATAAGTCCTTCTAGGCATTGGGAGGGTCCTTAAAATTTCCATGATCTTTAAGAAATGTAAAAATAAAAATTTCAAAATAATTCTTCTCAAAATGCATAACATCAATATTATTCCAGAACAAATAAATTTCCCAATAGGGATGTTTATAGAATATACTTTTCTTCTTCCATTGTTGCAATCAGATGTCACTTGAAATTGCACTTCGAACTCATTTACAACTATCATTCACATGATTATCCTTCCAATGTTGTGTTTCAACATTTCCAAGTAATGAAAATATTTTAAAAGTTTTTAACAACATTGGAGGGGGTATATGCCCGATATAACTATGGAATTTTGAATTATTCAACCGAAATCTATGAGATGCATAGATAAATATTCGATGAAATAGGAAGAAAAATAATTTAGTGCAAGGTAGTCATTTGAGTTCAAAGTCAAATTTAAAAATAGGCAAATTCAAATCCATGTATGTGTTCCAACCAAATAATTTTCCAAGTCTAGAAAAGTCACTAATGGTTTAATTAGAGCAGCATGAATTTTGAACAATTTTCTAGAAGATGCATCATATTTGTCAACATTTTTTCCATATCTACTATAATTATTCAATTAGAGGCTTCAAGTATACATAAATATCATTTCCAATTTATTTTTCACTGAATAAAAATAGAAATGACAAAAGATGTGTTTTTAAAACACATCTAATGAAGTAGATTGTAAGGGATCAAAACAATCTTCCAAATTCTATAATCGGTGCTCAAAGTCCCAAAGGGATGAATCTATTAAGATCCAATCCAAATCACACATTACTAGGATTATATGATAAACATGGATATAATGAATCACATATCTTCCATGATTTTGAGTCTCTTGGATGTCACATTAAACCATAATTGTTATTATCAATAGAATGTAACTTCATATGCTCGATGATTTTTGATGACATGAATAATTTTTTCAATCAAGGCTTAAAATGTAAGAAACAAAAAACATTTATTGATACATTATTTTTCTTCTTCTTTAATGAATTTTCTCGATTCAGACATCCCACATCACCCATTGAATTCTATCTTGAAGAAGAATTTTTTTTCCAATCTTGTATCCTTAAATCCTCTCCCAAAAAATGAATAAAATCACTGGGACACACATTTAGTTTTGTATAATTTATACCAACCATGTTAAAAAATTTCTTCATATCTTAAATACAATAAAATATATTTGATTTAGAAAATTAATCATGAAACAATTCCTATATCATGGAAATCACTTTATTTTTATTTCCACATAGGAATTTGATATGATACAACTCCAACAAAAAATAATGTTTTGAATATTTCAAACATCCACCATATAGATCATGACTTCCATATTCAACTAAATAATGAATTATATCTGCGTTCTATGTTAGGTTATCTATTATACTTTTTTCCACAAAATCAAGAAAAAGAACCAATGATATGTTGCAATCTTTATCTGGTTCTCCTATAGTCCCAAAAACATCATTTGTCAAGTTAAAATTCGTATCACCCTCAAATAGCTATTCTAATATGTTTTTATGCTGACCTTGTTTTCTCGCAATGTCAAAAGAATAATTTATAATGTTTTTCATTTCATTTCCCATGATGAATTTGGGAGCACATTCTATTGATTGACAGTAGTTCTAAAAATTTCTATAACGTTCAATTATCCATGCCAAATCCAACACATATATTGATTTAGGAATTGCTACAATATCAAGTGTTCAAAAACATCATGTCACTTCAAACATATTCTAAATTTAAATTAGGACTTGGAAATATTATTTTCCCCTCAATTTACTGATTGGAAGTTTAAAAATAAAAAAACCATATAAACCCTTAGCATACTGACGTTTATTCTTTGGTAATGTGATGTAACTTTTATTCATATATATAACAACATGAAAACACATTAAAAAAAATTAAAACTCATATGTATTACTACATTGTAAAAGAGATAAATGAAATTGAAGAAAGAAAAACCCATGTATTTATAAGAAGAGTCATATAAGTACTAAAAAATTCATTGTAAATAATAGAAACCAATCATGGATGATATAATATAAAATAAAAGCAAGATAAAAATCCTAAAATCATTAAGAAAACAATATTATAAATGTTAGTTCAAAATAATTTATCAAACCAAAAATTGAAAACCCGATTAGTAAATATAACTATTTTTATAAAATCACTTTTGAAGGTATGATACCCCTATTTGAAAGAATTCAACTGGTTTTTAGAACCCATTTTTCAATGATATTATAGACCATATATTATAGTTTGAAAAAAATTAGAAAGTAAATTGATATTTGTATGAGAGATTAAAGAAAATAGTCAATCGATTTACTATTAGTTTTAAAAATAAAGGCAATTTTTACATGGAGAAACAAATCAACCAAAGGAAAAAACAACCATTAAGCATTAGTGGATAAATCTCATGGTATTAATGAGAAAATCTAGTAATTTTCTGACATATAAGCACCTCTATAGGGTATGATGTAATCCTATTATCACTTCCCAAGGAATTGAATATTTATTATATAGGGTTAAATTCCATAAAGGTTCATTATCTAATAGCAAGTATAAAAATCGAATGTCATGAAAATCCTCAAATTTGATGTTAGAGACACTTTTTGTAAAGACTCGAAATTTATATGTATTTTTTTTAAATATATGGGAATTTTACGAGTCTATGAAATTTGACGGCGCATGATTCTGAGGCCTGGAGTGCCGAAAATGAATTTCTGAACTTTATTTCAAGTATATTTAGTAAACGTGCCAAACTTTTTAACCGGTGCTCGGAATTGAAATCCAAGGGGACCATTCAACTCGTTGCAACAGTATTCTCTTAAGGAGAATTTCACCTCGACGACAGTGGGTCGAGAGTGAAAGATATTTTTTGGGGTTTTTGTGGAAATAATAAAATAAAATAAGCTCATATTTTATTTTATTTTGTTGTAACCACCAACCCATGTGGATGTTCAGGGGAGGGGGCTACTGGAATTAAACTTCCTCTTCCATATTTATTGTGGTGGGAACCACATGAGATCACAAAACCTCACAATTTGAATTTGGTGGTGGGGACCACCCGACTCCTATTAATGGGTGAGAAGAAAAAACTCTCAACTAACTAATTAATGTGGAGGAGCCTCTTGGGCTTCCTATACAATTAATTGTGCCAAACTCTCCCTTAATGGTGCCACCACCTCCCTTAATTTATTATGCTACCCAGATTAATTATTTTGGATTTTTGAATTCGTGCCTACAAAATAATAGAGGGATTAATCTATTATTTTGGTGGAATTTTGGGAGAGAAGGACTTAGGGAGAAAGCTCTCCAACAAAGAATTTCCTCCATGAAGAACGCTACCTCCATGAAGAATTCCGGTGAGGAGAGTCTTCGACTTATTCCTTGGAAGTACCTTGTAAAGGAAACCGATGTGGGACGTCTTCGACGACCGACCTTCCCTCCTCATCGTTGTCAATGAACCGACACACGAGCTTGGGATTAGAGGTGTGTGGAAGACGTGATGAATGAAGAAAACATCGCCTTCTTCCCCGTGAATCCATCAACGTATCAACATGAGGTAGGAGATTATTTTGAATGATTTTATATACCCATGTTCTTCCCTTCCAGAACAAGGAATGAGGATCAACATTCTAACATGTTGATCCACATATATTTCCTTTTGTGGGTTTTGGGATTAATCATTGTGGGAGGGTTTGTTGTGCTTTGTTATTGTGAACCTCTTGCTACTACTCTAATGCAGAGAGTGCGGGCCAAAATAACATGGCTCATCCTCTCTGTAACCCTTGTGTGGATTTGTAGTGTTCTTTAAAACGGCGGAAGTCGACGAGGGTGATGAAGGAAACAACGCCACCACCCGCGGCTCCATGACCCGCGCCGCCCCCACGGTGCCCCGACCTGCCGACCAAACCAGCCCCACACCGCTTCCAGCAGAACCGAACCCGGATGTGTCGCGACCCGGCCACACTGTGCCCTGACCGCCGCCCACCGACCACACTATGCCCCGACCGTGGCACCCACTTGCCGCACCGTGCCCTGATAGCGCTGCCCCAGGGCCGCGCTATCCCCCAGCCCCTCCGCCCCCGGTCGCGCTGTTCCCGGGCTGCGCTGCGCCCCAGCTGTGTCACGCCCCAGCTGCGTCACACCTCGTCCTTTCCCCCCTCCGCCCATGCCACCCCCTGACCACTCCGTCCCGTGGCCAAGCCGCACCCAGGCCCCTCCGACCTCCCAGCTGAACTAGCCCCAGTCGCGCCCCCTGCTAACCAAATTGGCCCCAGCTATGCCACACCAGCCCTCGGGCCGAGTTGCCCCTCGCCGCAGCCCTCTGAGCCGAACTGGCCCCACTCCTCGGGGAGGGCCGCCCTCGCGGAACTCTCCAGGCTGAGCCGCCCATGCGGCGCCCTCCGGGTCGAACTCGCCTCGCGTTGACCCGCAGATGATCCGCGCCCTCTCAGCACTCCGCAGCCCATCGCGACCCATCATGGCCGACTGGGATGGGCCCAGTGGGCCGGGCCACCCCCAATGGTCGGCCCGCCCAACGGGTTGGGCCTACTCGAATTGGACCATGGCCCACTACGACCCTTTACTTTATTTTAGCGATATCTTAGGCACCAGACGTCCATTTGACAAACCGTCAGTGGTATTGGTAATGTTGGAGCATGACAGTCCCTTTGAGTATACCCCACTGAAGTTTGGATTATAGTTGAGATACGGTCAGGTTGGATCACGCACAAATCCAACCGGGACCCCGGTACTAGAAGGCTAATAACTCACATACCAAGTGTCCGATCGACGTGAAGTCTGTTGCGTTGAGACCCCTCTGACATGGAGGACCTCTGAGATACTTCTTGGTGGAACTTCGTGATTCTTATTGTATCGACTAGTAAATCCTAGAGTGGATCCTCCCGGAGATGAGCGAGAGTAGTGCGGAGACCTAGTAGCTGTATGAGACCTGACGACTGCTTACTGTTTGACTTTGAGTTACTCTACTTTCCTAGTGGGGAGTGCCTTGGCGTCGTGGCAGACCCATGGTGGAGGAGCATTCTTGGTAACGTGGTAGACCCATGATACTCGATAGGAGGAGTACCTGAGTATGCTACGAGGGGGAGCGCACTTGGTGATGCGGCAGACCCACGGTGGGGAGCGCCTCTGTGTGATGCGACAGACCCACGGTATTCACAAGAGGAGTATCTCATCAGTCCAAGGTTAGTGGGAAACACACTTGATGTCGTGGCAGGCCCACTATACTATATTGAGCAGGATTTCTCTAGCAGCCAAGGTTTCAATAATGTGACTAGGGTTGTTAGTTCATACTAACCCTAAAATAAAATCTTGTTTGAGTTGAGTTAGTAATTTTGTGTTTTATTAATGATTGAGATGGATTACTTAATTACTTAGGTATATGTATGAGCATATACCAAAGTAGGTTTGTCTATTGATTTCATACTTTGTGATTTATCCTTGTTGTATTTTGTGATACCTTGAGGGTCTAGGGGTCCATACTGAGTATAATTAATACTCACCCCTGCACGTGCTATACCCACACCTTGTTGTGTTGGATGCAGATGAACAACATCGCTAACTGAGGCTGAGAGTACTAGGACTGGATGCTACCCAGAGTTGGACCATACAGCTTGTCGATACACGGAGGAGATGAATGGACGTGGAGTGGTGAGAAGACAATCTGTACCTGCCCTACAGGTAGGAACCTCGAAGGATGATCCAGTAGCTTTATTTTCTATTTTTTTCTTTAGTTGTATTACATTTTAGTTGTTCTTGTACTTTCCTATTGGGCTTGTATTCTTCCCCCTTTTACATCCAGCACTCTTTTGTTATACAGTTTACTTGGTGTTTCGTCTAGCTGTGTACTTTCTTGTGTGTGTTACAAGTTATAAAGGAAATGCCTTCCCAGTTTAAGGGAATTACCCTTTAGTGCTAGTCGCCAGCCCCTGGCCTATAAAAGGCGGGCTTGGGGTAGTCACGACATGAGCCTTGGGGGAATGGTCGTGAGAAATTGTAATCAAAGGAGTTGGTTCTACCATAGAACATAAAAATCTGATCTTTTCTGTGAAGCAATAGTGTAAGGAGTAGTTAGTGAAGATTGCAGTTCAGGGAGTCCAGTGTTAGTTTGGTGGCCAACGTATCCATACACCATGACCCCGATCTCGGATTTCCGACTCAGTGGATGAAAACACTGATTGTGTGTGTGTTTTAAAAAAGTTTCCTTTAATTCATCTCAACCAGTTTAGCTCACCAGGTATAACTTTATATCATAGTTCATCAGTAACTTTTCAGGATGCCTCCACATAGACATCCGACTAAAGTTCCAAGAGTTGTATGCACTGATAGCCCACCAAGTGACGAGGCCTCGGTACATGGCCCTTTCCTAGTAGAGGCACTAGTGGAGGCACTAGCGTTACCTTTCCCCATTGGTCCACTAATACAACCATCTCAGCAGAAGACAATGCACACTGCTTGGGCACATTGAAAAGGTTTCAGTTCCAGATCCCACCCAGGTTCAGGGGAGAGATGGACCCATAGGCAGCTAAGGATTGGCTGGAGGTTGTGGTGAGAGTTTTCCGACTGATAGGGACACTAGGTGACCTCATGGTGATTCTTGCTGCTAGCCTTATATAAGCAGCAGTGGGTAGATAGTGGAACTTGATGATCTTGGTCCAAAATGAGGTGAATCTTCTTTGGATAGACTTTGAGAGCCTATTTTGAGAGAAGTTGGTTCCAGTGACTCTTCACGCAGTGTGCATTCAGGTGCTGCTTCATCTGCAGCAGGGAAAAATGACTGTAGCTCAGTACTCAGTGAGGTTCACTGACCTCTCACGCTACTCCCCAGATATGGTGCGAGACCCATTCTTCTTGGCTCGGACCTTTGAGAAGGGACTTGGGCAAGATATCAGGGATTCACTAATCTCACTCAGCATCCCATCATAGAAAGGGGTGTTAGAGAGAGCCCTCTTAGTGGAGGGTTTCCTTGATGAGTAGTCTCCAGAAGTGAAATACACCACCAGTAAACACGTAGAAGAGTCTTCTATAGCTGGAAGTATACATTTTTCATAGAGGTATAAGAGGACTAGACCTACAGGTGAATGACCGCATGATTCAGATTCGGCTGTGTGGGGCACCCGAGACAGAGACTAACATGCTAGGAGCGGGCAATGTTACTCATGCAGCAGGCAGGGTCACATGGATCATGACTGCACAACCCACTGTACGGATGATCAGAAGATGGTCAAAGGAATTCCCAGGTAGATACAAAGATTCGATCAAGGTGGTCTATAGGGAGCAGGCAGACGAGGCAGAGGAGCTGACCGTGCAGCTGGTGGTGGGCGACGATTCGAGATATTACTGCCACCACCACCAGGAGGTCCATCCTAAACCCAGGGAGTGGGTGAACAGGGGAGAGCTCAACTCATGGCCGCTGAGGCCTATGACCACGATGCTCCGGATATGATACGAGGTACGATATATGTCTACTCCCCCCTAAATGAAGTACTTATAGACACTAGTGTCAATCATTATTTTTTCACACTACCCTCGTTCGGAGCTCGAAGATTCCAACATAGCTGTTGGATCAATCCTTATGGCTTGATACTCCTACACGATCAAATTCAACGATTATGCACTAGTTATAGTAGTATGATATTACTCTTGGAGGTGAGAGATTCAGCTGGGATCTTTTAGTAGCAGCGTCGAGGCCTTACAACATCATCTTGGGTATGAACTAGTTATCAGCAGTCCATTCTCAGATTAACTATATTAGGCACAAAGTGCGGTGTGTCTGCATGGATGGGACCAGTTTTACCTTCAACGGTTATAAGGGAGCCTTTGCAGCATAGTATGGACTTCATTCGGAGAAGAGTGCTACCGATCACTCATTAGATGGCTAGCCTTACCCTCAGAGCTATTGATGTGGAGAGTCCGAGTTATCCTATAGTGGTGGACCAGTACACAGATTTTTTCCCTGATGATGTCCCAGGTATACATCCTCACAGAGAGGTGGAATCATACATTTAAGTTTACCCTGGGACAACACTGATATCTACACCAGCATATCAGATGGCTCCCGTGAAGCTTTGTGAGCTGCATGTACAACTGGAAGACTTGTAGGGGAAGGGATTCATTTGGCCATGTGTTTCTCCCCAGGAATCCCCGATTCTATAATCCATGAAGGCAGATGGGAGAATTAGGCTTTCTGTTGACTATCCGTGCCTGAACTAGGTGACCGTGAAGAACATGTACCCACTCTCGAGGATTGAAGACCTCTTTGACCAGCTAAAGGGAGCATGATGGTTCTCAAAGATAGACCTTAGATTAGGCTATCACTAGCTCAGAGTTCGAGATGAGGATGTGCTGAAGAAAAATTTTAGATGTCAGTATAGAAACTATGAGTTATTTGTTATTCCTTTAGGCATAAACAACAATCCATAAGTGTTCATGGGACTTATGAACATGGACTTTTAGCCTTACCTTTACAGCTTTGTCATTGTCTTTATCGATGACATTATGATCTAATTGACTATTGAGGAGGATCATGCCTATCACATGCAGGTATAACTGGACACACTCTGATAACAACAAATTTATGGTAAGCTCTCAATATGCTAGTTCTGGATCTGAGCGTTTCACTTTCTGGGACATGTCATCTCAGAGGATGGAGTTTCAGGGGATCCAACAATGATTGAGGTGGTACTTGATTGGAAGACACCCAGGAGTGTGATGGAGGTAAACAGTTTCCTAGGATTCAATAGATAGTACTAGAGATTTGTTCCAGATTTCTCCCGAGTTGCAGCACCACTGTCTACCTTAAAGAACAAGGGGAAACCCTTTGTGTGGTCGGAGGGATGACAATGGAGTTTTCAGGAGCTGAGGCAGAGGCTGACTAGTGACACCATTTTGAGGCTTCTAGAGGAAAGCGTAGGGTATGTAGTCTACTGCGACGCATTAGGGACCAGATATCAGATGTGTACTGATGTAGAAGAGAGCAGTGATTGCTTATGGTTCCCAACAGATGAGACAACATGAGCAGAACTACTCTACCCATGTCCTGGAGTTTGTTACAGTGGTCTTTTCCTTGAATATGTGGCAACACTATCTGATGGGTGAGCGTTTTACCGTGTAATTTGATCACAAGATTCTTAGGTATATCTTCTCCCAGAAGGACCTGATCCAGAGATAAGGATGTTGGCTTGAGTTCGTCTAGGACTATGACTTTGAGATAATCTATACTTTTGGGAAGGGGAATGTTTTTGCATATGCAGTCAGCAGTAGATCTGGTATACAGCTGCTAGGTGAGGCGACATAGTAGCTGGCTTCTTTGCAGATACATTTGTGGATATAGATTGAGAAACCTTTCTACAGTCTCGTACAGTCACTCCCCCACTTCTTCAATGAGTCATGGATGCAAAACATGGGGACGTTGTCTACGAGGCTCGACGTGCTCAGATATCCATAGGTCATGCACCAGATGGATTTTATGAAGGTGGGGAGCACGTTGTCCACTTCAGAGGATGTACCATGGAACCAGTGTGACTTCAGGAGGAAGTGCTAGGGGAGTTCCACACATCCTCTATAATAGTATATCCAGGAGTGGCGAATATGTACCAGGATCTCTGATGAGAGCACTGGTGGCCGGGAATTAATAAAATAGTTGTAGAGTTTGTCTCTTGATGTCTCACTTGTCAGCAAGTGAAGGTGGAGCATCAGGTACCAGTTGGCTTGGTTCATCCATTAGAGGTCGTAGAGTGGAAGTGATATGAGATATCAATATAATTTGTTACAGGACTTCCATGTACATCTTGGGAACATGACTTGATTTGGGTGATCGTTGACCTACTCACCAAGTCGGCCAACTTCCTACAGTTCAGAGAGCAGGGTTCAGTAGAGAGCTTGTGACGCCTCTATGTGCAGGTGATTTTGTGGGTACATGGAGTACCCTTGACGATTGTCTCCGATCAGGATACACATTTTACTTCCCTGCTATGTTAGGGGTTGCAAGAGGATTTCGGGATGCAGCTTCATTTGAGCACTGCCTTCCATACTCAGACGGATGGTCAGACTGAGTAATCCATTCAGATCCTTGAGGACAAGCTGCATGCTTGTGTCCTCTACTTCGTTCGCAGCTGGGTGGATAACTTTCCTTGGGTGGAGTTTGCGTAAAACAATAACTACCACTCCACCATTGAGATGACACATTTTGAGGCATTATACAGGCGAACTTGTAGATCATCCTTGTGCAGGACTGACCCAAGTGAGTTAGCACTAGTGAGACCAGAGATGGTACGGGCTTCCACAGAGAAGGTGGAGATAATCTAAGAGTGGATGAAGACTGCACATAGTAGGCATAATTCATATGCCAATAAGATAAAGAGACATCTAGAGTTTGAGGATGGCTACAAAATCTTTCTATGGGTCTCACCATGATGAGGTTTGCAGAGATTTGAACGAGACAACAAGTTATCTCTGAGGTTCATCAGACCATTTCATGTCCTCAGCAGAGTTTGCGAGGTGGCATACCGATTAGCACTTCCACCTCAGTTGCACCAGGAGCACAACGTTTTCCACGCATCCCAATTGAGAAGATATGTGCATTAACCTTCTCAAATCATTGACCATGGAGAGATAGACGTCAACGATGGGGAGACTTTTACAGAGGTTCCAGTAGAGATTGAATATAGATAGGAGCAGGTCCTTCGTGGAAGGTTGATACCTTTGGTGCACATTCGTTGGAAGCACATGAACCTCCAGGAGAGCACGTGGGAGAGGGAGGCTCTGATTTGTGCTTAATACCCCCACCTGTTCCCTTAGTTTGATTTGTGGATTACGAGGACTTAAAGGCTGAGGTGGGGAGAATGTAAATACCCATATTTTCCATGTAATGTTTTTAAATACATGGTAATTTTACGAGACCATGAAATTTGACGGCGCATGAGTCCGGGGACCAGAGTGCCCAGAATGAATTTTTGAACTTTATTTCGGGTACGTTCCGTAAACGTGTGAGCAAGTTTTTCTATCTTTTTAACCGGTGCATGGAATTAAAATCTGAGGGCACCGTTGAACTCATAACGCTGATATTTTCTTGATGAGACTTTCACGTTGATGATACTGGGTTGAGATTGAAACATAGTTTTTTGGGTTTTCATGGAAATAATCAAAATAAAATAAGCTCATATTTTATTTTATTTTGTTGTAACCACCAACCCATGTTGATGTTCAGGGGTGGGGTCCACCGGAACTAAACCTCATCTTCTAGATTTATTGTGCATGTGGTCAAAAAACCTCCCAATTTGAATTTGGGTGTGGGGATCTCCAAACTGCTATTAATGGGTGAGGGGAAAACCTCTCAACTTCGTAATTAATGTGGAGGAGCCTCTTGGGATTCCTCCACAATTAATTGTGCCAACCTGTCCCTTAATGGTGCCACCACATCCCTTTATTTATTATGCCACCCTCCTTAATTATTTTGTCTTTATGAATTCTTGTCAACAAATTAATAGAGGGATTAATCTATTATTTTGTTAGCATTTGGGGAGAGAAGGACTACGGGAGAAATCTCTAAAACGAAGAACATCCTCCACGAAAAGCGCTACCTCCACGAAGAATGCCTGCGAGGAGAGTCTTCGACTTCTTCCTCAGAAGCACCTTGCAGAGGCAACTGATGTGGGATGTCTCCAACGACCGACCTTACCTCTTAATTGTCGTAAACGAACTGACACATGAGCTTGGGATTAGAGGTGTGTGGTGGATGAGACGAACGACGACAAATTCCTCTTCTTCCCCGTGACTCTGTCGACGTATCAACCCAAGGTAGGGGATTATTGTGAATGATTTTATATACCCATGTTCTTCCCTTCCAAAACAAGGAACGCAGATAAACTTTATAACTAGTTGATATCTATATGATTCATTTGGTAGGTTTTGGGATTAATCATTGCAGGATGTTTTTTTGTTCTTTGCTCTTGTGAACCACTTGATACTGCTCTAATGCAGAGAGTGCAGGCCAAACTAACATGGCCCATTATTTCCGTATCCCTTGTGATGATTTTCGGTGTTCTTAAAAACAGAGGAAGGTGACGAAGGAGATGAAGGCAGAAAAGCCTCCACCTGCAGCCTCCATGACCCGCACCACCGCCTATGCCATCACCGGTCGAACTGGCCCTGGTCGCGCCGCACCCTAGCCACGTCGCCCCTGGCCACTCTGGCCTCCCAGCCGAACCAGCCCCAGTCGCGCCCCCTGTTGGTTGAACCGGCCCTCGTCGGGCCGCCTTGGCCCATGGGCCGAGCCACCCCTCACCGTGACCCTATGAACCAAACTGACCCCACTCACCTTTCCGAGATACCCTCGCGGCGCCCTCCGGGCCGAGCCGCCCACGCGGGGCCCTCTGGGCCAAACCACCCTCGCATCGACCTGTAGCCGATCTGCGCCCTCTCAGCCCTCCGTGGACCATCGCGGCCTGCTGGGATGGGTTGGGCCAGACCCAACGGGTCAGGCCTGGTTGACTAGAACTGGGTAGGCCCAGAATGGGTCAGGCCTGGTCGGTCCGACCTGGTCGAACCGGACCCAGCCCACAATGACCCTTTACATTCTTTTGGATATATCTTTGGAACCAGACATCCGTTTGACAAACTGTTATAAATGATGGTAATATTAGAGAATTAAGGCCCCTTTGAGTATACTCCATAGGAGTTTGAGGTATAGTCGAGATAAGGTTAGGTTGGATCGTGCCCGAATCCAACCAGACCCCCGGGACTAAAAGGATAATAACTCACAGACCAGGTGTCTGATTGATGTGCCATCTATTGTGTTGAGACACCTATGACATGACGGACCTCTGAGATACTTCTTAATGGAACATCATGATAGTTGGAGTATCGACCAGTAGCTCGTGGAGTGGATCCTCCTATAGATGATCGAGCGTAGTGCGGAGACCTAGTAGCTGACTGAGACCTAAATACTGCTAACCATTTGACTCAAAGTGACTATACTAGCCCAGTGGAGAGCGCCTTGGTGTCACAGAAGACCCACGGTGGAGGATCGCTATTATTAATACGGCAGACCCATGGTACTTGATAGGAGAAGTACCTCAACAAGCCATGAGGGAATGCATGCTTGGTGATGTGGTATACCCACGGTGGGGAGTGCCTTTGTGTGAGGAGGCATACCTACAGTACTTGATAGGGGAAGTACCTCTATAGTCCAAGGTTAGTGGGAACCATGATTAGTGTCAGGGAAGGCCCACTGTACTCGATTGAGAAAGAGTTCTCTAGCAGCCGAGGCTACGATAATGTGACTGGGGATGTTACTTGATAACACCCCTAAAATAAAATCTTTGTTAAGCTAAGTTAGTACTTTTGTGTTTTACTCAAGATTGAGATGGATTAATTAATAACTTAGGTATATGTATGGGCATATATCTAAATAGGATTATTTTTTGATTTCATACTTTGTGATTTTCCGTGTTGGATTTTGTGAGACCATGAGGGTCTCGGGGTCCCTAATGAGTATCATTATACTCACCCCTGGACGAGCTATGCCCACACCTTGTTGTGTTGGATGTAGACAACAGAAAATGCTGACTGAGGCTAAGAGTACCCAGACTGGACAGTACCCAGAGGTGGACTATACGGCTTGTCGGTACACGGAGGAGACGAACGAACATGGAGTGATGAGGAGATGATCTGTACCACCCTTCAGGTAGGAAACTCGAATGATGATCCAATAGCTATATTTTCTTTTTTTTTCCAGTTGTATTGCATTTCTGTTGTACTTTTACTTTCCAGTTGAGCTTGTATTCTATCACCTTTTACTTCCAGCACTCTTTTTTTATACATTTTACTTGGTGTTTAGTCTAGCTGTGTGATTTCTTGTGTGTGTGTAACATGTTATAAAGGAAATGCCTTCCCATTTTTAGGGAATTACGCCTTTGGTTCTAGTTTCTAGCCCCTGGCCTATGGAAGGCGGGCATGGGGTAGTCACGTCATGGCCCCCGGGGGATAGGTCGTGACACTGTTGAATAACCCAATCTACTACCTTAGTATCTATTAATCATCAAGGTTTCCTTGAACTCACCATTATAGTGATGTCTCACACATGTAGTGAATAAAAAATGAATTGATCTCCATAAAAAATTTACAATAGATGAGTATATAATGGATGCCTCACTATCACCATCTCAATATAAATTATCCACTAAATATTAGTTAAAAATAAACTGGGAATCGTAAATTTTATTCTCAAAAGCATTCTATATAGTGTAATAATTCTGAAAATCCATATGGAATATCGTCACATAAAAAATCACATTTATATTCTCCTTAGTAATTACCCACTACCTCATATTTAAATTATTCTCATTTCTATTTTTATTTTTCCAATAGGTTATTATTCATGAAATTATTACCCTTTGGAAAAATATCAAACACTACACAACACCTTTCTTAAATACTCAAAATATCTGAAAAAATCCTTTGAAAACACTTATTTCAATATCTATTTCAACAAAAAAAGTTGAAACACTTATTTTGGCTAGCCGACCGCTTTAACTTGCATCTCCTTGATCTGTTGAGTGAAGTCCTAGCTTTCTAAACATAGAACTTGATTTACACAATGCTTTCATATAAAATTATTACAAGATATATATGAATATTTCTTTGCTGTAATTTTAGTTTAGTCAACCCATCATTCTTATAAAGACTCCCTAGTAGTAAGAGGCACCCTCAGTTATGGAATTACTGACACCTCAAATTGGTGGTTTTTTCCAAACATGAATGATGGAATGTGGTTATGACTAAATATATCTTTGAGGGTTTTATTATTTTTAATGTGATGAAAGAAATCATTTTTCTAGTTTTTATAAACACGTATTATGCGATCGCACTCACATATGACTATGAAAGAAATAGAAATTTATCGTGTCACATATTCATTTTATCTTGAATGCTTGTTTATTATTATTCTATGTGATTGTGTTATAAACTACACATTCACAAAATAATAAACCATGAAAAAATTAAATGAAGAACCTAATCATGAACCGATTCTAATGGTTTATCTGTTGAGTGAATAATAGACCAACTGAAACCCTAGGGGTAAGTACCTTTAGTCACGTGGCTTGCAACATGAATAGAAACGTATGATCATCCAATGATACTCTTGTTTAGTGCATCACCATCACTTAGAACGAAATGCATCATTTGTATTCTCGTCATTATACATTTGTACTCAGACGTAGGTGAGGGGGTCTTGGGGTATAAAATTACATCTCTGAGAATGGGCACACATGCCCTCATACATATAATGACATTGAGATGACATGTAGATCATCTTTTATTTAATTGAAATAATTATTAAAATACATATGCAATAATTAAATAAAGAAAATAAATAATTAAATGAAATGAACCATAAAAGCATTAGTCAGTCTTCATCTCATGATCAGTATACGCATTTCACTCACATATATTAAAAAGGAAGAAAAAAAAATAAACTTGCATTAAAATAATTTCTGAGGGAGTTTTTATTGAATTAAAATTTCACTCTAATTTTAATTCAAAAAATATTATTGTTCAGTCCCATTTAATTAATTTAATTTTAAAACTAAAATTAAATTAACTAACTAATTTAATTAAACACCGAATTAAATTAATTACACTGCTAGACCTTTTAAACCAAAAAAATATTTAATTAATTTAATTATCATCTATAATTAAATTAATTATTTTTATTAACTTTTGATTAATTTAAAATAATAAAGCTTTACAAACCCCAATTAGGCCTGTGCAGGTCAGTCCGAACATGCAAAGACCCATCCCGAGCTGTGCTGACCCTGTGTAGGGGCATTCTGAGGTGGAAAGATTAGCCTAAGCCTGTTCCGAGCTAGGAAGACCTACCTGTGCCTATTTCAGGGCATCACATGTTACCTTCCCGCTAAGAGGACTGGGTGGTGACCAGAACGAGGTGGGTTGGGTGGGGTCTAAGAGATCCTGACCATAGGAGGGCCTCACGACAGCTGGGGAAGCTCGCGAGTACGGTTCCTCCAGTGCCTAATTTAGCAACTGGACGAGCCTCATTAGAGAATGGAGGAGCCGGTCCGCTTGCAATCGGGTGTCATGGAGCCGGACTAGCTAGGAGTAAGTGTCCTTCGGCTAGCCTCAGTGCCAAGCTACATGCGGTGCAGGTGCCAGGGATCCCAGGGTGTTGTGCACTGCATATAGAGGGGAACACCGGGAAGGCCCACTAAGGAGGGGTACCTACGTGCTGCAGGAGGCGAGTACCGGGAGGGAGCCGCCTGGGTGTCAGGGTGCTGGCTGGGCCTCATGCAGTGCCTAGCTGGGGCGGTGATGCTTGCTGCATGGATTAGGCAGGGAGGAGGCGGCCGCTGGGGTCGTCGCGCGGTGAACTGGGGGGGGGGATGGGAATCGACCTCCAACATTTTTTAAATTTTTTTATATTTTAACACGACCTGCTATTTGATATCACCCCCTTTCTAAAATAAAATATATCCATGGCCTGTAAATGTAGTTTATCACCCACCCCCTTCAATATTTTTATGTAAGACCTAAAAATATTGAGTCCTTTATTTATTTTTTAAAAAATTTGGAGACCTACAAAGTAGGTTTTTCCTCCCTTTGGTAAAATTTTATAAAGTCTATATTTAGTCTAGAAAATTTAAAATGTTATAATAATAAAATATTATTATAATATGATATTATAATAATAAAATTATTATAATAAATAAAATATTATTTTTATAATATAATTATTATAGGAATAATAATTAATATTATTCACTAGAAAATACTATTATGAAGTAATCCAATTTAGATAAAATTGGTTCATGAATTTATAACCTTATTAGAATTTGGTTTTAATCCAATATTAAAACATTGGATGACCACAGTATGGTCATTTAGTATTGGATTAAAACACGATCTGTGGAGTCGGGACCATATCGACACCCTATTTATAACTTAATGTAAATTCAATTTTTATTCACTTAAAATCAACACGTGCTCCCTCTAATACAAATTTTTGGAACCAGGTGTGCAGCGGAAGCCCCAAACAGGTGGGGTTTGAAATTTTTTCCACCGACTCTTAATGTGAACTTGTCGATGTCGGTGCAGAGCAGCCCAATCAAAGCTAAGTATCACGCGTGAAGGGTTTTAGGCAAAAAATAAACAGTAAAAATACCTAATTTAATTACAAATCCGCACTCGATGTCTTCTCGTCATTGGTGATCACTGTATGAATAATCTGAAGCTGAATTCCTCTAAATCATCCACACCAGCTTCATGGAATCCATGAGAGTTCTGTTCATCATAATTCGGGTGCTAGCGTGGAATAACGACGATGAATTTGATGCTCCGACGATCACTGCATCACTTCGCTAGCGATGCCTAAGAGAGAGAGCTCCATCCAAGCTCCTTGGATCCAAAGAATTTCTCTCTAGACCATGGGAGAGTGAAGAGGAGAGAGAATCCCACTGAATAGTTCTTGGAAAATCCCCTCCTCTTATACTTATAGTGGTTAATTAAAATACTCGGTATCGCCTCACCGACCCATTATACTTAACACACTATCAAGGACATTTTATGAATACCAAAATGAGTCATAAATATTATTATAATTTTCTTGTAATATATTAAAACATAGTACATGATAATAATTTATTCATTAACTCGACTCATCATTCCATAATTATTAATTGAACCTTGAATAATTTAATATTTTCCAATTAATGTTTTTCAAGTATTTACTAAAACTCGTAAATACATTTAATAAATAAATTCAATATTCGTTATTCTAAACTCTAATAATATTAATTCATTTATTGCATTGGTGATAGTTTAACTTTGGAAAAATCCCGGACCCCTGTGGCGGGGCCCACTATGTCCAAAACTCTTATTCAATTGAATAGGGAAGATTCTTGAATACATTATTATGTTTGACACTCTAGGCCCATATCTCAACGACAATGAATAATATTCACATACTATGAGAGGGATCTAGAAACCCATCATGGACCCTAAAGATATTAATATTTCCAAAGTAGTGACAACCAAACTACTAAAACACATTGGGTAATATAATCTATTTTTCTGTAACATCTCATAAAGTAGGACGCACTCACGTGTCATCACCCTTTTTCTTGGATTATTTTTTGTTGATTTAATTGGATGGATTTACCCTTGACTTCCATGGCCATGGTCTTATAAAGGTACTAACATCCATATCAACATGCCCTGAGATATATTACTTCCATGAACCAGAAGCGACAAATCATTTCTTGACCATTAAACCAATGTCATACCACTAAAGACGCACCCAACACAAACTACCTTGCCATGACTTCATCGCCATGGTTTTCATCTTGCATCAAAGTACATAATAAAATGACATAAATTGGTAATGATATCAATTCATGAGACCTTTACACATGATCATTGATAGGAACATCCAATAACACCCTAAACATGTGGTGTTCTTATTAGCGGGTCAGTCCTCATGATCTCATTACTAGAGATAACCAAGTGCGAACTTCATGAGACGAAGATTTAAAGATTATAATATCCCAACACCTGATGGTCAAACATCTACTATGTACAATCAGTAAGATATATCTAGACCATAGAACATATATTTAATATTAATGTCATAGTATCTAGAGGTTCTCATTATAGCCTGGGAACTGCTATAACCTTTCGATATGACAATTAATCTTTGGAAATTACCATTTTAATAATGGATGATGAAAAGTATAAACTATAATGGTAAGATGAAATCATGTATAGCTAACTCTATTCATGATATTATAAGGACCCGCACTTATTTCATGCATAATCTTGAATTTAATCAAGAAAACACTTAATTTTACATTGAGGATCTTTTCAAGTTTAGAGCTTTAGAGAATTAAGACAAAATATTCATAACATTACACATTGTTACATAGTGGATACCATAAAATCAGTTTCCATTTTCCTCAGAATATAAAACATTAAAACATAAAACAAGACTCCTTGACAATTCTTCAACATTTAACATGTCTTCCTTCCTTGTATTATTCATCCATTAACCTGTGAAAAATCATTTAAAAACTTGGGATGAGCACAAAAGCTCAGTAAGGTACGAAAAAGAAGGAAAAAATCTCATTAGTCCATGAATACACATGACGTATGAAAACATTTTCAAAAGACATGTTTTCCACCCATAAAATCTTACTTTTTGTAACATGAGATTTAAACAAGATCAATACAAACATAATTATAATAATATAGGTATATTGGGGCATTACTTACATAATCTTGTAACCATCTTGGCTACCTTAAAATTTGTAACCCTCACGGCTACCTTACTTTGTGTAACCATCACAGTTACACTTGGAGTAACCATACGGCCGACCTCCAACTTACTCATACCCAATGCATTGGAGGGAAATATAGGTCCCACCCTTCATCATAAACAATGCCAAATAGCCAAAACATAATCATTCAACATAAATAATAGCATAAAAACATTGCCTTTGAATCTTATAAAACAGAATTTTAAAAGAGGATTTTAGAAGAAAAGTCCCTTATAAACATCATATACTTGAAGTGATACTTAATTGAGTGGATGGAATATGTATATACTCTGTAAATACACATAATTAAACATAATATAAACAGAACCCATCACACAAACAATTTAAATAGCACATAAATTATAAAGTAGAAGGTTAACCCAAAGAATGGAAATCGGGTTAAGAATTCCCTTACCTTGGGCTTGTCCTACTTCAAAATTGTTTGACCTCCGGTATAATGGTTAAAGGAGTGTTAATAGGATTTTAAAGAAACGTGTTCATGTTTATAACATCTTATATGGTCATTTCATAACCTCATTTCACCCCTTATTTGTTAGTATTTTCTTCCTTGCATTATTTTGGGTGAGGTCTTTTGTGATTTTCACGATCGGTTCATGATGAATCGTTCTTGTTGATTGGAAGTGAAACTCCAGAATTGGAATGGAGTATTAGTTACATAACTCCAGTACCATAAATTATACCATTCATCACTTTGGTGCCTTATATGATGATGATTTATAAGTTAAAACATTAATTATGTTCGTTTAGATAATTTAAGTGGTTCTTTGATAATTACAATTTCATTTAGTCTTATAAGTTTGAATCATGAGTACAAAATAATTACAGAACCTTATATGATTCATAAAACATATATTATAACCTGGTTCAACCATATAAATGGTTTCATGACCAGACTTGAAATAATTAATGGAAATTGAAAACACATCGTCCACGATATCGGTAATTCGACACAAATGGACAATGTTTTTTGATTCTTTAAATAAGTGAAAGAGGAGAGGAATAATGATTTGTAATTTTCCATAAACATGAAAACATCCAGAATATACATGATTCTGGAGATTTCATGCCTCTTGGATAAGAGGGGGTGAAGAAAGAAGTGGAAGGAATCATGAAATAAAGAAAACATGAGAAATTTCTTACAAAAAATTCGGCAGCCTAACGGCGCCTCTAAAAATTTCATAAAAACAAGATTGATGAGAGGAATGGAATATCTCATCAATCATACAAAATTTGTACTGTAAGGGAAAATATTTAATGAAATATCCCAACAAAAGACAAAGGGAAAGGAAGAGAATAACATAAAATGGATGGAAAGAATGAAAATGAAAGAGGATGTTTACCTCTTGATCTCTTCTCCTTGAGATCCTTCTTAAGGGCTTTGATTTTGGTCTTTTGGTGAGTCCAGCAGCTCTAGGACGTGGGGAAGAAGATTGAGGAGGGAATTTGGCAGAAATTAGACAATTCTCAAGGCTTGAGAGGTGTGGGAGGAAGAGGGGAGTGAGGGTGGTATTTATAGTGGAGGAGGGGAGGTATTTTAGATTATTTTAATTATTATTATAATATTTTTATCAAGACTATGAATAATCTCAAATCAAGTGGCCTTAATTAGTGAAAATATCATGTGATTTCGAAGCAAGTGGCCTTGCATCACTTATGAGGTCATAAATAGTGCATTTTTACTGATAAATTGATTATACGGTATTTTACCGTATTTCACTATTCACCGAAAATTCAAGAGTTTCAGAAAAATACCAAAAATTTACCCCAACCATTTTTCGACGTGTAGAATTCAAAAAATGAACTCCATTTTTCAAAAATAATTTTCTAAATATTATTAATTTAATTTTAAAATAAGGTCACAGTTAATTCGAAAAATAACAAAATTGAAGTGCAATTAGTTTTATGTGACATTGGAAAATTAATTAAGATCCCATTATCCTATTGCCATGGGAAAATAAAATAATAATATTATTTACTATTCATGAGGTCATATTACTATTCATATTACTATTCATATTACTATTCATAAGGGCATGTTACTATTCACCAAAAAAACAAGTTTGTTCCATCAGACTCGAAATAACATACTGAACACAATTGTAGATGATAGTTTCTTGAAATTCAAAACATAGAAGAAATAAAATTATGTTTAAAGGATACTTATAAATATATACCTTAAACAAAATTTCAAGAATTTTCAATTTATTTTTAGAAAACCTTGGGATGTTACATTATCCCCACCTTCTTGAAATTGCGTCCTCGCAATTTTATTTACTTATTAAACAAGTGAGGGTACCTTGATCAAGGTGTCCACTCGGTTTTATCGTCATCTTGTTCACGTAGGTAGAAGTCCCATGCATTACAACAATGATTTAGAGATCCTTCAAAATCATTTTCTTCCTCCATCCAAATACACCTCGTACAACATGGGTCATATGGGTGTTCACAGAAAAACAGTTTTGGAAAATAATCATGTATGACATATAATTCCAAAACATCTTATAAAACATGATTTCTATAAAATAGTCGGACCGAAATTGAGTTGAAACTTTCTATTATTGGTCCTTTTAAAATACCATAAGTATGTGATGTGAGACTATATTTTAAAAGCAAATATAAATAGGTTGCACAAGGGTCTCCTTCCTCAGCACCATTTTTAAAATCATAATATGCTTCAAATTCTTGTGATAAAGTAAAATATTTGAAGATACCTTGATAATATTTACCTTTCTTGAAATTATGTGAATATTGTGAAAATAGTATTTGTCTAAAAACAACCCATGATCCACGATGATAACGAGGTATAGAGGAGGTGTTTGATATCTCAAAAAACTGCTTGCAAGTGAGTTGTATGCTAGAAAACGTTTCACAATCATCCGAAGATGACTTTGCAATAATTATTGCAAGCATGTCATCAGGAAGAGATAGGAATGTCGTTTGAGATCCTTCTCCTTCCATTCGTAACTGACTTTACTTGACCTGAAAAAAAAGTTATAAAACAAGGATTTAACTGAAATAATAGATATAGGGACTAATCACGTGTCTCACAAGAACTCTTAATCCCTAAAGTTGTCTAAACCGACCTTTGATACCAACTATAAGGACCCGCACTTATTTCATGCATAATCTTGAATTTAATCAAGAAAACACTTAATTTTACATTGAGGATCTTTTCAAGTTTAGAGATTTAGAGAATTAAGACAAAATATTCATAACATTACACATTGTTACATATTGGATACCATAAAATCAGTTTCCATTTTCCTCAGAATATAAAACATTAAAACATAAAACAAGACTCCTTGACAATTCTTCAACATTTAACATGTCTTCCTTCCTTGTATTATTCATCCATTAACCTGTGAAAAATCATTTAAAAACTTGGGATGAGCACAAAAGCTCAGTAAGGTATGAAAAAGAAGGAAAAAATCTCATTAGTCCATGAATACACATGACGTATGAAAACATTTTCAAAAGACATGCTTTCCACCCATAAAATCTTAATTTGTGTAACATGAGATTTAAACAAGATCAATACAAACATAATTATAATCATATAGGTATATTGGGGCATTACTTACATAATCTTGTATCCATCTTGGCTACCTTAAAATTTGTAACCCTCACGGCTACCTTACTTTGTGTAACCATCACAGTTACACTTGGAGTAACCATACGGCCGACCTCCAACTTACTCATACCCAATGCATTGGAGGGAAATATAGGTCCCACCCTTCATCATAAACAATGCCCAATAGCCAAAACATAATCATTCAACATAAATAATAGCATAAAAACATTGCCTTTGAATCTTATAAAACAGAATTTTAAAAGAGGATTTTAGAAGAAAAGTCCCTTATAAACATCATATACTTGAAGTGATACTTAATTGAGTGGATGGAATATGTATATACTCTGTAAATACACATAATTAAACATAATATAAACAGAACCCATCACACAAACAATTTAAATAGCACATAAATTATAAAGTAGAAGGTTAACCCAAAGAATGGAAATCGGGTTAAGAATTCCCTTACCTTGGGCTTGTCCTACTTCAAAATTGTTTGAACCTCCTGTATAATGGTTAAAGGAGTGTTAATAGGATTTTAAAGAAACGTGTTCATGTTTATAACATCTTATATGGTCATTTCATAACCTCATTTCACCCCTTATTTGTTAGTATTTTCTTCCTTGCATTATTTTGGGTGAGGTCTTTTGTGATTTTCACGATCGGTTCATGATGAATCGTTCTTGTTGATTGGAAGTGAAACTCCAGAATTGGAATGGAGTATTAGTTACATAACTCTAGTACCATAAATTATACCATTCATCACTTTGGTGCCTTATATGATGATGATTTATAAGTTAAAACATTAATTATGTTCGTTTAGATAATTTAAGTGGTTCTTTGATAATTACAATTTCATTTAGTCTTATAAGTTTGAATCATGAGTACAAAAGAATTGCAGAACCTTATATGATTCATAAAACATATATTATAACCTGGTTCAACCATATAAATGGTTTCATGACCAGACTTGAAATAATTAATGGAAATTGAAAATACATCGTCCACGATATCGGTAATTCGACACAAATGGACAATGTTTTTTGATTCTTTAAATAAGTGAAAGAGGAGAGGAATAATGGTTTGTAATTTTCCATAAACATGAAAACATCCAGAATATACATGATTCTGTAGATTTCATGCCTCTTGGATAAGAGGGGGTGAAGAAAGAAGTGGAAGGAATCATGAAATAAAGAAAACATGAGATATTTCTTACAAAAAATTTGGCAGCCTAACGGCGCCTCTAAAAATTTCATAAAAACAAGATTGATGAGAGGAATGGAATATCTCATCAATCATACAAAATTTGGACTGTAAGGGAAAATATTTAATGAAATATCCCAACAAAAGACAAAGGGAAAGGAAGAGAATAACATAAAATGGATGGAACGAATGAAAATGAAAGAGGATGTTTACCTCTTGATCTCTTCTCCTTGAGATCCTTCTTAAGGGCTTTGATTTTGGTCTTTTGGTGAGACCAGCAGCTCTAGGACGTGGGGAAGAAGATTGAGGAGGGAATTTGGCAGAAATTAGACAATTCTCAAGGCTTGAGAGGTGTGGGAGGAAGAGGGGAGTGAGGGTGGTATTTATAGTGGAGGAGGGGAGGTATTTTAGATTATTTTAATTATTATTATAATATTTTTATCAAGACTATGAATAATCTCAAATCAAGTGGCCTTAATTAGTTAACATATCATGTGATTTCGAAGCAAGTGGCCTTGCATCACTTATGAGGTCATAAATAGTGCATTTTTACTGATAAATTGATTATACGGTATTTTACCGTATTTCACTATTCACCGAAAATTCAAGAGTTTCAGAAAAATACCAAAAATTTACCCCAACCATTTTTCGACGTGTAGAATTCAAAAAATGAACTCCATTTTTCAAAAATAATTTTCTAAATATTATTAATTTAATTTTAAAATAAGGTCACAGTTAATTCGAAAAATAACAAAATTGAAGTGCAATTAGTTTTATGTGACATTGGAAAATTAATTAAGATCCCATTATCCTATTGCCATGGGAAAATAAAATAATAATATTATTTACTATTCATGAGGTCATATTACTATTCATATTACTATTCATATTACTATTCATAAGGGCATGTTACTATTCACCAAAAAAACAAGTTTGTTCCATCAGACTCGAAATAACATACTGAACACAATTGTAGATGATAGTTTCTTGAAATTCAAAACATAGAAGAAATAAAATTATGTTTAAAGGATACTTATAAATATATACCTTAAACAAAATTTCAAGCATTTTCAATTTATTTTTAGAAAACCTTGGGATGTTACAGATATGGTAATCAAAAGCACATAATATTTGGGCCTAGGGCACCCACTATTTCAACAGAGACTTGAGGTAAGGGATTTCTAGTCTCATTTATTTCTTGGAGACATATGCCATATTCACTAATTTTTTATTTTTTATTGTGTATATATGACTATTTTGACATGTTAAATCATGAATATAATTATTTTAATAATTATAAATGTTTTATATTATGTTATTATTTAATTGGGTTTAGGATTCAAAAGTTTCCAAAGTGGTAAGGGGATTTTTTCTCACTTTCATTTCCATGTTACATGTGACTATTCACTCCTTGTTTATTTTGTGTGGTTTATATTATATACAAGAATACTATTTAGGATGAATCATATGAAATTTATTAGTTTTTAAATATCCATATATGTCATTTATTTCATAGATATTATGATTGAAAAGGTATAAAAGTGGTATGATTTTTATGTTATAATATTATTGTTTAACATGATTGTATATGATTATGTTTTTGATGATAAAATATTATGATATATATCTCAAAAACAAATTAATTTTATTATCTTATAATTATTTCATGAAAATACATGTTTTCGTGTTTTTATTCCCTTTATATACTCTTGAGTCAAAAAATAATGTTTTTTAAGGAAAATAGATTTATTTATCTCTTCGATCGAAAATCATTTTTATTCTATAAACACGTTATCTAAAAGAATTATAAAAAAGTTTTTAATATTCTCGCAAGATTTTTTGTATTTATTTTTTCCCATGTTTTAATTTTTTTAAAAAAATTAGAGGATTCCAGTTATTATTTTCCCAACGATGTACTTTTGACTCATACAAAAAATGTGAATAATGTTTATTAACATGTAAAATATGAATGGTATTTTATATCATAATGAACACTCAATGCTTTAAATATTCCATTATAAATTACATTAATATTTTAAAATAAATTTATTTCTATAATGTTATGTGATTTTTTTGTTTTTAAAGTGTTATTTCCAATGTTTAAAAGATATTTTCCTCACTAAATTTTCCAAGTGATATTTCAAATAAATTTTCCATCTATGATGAAATCCTCTGAGGTTTCTTTTTCATTAATGGGGATTTATTTCAAGTATAACATCCATATTATTTTTTTTGGATGGTTTATGTTTATGCTGAAAATATATTTATGCATGACTTTCCTTTTTCCATAAGTTATTCTATGATGAAAAAATGAAATGTTTGTTGACCCCATTTATGTTTCATGATTTATGATTTGATGAAATGTTTGTGAAGACCATTTCATTTCATGGGTTATGATATGCTGAATTTCTTGTATTATTATGTCATATATATGGATGGTTTGCATTATGTGATGAAATTTTTTTTATTATCAATGATGGTGGTTACATTATAACAAAGGATGGTGGTTATGTCATAAAAAATGACGATGGTTATGTTATTACCAAGGATAGTGGTTACGTTATATCTAACGATGGGGTCATGTTATGACCAATAATGGATGGGAACTATATCTTCCTCCTGTTCATTGGGTAATGAATGATAACTCATGAGATATATAAGTAATTTTTTATCTTGATTTCGTGTTAATATATTTTTATTTGGACCTGTATTCCGTTTCTATAAGGTTATGTGAGGAATTGATTTAATTTACATAACTTAATGAGTAAACCAATTTCTATTTATAAATTTTAAAAATGTTATATTCCTTTGTGTATGACAAAAGTTTATGACTTATGCCAAATGTTAAGTTCATATGGCATATTTTTGTTGACTCATTTGTGACTCATGTATTACGAGCAACCATGATTTAATCCATGACTCAAGTTTATGATCAATGATATATAAGGAATGGTTTTCAATATTTATTGTCATGTTATCATAGCCTTATTCTCATGTTATGTTAAAATCTCCCATTTTCACCCATACTAAGCATATAAGCTCATCCTTTCTCATGTTTTCCATCCCCATGTAATGGACAATTCTTTTAGTAGGGTATGTCTAGGATGTGTTCTATGTGAGAATATCCTTATGGGATATGTTGATGGTCATTTATAAAATATGAAAATTGTGTAGCTAGTCTTTAAATACCCTAAACCTTTATTTTTTTAAGCATTAATTTTTGAAAATTATTGAATATTTATCTAAAAATATGTAATATTTATGTATGGAAATACTAGGTCGTTACTATTGTTATAAGAGAAGCTTTAGTTAGCCATTGTAAATTAGGATAAAAAATATTTAGTGAGAACCCTTAGGATAATCCTATGTATATGAGAATGTCCTAAGTTATGGTAAATAAAGAAGTGTTTTTTATAAGAAATTGAATCCATATCTATACATTATAGGTGGATGTTGATATGGGATAGATGTACTGAGGGGTAATAACATAAAAAGTGCACATTTAGGTGGTCTTGATCATTACTAGGTGCATGAAAATGGACCATATAACAAATCTATTTTGACACTACATGGGATATCATTAGGTTAATTCACAATTAATTTTTAAACCATTATGAATAATTTGAATTTCTGATGAACAGGGATGAATATTCTTAAACATAAGGTGTCATATATTTGAAATAAGGTGTCAAGAGTTAGACATCATATAAATCATTTTTCATGATTATGTTTTTTCAAATAAGAATATTATTTATCACACTATTATTTTTGTTTTATTGAATATATGGAACCTAATAGGATCATGTTAATACTGAATATGATTGAAAATGCAATGATTGTCCCCATGATAAACCAAATTTTAAGGTATTTGGAATGAAAAAATTAATTACTATGATCACGAATGTTTCTCTAGCTATGAATCATGATTAGTTTCCAAAATAACATAGGGAAAAATTTTATGTTGAGTGCATGATGTGGAAACATCCATCTTCCATTATTGGGTCCACTGATCCCCTTAATTTTGACAAAAGGATTATTACCATTGAAATTGGATTTTTTATTATCCAGTGTTCATAATGTTAGAATGTTATTATGGCCATTTACTATTTGGAAGGTGAATTATATTAATGGAGAAATCTTACTAAGAATATGATTCAAGAAGAAGAAATTTAATCCATGTTATTGGTTGAGTATAAGCGAATATTTTTTAGTAATTACATCACTTTTATTTTATGAAAATGGATGGAGAAGGAATTTCTTGAACTCAAGAAGAAGGACGATGAACTTATTAGTACCGATGTAGCTAATTTTATAAGACTTACTAGGTATTATTTTGGTTTAATCACTAAACCTAAAATCAAAATAAATTTATTATTTTGTGTCTTAAATCCATGTCTTGGAAATGAATTAGTTATAATATACATTAAAAGATATGCAGAAACCATTTGATGTACACTCAAGGTAGAAATAAAAATTTTAGATTCTTACTATTCATATGGTATTGAAAATAAAAAGAAGATAAAATCTCATAATAAATCGAATAAATTACATGATTTAAAGAAATTCTAGTCCCTTATATGTAATAATTGTGGGATGAAACATCTTGTGAATTTATTGTGTAGAAATAACAAGTTTTTTAAATGTGGGAAGGCTAGTTATAATTGTATTTAATTTTTAAATTTGTTAAAATTTTTGTAGACACAATGGAGTAATGGAAGACACCATCTAATACAACACCCATGCTCCAATGCATCAAATTCAAGGAGTATGAGAATTATTTTGACATGTTGTCAAATCCAAAGGTTAATGATGATGAACAATATTAGAGTCCTCATAAGATAATATATAAAGGGAAATATCATGATATCACTATTTCTGAGGATGGGTATACTAACAATGTGGAAAAAGTTATACTTACCATCCTATCAAGAACTGCTAATGCCTTATTTTATGTTGGATATACACTCTAGTCTATATCAGAATATATTTTTAAGGGTATCAAAATTAAACCAAAATTATTATGTTTTTATTTATTACTGAAAACTCTTGATGATATAATGATATCATGAAAAGTCTATGATTTTTTTCTAGAATATTTCTATGGGATTTTTCTTACATAAAATCTTATTATTCACCCTATTGTTGAGTTTGATTTTATTTAGGGAATGGATGGATTTATCTAAATAAATCCCATATCAATTGTAGAGTTAGGTAATTAATGTTTTATATTCCAAACCAACCTATGATCAAATATCAATGTGATGATAAATATGACCTTTCAATAGTAATCACATCCATTATATGGTGTTTATTACTATTCAAAAGGGGTGTTTATATCAATAGGTTGGAGAGAAACTCAAAATCGATGATTTGACTTTTGTATAATATTTTTTTGATGTATTTTAGGTAATTTTTACTAGTCTTTTAATGAATTGTGAAGTTGAGTTTTCAATAGAACTCATACATGGTCCCACATCCATTTCAATGACTCCTTATAGAATGGACCAGATTGAGTTATGGGAATTAAAGAATTAACTCTTGGAGAAACAGGAAAAGAGATTGATTTGGCCAATTGTGTGACCTTGGGGTACAACTATTATATTTTTTGAGATGAAATATGTATTGACACAACTCTATATTGATTACTTTGAAATAAACAACACCACAATCAACAAAAAGTATCAAGTACGTTATATTTATGAGTTGTTTGATAAACTGATCTGAGCTCAACACTTTTCCATGATTGGAACTTATTCTGGGTATCATCTATTGAGGGTCAAGAAGGAGGATATATCCATGAAAATGATACTTACAATGTATGGACACCGTGGGTATATAGTGATGTATCCAATAAATGGTTGGGATGTTTTCTCATATAGAATGACATGATTATAGATTTTTTCTAATGATACTTATCGGATAATGAGAAAAATTACCCAACTCATTATTTGAAGTTATCTATGGTATGTTTTTTAGTAATGTTATAGATTCATTAATGTTATCGAGAAAATTTTATGTATATACTGATCATTAAATTTTAAGGTATATAATTTCATAGAAGGAGTAGAACATGCACTAGAAAAAATAGTTAGATTTGATTAATGATTATAACTACTTACAAGATTACCAACCTTGTAAAGAAACCAGGGTGGTTTATGATTTATGTTTAATGGATCATGGCATATTATCCAGATAAGGATCCCAAAGGATCTAGAATTTATATATTTTTAAAGCATGGGTCTATCAATCCTAAAATAAGGGGAGAAATTTTTCCATTCTCAAATTAGTGTTGAACCATCTATCAATGTGAATATTAAAGAAGAAAAAAATTATGATGTATATATATTGAATAAGGGTAGAAATGTTTGTGAGTTAAACCTTAATTGTAATGGAATTACATGGTTCAATAATCATATTCGTGTCCCCTCAATACTAGTTAAAAAAAATCATTTAGTGGATTCCCATAGTTCATCATTCTCAATTGATCATGGAATTAAGAATATGTATATATATATATATATATTAAGGATTATTTTTGGTGGTATGAAAATATGAAATATATTTCATAGTTTTTATCTTGGATCTTGGAATTTAAGGATGTTAATGTTTAGAGACATATTTTTTACGGTCTGTTATAACTATTACCCATACCAGAATGGAAATGGAAAAAACATAACCATGGTTTTTGTTGTTGAACTCCTAAAAATGTCTAGAGGGAACATTTTTATATGGGATATAGTATATTTCATTAAATTATTATCACACATCATCACTATTAGTGATTATTACACTTTGGGTCATATTCTATAATATATATTAATAAAGTGGTATAGTTGCATGGACTACCAAATTTCATTATATCTGATCGGGATCCAAGGATTAACTTGATATTCTCAAAATGTATTACGAAATAACATGATTAAGAGTTGAGTTTAATCACTACATATCATCCTTGGATATATGGCTTGTCTAAAAGAATTATTGAAACCATATAGGATATTCTAAGATATTGTTATATGGATTTAAAATGATGTTGGGATCAACACCTTCCTCTAGTTGACTTTTCATACAATAATTTATTTCACATGAGATTTAAGATGGCTCCTTATAAATCCCTATATAGAAAAATTATGTAACTCCAATGTTATGAGGTGAAGTTAGAGAAATAAATATATTGGGAGTATAGTAAGAAAAATAAATAGAAGAGAAAGTTATAGCTATTCAGCAACACATAATGGTGATACAAAGTTATCTGAAATGTTATACTAACAATTTTCAACCTGATATGATATTTGAAGTTGGTGATAATTTTTTTCTATGAATTTATCCGTTAAATATTATCATGAGATTATTAAATAATGGAAAAATAATCCCTAGGTACATTTTCGACATTTAAATTCTTGATCATATCAGGATAATAACATATTTCTTGGTGCTTCAACTGAACCTATCTCAGGTTCACAATGTAATCCATTTATATTTTATGAGAAATTAAATAAATAATCTATACCATGAAATGAAAAAATATTTCATACCGCATGATCATTATCATTATTATTGGGAACTACCAATTAATATTTTGGATCATACATAGAAATATCTATGAAACAAGACCACCTAAAAAGTCATTATTTTGTGGCCAAACCACTATCTTGATGGAGCTTTATGGGAACCTAAGGATGTAATGATGAAGATGTATCATTATTATTTTATACCCAAGGTGAAATTATTTCAAGATTATTTGGGGGGGTGGGGCGTAGAATACCACACCAAAATATTTTATGAAATATTTTTTTAAATAAATTTAATTTCCTTGATAGCTTGAGTTACATGCAACACTGAGTTTTAATGAACCAATATATAATATTAATATTATTCCTTAAAAATTAATTTTATAAAAATAATACATTAAACATGGAGGTATGGATAGTAATAAAAATATTTTTAAAATTATGTATTGAGGTTTTTGATAAAAATAATATATTTATAAATAAGCACTTAATTTTCAGTAAAGTATCTATATGCTTAAACTTTTTTTTTCTAAAAAACATTATTGATTTTTGTGATCAAGTAATAAAATTTATTTATCAAAATATTAGAAAATTTATTCTAATCATCATTTCAAAAATATCATAGGATAATGTTTACGGATGTTTTTAAAAAGGATAATTTTTTGTGAATAGTGAAAAATACTATTTTTTATTATAAAATGACTATTATTTTAAATAATTTACAAAGATCTGTATTTTTTTAAAATATTTAAAAGAAAAATTAATACATTTATATATTTATTAATCCAATTTAGTTCATTTGAATCAAATTTCTGTTGTTTTTTGTTATTTAAACTTACCATACATATAAATATTTTCACTTTTCAAAATTGTTTTTCATCACATCTAAAGGTTTAATTATGAATAATATTTTTTTACTTACATGAATGGAGTTTGGTAAATTTTATTACTTATTTAATATCATGATAATTAACATTATATCATATCTTTAACTTAATTTTTTTCAAAATTAAGAGTAAAAATTTAATATTTCCATTAAGGTTAAAACCATTTTATCCAGTGTCAAACTAAAATGAGAGGGGTTAAAATGTCCTTAAAACAAATAAAATTCATTTTATATGGTAATATTTAAGGTATTTGTCATATAAGGTTTTATAATTATCCATTTTGGATCCTTATTTCACATTTAAAATGTAGGTACACCTTTTTATTTTCATGAATTTCATGTATGGATTCTCTCTAAGTTATAAAATGGAACACCTATCCTCTCCACTTCCCACTTAAAAATCAACTTAATTTAGAAAATAATTACCCATATTTATTACATACATACCTTCCAAAATCTTATAGGACTTATAATGATTATGAAACCCACCCATGAAGTATTTTAGTTCTTACCAAAGGTGGTTGTCTAAAGAAGAGGTGTCATTCTAAATTGAGCATTTTTATTTTATTTCATCTTCTACTACATTAAAATTTTATTCAAATATGATAATTTAATAAATACATTTTCTATAATATACTGAGATATAATTATGTTAATTTAATAACCTAAATCCATATCCTCTTCCATAAAATAGGAAATAAAACCATTGATTGTGTGGATGGTGGACTACCACCCCATGAACTGATGTAATTCATTTTCCATCAACACCATTGAAATATGGATATAATTATTAATTTAAATAATATATGATATATTTATGACATAAAAATATGTATGTTATTATAATATAACATATATCTACTTATCTTCTAACCCATTATAAAATTATAGCGTTGCTTGAACGTTCGTGTGGACAATCACCTCCATAAAGCGATGTGATATTTTTTTCATTTTATTTTGAAATAGATGGTAATAAGGATATATTTATTGAACATATATGATAAATATGAAATAAAATGATTTTTTAAAGTTGGTATATTATTTACCATTATTTAATTCCATACGTCGAGGAAATAGAAACAACATTCATGCATACGTACGACATACTATCTCCATGAAAAATATAATTCATTTTATGTATATAATATTTATAAATCAACATAATTACATATATAATAAATATATATGATATTTATATTATTTGTAACATTTTATATATGATGGAACCGTGATAATTGTAAAAGTACAGAAAAAACCAAAATAAAACTTACCATAAAAAAAAAGAAATAATTTATTGAAACATTATTTTAACATGGAATTATAAATAAAATTATAATAAAATTTCCTAAGTATATAATATATGGTATGATAAATATGAGTATGGTTGTTGATGCTCCTTTCGTCACAGAATCTAAAGATCAGAAAAGGGAATATCTCAGCTGAAAGTGATTCATCCTTTGAAGAAAACATCAAAAATCGACAAAGGCATGAACAAAGGATCAATAGCAAATCCACCGCGCAAGTGATACCACTGCCGCGCAAGTATACTTGCGCGGCTACCTTGGTCGCGCAGGTGACTTGCGCGACCTAATTGGTAACCGCCCGGTAACCGCCCTGGGTCTTCTTTTGCCTATAAATAGACCCTGTGGTCCCCCCATTCGGGAGGATCTTTTTTTCAGAAACTCGGATTGAAGCTCCCGACGCCCAAGTCCCTTCTTAAAGCATCCGGAACACTTATAAGGTAATTTCTTACCTAGAACAGAAGATCTAAAGAGAAGAAGGAAGGCCTAAGTGTTGAAACTTATCAAACACTTGCGCACCGACTTAATTCCTTCAATATAACTTGTGCGTCCCTTCTCTGGGAGAACCTCAAGAGGATTGTAAAGGGTTTTCTAAAGAGTCGCTCAAGCATATCAATGCTGGTTGAAAATCGCGCAAGTACCACTCATGTCGCGCAAGTATACTTGCGCGACCAATACTTGCGCGCCTTTAAAGAATTGCGCGCCCCTATCTTTTTGGGTGCCCATCTTGCCCATTTTACCCCTCTTAAGCCATTTCACCTTTCCTATTCAAGATTCAGTCTTCAAGATACTCTTCAAAGCCATTTATGGCATGATTTCTTGATTTGACATCCTTGTCTGAAAGGAATTCTGTGAAATATCTCTCAAAGTCTAGTGATTTAAATATCTTTATGTCACCAAAGATTGAGAGTTCATTCATTCAACCTCATCCTTTAAAATGAGAGAATCCTTAACCTGGGTCTCCTTTTCAGGAATAATCCCCAGTTATAAAACCTTTGATCTGGGCATCCTCCTCAGGAGTAAGCCCCAAATCTTAATCCTTAAAACAGGGTTTCCTTTTCAGGAATAAGACTCAGTCATAACCTTGGGCTTCCTTTTCAGGAATAATCCCCAAGTCCCCTTAAACTTCTCTTAACCAGTCATAAATTACCTTTGATTTGGGTTTCCTTTTCAGGAATAAAACCCAATCATAAGTCCCCTCCTAACTTGGGCATCCTCCTTAGGAGTAAGCCCCAAGATTAGAGTATTCGAATCTCCATGAAGCACATATAACTTTGTGGACCCTGTTCATGGATTTTCTCCCTAAAAGTAAATCCTAAACCTTCGTCTATCTGGGCAGTCATCTATACATAAGCCCCAAAACAAATTCTTATGATTGCATCTTTTATGGCACAATTTTCTAAATTTTACCAATACCTCTTGTTTCTCACACCGAGCATGACTCACGTGAGCTTAGAATGTAAAAGTAATTATGACATTCATCTTTGAGCCATCAATCGTAAACATCATATCCCATTCCTCGAACTACGTGGGTTCTGATTCCTTTTCCAAAAGAAAGGATACGTAGGTAGCCCATTTATGGGTTCGATCCCAACTTTAAAATAATCTCTGTCCTTCTGAATGATAGTAAACTTCAAGTGCCCCACTGAGTGGCTTTAAAACCAGCCTGGTCATCATAAATGACCAAGAGACTTTTATATAAATGTTTTGAAGGATACCATTGACCAAGAATCTCTAAACAGATATAGATGATTCTCTATTGATGAAGAACCTCGAATACCTATAAAAGATTCTCTAAATTTCATGAATATTTAATCATTGATTGTTAAAACTAAAGGAAAGCACATTTAATACTTGGTAATGTAATAAGGATTCACGAACATAACTTAAATCTATAAAGAGAGTCCCGGAGTAGACAATAATTCCCCTCAAAAAGGTGTGATGAGTCCGACCTCCCATCCTCTCGACCAATGCAAATTCCCAAGCCTCATTAGCCCACAAGCTAATGAGCGCCTGCCTTTGGAAAGTAGGTCCAAACGGATGTGGAATCATTGGATGTTTCCGGTTCTACGAACAAACCCGTTAGAAACCGATCAGAACGTTTGAATCTCCCGTCCAGGAGGTCATCCCCGGATTCCGCGCGAAACAAAAATGGTGAACCCGATGTGAATCCTTAACCAAGTGAAAGTGATGTTTTTCTTATTTGTTAGGCCCCTTGGGCCAACAAAGCAATCATTAACATATGCTCATCCAAAAAATGCAGTGGCCGGATTCATCTTGATTATGTCTGTTACATGGAACATGCACTCTTTTTTCAAGATCTTCTGCAAAAATGGCTTTCCTTAAATTCACCCCTGTGAATACTGCTGCTGTGAACACCTCTACTGTGAGGTCTACTGCTGTGAAAACCAATGCTGATACTCCTGCTGGAACGTCATCCGCTCTGAGGATGACATCACCAACTCAGCGTCTTCAACGCTGTGTTTCCAATGCACTGGTTAAGGAGTACCGTCGCAACGGTACTATCCCAACTCTGGAGGCCGCTCGTCAAGCCCTCCAAGTTAACAATTCTACCTAGTCGTCTGGACAACGGCGACCAGCAATCAAGAAGCAGGCGGTGCTGACTACCGTCTCCAACCGTTTCAGGTCGTTATCCCCGGAACGCAATTTACATTTACTCCCTTACTCTGAGGAAGTGAATGAGCAGGTCCCTCGGGGCCTTAATTCAAAAAGACAGGAGTCCTTCCCGAGGGCTCCCATCAACAATCGCCGCCAGACTCGTGCGGTAGTGCGCCCTCAACATGATGAGGGTACCGACTCCAGGCATTCAGCTCAGGTTCCTCGAACCCGAGCAGGCAAGATGAACCGCCAGAGACGGAATCCGGTTAACAATAGGCAGGTTGTCATCCCTGCCATCTCCGGAGAAGTCCACCAACATAACTTGGTGGCAAAGAACGAGCAGGCACACACACCTGCCCGTTTTAATTCAGCTGTCCAGCAGACTCGTCTGATAGCATCAAGCCGATCCCGCCAGGCAATTCTGGCGGAGTACCATAGGCAGGAACATACACCTGCTTATACATCATCAGTTAGTCAGCAGGCTCATCTGACTACATATGATGGATCTCGTCAACCGCGTTTGGCGAAGTGTAATCAGCAGGCACATACACCTGCCAATACTAATCAGGCCTACCAACAGTCTCGCTTGGTAGCGCACGGAGAAGTCAGTCGGAAAGTCCCGACGACAAACAGGGGGCAGAATAAACTCTCTGCCTCCACACTTGAGTACTGTCAGGATTCACTGACAGGAAAAGGAGGACAGGAGCAGGCACATACACCTACTCCAAGCCCGGAATGGACGTATATCCCTGTTTCGGCGGCTGAAGTCACCAAACATATTTTGTCAATGGTGAAAGAGCAGAAGCAAATTCCTGCTCATATTCTGGATGCTTGCCAGGATATCATAACAACTTCAGCATCATCTCAGGGACAGACACATAAATCTATCCCTAGAAATGGAGTGACACATCAACGATTCACTCCGGAACAGACACACACATCTGTTCCAGTCCAAGAGGGTTATGGGGCATACTCCCCCATATCATACGGACAACCAAGTCAGGCACATACACCTAATTTGAGCGATGATCGTCAGCCTAACCTGACCATCTTTCCTGATCAGGCATATACACCTGCTCAGAGAAATCACTTTCGTCATCAAGTGGTTTCTAAAGCGAGTAAGAAGGCATCTAAGAAAATGATCCGCCCAGCACAGTCAGGAGATCAAAGGCCAATCTGCAACCAAGCCTTGCTCGATGCTGGAGTTCTTGAAGCCCTCAGACATTTATCTGTCAGAATTCAAGATTCTACTCCCTCAGTTCCCAATAACAGGAACATTAATTTTGATGGTCTTCAACAGACACTTCCTCATGAAGACTTTCTTCATGAAAATTCGGTCAATCTTGAAGTTTCTTCTTCAGATGAGAACCACAGGAACCCTCTGTGTGGTCAGAAGGCCAAGGAGCAAGAGATTTCATCTTTTGCTGTAACCCATCATGACGGTCCTCCTCTTGGTGATGAACTTCGCTGCGAAACTCCTCTCCGCAGTAGTGATTCACGTTGTCTCGAAAATTCTTCAGAAGGCAATGTAGTGACGAGAAAGCCCTCCTATCTCGAGGCACTTGCAAACGTAAAACCAGTCATGTCTGATGCTTTACTATCGGCAGGTGAAACTCTTTCTCCATCAGAAGATAGCCTGGGGTTCAGGTTATTCTCCGAACCTTCCCTGGGTCATTCATCTTCTAGCATGAATAGTGATTCCTCTACCAATCTTGTTGAATCCGATGAAGCAACAAGGAAACACCAACTCTGGTCCAAACAGGTAGAATAATCTTCATTTAATGATAAAGAGGAAATGCTGAACATGAGGAAAAAACTGGAAAAAGGTGAAGTACCAGTCATGTTTTGGACTTTGGATGATTCCCAGTACGACATTCCAAAGATGTTGACGGATGATGGAATCCATGATATTCGTCTCAACATATGGAAAACTCTTTGTCAATTAAAGAAGAAGGTATTATCTTACGATGAATATGAAAATCATCTTAAGATAATAGAAGGGTTACAACGCCAGATTGATTTGGCATCTCTATCAGTCTCTCGGTATCAGAAGGCTGAAAAGCAACAGAGAACCCTTCAACGTTCATGCCTTGGCGCACTAAGAAGATTGCGTCAGTTAATTTCCAATGCTCCATCTAATGTTCATATCAGAGGATGGGGTGTTCACGGAGCACTACATTTCACAGTGCTTTTCGGTCAGCAAAGCCCGCCGAAAATGGTCTCATGCAATGTTATTGCCCATGGCCGACCACAGTCAATGGGCTTTGTTCATAATCAAAAGATTGCTCGAGAACAAGCTTCAACTAGTTCCTCTCAAAATCAAGTATATAGAGAACAGGTTGTTGAATTGCTCCTACATCAAGCAGGCGAGAATATTGCACAAGCCTCTTGTCTGGAGCAAACACGTCATCAAATGACAGAAGTTTCGGAAATCATCCAACGGTCTGTTGAACTAGGTGATAAAAGTGGATACAGGTTAATGAATCCAGCTAATTTCCGAACTAAGATTCGCAAGATCAAGAGAGATTTCAAAAAGATCTCAGACATAGCATGTCAAGAGACACCCCAGCTTGCCAGACTGGGGACTTCTCTAACCCAACCCTTAGAATCAATGAATGGAATTCGAGGAGTTGAGCGGAAGCAGCAGGAACACCCCCAGTCCACCGGACTGGGGACTTTTTCAAATCTTCAATCCTTCCCTCAGAGAAAGTCAGTATTCTCTCGATTAGGGAATAAGCCTCAAGAGGAACGAAGAGCCAAGCTGTCAGGAGATTCTCTCCAAGTGACGGTTATCCAAGAAATTCCTGAGGGATCAAGTCAACGGAATGCCATGTCTCATCATGGACATAGAAGGAGACAATATCACAGAAATGCTGATAGAAAGAATTCCATGCAATATGTATCCATTAATGTCATCAATGCCGTTGCTGCTGATTCACCAGATGAGGCTCAATCAGAGGGATCAGACGAAGAGGTTCCTGCCCAAGAAGTCGCGCACACAGAACTAAATGAAGAAGGTGTGCGCACACGTAATCAAAGGCTTACCCAAAATTTGGGTATTCCTTCAAGTAACCCACTTCCCCCTCTCCGAAAAGGATCCAATAAGGGGAAAGGTAAGAATCAGGTTACTTCTCACCCTTCCTCTGAAGGAGGTCAATCGCTCTCATTAGAGCAAAGGTTTGCACAACATGAGGAAGAAATGAAAGAATTAAGAAGGTTGAATGCAGAACTACTTCAGAATAGTCTTCTTCTTAAGAATGTTGAAGTCCGACAGCCGAAGGAATTTGTTGTAACTACTGAGATGGATCAAGAATATCCTCCTTTGTCAGTACACCCACAGAGGTCTAATCCTACGGGTCAAACGCAACAACGGTTGGCAGCACTACCATCAGTTGCAACACCAACCACCACGTCTGTCCAAACTCCATTCATTGCACCTACCCAAAACCAAGTTCAACCTGACATTTCTCAAAAGTTAATAACTACTATTGAGTCATTAACAGCTCGGTTAGAAACTATGGAAGCGAAACGGGCGCAAGTTCAACCTGAAAAGAAAGTTTACCCTGAATGGGTAGATTCAATTTCTCCTCCATCCAGTTTTGGAAACCCTATTTTCCCTACTTTCAATGGATCAGGCGACCCTGAACAACATTTGACGCATTACGTATCTTGTTGTGATCCTATGATGGGAACTCCAGAGCAGCAAGAAGCAGTGAAACTCAGATGCTTCGTGCGAACCTTGCAAGGACTAGCTTTTGTCTGGTATACAAGCTTGAAATCCCGGTCAGTCATCGGATGGGAGGATCTTCGTCAAAAATTCCTTCTTCAGTTTAGCTCAACTTTGCCAAAAACGACAGTTTTCGATCTTACAAACTGCAAGCAAAGGGAGAATGAAAGAGTCTCTGATTTCATTGCTCGTTGGAAGTGATTAACGTATTCCTTGAGTTTATCACTCCCTCAGGAGGAATTGTTGCCAATCTGTGTGGCAAATTTGCGTGACGAATTACGCACGCCATTGATCCCTGTGAAATACACGGGAGGGTTTCGAGACCTTACTTCAATCGCTCAACAGAATGAAGATTCCCTTATACAGGCTAAGGTTAAATCTCATGTAATTCCATCAGCTCCAGGAAGAAGAATGGGTAAAGCAGAAACTGCTACAGTTATGCTTAAACAGGCACCTGTACCTATTTCTACTTCAAAACCCTCATCTTCTCGAAGAGCTCCACCTCCTGAACGCCAACAACAAAGGCTATTTCGTCCAAATGATCAAAAAGATCAACGACGAAAACAATTTGAGGATATGAAGAGTAAAACATACTCTTTCCGAAGTGAGCAAGTTCCTGGTTACTTCATTTCAGCTCTGGAAAATAATTTGGTTCAATTACCAGTGCCCAAGAGGCCAAACAAGGAAGGAGATGAAGACTGTCCCAATTATTTTCCCTTTCATCAAATGTTGGGGTATCCCATCAAGGAGTGTTTTGTCTTTAAAGACCTCCTACAAAAGATGGTCGACTTGGGACAAGTCAAATTGAAGGGTTCTTCAGCTCATGTAGCGTGTATTACCGCTACAGATCCAGAAGTAGGAGGCGAGTGGCAGGAAGTCAAAAACAAAACTGCGAAAAAATATGATGATTGGATGGTCAGAAAGACAATCAATCAGACCCATTCCATTTTGCGAACACAATTGAAGAAGCCAATTGTGTCTCCTACAAAAGCTGCAGTAAAGCCTCCATCAAAGGACAAATCCTCAAAAGGGCAGTGCAATTCAAAGAAGAAAGAGGAATCAGGAGAAGACGAGTATGCATCAAAGCCTAAATTGTCTTTGACTCTGACAGATTTCATGCCATCTACTTCAAAGCCACGGGCACCGTCCCACCAAACGGCACAGCCTAAACAGGCTAACCAGGCAAAGTCTTTATCAGACGAAGAGTTAATCTTTGGTTCTGTTAATATGATTCAATTAACAGATTCATATTCCAGTCTTGATGAGCCTGAATTCCCTGTATCAAATAAGGGAACCCGAGGAAGTTCTAGAGGTTCAAGATATAGGGGAAGACGTGGATCTTTCCGAAGCCACTACTCTAATTCTACCCCTGCTAGCACTGTATATGCAGCAGAAACTCGTGGTAGAGCCCTTCAGCGAGCTCAAAAAGAACAAGCAAGTTCTTCTGCCAATGGCCAACTCAGCTTCAGCACAGTTATTTTGGAAGACCGATTAAAGGTTCCATCTTCTTTATCTCAACAAGTAAATGGATCTAATCAGTATAATTTTCCAAAACCAAAGATGTTGCCAACTTCAATACAAGATGCATCAGCTTCCAAAGCATCTGCTTCCAAGGTACCTGCTAAACCACATATTCCTATTGGGAAACGTAGGCCTCTAGATCAAAATTATGATATATTGAAACACTTGGCCCAAGTACCAGCCAAATTATCAATTTTGGATGCTTTGAATCTATCAAGAGATCTTCGGGAAGCACTCATCGAAGCTTTGTCAAGTCCTCAGGAGTTTGAAGCTGAAATTGCTGCAGCTGAAATTTATCACATAGAGAATAATCCTGCAGAATGTCATGCAGTGATATCTTTTACTGATAAAGATGAAGATGATGTTGTGCATGGGCACATAAAACCTTTGTACTTATCTGGCAAAGTCAATGGTATAGATGTTCGAAGAGCTTTTATTGACAATGGTTCAGGAGTCAACCTCATGCCCATTCGTACACTTCGTCGATTGGGCCTCACGGAATCTGATTTATCTCCTTCTACCATGATGTCGCAAGGATATGATAAAAATGAACAAGAACCACTGGGAGAAGTTACGCTCAGAACTCAGTTTGGAGATCTTGTTTCCAATTCGGATTTCATGATTGTTGATCAAGACTCAGCTTTCAATATCTTGCTTGGAAGACCCTGGCTACATCAGCATGCACCTATTCCGTCATCATACCATCAATGTCTCAAATACTGTTTTGATGGTCAAGTTGGAACATTGTATGGTGATAAGGCCCCGTTCAAGACATGTGAGTCTCAATACATTGAGGCGGAATTTTATCACATGAAGGGAAGAGAAAAATCTACAATGAAGGAAATTACCAAAGTTAATGCTCCATATGGTTTGGAAAAAATTCCAATAAATCCATTTTCACATGTGAGTACAGATTATGTGTTACCTATCAGTCAAATTGACAAAATAGGCCCAAATCAAAATACTCTTATGGAAAGATCCATCATGTCAATTACGGCAATCGGGCCAAACAACATGGGAGAAATTGGTAACTTACCAAGCAGTGATGAAAGCATAAGTGGTGACGTTTTCATTTCGTCTGCTGAAATCCAACAAGTCTATACTTCGCTAATCAGGCCAGAAGAAGTTATAGCAACACCAGAGGTGAATATTGATGTCGATTCTCAATCCATCATCTCCTCTTTAATTCCCAAAGAAGACCCTTTATCATCAATAGGGTCGGAAATGGAAGCTTCTTCTTCAAAATGTGAAAATTTTGACATCTCTTATGGTCATGAGAATTTCAATTTTTCATCTACTTTGCAAATAGAAACGGAAGAAATAACACATGATGAAGAGGAAGAGGAAGATCTTAGAGATGCTCCTCCAGCATTTGAAGAGGGTATCTCTACCACTGTGGATGAACTCAGAGAAGTAAATCTGGGTACAGAGAAAGATCCACGCCCCACTTTAATTAGTGCGGCCATGACCCTTGAAGAACAAGAGATGTATATTTCTTTTCTAAAGAAAAATAAAGATATTTTTGCTTGGAATTATACAGAGATTCCTGGCCTTGATCCTGATGTTGCCACCCATTATTTGGGTTTGCCAAAAGAACATCGAGGATTCAAGCAAGCCGCGAGAAGAACACACCCAACCTATGCTTCCAAAATCGAGGCTGAAGTGGATAAGCTTATCAAAGCTAACTTCATCAGAGAAGTTCAATATCCCAAGTGGTTGGATAATATTGTCCCTGTAAAGAAGAAGAACAGACAAATTAGGGTTTGCATCGATTTTAGAGATCTTAATCGGTATTGTCCCAAAGATGATTTTCCAGTTCCGATTACAGAACTCTTAATTGATGCGACGGCTGGCTATGAAGTACTTTCTTTCATGGATGGATATTCTGGATATAATCAGATCCGAATGGCCCCAGAAGATGAGGAATATATAGCCTTCAGAGCTCCTCAAGGTGTGTTTTGTTACCGGGTGATGCCCTTTGGTTTAAAGAATGCAGGTGCAACATATCAACGCGCCATGCATCGTATCTTCAAACCTTTTCTAGGGAAATTTGTTGAATGCTATGTAGATGATTTGGTGGTTAAATCCAAACAATGTTTTGATCACTTGGATGACTTGGAAGTCATATTCCACAATCTTCGACAACATAATTTGAAGATGAACCCCTTAAAATGTGCTTTTGGGGTAACCTCAGGAAAATTCCTCAGCTTTGTTGTACGCCATCATGGTATTGAAGTCGATCCTAAGAAGACCAAATCAATCCTTGGTATGTCACCTCCTCAGAATTTGAAAGAATTAAGAGGACTTTAAGGACACTTAGCCTATATTCGGCGTTTCATCGCCAATTTGGCAGGAAAAAGTTTACCCTTTACCAAATTATTGAAGAAAGGAGTCACTTACCAGTGGACTAAAGAATGTCAAGAAGCATTTGATGTTCTCAAGAAATACCTCTTGAGTCTACCAGTACTCATGCCAACTGTTGAGGGTAGGCCTCTTATCCTCTATGTGACAGATTTAGAGCGATCATTGGCTGCCTTTCGCGCTCAAAAGAATGATGCTGGGAATGAAAATAGTCTCTACTATCTCAGTAGAACTATGCTTGAAGCAGAAACCCAGTATTCGAGTATTGAAAAGTGCTGCCTAGCATTAATCTTTGCAGTTCAGAAACTGAGACACTACCTGCAACATCACGAGGTCCAATTGGTATCTCGTAATAATCCACTCAAATTCATCCTTAGTCGTCCAATGCTTACAGGACGTCTGGCAAGGTGGGCGGTTATTCTACAGCAGTTCGACATCCAGTATGTGTCTCAAAAGGCAATTAAGGGCCAAGCTCTGGCTGATTTCCTAGCTGAACATCCTTCAGTGGAAGACACGTATTCAGATATCGAACTCCCTGATGAAGAAATTTTCTCTATTCAAGAGAGTCCTCAAACATGGGAAATGTATTTTGATGGTGCTTCTAGAAGTCCAACAGGGAAGAAAATGGAAAATCCTAAATTCAACAAAGTTGGTTTAGGAATTGTGCTCATTTCTCCAGATAAGGCAGTGTTACCTTATTCCTTTTTGTTGTGGGAAGGTGGTACCAATAATGAAGCTGAATACCAAGCTCTCATTGCAGGCTTGGAGTTAGCACTTCAAGCACAAGTGAATCACTTAAAGGTGAAAGGTGATTCAGACCTGGTAATCAAACAAGTCAATGGGGATTATGCCATCAGAAAAGAAGAATTAATCCCTTTGTATGATTACGTCAGAGAGTTAATGTCGGAATTCCCTTCAGAACCGATATTTTCTTATATCCCAAGATCACAAAATGCTCAAGCTGATGCACTGGCTAATATAGCCACAGCTTTAGCAGATCTAAATCAGGGCGAGACAACCATCGGTATTGCCCACCGTCGTGCAATTTCACCTTATGTTCAAGTCAGAACAGAGGAAATTAATGAAATTAGTCCTATTCCTGAACCGTATGGTCATACTACAGGATGGATGTCACCTATCAAGGAATACCTTCAAAATGGAACACTTCCACCTGATAGAGCCGAGAAAGAACAAATTCGGCGACGTGTGGTCAATTTTACTCTTTATGATGGTCCAAACCACCTTGAGAAAATTCTCTACAAACGTGGTTTTGATGGGGTTCTCTTCAGATGTATTGATGGTGAAGAGACAATGGCTGTCATAAAAGAAGTGCATGCAGGAGTCTGTGGTGCCCACTAGTCTGGACATAGATTGTCTGATCAAATTCGAAGGCTTGGATACTTCTGGCCTTCAATGATACAAGATTGTGTTAATTTCACAAAGAAGTGTCATTCATGCCAAGTATATGCCAACTTCATTCATCAACCTCCAGAGTTGCTTCATACAGCTAAATACTCATGGCCATTTTCCACATGGGGAATGGATGTGGTGGGACCTTACCCTTCAGCTACGGCCAAGCAGTTTAAGTACATTCTTACTGCTACTGATTTATTTTCCAAATGGGCAGAGGCAGTACCTCTCAAAGAAGTCAGTTCTAAATGCATAGTTAGCTTCATCAAGTCTAACATCATTTCTAGATTTGGTGTCCCTCATACCATATTGACGGACAACGGCACCAACTTCTGTTCTTCTGAGGTAAAGAAATTGTATCAAGAATACAACATTAAGTCTAACCATTCATCTAGATATCATGTAGCGGCTAATGGCCAGATAGAGGCCTTCAACAAGACTCTTTCAAACATACTGCAAAAGATGGTGGATAAAGATAAGAGGTCATGGCCTGATAAACTCTATCATGCTTTATGGGCTTATCGGACTACCACTCGCAATGCAACACGGTCTACTCCATATTCATTGGTACATGGAACAGAAGCAGTCTTACCAATTGAAGTTCAATTTCCCTCACTCAGAATAGCCATTTGTGATCAGTTATCAACAGATGAGCAATCCCAAAAGCGGTTGAATGAATTGGAACAGTTAGATGAGAAGAGATTGTGCACTTTGCACCACTTGGAAATCTATCAGAATCGGATAGCACGAGCTTTTAACAAAAAAGTTCGTCTTCGTTCATTCATTCAGGTAGAATTGGTATTGGTTCTCAGAACACCAATGATACTAGGAAAGAAGCCTCCCAAGCTTGAACCAAAATGGGAAGGACCTTATTCAATACATAAGGTCTACTCCAATGGAGCGTATTCTCTGATTTCAATGGATGGAGAACACATCACGACTCCAACTAATGCCAGATTTCTGAAGAAGTATTTTGTATAAACACAAAATATTGTTCCCAGAACCAAGACTCTTACATTTGGTTCATACAGCAATGGTCGAGTATGACCTTAAACTGCAACTTCGTCCAACATGACGTTAAACTGTGTCACCTTCAATGTCCAAGATGACATTAAACTATATTGTGTCCTAGCAACATGACATTAAACTGTGTGGCACTTTCATCGTCCAGCATGACGTTAAACTGTAAAAAGTCCCCAGAACTGATATCCTCATATTGGTTCACCTTAGTCCTAGCTACATGACTTTAAACTGTACAGCACCAGTTCGTCCTTGCTATATGACGTTAAACTATACAGCAATGGTCCAGTATGACCTTAAACTGCATCATCCCTGGTCCATGTATATGACCATAAACTATTTGCAAATCCCTTATGTCCAGCAAGACGTTAAACTGTGACGTCCTAAATTACATGACACTAAACTGTATAAAAGTCCCTCACGTCCGGAAAGACGTTAAACTATATAATCTCAAAAGTCCAGTATGACATTAAACTGCACCATTCACGGTCCATGCATATGACCTTAAACTATTCACACCTTCGTCCGACATGACGTTAAAATGGTACACTCTTTTTTCCTTACTGCATGACATTAAACTGCACAGTCCCCCTTTCGTCCAATATGACGTTAAACTATTTTATCCCCATCGTCCTAACTACATGACGCTAAACTGTACAGAAAATCCTTGATAGGTCCTACATGACATTAAACTGTATTTTGTCCCTGTTACATGACACTAAACTGTGCAGCACCAATAGTCCTAACTGCAAGACTTTAAACTGCATAGTCCCCTTTTTTATGTCCTACATGACATTAAACTGTACATCGTTAAGGTTGTTATTACCTCTTGTTTCTCACACCGAGTATGACTCACGTGAGCTTATAGCGAACATCAACTATAACACTCCCTTTGGGCCACTAACCATGTGTAAGTCCCAACAATTTTTTTTATTAGATCATTGTCCACAAGAACAACTTGATCATTGATTCATTCTTTAATTGAACTACACGGACTTTGATCCTTTCCCTCCAGGCTGGGTATGTAGGCAACCTCCCAAGGTTCAAGCCCAAAAACAATCTCTTCACATCGGTTCACCACCATCTCATATGATGATGATTTGTGAAACCGCCCCTGGAATCAATATCTTTACATTGATTCACTTTCATCCTTGTTATATGACGTTAAACTATACAACACTTTTGTCCGGTACGACAATAAACTACAATATTCTTTGATTTCCTCATTTGAGAAGGAACCATTATTAACATTGATTCTTTTTCAATCATGGTTTTCATTTTCAAAAGACTACGTACATACATGGTAATGCCTAAACTTTTTATCTTAGGTTAAAACCATCATTGCACTAAAGTCCCCTTTCACCCTTCACATGTACGAACCAAATTTGTACAAAGGGTAGTTCTAGAACTACGTGGACTTGATTCCCATCCTTATGGGATACGTAGGAACATTCGAGTGTCCCTCGAATCCAGTCCCAAGTCTTTTGGGCCTAACCCCAAATTTCACTTTCAGTCCCTTGGCTGAAAAGTCTTCATGAAAACACACACTGTGTATTCATTATTATGGTCCGAATTATATGACCTTAAACTAAGATCACTCATACTTTCGTCCTGCACGACGTTAAACTACATTTCAAGAACTACGTATGGCTTGATTCTCATTCTTATGAGATACGTAGTGAAGTCCAGAATTTTAATTTAGGACCCAGCCACAACATGATTATGGTTTTCATTGACCTATGTATCTCTATATACATTGGACAATACCCATCTTTATGTGTTATAATCCTAACCTTAAATATTTTCAGATCTTCATAACCCTTTTCATGACTTCTAGTCACAAAAATGTCAAACTTCTGAGAATTCTTTTGCCTGACTATGCAGCACGTGCCCATAGGTGGCCTTGCATAAACAGTCCACATAACAGACTTGTCAGCCAAAAGATGCTATTTTATTTGACTATGCAGCCAATGCCCATAGGTGTCCCTGCATATTTCAACCCCCTAACGGGTTTTTGTTAGATAATAGTAACTTCATTCTTGGGAAGAATGCCTCTTTTGTCCTTATTTGTCTTAAAACGACAGTATGTAGGGATCCGCAAAAAATAGCCATCCTTAACATATTTGTCCCATATCCTTTTTCATGATCTGAAATTATTCAAGTCTATGGTTTATTCTTCTTCCCTACATTTGGGTCAGACCTTCGTAGGAGTGATATTCATCCAGTTCTTCGATATTCTTGTTTGGAAATATCTTCTCCATATTCAAGTACCTCTTTCCATACAACAAACTCTATGCTTTATAAAATTTGAACCTCCATAAACATTCACTGGCTTTTAGCACTAGGAAAGTAAATTTCTGGGAGTTCTTTTGCCTGACTATGCAGCACGTGCCCATAGGTGGCCTTGCATAAACAGTCCACATAACAGACTTTTCAGCCAAAAGATGCTATTTTATTTGACTATGCAGCCAATGCCCATAGGTGGCCCTGCATATTTCAACCCCCTAACGGGTTTTGTTAAATAATAGTAACTTCATTCTTGGAAACTACTTCTTCTAATGCCTTTTAGCTCTTTTTTCATATCATTCCTCAGATTCAAATATTCTTAAGCCATAGTTTACATTTTTTCCCTCATACTTGAGTATGGTAAATATGTTTTCAGATAAATTGTCAAGGAATTGAATCCATTTTAATCCATTTTCGGTCAAAGCTATTTCGACCTTAAACATTATCCCCTTTATGTCCGGCGTGCATGACTTTAAACTGCCCACACAAAAGACAAAGGAACTCTGAATAAAAGTCAAGTTCCAGCTCACTAAATATACATTTTTTGTATGATTTAGGTAATATTGAGCAGTTAAAAGGTTCAAAGTTTGTAGGGTTATTTGTAATAATCCTAGTAAAAATCAAACTATGCTTACTAGGCCCATTGGCTTAAGTAAATTTGAAGCAGGTAATGGAAGAATGCAGGTACAAATGATTGAAGACAAAAGTGTTTTTCATTGATACACAAGAGTTAGAAGGACATCCACAGACCGGAGTCTCTTCTCTTCTTTCAAGAATTACAAGAGGCTTTCAACATAACACTTCATTTGATTTACGGCATCCCGATCTTCATTAGAAACCACCTATAATTCATTCATTCAACTGGATACAATAAGAGATGCAGTGATACCAGCTCTTCTTGGAATAATTTTAAAAGGATGTTCTTGAGTGCGGTTTGAGAAAATTTTCTGCTGATCAAACAGTGACTCTGTTTCTGTCCAAGAGACTTGGAAGATGGATACGTGGATTTGAGAATGGAGCATTGGAAGTAAAGAGCCATTTGGAGAGAGTACTCTTTTCATATATTGCTCTAATACCATGTTTGTCTTCTCTCCACCAACCGGCAGTGGAAAACATTTCAGCCCATGGGTTTTCCATTTTCATATCTGCAAGGGAATGACATGGAGGAAGAATTTGAAAGTTCACACCATTGTTGTTACTCTTAATGCACATCATAACCGAAATAGAGAAGTAGCAGTGCAGCTGCATCTCAGGTGTATAATTGTTTGCATTTGGAACATTGACTCCTTGCAGATGACCATGAACACACAGAGACAGGTAGATGCTCTGTGGGAAATTAAGATGATATTTCTTCAAATACTTATCCAAATCTGGGAAAGTGCTGTCGCAGACAGTATAGTAATCAGGACCAATGATATTCATCATATCATCTATCCGCTTGCTATCCAGTTCATCAGCCGTTTCAATTCCCTTGGGAACCACTGAATCTGCAAAAAAGATGAATAAACTAACTCTTAAATGGGTTTATTTTCATAAAATTTGTAAAGAAATTTGGAAAAATGGCTAAGGCATTTAAGTCGTGCAAGTCTAAATATGGCGCGCAAGTATTCGTGTGTCGTGCTAGTTTTTGACGCGCAAGTATAAACCGCGCAAGTACAAATACCTTTACAGTGGCATGACATCGAGGAAAACACTAGAAAACAGAGCAACCTGCGCGGTCAAGGTGACCTGCGCGGCGAGAGCTCGAGAAGGGATGATGTCCGGAAATCCGGATACTTGTACGGAGGTGAGGTCGTGTATTTATAGGCTCGGAAGCCAACCTGCACGCCGTACCCAGAGCACTTAAGGCCTGCGAGACGCAAACTTGCGCGCCGCCCTCTGCATACTGAAGACCTGCGCGCCTCCCTTTTCCTTTGGAAGGATTCGATTTCCTCAGAGTCAAATCCTCATTTCTCTCCGGATCCAACTCTGAGGGGGGACTTTTGTTGACGCTCCTTTCGTCACAGAATCTAAAGATTGGAAAAGGGAATATCTCAGCTGAAAGTGATTCATCCTTTGAAGAAAACATCAAAAATCGACAAAGGCATGAACAAAGGATCAACAGCAAATACACCGCGCAAGTGATACCACTGCCGCGCAAGTATACTTGCGCGGCTACCTTGGTCGCGCAGGTGACTTGCGCGACCTAATTGGTAACCGCCCGGTAATCGCCCTGGGTCTTCTTTTGCCTATAAATAGACCCTGTGGGCCCCCCATTCAGGAGGATCTTTTTTTCAGAAACTCGGATTGAAGCTCCCGACGCCCAAGTACCTTCTCAAAGCTTCCGGAACACTTCTAAGGTAATTTCTTACCTAGAACGGAAGATCTAAAGAGAAGAAGGAAGGCCTAAGTGTTGAAACTTATCAAACACTTGTGCGCCGAATTAATTCCTTCAATATAACTTGCGCGTCCCTTCTCTAGAAGAACCTCAAGAGGATTGTAAAGAGTTTTCTAAAGAGTCGCTCAAGCATTTCAATGCTGGTTGAAAATCGCGCAAGTACCACTCATGTCGCGCAAGTATACTTGTGCGACCAATACTTGCGCGCCGCCGCAGGACTTGCGCGCCTTTAAAGACTTGCACGCCCCTATCTTTTTGGGTGCCCATCTTGCCCATTTTACCCCTCTTAAGCCATTTCACCTTTCCTATTCAAGATTCAGTCTTCAAGATACTCTTCAAAGCCATTTATGGCATGATTTCTTGATTTGACATCCTTGTCTGAAAGGAATTCTGTGAAATATCTCTCAAAGTCTAGTGATTTAAATATCTTTATGTCACCAAAGATTGAGAGTTCATTCATTCAACCTCATCCTTTAAAATGAAAGAATCCTTAACCTGGGTCTCCTTTTCAGGAATAATCCCCAGTTATAAAACCTTTGATTTGGGCGTCCTCCTCAGGATTAAGCCCCAAATCTTAATCCTTAAACCTGGGTTTCCTTTTCAGGAATAAGACTCAGTCATAACCTTGGGCTTCCTTTTCAGGAATAAGCCCCAAGTACCCTTAAACTTCTCTTAACCAGTCATAAATTACCTTTGATTTGGGTTTCCTTTTCAGGAATAAAACCCAATCATAAGTCCCCTCCTAACTTGGGCATCCTCCTTAGGAGTAAGCCCCAAGATTAGAGTATTCGAATCTCCATGAAGCACATATAACTTTGTGGACCCTGTTCATGGATTTTCTCCCTAAAAGTAAATCCTAAACCTTCGTCTATCTGGGAAGTCATCTATACATAAGCCCCAAAACAAATTCTTATGATTGCATCTTTTATGGCACAATTGTCTAAATTTTACCAATACCTCTTGTTTCTCACACCGAGCATGACTCACGTGAGCTTAGAATGTAAAAGTAATTATGACATTCATCTTTGAGCCATCAATCATAAACATCATATCCCATTCCTCGAACTACGTGGGTTCTGATTCCTTTTCCAAAAGAAAGGATACGTAGGTAGCCCATTTATGGGTTCGATCCCAACTTTGAAATAATCTCTGTCTTTCTGAATGACAATAAACTTCAAGTGCCCCACTGAGTGGCTTTAAAACCAGCCTGGTCATCATAAATGACCAAGAGACTTTTATATAAATGTTTTGAAGGATACCATTGACCAAGAATCTCTAAACAGATATAGATGATTCTCTATTGATGAAGAACCTCGAATACCTATAAAAGATTCTCTAAATTTCTTGCATATTTAATCATTGATTGTTAAAACTAAAGGAAAGCACATTTTATACTTGGTAATGTAATAAGGATTCACGAACATAACTTAAATCTATAAAGAGAGTCCCGGAGTAGACAATAATTCCCCTCAAAAAGGTGTGATTAGTCCGACCTCCCATCCTCTCGACCAATGCAAATTCCCAAGCCTCATTAGCCCACAAGCTAATGAGCGCCTTCCTTTGGAAAGTAGGTCCAAACGGATGTGGAATCATTGGATGTTTCCGGTTCTACGAACAAACCCGTTAGAAACCGATCGGAACGTTTGAATCTCCCGTCCAGGAGGTCATCCCCGGATTCCGCGCGAAACAATGGTTCTATAATATATTTATAATAAACATATATTTATTATATAGGAGTTCTTAATATGTATGAAGGAAGTCAATACTTGAGGCAAGGGATTTATAGTCTCTATTTTATTTTGGAGAGACATATGACATATTTACAACAAATTTCTTTTATGTGATGTATATAATGGACCTATGAATTTTTATATTTTAAATATAATATTTTTCATTATATTTAAATTTTCATTTGATTTTATTATTTAATGTCTCTTATGATTCAAAGTCTTCCAATGTTTTAAGGGAACTTTGTTTAACTTTTATTATTGTTGGACTCATGTCACATTCAACACTTGTTTATTTTTTGTGGTAAATGTAATAACCATGAAGGATTTTTATGATGATGATTATTATTTTTTTGGGATTTAAATATCCATATAAGATTAATTATGTCATTGGGATTATTATTCAAAATTTATCAAAGTGGTAATAATTTTATGTTACAATCTCTTTATTGATCAGGATTTCTCATGATTATAATGTTGATGATGAAATGGTAGGAAATATATCTCAATAAACTCATTTATTTTATTCTAATATATTTTATCCGTAAAATATGTTTATTTATTTTTATTTTCCTCCCTTTATGTACTCTATAGTCCAAAATAAATTTCTTATGTAAAAATAATTTTATTTATCTCTCTAGTTAGAAATCCTTTTTCATACATTTCCATGTTTTACAAAAAAGTTTTAAAGAAATTTTTTAATATTATCAAAAAAATTATAAATTCATTTATACTATTTTTTGAATTTTTTACAAAATGTTTTTAATGTAAAATTATTGTTTTTATCTATATGAGGTACTTTTTAATCTTATCGAAAATATGAAAATAATCTATGTTTTAATATGTACGACATGAATGGTATTTTATGTCATCACGACCTCTCAATGATTTGAATATTCAATTATAAGTTTCCAAGGATTTTTTAAGATAATTATAAAAAAATGTTATGTGAAATTCTAGTTTTCAAAGATACATTTTCAAATTTTAGAGGTTATTTTTCTCAATAAATATCCCAAGTGATCTATGAAAATAATTTTCTATCTAAGATGTCATACTTATATGTCACTTAAGCTTTTATGAGGATATAATCAAACGATACCATATTTATTCATTCTCTTTATGAATTATGTTTACATTTAAAATACATTATTGGGACCCATTCCTTTTTCCATGGGTTATTCTATCCTAAAATGATAAAATGATTATAGAACTCATTTATCTTTTATAAGAAACTCTATGATGAAATATTTAGGAAACTCATTAATTTTCATGGGTTTTGATACGATGAATAGTTTATAATCATGTGGTACAGATATGTATGGTTTCAAATATGTTATTATGGTTATATTATAACTAATTATGGTGGTTATGTTATTACTAAGGGAAATGGTTATATTATAACAAAGGATAGTGGTTACGTTATAAATATGGATAGTGTTAAAATTATAACCAGCGATGGGTGGGTCATATATCTCTCTCAAATGAATTGGGTATTGATCGATAACTTATTAGGTAAATGCGTTATGTGTGAACCTCATTTAATGTTAGAAGGTTTTATGTATGGACCTATTTTTCAAGTCTATAAGGTTATGTGAGGACCTATTTCTATGTCCTTAACTTAATGGGTGAACCTATTATTATTTATACATGATCATAATGTAAAAAGATTATGTATATTCATAAAATCTCTATTTTATGAAAATTTTAAGTTTTATGGATCATTTTTATTGATTCCATTATTATTCATGTCTTATGAACATCCCTGATTTATGAATTGAATCATGTTTTTGATCTATGATATGTTGGGTATAGTTTTCAGATGTTATTCTAATGTTATCATACACTGATTATCACATTATATTGATATATCCCTTTTTTACCCTTACAGAGTTTTTGAGATTTACCTTATTTATTTTACATTTACCCATATTATGATGAAATGTATTAATTAGGGTATGTATATGAAGTGTAAACATTGGGAAGATCCTTATGGGATATGTTAAATATACTTAATAAAATAAGAGGATTATGTAGATAGTCTCCAAAGACACTAAAGCATTATGGTCCTAGGGAATGTATTTGTGAAACTCATTGAATATTCATAAAAAAATATGAAGGATTTATGAATTAAACCCAGGGTTGTTACTATCGGGGAATATATAAATTTTATAGTGGAACCAGCTAGCTGGTGACCTATCTAGTAGTCTAATGAGGGCTGTCGGACACACCTGTTAGGTAGAGGGGGATAATTGTTAACCAATGCACCCTAGGGAGATTATTAAAGTGGGGGGATGTGATTAATTTTACAAGGGATACCCCTCCCAATACGCTTTGTATTGATTGTTCCCCAAACTACCAAGAGAATCCCATGCATGTTTTTCCTCCCCCTTTGAAGGTTTTAAAGGCTTTCCTTTGATACATAGTGGTTTCTAATGTCATCTTATTTGATCAGGGTCCTAGGTGAGTCTATCACACCATTTAATATTCCGTTTTCATGTTCTAATCTACTGGCTATTCAAAATAAGGTTTTTTTCAGAAAGATTATTCCATATAATGGTGAAATATTTTGAGAAGATAGAAATTATTTACAGCCTTTTTGGTGGATTTCTTGAGAGTACACATGCAAGTCATCACTAGTTGTTTCTAAATATGTATGTGACAAAGTGAGTTTTTAATCATTTATTGTTTTATATTGAATATCATTAATTATGTTTGGTGTTTTTTTATTAGAGTATTTTCTCAAGGTATTTTTGGGGGCACAATATGGACTTTTAATGGATCATTTCACTTTATTATAGTTTGTCAGGAGCACCCAGTGAGGGATTTTCCATTTATGATTAAGTGTTTTAGCATATTTAATATTTTAAATTTTTATCTAATTATAAATACATTATAGTTAATTAGTATTGCTTTTTTGGGTGTGATTCAAGGATATAGGAGGTGGTGTGTTGGCCATTAGTCTTATATGAGTTTCAACAGTTGGTTTTTAGGATATTTTTTGATAGAAAATCATTATAAGAAAATCATGTCATATAAGTGGTTTCCCATAAATTATTCTTGTTCCCTATGAAAAATTGGTAGAGTGTCATGTTGGTGACTACCATAGAACTTTTTTTAAAATTATAATTTTATATTACCATAAATAATGTCATTATATTAATTTAGTCCCTTATTTCACCCATGGTTTAGCAAACTATTCATGGATCAAGGATTGTCTATTGGAGAGTTATAGTTTAACCACGATTCTATAATTCATTAGGGATAGTTTATAATCCAAAATAAAAATTCTCTTTCTATGTGTGGTTAGATAATTAATTTAACTTTCCCTATAGACTATGTAAGGTTCATGGAATAAACATGACCAATTAAATGTGTCTCCCATGAGGTTACCTTCCATAACTATTTAAACCTATGGCATGGATAACATACAATTAAAGATATGTACTTGAGGTATTTTATCTACTATTTTAAACCTAACTAAAATTGGGATTTCTTAACATAGAGCATGTACCTACTACCCTTATGTCGTTTTGGTACTTGGGAATGAGTTGGTTCTTGTTATTAAAATGAAGAATTCTAAAAACCATCATTAGTGAATTAAAACTAATAAAGGTATGTTGTTTCATTGAGATTACTTGAGGTAAATAAATTGTGTTAATGGTGATGGTGAGTTTTAATTACCATAGTTATATTATATATTATATGTTTTGAGAAGAAGGAATCTAATGGGTTAATAAAAAATAGATGGGTTGGTGTTTTACTAAAATGAATGGATGGTATCTGTGATTCATGTCGCCTTTATTAAATTTTCCTTCCCAGTAAAAGGGAGTTTTTTATTTTTATGTATCAACAATACAATGAAAATAGTTATAGATGAAAAGTGGGGCATTCCATGGGTAATCCTTGTAATCTATATTTTAATGAAAAACATGAACCTAATAGATTCCATACAACTAATTGATTTAAAATCCAAAGGTAATCCCTATTTGATCGGGTCAATGTCTTATATTCTTGAACTCCACATCCCACTATCATAGATTCACCTAAAAACTCTAAAATATTATAATGCATTGGATGGTCTACTAGATTCATGTTTATACCCTCAGACATGAAATGCCTTGGATTTCCTCCTTGGATCCCAATCAGTCCCTTTCCCAAAATTAACAAGGAATTTCCAATTGAGTTTAGTAATAGCCCCTTTAGAATGTTTAATACTAAGGGTTCAACCCTCATATTCTACTATAGAGCTATACACTATATATTTCCATCCATGGGTTGGTTTAAAAGTTCTAGTTATTGAAAACCTTATATATTTCAATGGATTTGAATGAATTAATTCTTTAGAAATGATTGAACACTTTTATTAGATTCACCATCAATGTCTATTCTTGGATGTATTGGTTTATCAAAATGTATTGTTTGAATAACTCTCAGGTTTCCATGATCATAGAAGGTAATTTTAGGATAAAATGGGTAGGGTCATATGTGCACCACTTAAGGGCCAATTATTAACACCGCATTACATTTTTTTCTACATTTACAATGAATATATCCTACCCAAAAGATGTTTTATACTTAGGGACTGGAAACGAATTAGACACCATTGTATTTTCCTACTTATTTTTACAAAACACCTATTTGGGATGCTTTTTGGTACCTGAGAAGACCTCTTGGATATATGTTAAGACCTTAGTTGGTGCCACTATACCATTACTTGTCTTAGGATATTTCATGGAAAGGGATATGTGGTTTAAAAATGTAATCAAAATACCCAGTGAATTTGAAATGACTTATTTATTTATTTATCCATATTATATGAATATCACTCATTAATTTTTTTAATTACTTATACATGTGGAATCATACATTGTCATATGGTTGATCTTTATTGGAATTTGTTGGGTTCTCAGTTTTTTAATACCAACTTGTGTTTTATTTGATTTATTTTTTCTATGTTTATTCTGAGTTATATGGTATAGTATTCACACCATACCACTAGTAGATCAGTTGTAAATGTTGGTAGCCTACGGTATATAGGGAAGTTCTCTTGAAGTCATGTGTCCCTCCAGTTCGAATATTTATGAGTGAACTCAGCTGAGGAAATCACTATGTTGTATCAAAACGTCTTTTTTTAAAGTTTTTCATTCTATTTTTTATTGGTATAAATGAGAATACAAATGTATCAGAACATAGTAAATAGCATGTGAATAGTAATAGTCAATAACTGCATGGAGAGAATACCATATTTCTTACAATGGGACTTATTTCTTTGGAATTCCATTTTAAAAGTTGATTTGATTTCACCATGTGTGATGTAGTTGATTTTGAGGATACAAATTTATGGGATTTTTACACATGGGATGGCACAACCTGAGGGGACATATCCATGCATCATTCCAAGCAAATATGATTCACATTCAATAATCTTGATTGTTTTTTTTCATAAATTCTATACTTGTTTGATTATTGGACATGTTGATATTTGTGGTATATAGTTGGTTACATAATGTGTCGGCATCACCCTAAATGTCGTTTTCCAATATTTTCCTATGGTTCCATTAAATCTAGATAATATGAAATTAATTAAATAAATGAATAGTCTTGAAATGATAAATAAATTAATTACAATTAAAATCATTAAATATCAAGGTAATTGAATATTATTTTAATAAATCCACATCATTAATGATGGATATCAATTAAATGGTGTTCCAATTTAAACTTATAGGGTGTTATACTATAACATGAGATTGGAAACCAATATAATTAAATCCTTATATGCTCAATTTTACCATTATATGTTGGTATTATGATTATTTGTCTATATAATAAACTCTTAAAGGGTGTGTCATAAATTATTTGAAAAATTGGATACTAATGGGTTTAACATAAATGAAATTAAAAATTAATACTCATATAATGTTTACCTCCATATATCATAATTAATAGCCTATATAACTAAACCTATTTCGACATGACATGACCCTCAAAGGTTGATGTTACCTTTATATTCAACACTATTTAACCACACAAGGTATATATATTAAATGGTTTAGTTATTTAATGTTTTTTTGGAAATTTATATGGCATTTTCATATAAGTGTATGGTGGAATATTAATTTATTGTTCCCTAAAAATGATAAAATACATATTTGTGATTATTTGTTTGTAATTTTAATGAGTTTTAAGTTAATTAAAAATAACCAAACAATTTAAAGGTTATTCTCATATATAACTTGTGGTTAAATTTTTATTTAACTAATCCTTAGTTGTGAGAAATTATGGATAAAGTAAATGGTTGGAATAAGATTATGTGATAATTTAATATGATTAATATGAGGTGTCATCTAAATAATGTGCAAAGTATAAATTATGATGTTTTTTCCACTATAACATAAACATTTAATTTCATTTACCTGAGCCTCATTAGGGATTTAGTAGATAATTTAAAATGTAAAATAATAAATTTGAGAGCCTTATATATATATGTTGTGCAAATATATATGGTTGATGGTGTTGAACCTTAAAGGGGGTGGTTGAGGCTGTTAGAGTGTCGAAGTTATTTGTTTCCCTTTGCTTGAGATCATGCTTCTGATGGAAATGTGAAATGGTGTAGGTCATGGTGTGTGTGGAATAGCCTTATTAATGGGGGAAAGGGGTAGAGAGAGAACCCAACATTTGGAATCTGATTCGAGGTGTTGTGATGAATTTGTACCTTCATAGTTATGACATAACTACATATGGGTAGGATAAATCAGATCTCTAAATATTTTGTGATACTCTCTAATTGGTAGTTTCTTATGATACATTTTGTATTTTATAGACATAGAATGAAGTGTGAGTGTCACATAGAGTTTTAACCTAGATGAGGCCTGATGTGTGTGTAGGGTAGTAGAGCCCATTGACCTTCACTTAAATAACTTCATGTCAAGGAGTTGGTATTAGTTGATACTAAAGGGTGACCTATAAAATAGGTTATTCAATTATTGAGAATACCAATATATATGTGAGTTTAGGGATTATATTTTTTTGTAATATGTTGGTACAAAAAGGGTGTTACCAGGTACGAAGTTCATGTGCGTTGGGTTCCTTGAAGTTTTGGAAATAAGAACCTAGGTAGAAATTCTCTTTAATTTTAGCTAGTATTGAGTAGGAGAATTTTATTTAGATGACTAACTCTATTTAATCCCAAGTAGGTAATCTTCAGGTGAACTTCTCTACAAGTTTTTGGGGTGATAGGTCTAGAGCCTTTTCTTTGTGGCTAAGAGCATTGATGGAGATTGGATCTAGGGAACTGCTCAAGCATGTAAAATTTAAGGCATGTGAAATTCCATAGGAACTGAAGTGTAGGTGATGTATACCTAGTTATAGTGAGGTTGTTCAAGAATGAGGTTCTTGTTGATAAGGACATCCAGGAAGTTCTTATTTAGTGTGAGGTATGTGGTAATAATTGAGGGATTTTTCTTCTGTAGCATGTATAGTTTATGAGGGTGGGAATGGAGACGTTCTTCAACATAATATATTCGAGTGCATCTTTATGAATTATTTGATAGAATAATAGAGTCAAGATGGAATATTAGAATGGAACTTACGGATTGAGTGGTTGTTTGAGTAGTTTTTGAATGGAACAAAGGAATGAAAAGTATATTAGGTAGTTAAGCCAAGTATTTAATAAATAAATATTGTTGGGAAGTGAGACTGAACTTCATGATCAATTTGAAAATGATTGTGGAATAGTTTATTTTTAATGGTATATTCTATGAAAGTACACATTAGAGTCAAACAGTTCCATTTTTCTCAGGGTTGGGTGGTATGGGAGCATATTCCCACGATGCATAATGTTTAAGAAGTCATGTGTATCAGTAGAGGAATGATATGGGAATAATTACTGTCTTGCAGGAATGGTGGCCCAAGGTTACCACATGACAATCATTATGTTTTATAGTTGTAATGATAATATGGAAGGATTGAGTGATAAGGAAAGGCTAATCTAGGATGAAACTTAACATAAGACTCAATGGATTTAACTCATAATGGGAATGCATGGATCATAATTATTGACACATGAATGGTTTTTATGAGACCAATTAGGGACTACCCTTTTGGAAGTTCTAATGGCTGATCCAAACGGACTAGGGTAATCTATAATTTTTTAAGGGGAGATTCTCATTTTTAGTGGGTTTCAAAGTGAAGGACTTTGTTGATGTTCCCACGTCCTCAAAATATAGATTCCTTTTAGAGATATTCTAAAGGGTGAGTTTTATAAACCACATTTATCCATCAAGTTTTGTGATGAATGGATCATCGGTTGCGAAGATTGAGAATGGTTCATTAATGTGATAGCATAGATGCTCTAATGGTGGATAGAAAGATGTTAATCTTGGAAATGTGACCCCCTTGTGAGGGAGATCAATTGTGGAATGGTAGAGGTGGAATTATAATATTTAAAAATAGGTCAATACAAATACATATATATTTTATAAAGAATACTAGGAATTTATTTAGAAATTATTTTTGTTAGTTTTTGAGATTTATGTTCATAGATTTGGTGGTTTGTGTAACACCCCAGGTAAATAAAGAATATGACATTTTCATATTTATCCCTATTTGTGAATAAAATATTAATATGACTTTAAATGGGACTCTATGCTCGATGGCGTACCGAACACGCAACAACGAGTTTCTTTGGAATCTTACGTTGCACTCTAATAATAAAATAATATTATTTTAAATGGTTGTTAACATGTAGCCGTTGTATTGGAAGGAATGGATAGAAATAACTAAAATATTATTATATATGTTTTTAAATGTTTTTACATATATCCAATAAAATATAAAGGCTTAAAATACGGAAAGAATTCAATTTTAGGCGTATATGCCCTAGTTTTCACTAAAGGTTCACTTATCGCCTTTTGATGGCGAACCGTCATTAAATATAGTTTTGTTCACTCTTATAAATTATATTGGACCAAATAAAACTCTTTTTAAGAATCGGGACATCAAAATTAACTTTGTGTAAATTTTTGGTATCTTTCCGATAAAGTTCATTTTTTTAATGAATAGTGTAAAATGTTGTATTTTAATTCAAAACCTCTTTTCAGTCTAATTTATTTATATGATTAGATTATAATTTTAATTGGCTTTAAAGTAAAATTAGAATATATTTTTACCATTTAATCCAATAGTGTTCGTTAAAATTAATTTCACTTTGAAATCAGACTTAAACTACTGTCAATCTTTTGATACTTATTGTTTAATAAAAACACGCTATTTGCTCTGATAGTGGGAATTAATTATTAAATTAATTAACGTGACTTATATGGTTTGAATTTTGTAAAATAGACTTCATTTTTGAATTTGGAATATAAAATATAGCTTAGGGTGAATTTTTGGGATTTTTCTGAAAAACTTCAATTTTTGATGAATAGTGAAACCACTAAGTGGAACTTATAAAAACAGATTTTTCTGTTTAAATGAAATTTTGCCATCTTTGTGTTTTGAATTTCAAAAATCCGACATACATGGTTGTAATTAAGAAGTAAAATTTGGTTCAATGGGAATAAAATAATTTTTTTAGTGAATAATAACTTATTAAGTTTTTAATCGCGATTAGAGGTAATTAGTGTAGTTTAAGGTAAAAATAATGTTTTAATAATATGAAATTAACTTCACACATGTCCTATTCTTATTGGATATGTCATGGACGACCATGAAAAGCAATGGGTCGACTTGGGGACCCCATGGAGCCACTTTGGTTGGGAAATGACATAAATAACCTTTTATTTAATGTTAAAGTAAAAATGACACAAACATGAGTTATTTTACTAAAACAATTTTTACATGGGGTTATACAAGTCATATTTTTGACTATAAATATTCATTAGAAATATAAAATTATATCCTACATCATAGTAGTTTTTTTATAATTTTTAGACATTAAATAAATTAAATTATATATGACATCATGATGATGCAGCGATGACCTCATTATTTAACGATTTAAATAAAATGGAAAGTTAATGTAAAATATAAAACCTACACATGGAAAAAACCAATTTGATGAGTGTATTTATAACCTTTATCTCCTTATCCTAGAAATACATCAATTTGGGACCTCTTAAGTCCGAATATCATTTTAAAATAAAGTAACTTATCTTTACTTTCCAAGAGTTCCCCTCCTCTCCTCTTATAAAAGGCTCCCACGTCTACCTCTTTTCCCACACTCCCAAAGCCTTTGTCTCGGACAAAACCTGCCCATTTTGTCTCTCCACTTTCCTATATTACTCCTTGAAGCCTCAATTTGGGCAGAAGTCTTCCCGAGGAAGCTTTTGAGCTCAAACCAAAGGGAGTTACCCGATTTAAGGTAATGTATTCTTTTGAGTCCTTTTGTTTTATTTTGCTTCTCCAACCCCCTAAACTCTTTTTATTATTTTATTTTGTAACAACTAAAGTATATTCAATATACTAGGATGTTGTTATAATAAGTATTCGAGCTACACTTACACACACCTACATCTAATGGTTAAAGAAGATACAGTTTTCGTGGATGGCGAATTTCTGCCTCACGAAATGATGATTGTTCAACACTCATATAACACCTTCAAAGGTGGCCATTAAGATGTCACTATATTTATATATGATATATAATATGTTTATGTTTTACTTAAGCTTCTGTATTTTTCATTTGTGGCTTAACTTTATGGCTTCCATTATGGGTATACGCGATATCTTCATTTTAGGAAGTGCGGAGTACCGCCCCCTCAAAGTGATGTGATTCGTTAATGCCATACGTGGGACGTATAAAGGATGGATTTAATGTTATTATATATGATGTTATACGGGAATTATAATATAACTATATATCAATATTATTTCTTTCCATTAAAGTATGAGATAGAAATGAAAGTAGCGTTCATGCGTACGTACGGCTTAGCGTCTCCATGAATGGTGCATTTCATTTCTTATCCCCAAATATAATGTACTATTATAATTACATTTATATAATGGATATATATGATGAATGATACATCTAAATGATGAATATAATTCTGGAATTACAAAATACATACCTCTCATTTAGTTTTAATTCCATTAATATGACAAATAAATGAAAGTAGCATTCATGTGTACGTACAGCTTACCGTCTCCATGAACGGTGCATTTAATTTCTTACCTCTAAATGATTATGTAATATTATAAATACATTTATATTCCGGTTATATATAATATATATTCTATCCAAATCAGGAATGTCATTCTGGATATAAAGATCCTTTGACCACACAAACAACATGTAATTGTAAGAAGTCCACTTTCGACTTAAGAACCAAATATCGGCAAAACAAACATTATTAACTTAAATGATTACATAATGTTTATAACATGACAATAAGTGATATAAAAGGAATAATGAACTAGAAAAAGTTTCTTAATAAATTTGAAATTAACTCATGTTTATTATTCAGGACATTAAATAATGATCGAGTCAAGTCGGACCCGAGGTAAGGGATCCTACTCCTCTCTTTCTTTTTAAGTACACTCTCTTATGTCATTCCTTATAAGCTCATATTTCTTGGGATTGGGATGTTCTTTTATATTACTCTTACTGTAATCTTCATGTTCATATGATGATAGAAACTATTCTCTCTCATAAATCCATTTTAGATGTTATGAGTGGCGCCGTTAGGCTGCCGAATTTTCGTAAGAGAAATAACCTCTCTCTTTCTTTTTAAGTACTCTCCTTTATGTCACTTCTTTTAAGATCCACTTTGTTATGTAGGGGGATGTTCCATTATATTCATATTTCTGTAAACTTTATGTTGATATGATGAGAGACCCTATTTCCTCTCATCAATCTATTTTATAAGTTTAAGTGGCGCCGTTAGGCTGCCGAGTTTTCGTAAGAGATTTTTCATCTCACTTTTATTCCCTTGACATTTATGATACATTTGCCACAATTTACATTTAGTGGTTTATGTACTTCCCATTATTTCACTCATTTTTTAATATAATTCCATTTATGGGTATTTACATATTCATTGTATGACACTTCTTCAATGGGGTGTACTTTTTGAAAGTTACCCAAGTCGGTAAGGGAACCTTTCACCCTCCTCATTTTAAAAGACTTCGTTTGTTATGTCTTTTAATTAACATACTATTATGTTGGGATATGTTCTTATATATCCTGATTGATGTAAATTTTATGTCCAAGTGATGAGATTCCTTTTTTATCTCTCATCAACTCAGTTTCTGAATTTTTGAAGTGACGCCGTTAGGCTGTCGAATTTTACCAAGGGAACTGTTTAACCCAATTTTGATTTCTTTGGGTTCAACATGTTGTTATTGAATATGTCATCCTTTGAATATGTGTGAATGACCATTTATTGTTTTACACTTAATATCCAATTATATTGGGTGTATTTATATTTTTCACACATAATTTTGTGATTGATTTATCCTTAATTTAAAGATACCTTCTTTATAAGAGATTTCATCACATTTTACATCTCTATTGAGACTTCATTGTTGTTATGCACCAATTCACTCTTATATGGTGTATATACTATCCTTTTGAATATTATATCATGAATCCAATTATTCTCATGATATTATAAAGTTCTGATTAAATGTTATTCCTCAACTATTGTATTCAAGTGTCTCTAATTTTGGTAAAAACCCTTTAACCAAAATATCGCTTTAAATATTTTAATGATTTGTTCTTATTAATATCCATGTTTTCAAAATGGTTTTAAGGATTTATTTATATGAATATTAATGGTTTAAAATGTTAAAAGCTTCAAGGTGGTATGGGACACTTTGATTCAAAAATCTCCTTATTAAATGTTTTAAATGGTTTTGGAAATGGTTTATTTTTAAACGGATTCATTATTTCAGTATACTAAAATGTTATATTGTGATTGAAATGTGGAAATGTTATGTTTCCTTTATGCATGTTTTATGTGATACGTTTATGTTATGGTTCTTGGGCATTGTTATGAAAACTGGTCGTTCCGTGATAAACTAAGGGCGGGTGAGCCCGAATATAGCTCTCCAATGCATTGGGTAACGCAAAGGAGTGAAACATTAAGGTTTCTCCAAAGATATTTAGGGAATATACTGTGATGGGTATTCCAAACGTAACCGAGAGGGTTACTCCCTATGTAAGAATGTTATGAATGCCTCAAGTTACCTTTATGTCTTATGATTTCTATGATTTTTTCATGATTTGATGAGGTATGTTAAAGTGAATATGTTTTATGGGTAAAATATGATTTCATTCTTATGTATATATGTACCCATGTTTCCTTTCCATATTTTTATATCCATTACTGAGCTTTTTATGCTCATCCCAAGCTTTTTTGGAAATGTTTTTCACAGGTCAAGGGAAAGGTACATAATATGATGATAGTGTCAAGGAAGTGTCAAGAAATAATCCATGTTTTATTTTAAATATGTTTCCATTGATGGTAATGAAGAATACTATCTTTATGTAACCACTTTGTTTATTTGTGGAATGTAATGCAAGTTTTATGATATAATTCTCTAAAACTCTAAACCTGAAAAGATCCTCAATGTGTAATCTTGTAATAACTCAAGATTAAGTAAGTTTTAAGGCTGGGGCCTTTTAGTTGGTATCAATGGTCGGTTGAAATAACTTTAGAGGTTAGGGTATTCTCTAAGCATAAGTGACATTACCATAATGGTTAGGATTTCAGAAAGATTCCTAGTTTTAGATAAAGTGAATGAGTAAGTATATCTTAGTGTTTACCTTCATCATTAGTACATGATGGTTTTGTTGATATACTCACACTGAAATTTCTGTTTTTAGTGAATGGATGGATCTCACAGGCACCAAAGTGACAATTGGTTTGAAGGAAACTGTGGTGGTTCTCTGATTAAGAGACTCGATGAAATGGGGTATTCAATGAGGAAACTCATGGTTGTTCTAAACCAACCATCAAGGAGTCATGATCAACCACATGAACCTTGGTATGTTCTATAATGCATCATGTACGAGATGACCAATTGATGTGGGAGTTCAGGTAACAATTAAAAAGGTAACCAATAGGGTTTATATGATCCTTACTTTTGAGGTAATTATGGGTTATTATATGTTATGATGGAAAATGAAAGGCATGAGATAAACTTGAGGTTAAAATATGTTATGTTTATTTTTAAAGATTTTATCTCGTTTTGGGAAATTTTATGAGAATTATATAGTTTTGGAAAAAGGACAACACACAGACCGTGTGCCAACCCATCACGTCGGACAATGCTGCGGGAATCGAACCCACAACCAAAGTGCGACTTGTATTTATCGCCTACCACTGGACTACGTGAAGTCCCTGGTTAGTTTGACTGATTATTTTTAGTTATATGATTTTATTAATTAAGAGTAAGTTGATTTTGGGTTATTTATGAAAATGATTATCCTATCATGGAGGATATGTTATTAGGTTAATTACTTTTCAATACGAGACTTTAGGAGCAACTGATGTTGTTTGGAGATAAATGTTACGATTTAACATGGAAGACTATGTGACTAAATCCTTCAAATATTTGGGTTTAAATCTTATATTGGTATAATTTGAAGCATTGTATGGAAAAATTGTTTATCGGATGGTCCTCATTGAACTTTGGGTTTTGTTGGACAAATTTTGGAGATTAAGCATAGATTTTCTTTTTAATGGGTTATCCTTTTCTGGGTTATCTGACCTTGTACTAACCTTTCTGGTTTTGGTTTTGGTTAAAGCCTAAAGACATGGGATGTATATAGTTCTCTTTGGTGGATTAGGTGATTCTATAGAAGTTGATTATAGTACTCTTAATGTGAACAAGTCTTTCTAAATACTCATCTTTTGGAGAAAATATGAGTTTGTGTAAAAGTTGAAAGTCAAGATGATAAGTGATTATGTTTCCCTATGAATAAATTACTCAATAAAAAGTAAATTAAAACAAAAATGTTGTCTATTATCTTTTCCTACTGGGGAATCGAATATCGTTTAACCCATCACAAGTTTGTGATTTTCTCATGGTTAACTTTCTCCTAAACATGTTTTCTATCACTCTTCATCAGAAAATGACCCTATGTTTTATCCTCCATGTCCATGTTTTCATACTTGGAATCCTAGTATGAGTTAGATCGGGTGACCTTTGTATTTATCTTTCTTTATTTTAAAGTGATTGTTTTACCGACTCTTCTTCCGATGTGGGACTTTCAAGGATATTTCCAAGCCCAATTTTAAAATTGCGAGGACGCAATTCCCAAAAGGGGGGAAGGATGTAACAACCCAGGTAAATAAATAATATGAAATTTTCATATTTATCCAAATTTTTGAATAAAATATTAATATGACTTTAAAGGGGACGCTATGATCGATGGCGTACCCAACACGCAACAATGAGTTTCTTGGGAATCTTACATTGCACTCTAATAATAAAATAATATTATTTTAAATGGCAGTTAACATGTAGCCGTTGTATTGGTGGTAATGGATAGAAATAACTAAAATATTATTATCTATGTTTTTAAATGTTTTTACATATATCCAATAAAATATAAAGGCTTAAAATACGGAAAGAATTCAATTTTAGGCGTATATGCCCTAGTTTTCACTAAAGGTTCACTTATTGCCTTTTGATGGCGAACCGTCATTAAATATAGTTTTTTTCACTCTTATAAATTCTATTGGACCAAATAAATCTCTTCTTAAGAATCGGTACATCAAAATTTATTTGTGTAAATTTTTGGTATCTTTCCGATAAAGTACATTTTTTTAACGAATAGTGTAAAATGTTGTATTTTAATTCAAAAACTCTTTTTAGCCTTATTTATTTATATGATTTGATTATCTTTTGAATTGGATTTAAAGTTAAATTAGAATATATTTTTACCATTTAATCCAATAGTGATCGTTGGAATTAATTTCACTTTGAAATCAGACTTAAACTAGTGTCAATCTTTTCATACTTATTGTTTCATAAAAACACGCTATTTGCTCGGACAGTGGGAATTAATTATTAAATTAATTAATCTGACTTATATGGTTTGAATTTTGTAAAATCGACATCATTTTTTAATTCATAATATCAAATATAGCTTAGGGTGAATTTTTGTGATTTTTCTGAAAAACTTCAATTTTTGATGAATAGCGAAACCACTAAGTGGTACTTATAAAAACTGATTTTTCCGTTTAAATGAAAATTTTCCATCATTGTGTTTTGAATTTCAAAAATCTGACATACATGGTTGTCATTAATAAGTAAAATGTGGTTCAATGGGATTAAAATAATTTTTTTGGTGAATAATAACTTATTAAGTTTTTAATCGCGATTAGAGGTAATTAGTGTAGTTTAAGGTAAAAATAATGTTTTAATAATATGAAATGAACTTGAAACATGTCCTAAACTTATTGGATGTGTCATGGCAGACCAATATAAGCCATGGTTAAACTTGGGGACCCCATGGAGCCACTTTGGTTGGTAAATGACATAAATAACTTTTTATTTAATGTTAAAGTAAAAATGACACAAACATGAGTTATTTTACTAAAACAATTTTTACATGGGGTTATACAAGTAATATTTTTGACTATAAATATTAATTATAAAGATAAAAATATTTCCTACATAATAGTATTTGTTTTATAATTTTTATACATTAAATAAATTAAATTATTTATGACATCATGATGATGCAGCGATGACCTCATTATTTAATGATTTAAATAAAATTGGAAGTTAATGTAAAATCTAAAACCTACACATGGAAAAAACAAATTTGATGAGTGGATTTAGAACCCTTATCACCTTATCCTAGAAATACATCAATTTGGGACCTCTTAAGTCCGAATATCATTTTAAAATAAAGTAACTTATCTTTACTTTCCAAGAGTTCCCTTCCTCTCCTCTTATAAAAGGCCCCCACCTTTACCTCTTTTACCACACTCCCAAAGCCTTTGGCTAGGAAAAACCCTTCCCATTTTGTATCTACACTTACATATATTACTCCTTGAAGCCTCAATTTGGGCAGAAGTCTTCCCAAGGAAGCCTTTGGGCTCAAACCAAAGGGAGTTACCCGATTTTAAGGTAATGTCTTCTTTTGAGTCCCTTTGTATTATTTTGCTTCTACAACCCCCTAAACTCTTTTTATTCTTTTATTTTTTAACAACTTAAATATCTTTAATATACTAGTATGATGTTATTATAAGGATTCGAGCTAAACTTACACACACCTACATCTAATGGTTAAAGAACATACTGTTTTTGTGGATGGCGAATTTCTGCCTCACGAAACGATGATTGTTCAACACTCATATAACACCTTAAAAGGTGGGCATTAAGATGTTACTATATTTATATATGATATATAATATGTTTATGTTTTACTTAAGCTTCTGTATTTTTCATTTGTGGCTTAACTTTATGGCTTCCATTATGGGTATACGCGATATCTTCATTTTAGGAAGTGCGGAGTACCGCCCCCTCAAAGTGATGTGATTCGTTAATGCCATACGTGGGACGTATAAAGGATGGATTTAATGTTATTATATATGATGTTATACGGGAATTATAATATAACTATATATCAATATTATTTCTTTCCATTAAAGTATGATATAGAAATGAAAGTAGCGTTCATGCGTACGTACGGCTTACCGTCTCCATGAACGGTGCATTTCTTTTCTCATCCCCAAATGTAATGTACTATTATAATTACATGTATATAATGGATATATATGATTAATTATACATCTAAATGATGAATATAATTCTGGAATTAAAATATAAATACCTCTCATTTAGTTTTAATTCCATTAATATGACAAAGAAATGAAAGTAGTGTTCATGCGTACGTACAGCTTACCATCTCCATGAATGGTGCATTTCATTTCTTACCTCTAAATGATTATGTAATATTATAAATACATGTATATTCTGGATATATATGATATATATGCTATCCAAATCAGGAATGTAATTCTGGATATAAATAACCTTTGACCACACGAACAACATGTAATTGTAAGAAGTCCACTTTCAACTTAAGAACCAAATATCGACAAAACAAACATTATTAACTTAAATGATTACATAATGTTTATAACATGACAATAAGAGATATAAAAGGAATAATGAACTAGAAAAAGGTTCTTAATAAATTGGAAATTAACTGAAGTTTATTATTCAGGACGTTAAAGAATGATCGAGTCAAGTCGGACCCGAGGTAAGGGATCCTACTCCTCTCTTTCTTTTTAGGTACACTCTCTTATATCATTCCTTCTAAGCTCATCTTTCTTGTAATTGGGATGTTATTTTATATTACTCTTACTGTAATTTTTATGTTCATATGATGAGAGACCCTATTCTCTCTCATCAATTCATTTTGGATGTTTTGAGTGGCGTCGTTAGGCTTCCGAATTTTCGTAAGAGATATAACCTCTCTCTTTCTTTTTAAGTACTCTCCTTTATGTCACTTTTTTTAAGATCCTCTCTGTTATGTTGGTGGATGTTCTTTTATATTCCTATTTCGGTAAACTTTAATTTGATATGACGATAGACCCTATTTCCTCTCATCAATCCATTTTGGAAGTTTTTTGTGACGCCGTTAGGCTGCCGATGTTTCGTAAGAGATTTTTCATCTCACTTTTATTCCCTTGAGATTTATGCTACATTTGCCACAATTTCCTTTGAGTGGTTTATGTACTTCCCATTATTACACTCCTTTTGTAATATAATTCCATTTATGGGTATTTACATATTCATTTTAGGAAACTTCTTCAATGGGGTGTACATTTCGAAAGTTACCCAAGTCGGTAAGGGAACCTTTCACCCTCCTCATTTTAAAAGGCTTCATTTGTTATGTATTTTAATTAACATAATATTATGTTGGGATATGTTCTTATATATCTTGATTGATGTAAATTTTATGTCCAAGTGATGAGATTCCTTGTTTATCTCTCATCAACTCATTTTCTGAATTTTTGAAGTGACGCCGTTAGGCTGTCGAATTTTACCAAGGGAACTTTTTAACCTAATTTCGATTTCTTTGGGTTAAACATGTAGTTATTGAATATGTCATCCTTTGAATATGTGTGAATTACCTTTTATTGTTTTACACTTAATATCCAATTATATTGGGTGTATTTATATTTGTCACACATAATTTTGTGATTGATTTATCCTTAATTTAAGGATACCTTCTTTATAAGGGATTTCATCACATTTTACATCTCTATTGAGACTTCATTGTTGTTATGCATAAATTCACTCTTATATGGTGTATATACTGTCCTTTGGAATATTATATCATGAATCCATTTATTCTCATGATATTATAAAGTTCTGATTAAATGTTATTCCTCAATTATTGTATTCAAGTGTCTCTAATTTTGGTAAAAACCCTTTAACCAAAATATCGCTTTAAATATTTTAATGATTTGTTCTTATTAATATCCATGTTTTCAAAATGGTTTTAAGTATTTATTTATATGGATATTAATGGTTTAAAATGTTAAAAGCTTCAAGGTGGTATGTGACACTTTGATTCAAAAATCTCCTTATTAAATGTTTTAAATGATTTTGGAAATGGTTTCATTTTGAACGGATTCATTATTTCAATATACTAAAATGTTATTTTGTGATTGAAATGTGGAAATGTTATGTTTCCTTTATGAATGTTTTATGTGATACGTTAATGTTATGGTTCTTGGGCATTGTTTTGAAAACGGGTGGTTCCGTGATAAACTATGGGCGGGTGAGCCCGATATAGCTCTCCAATGCATTGGGTAACGCGAAGGAGTGAAACGTTAAGGTTTCTCCGAAGAGATTTAGGGAATATACTGTGATGGGTATTCCAAACATAACCAAGAGGGTTACTCCCTACGTAAGAATGTTATGAATGCCTCAAGTTACGTTTATGTCTTATGATTTCTATGATTTATTCATGATTTGATGAGGTATGTTAAAGTGCATATGTTTTATGGGTAAAATATGATTTCATTCTTATGTATATGTATACCCATATTTCCTTTCCATATTTTTATATCCATTACTGAGCTTTTTATGATCATCCCATGTTTTTTATGAATTTTTTTTCACAGGTCAAGGGAAAGGTACATGATATGATGATGGTGTAAAAAAGTGTCAAGAAATAATCCATGTCTTATTTTAAATATGTTTCCATTGATGGGAATGAAGAATACTATCTTTATGTAACCACTTTGTTTATATGTGGAATGTAATCCATGTTTTATGATATAATTATCTAAAACTCTAAACCCGAAAAGATCCTCAATGTGTAATCTTGTAAAAACTCAAGATTAAGTAAGCTTTGAGGATAGGGCCTTATAGTTTAGGTTTATCTGAGTGGAATTTCAGTAAGTGTATTATTGGTGTTTGTAATACATTAATTGAGGAAACAGATGGTTAATATTCATAGCTTGTATGTGACCAAATTTATTGTAAGTAATTTGTTTGTAATGTGTATATGATCACATCATGACCTCAAGGATTATAAAATCATGATTGATTGGTTTAAAAGTGTGTCAATGGATAAATATTAGAAGTTCAGGTAAAGTTATCTAGATCATGTTCTAATTCTTTTCTTACATATAGTTGGATTCGATACATTAGAAATTTTAGGGGTTTCAACATTGTAAATGATAAGAATTTTTTTATATGTAATGGGAACTTTTGGGAAAAACATACAAGATTGTGGGAGTGATTCATGGATGTTTGGAATTTTTCCATATATTTGGACATTTCATAATTATGGGAAGTATTTGGGTTAGAATGGTGGTTTCCAGAATGATGGAAATGGTGGTTTGGGGAACCAAATCAATTTAAATAATTGAAACATCATGATTGTGTAATGGTAGGAAATTAAATTGGATGAGGTGAAATGTATTGGAATTGAAATCTTCTAGCAAAACCATTTTTTAGGGAGAACCATGAGATGAGTGAGTAGTTGGATGAGAATGCATTCAGTTTCTCAGGTTAAAGAGACACAAGTTATCATAATTTGGTCTTCTCAATGAGAAATAATGATGTTTTATGTTTTTTTGTATTTTGAGAACAATAAATAGAAAGTTACACTGTAGATCATTGTTTAGGGTTTAACATGGGAATGTGATTGTTATATGGGTTTGATGATTGATGGTGGTTGGAAATTCACAGGTGAAATAATCAGGACTTCTTAGGCATGCAGGGTTTTATGATGGGGATGTTGAAAAGCCACATTCATATTGATGTATTTTAATTTTAATGCGTAAATTTGAGTTTTAAACCTATGGGATGAGTTATTTTGTGAAGAAAGGATTGGGTGAGAAAAATGAAGGATTGAAACCCTCTAAATGGTGTTTTTAGACCTAGAATGTTGGCTTTGTGGGATCATATAAGCATCCACAGGTCTTAGGAGTATTTGGTTCTGGAAAAAATAAATTTTAGTTCCATCGGGTATCTGGTGAAATTTCTAGGTGGCAAGTGTGGGATACTAGACACATTGTTTATCTGGTGGGGGAATATCTATATTATGGCCCCATACGATATTTTTAATGTGGGAGAAACCCATTAATTTTTCCAAGACCAGCCATCTTAATTTCTATTTAGGTTTTTGATTCCCAAAAACCCTAGGAATATCCCACAACTGTTTTTCCTCCCCCATTGGTGGTTTTAAAGAAATTCATATGAACCATGGTAGTTTTTGATTTCAACACTTGTGATCAAGAGCCTACAATGAGTCCATCACTATATTTCATAATCTAATTACTTTATCTAATATATTGGTTATTCCAACTAGGAATTTGGGTGATAATTCATCTAGAGAATGGTCAAATCATCCTGAGATGAAAGAAGTTCATTTTTTTTCCTATCAAAAGGGGGGTCCAGAGACTATACATGCACGTTGCACCGAATCATTTCAATAGATGTATGTGGATGAGTGAATCTCATGGAGTCTTAGGTTAAAATTCAGTATAAATTGTTATGTTTTGTGTTCTAGTTAATAGTTATTTAGATCAAGGCAGTGTTATGGACATGATATAGACCTTTGATGTATCATTAGACTTAGTTCTAGTGTATTGGGAGCATCCGAGATTTATTTTCAATTCACCCTAAATTTTTTTTCATTGGTTAATTTTTGAAAATTTCAAATGAATTATAATTAAATTATAAATAATTAGAATTTTTTATTAATATGAGTTATGGACATATGTGTTGGGTAATTTTCTATTTGTCTTTGATCATTTCAAACAATAGTCCATAAAGCTATATTTAAATGGAAATATTTAATAAGAATGGTAGGGGATCTAAGTAATTTACCTTAAAGATTTATAATTTTAGAAGATATATTTTCAATTCTATATTCTAGTGATTAACATCAGACTTTTTTTAAATTAAAATAACAAATTATCATAAATCATGTCCATGTGTAAATTTATCCCCCTAATCAAACATATAATTTAGATAACCAACCATGGATCAAGGATGGACCACGAGAGAATTACAATATGACCTTGATTGTTAATGTAATTTGGGGTAGTTTGTGATCCTCAATAAATATTTACTTTCTAGGAATGGTTAGATAATAATATTAACTTATTCTAGGAACTATGTAACATTCAAGGAAGAGAATTTTACTATTGAATGTATCTCACTTGTTGTGCCCTATCTAAATTATTTGAACCTATTTTATGAATAACATTCTATAAAAGAGATTAATTTGATGTACCTAATCTTTTATTATGAACCTAGATTGAATTAGGGAACCTTAACTCATAGCATAGACCAATCACCAATATGTATCTTAGGCAATAGGTCATGAATATAATCTAGTTAATAAAATGATAATATCTAAAATACCACATTTTAGTATTAAAAATAATATTGGGATGTTGTTCCACTATGATTCCTTGAAGTAAATAAATTGTGATAAATATCATGTTGAGTACTTACTCATTCAATTAAGTAAGATATTTTGTGAAATGAGAATTAATAATGTAATGTGTTAATGATTAATTTTATTTATTGTGGTGAAACTAAAATGAATGGACTTGAGCTATGATTTGTGTTTACTTGAGTAAATTATATTTCCCTTCAAATGAAATTTATTCCTTTTCTTCCATGTTAATATAATGAAACTAGTTATGGATAATAAGTTGGAAATTTCATGGGTAAGACTTTCATCCTATATTGTAATGCTAAGGATGAACCTGATTGATACTACTTGATTCATTGATTTGAATTATAGCGGTAATAAAACATAGATATTTTTAGTGTATTATAGTAGTGAACACGTGGAACAAGATTTAGCATTAACCACGAAACTCAAGAATCATAGAATTATTAGGACATGCTCTGAGATTTGGCTTGATATACTTGGGCATGGAATTACTTGGATTACCTCCTTGGATCCCAAGAAATCCCTTCTACAAACTAACAAGTACATTCCATTTTTTTCAGTTAGACCCCATTATAACATGGGATAATGATGGTTTTATCCTCAGATACAATGTAGAGTTATACACTTTGTCTTGATCAGGATGGGTTGGATTTGTAGTTATAATTCTTGAATTCCTTGGAAATGTTATTGGATTTTCACTACATTACTGCATAGTAATACCTAGACACACTCCATATATTCATCTTTGATGGCTACTGTTGGACTCCATGGATTATTTCTATGGGTCCTATGACAACCTCTTGGGTTTCCTTGAACATATATAGCTAATATAGGCTGAAGCATGTGGGTTTATTGGGTAGAACTTCTGGGATTTTTCTTGACACCACTTAATTTTTTATATATTTAATTACAAATATATTCTACATACCATATATTTTATATTCATGTTTGGGAAATATATTATAGACCATTGGTCATGGCTAAATACGTTTTTCTCACACCCTATTCAGGCTACCTCAGAGTACCCATGAAGACCACTTAACTGTAGGTTTGGACCATGACTTGTGCCTATTTCCAATTACATATCTTGGGATAGGATTAAAAATGGATGTTATGGAACGATAATATAATTGAACTACCTTTATATGTTGGGATGTATTCATTATTTTTTTCACCTCACCCTTGTTTATGAGTATCTATTTTTGAATATATTTTATTCCTTGTACATGTATCATCATATACTCTTCTATATTTGGTTTTTATTATCACTTGATCGGTTAACAATTTTTTATCACCCACATTTAGTTTATTTCATTTGTTTTATGTTGTGTTTATTCTAATACATAGGGTATATTCTTCCCACTAAACCACTATTAGACCCTCGTTAGTAGTCTGTGGCCTCTGACATGTGGTGAAGAATGATTTAGGCCATCTATCCCTTTAGTTAAGTTGTTTATAAGTGAACTAGACTTGGGATTTCCGAAAAATATAATTTATGTTTTGAGATAAAAAAATGAAATTTACGTAAATATGTATTTAATTATAGAAAATATTCTTTTCAAAGTCATATTAGAGATTAATCATGTACCTTTAATTTTATCTTCCACAAATGCACTTTAACAACTTTGGTTACGTCACCCCCCCTCAAAATGGGTTCCATTATAATGAAATATTTAGGATACCATATTAGAGCTAGAGTATATGAAACATTTAAGATGGGTTTATGGGTGAAAAATGGGTATATATTCAACATATAACCATACGTAAAGTGTATTTTGTAAGGGGTAGATAAAGGGAACTTTTTTAGGTTTCTGTCACCCTAGATCACATATCTGGTGCGAAAAAACATACATGGGACTCCCAATTTCTTATAAATCATTAATTATAAGATATTTTCTAAATAATTTAACCTTTTTTTTCTATGAAACATATTAGGTATAGAGTTTTAGATACATAGTAAAAATATTTCAATAATAGAACCTATGTTATCTATATCAAATTGAAATTTTCCTATGATATAAGAAACTACATAATCATCAATGAGTTTTCAAAATATCCAATAAAATTTCCACACAACATTATCTTCAAGATAAATCACAGATGATACCTTTGTTCAAAACTTGAGGAAAATAGAATCATAAAAAGTGGTGATCTCAAACCCACAAAAATGAAAAAAATAATTGATAAATATCAATTATTATAATTGGGAATACGGTGCGAAAATTTCTATAATCAAGACACATCAAAAAGTCAGAAAAAAACATAATCATAAAAATGTAGTCATGGTGTATTGCATGGTATAACAAAATAAATAAATCATAGGAGTTTAGAAACATTATTCATTAAACTCAAGACATAAAAACATAACATGGTTATAAGAATAAGCATAAGTCTATGGCACAAAAATAATCATAGTAAAACATTGGAAATAAATCAATGTATGTATAACCTTTAGCGTTTTCAACAAATAAACATATGTCCAACATTTTGTTTGTAAAAAAATATAATTATTTACACTCATCATTCTATCATGAGATATCAAAACAAAACCAATCAATTAGAGGGAAATTTAGGACTCCACCCATTATCATCCATACATATGTGTGAAAAAATAAATCAGTCATTCATTATACCATAATGAACCCATGGTATTATTATCTGTTTCATTATAGACGTCATAATGTATCATTAAATGAAGATGGGTTTTATATCCTTTTCAAAAATATTTAGAATTCCATTAATAATTCTAACAAGATAAACCCACATGAAATAAATGGGTATCCAATGATACAAAATAAATTTCTAGGTTGATACCAATACATTATCTATATGGTATTTTCACCATATATTTAAATGGAATAAAGTTTAGTTAATAAATTTCCATAATCAAACGATGTATTGGTATCTGGGTGAACACCATTTAATCAATGGAAGGAAATATGGAATTATAAAAGGGAAAATAAATTGGAATGAACTCATATTTATATATAGTGAATTATTAAGAAATAAAAATGAAGTTATGGATCATTCCTTTGAGAGATAAGAACAATAAAAAATCTATCCAAATAAAGAAGTTGGATTATATAATTTGTTAAATATCATCAATCAATCATAATATATATTATGGGATGTGGACTAAAATGAAAAAAACAGTGTTTTAAAAATAAAATCACATCAGAAATAATACGTTCTTTGATATTTATAAATAATTTTTAAATAATATTTTATAAATATAGGGTAAATATAAATTCTTTTAAAAACCATAAAATTATAGAGAGAATGTTTCACATAAACTGATAATGGTGGTGGAAATAAAATTTCATGTAGAATAACTAAAAGAGTTTACTTTTATAACAAATGAACCAAACATAAAAAGATAAAATGATTTTCTTTTAAAACCATTATAATAAGGTAAATTTAGTTTCTAGTGAACTTTTAATTTTTTTAAGTAATTAGAGGGATATCCATAAAATGTGGATTCAATAATAAATGAAATTCTATTTTTATATTTAAAATAACTAATGTTTAAAACCACATCACTTTAAATGACTATAATGATTCCAATTTAGATTATGGTAAAGGGAAACAATTATCATATGAGTAGAAAATGATTTTAATATTAGAAATAAATACTATACAAATTCCCAGATGGGGTATCACATTTAGGAGATTTTAGTTTTAAAATGAGTTTAATATAATATTCCTTATGACTTGAGTAACATTTTAATCAAATCCCTAAAAGGATAAAGAGATTGAAATTGATATTCAAATTCCCTAAATAAAAGTTAATTATTTATATAATATATGAAATAGGAAATATATACACCATATGAAATTAAATCAGTTCATAAAATGAATGTAGTACCCTCAGTTTGAGGTATGTGGCCTTTGGTTATTCATTTTAATGTGTTTAATGTGCATGTGATTAGTTGGGAAGAGGTTGGGAGAGTTTGGAATGGATTTGGATGAGTTTGGAGGCTTTGCATAGGGAGCACCGTTTGAGCACGGTTAGTGGAAACTGTGCAGGTTCTCTAAGAAACTATGCAGGGGGAGACAATAGGCTTCACATGGACTGCACATGGTTTTCCAAACCATGCGAGGCAACCATGTGAACCGTTGCTCTCGAGGCAGTAGCGTGCGCACGGTTAACGCACGATTTTCCAAATCGTGCGGGTTAACCGTGCAGCCACATAAAATAGTGTTTTAAAACCCAAGCTCACATGGTATTTCCTCATTCCTCTCCAATCTTCCTCCCACTAGATCCTCACTCGGGTTCTTTAGTTTTCAAGGGTTGGAGGGGATCTCCCACTTGGGTTGGAAGCATTTTGAAGAGGTTCCATTGTGTTTTGATGGTGGATTCTCCCAGGTAAGTTTCTCCTCTTGAGTTATTTTTGTTTTCCTTTAGATCTACTCTTACCTCTTTCTTGGTTTTCTAGATATGCACTTGATGTGTGTAGATTTCTGGTTGTGGTTGCCTTGGATGTTGATTTTAAGGATTTTTAATATTAGGGAAGGGGATCTAGAGAGGTTCCGATGGTGTGTTCGTGGGATTGGAGGTGCGATTGCTCATGGGTAGATTTCTTAGGAACCCTAAAGGTAGGTGGCTTCTCTGTTGACACCACTTGGTTAGAGCAAGTGGTTTTTGGTTATAATTAATTTGGTTGGATTGAAATTAATTGTGTTTTGATGTTTGATGTTGGTTGGAAATCCATTTGGGGATTTTGGGAAAAGGGGGTTTTATGGTGAAATGCTATTGTTGTGGATTTTAAAGTGGAGATTTGAAAATGTGATGCTATGGTTGATTTGTGAAAATTATGGATGGAAATGATTTTCAAAAAAGAGGTTGTTTTATTGAAATTTGGTTTGGCATGGAAAATTATTTTCAATAAATGAGTGATTTATTGAAGTGGATTGATATGAAATAGAATTGGTTTATTGAATGATGTTGTGACCTAGGTGGGTCATATGCTTGTTTATGGCTTGATGGGAATGTTGTGTAAAAGTGGCGAGAAGTACCACTATAAAAGGGGATGTACAATGGATGGAAGGGCCACCATCAAAGGATAAGTGGAAGAGAAGGGACACTAGTTGGGAATGGGTGAATGGGTTGGATGGAAGCTCCACCATTTGGTTGAGGTTGAGAAGTACCACTTTGTGTGGATGGGTGAATGGGTTGGATGGAATCTCCACCGTTTGGTTGTTTTAGTTGTTTGTTGTGCATTGATTTTCAAGTTGGAAATTGTTCTGCTAGTGTGTGAATGATGAAATAGCTTGTGGCATGTTTGTTTGGCTTTCCCTTGATTGCTTGGTTTGGGTGTGATGGCTTGGAAAGGGAATGTTTGGCCTATGGTAATGGTTTCACTTGTGATTATTTTATATAAATTGTTTTAACCAATGTGCTAATGGTTTAATCCTTGTGGCGTGTGCAGGGAAGTCATTTGGGGGAAACCTAATGAGTTTTAGAACTCACCCCTTGCTTTGGAACTTTGGTGTCTTTATAGATTTCATATAACGTAACATGAGAAATGGAAGGCATCACCCTCCTTTTGTGGAGCACTATGATCTCTTGGTGGATCATAGAGCTTGGAGCTTGGTGTGGAATGGTGGTGGTGTTATGGCTCGTGGTGTGGTGTGGTTTAGACTTCCACATATTACTGTGATGTTTGGTGGACATGTCTAGTTTTTTTGGGTTTGTGATGCTCTTTGTAACATCTTGGTTGTCTTTTGAAAATACTTGTTGAATGTTTTATTGACATGCATCATCTAGCGGCTGTTAATGGATTATTTGGTTGGTTTTGTCTTAAGGGAAAATCATTCCCCAACTTATTCTCGAATCCCTAAACATTTATTTATATCCTTTGGTGCTGTGGGAACATCGCTTAATGCGAAGTAACCCTCACCTCCTCTTGAAGACAATGAGGTCGGGGTGGGGTGTTACAAGTGGTATCAATTTGTTAAGTCCTTAGCTTTCAAGTGAGAGCAGTTTTTCAATCTCTTTGTCGCCTTGGTTTTGGAGTTGACAATCGTTGTGGTATATTCCTTGAGTTGTGATTGTATATAGGTGTAGAAATGTTGGAACATCTAGTGTATAGAATAAAAGGACATAGATAACCCTCTTATGATGAAATTAAAGTTACTAGGGAGTTGGGTACATAAGTGTTTTGGAGATACTTATAAGAATTTGAAATCTCATTATCGTGGGTGTAGCCAATGAGATATGAATGGTACGTAAGGTAGAAATGAAATCCCTATAAGATGCATATTTCATTGATGTATAATGATTTATGGTGTGATATGAATGTGGGAAATTGTAATGTGAATAAATTTGGTATTTTGAGAATGTGTTGGTTTTAAAAATGGTGGAACATGGAAAATAGGAACTTATGGAAAGCCTTGGATGATAGTGTTGTGTAATGTGATAAGAAATGGGAATTATTGATGTCTATGGAGGTGAGAATCATGATTTTTTATCTTCTGTGGATAGAAATGGCACTGGGTAGGCATCGTAGAGACCAACTGGAGGAGGTTGTGAAGAATGTGCTAGCACCTGAGCCTTAGGTGAACCATCAGCTAGTGCAAAGCATAGTGCAATCTTTCCAAGATGTGGAAAGTGTAAATAAAATTAATGAACCAAGGCATGTGGATAATGAGGTTTTGTTTCAAAATTAGTATCCAAACATCTTTAGGGTTGATTCAGAGCAGAAGAGGGAAAAAGCATGGTTGAGTAGAATGGAAAAGATTTTCGAGTTCTTGGGAACACCGGTAGAGTTAAAAGTGATGTTGGCCACGTATATGTCGGTAGATCATTCCCTTCAGTTGTGGGAGTTTGTAGTCCAACCATGGACGAACTAGGGTGTGACGTGGGAAGGCATTGGGGAATTTTTTAACAAACAATTCAACCCACATACATTCAGAATTTAACATACGGCTGATTTCATCAGTTTGAAGCAAGAACTTATATCTGTGACGGAGTATGCAGTTAAGTTTATGAAATTAGAGAGGTTTGCACCCAAGGTGGTAGGTAGCACGTCATTGAAGGAAAGGATATTTAATGCAGGGCTAAGACATGAAATCCATTAAAAGATAGCAGTACTATGTATTGATGATTACATAGAGTTTGTGAATAGTGCCTTGGTGGCATAGCGGGATATGTTGGGTGCTCCGAACGGAGGAAGCATTATGGTACCCATGGGGAATAGTGGGAATTCTAATGCTGGGTTCAAGTGGAGGAGGGACGCTTATTCCCAGGGTGGGATTATGGCACATAATCTGACAGCAGGATCATTGAATCTTCCTCAAGATCCCCAGAGAAAACCATTATGTTTTTAGTGTGGTTCGACGAGCCACATCAAGCAGGATTGTACGACACAACCTCAAGAATGTCATAATTGTAAGCAGATGGGGCATCTGTAGAGTGATTGTCAGAATTATTTGAGGTCAGGCGTCGTGATACTTCTCAGGGATCATAGATGTCATATCCATCCACGAGACGGGGACAACAACATACCCCTCGACAGTAGAGTAAAGTGGGTAATGGTGATTCTTGGAATACCACAATGCTTCAACAGGGCAATAAAGAGCAGAGCGTGGCAAGAGAACATGTGTTTAGAGGTGAGTAGGTTATGGTGGATGATTAGTTCGGACCATCCATAGTGTGTGGTACTATTATTTTATATTATACCTTGATGCAAGTGCTATTTGATACGGGTGATTCACACTATTTTATTGATGCACGTGTGGTTGTTTTTCTAGGTTTAAGGGTAGAAATGATGCCCTTAGTTTTAAAACATAAAACTCCTCTGGGTCAAAGATAGTGTCGAGCCTTCTTGTGTAGAGAATGTTGTATCGTTGTTGGTGAGGTTGAGCTATTGTGGAATTTATCAATGCTTGAGATGGATGGGTATGATGTAAACTTGGGAATGGATTGGTTGGTGGCTTTTAAGGCTCACATTGACTGCAATGTGTGAAAAGTGGATTTTACGACACATGATGGTGTTAGAAATCTCTTGAGATGAGAGAGGCATGAAAGGAACGATGCAACGAGTATGTTGGCACCAGCAATGGGAACGTTATCATATCAGTTAGTGGTGTTGTCATTGGAATCAATAATGGGTGTTGAGCAGAGTGTTCTTCTGGCAGTGGTATATCAGTTCATGGATGTTTTCCTAAATAATTCCTTGGGTTAACTCCTATAAGAGAAGTGGAGTTTACGATTTATCTCCTTACAGGGACCAGTACTATCTCACTTCCATCTTATTAGATGGCCCCTAATGAATTGCGGGAATTCAAAGTTCAGTTGGAAGAGTTAAAAAACAAAGGGTTTATGCAGCCTAGCACATCCCCATAGAAAGCGCCAGTGTTGTTTGTGAAAAATGCAGATGTATCTTCGAGGCTTTGTGTTGATTATCGTAGACTTAACCAAGTTAAAATAAAGAACATATATCCACTTCCACGAATTGATGATTTGTTCGACCAGTTTAGGGGAGCCCAGTGGTTTTCCAAGATTGGCCTGTGGTCGGGATATCATCAATTGCAGGTGAGGAAGAACGATATTCCTAAAACAGCTTTTAGAAGTAGATATGACCATTATGAATATGTGGTTATGCCCTTTGGTATAACGAATTCACTAGTGATGTTAATGGAATTTATGAATCAAATATTTCAGAGATACTTGGATTCATTTGTGGTGGTGTTTGTAGATGATATTCTGGTGTATTAAAAGACAAGGGTGGTGCATGAGCCACACTTTGAGAAAGTTCTAGTGATCTTTAGGGATCATCGGTTGTATTCCAAATTGAAAAGTGTGACCTTTGGATACAGAATGATTGTTTTCTTGGCCATGTAATTTCTAAAAGTGGTGTTTCAGTGGATTCGGAAAAGATAGAGGCTATTATCTCATGGAAAATGCTAAGAATGTGTTTGAGATACATATTTTCCTTTGTCTAATTGGGTATTATCATTATTTTGTTCATGATTTTTAACATTTGGATTCACTGATGAAAGCTTTGACAAGAAATAATGTTCCATTCCAGTAGAATGAACAGTGTCAATAGTGTTTCGAAGAGCTAAAGGGTCTCCTTACATCAGCACCAATATTGGTTTTTCTAGAACTAAGGAAAGGGTACGTGGTGTATTGCGATGGATTGGGATCAGGGTTGGGGTGCGTTCTCATGCAAGAGAATCACGTGGTTTCATATGGATCCCAACAGTTGAGAGTGATTGAGAAAAACTACCCAACTCATGATTTGGATTTGGAAGTAGTGGTGCATGCTTTTGAAGTGTGGCGCCATTATCTCTTCGGTGAGAAATTCATGGTATATACAGATCATAAGATCTTGAAGCACATTTTCTCACAAATGGATTTTAACTTGAGGAAAAGGAGATGTATTGAATATATCTAGATGTTTGATTTTGACTTGATGTACACACTGGGTAAAAGAAATTTGGTGGAAAATGATTTAAGTATAAAATTATATGATCAGTGGTAAAATAGGCATCAGACCAGTGGCAGTTGATGTCAGTTATAGCTGAGATGTGGTTGGAATGTGAGGACTAGGGAAATAGAGTGGTATTCTTTCTGGTTTTTTTGATTCCTAAATTGGTTGGACTGGTTAAGGAGGCACATATATCTGATTCTGAGTGTGTGACCATGGGGTCTAGACTTAATGGTGGGGAGACCATTGAAGGTTGGAAACTGAATGGAGATTCAGTTTTGTGTTTTTGGAATCAGATGGTTGTACTAGATTCTTGTTAGGAGGATCTTCTCAGGACATATAATCATTCCATGTGCGATGTTCATCCTAGAATTCAGAAAATGTATAAAGCGTTGGAATCACAGTTTTGGTGGGATGGTATGAAAATGAGAGTGGCTGCTTTTGTTTCGAGATGCTTCACTTGTCAGTAGGTCAAGACAGAGCATCATAGGCCAACGGGATGTTTGTAATCTTTACCAATCCCTATTTGGAAGTGGGTGAAAATAATGATGGATTTTTTCCCAGGTCTCCCAAGAACATTTAGGAAACATGATTCCATTTGGGTGATAGTGGATCGGCTAACGAAGTCAGCCCATTTCATTCCAATTTATGAATCTCATATGGTGGATGATCTATCCAAAATATATATATGGGAGGTTGTAAAGAGACATGGTGTTCCAATTTCAATCATATTTGATAGAGATCCGAGGATTACATCTCATTTCTGGAAATCCTTACAGCAAGCCCTTAGAACTATGTTGACCATGAGTACGACGTATCACCTTCAGACAGATGGTCAATCCGAGAGGATGACACAAACTATGGAGGATATGTTGCGGGCTTCTGTCATGGATTTTGGAGGCTCATGGGAAGATTAATTGTTGTTTTTTGAGTTTTCATACAATAACAGTTATCCAGAATCTATACATATAGCTCCATTTGAAGCATTGAATGGGAGGTCATGTCATTCTCCACTATGTTGGATGGAAACAGGTCAGTCCTCGATGGTTGGAATGAGCCTTTTCTAGGAGACTCCGAAGAAGATCTAGTTGATCAAAAAGAGAATGGAGATGGCTCAGATTCATCAGAAATATTATGTTGATCATCATCTACGATAATTGTCATTTGAGGTGAGTGATCATGTTTTCTTGAGGATCTCTCCTAGGTTGGGACATCATTGGTTTGTGAAGTAGGGAAAGTTATCTCCGAGGTATATTGGGCCTTTTGAGATTCTTGAGTGGGTTGGTGAGGTGGATTATCATTAGGATTTTCCACTTAGGTTTAGTGCGGTGCACGGCGTGTTTCATGTGTCATAATTGAAAAAGTGTTAGCCGGATCATGACCATGTGATTCGATGGGATCATATTGAACTAGAACTGGATGCTTCATTAGTGCACGTGCCAGTGCGGGTTATGTAAAGGCAAGAGAAAGTCTTTCATGGTAAAATAATTGGTTTAGTTCATGTCTTGTGGAAATATTGTCAGATTAAAGAGAAGACTTGGGAGCGAGAGAAAGAGATGGTCGAGCAGTGGCCCGAGCTCTTTCGACAAAGGGCGGGTTGCCTACTTTTCGAGGACAGAAAGTCCAACGGTGGGGATAATTTAGTACCCCTGGTTTGAGGTATGTGGTCTTTATTTATGCATTTTTCTATGTATAATGTGAATGGGATTAGTTGGAAAGAGTTTGGGAGAGTTTGGAATGGTTTTGGATGAGTTTGGAGGCATTGTATAGTGAGCACGGTTTGAGCACAGTTATTGTAAACCGTGTGGGTTCTCCAGGAAACCGTGCAGGGGGAGACAGCATGCTTTGCACAGCCTATGCATAGTTTTCCAAACCATGTGAGGAAACAATGCAGACCCTTTCTCTCGAGGTGGTATCATGTGCACAGTTTTCCGAACCATGCAGGCTAACTGTGCGACCACATATAATAGGGTTTTAATACCCGGTCTCACTCAGGATTTCCTCATTCCTCTCCAATATTCCACCCACTCGAGCCTCACTTGATTTCTTCAGTTTTCAAAAGTTGGAGGGGCTCTGCCACTCAGTTTGGAAGCATTTTTAAGAGGTTCCTTGGTGTTTTGAAGGTGGTTTATCTTGGGTAAGTCTCTCCTCTTGGGTTCTTTGTTTTTTTTCCTTTAGATATACTCTTCCCTCTTTCATGGTTTTCTAGATCTAGACTTGATGTGTGTAGATCTAGGGTTTTGGTTTCCTTAGATGTTTATTTTAAGGCTTGTTGATTTTAGATAAGGGGATCTAGAGAGGTTTTGGTGGTGCATTTTCCGGATTGGATGTGCGGTTACTCATGGGTGGATTTCTCGAGAACCCTAAAGTTAGGTGGCTTCTCTTTCAACTCCACTTGGTTAGATCTAGTTGTTTTTTGTTACAATTAATTTTGTTGGATTGAAATTAATTGTGTCTCGAAGTGTGAAGTTCATTGGAAATCCATTTGGGGATTTTGGAAAAAATGGGGTTTTATGGTGAAATGCTATTGTTGTGGATTTTAAAATGGAGATTTTCAAATGGTATTCTATGGTTGATTTGTGAAAATGATTGATGGAAATGGTTTTCAATAAAGAGGTTCTTTTATTGAAATGTGGCTTGGCATGGAGAATGATTTTCAATAAATGGGTGATTTATTGAAGTGGATTGATATGCAATGGAATTGGTTGATTGCATGTTGTTGTGATGTTGGTGGGTCATATGATTTTTTATGGATTTATGGGAATTTTGTGTGGAAGTGGCGAGAGTTAACACTATAAAAAATGGATGGATAGTGGATGGAAGGGAAACCATCAAAGGATAAGTGGACGAAAAGAGGCACTAATTATGAATGGGTGAATGGGTTGGAATGAATCTCCACCATTTGGTTGAGGTCGGGAAGTGCCACTATTTTTGAATGGGTGAACGAGTTGGATGGAAGCTCCACCATTTGGTTGTTTTGGTTGTTTTTTGTGCATTTCTTTGCATGTTAGAAATTGTTGTGCTAGTGTGTGAATGATTAAATAGCTCATGGAATGTTTTTTTGGCTTTCCCTTGGTTTCTTAGATTGTGTGTGATGGCATTGTAACGACCCAAAGATTTTCAATGGAAACTTTCCTTCTAATATATTTGTCATAAAAACACAAAATAATGAACTACTAAGTGATAAGTGACCTTTAAACATAATTTTGTCACCCCAATGTTTGAATTTTAAAAATCCAACATTCACGGTTGTGTTCAAGATAGTTTTTGGAGTCCAATGAAACAAAAATAAATTTTGGTGAATATTAACCTACCCTTATGAATAGTAACATACCCTTATGAATAGTAATATGACCCTTAGGAATAGTAAATAATAGTAACATTATCTATGAATAATAAAATAAAATTTAGACATCTTAGAAAGTGACAATTTGACCTGAGTAATCAATTTTGGTATTTTATAAGTCATAAATGATTAATTATAATTAATTTAAAAGAATATTTATTTTACTGAAATATATTCATAAATTATTTAATCAATGTCTAATAGTTTTTAGATAATTTTATAAGACCCTAAGTAATTTTTGAAAGAACTGCAAAATCAGTTTTAATTTTAAAAACTGTTTTTTAAGTAAATTATGATTTTAATTAAATATTAAATTAATAATATTTAGAAAATTATTTTTGAAAAATGGAATTCATTTTTGGATTCTTCACGTCGAAAAATGGTTTGGGTAAAATTTTGGGATTTTCTGAGATACTTGAATTTTTGATGAATAGTAGAATACATTAATTTATCATATAAATACATTTTAATTAAAACCCACTATTCCTAACATCACTAGTGATGTAAGCACCCTAATCCCGAATTCAAAAGTCTTATTTACTATTCTTAGTCATCCAAGACTCACTATTCCATGTCTTAGGTGAAATTAATAAACTAATCAATTTTATATTAAGGAAACCCCTCTCCCCACCACTATAAAAGCCACCCTTCACTCCCTCTTTTCCTCACACGTCTCACGCTCCAAGCCTTCTCTAAATTCTGCCCAAACACCTTCCCTATCTCATCCCCCACGTCCAAAAGCTTCTGGTCTCATCAAAAGACCAAGCCTAGCTTCCTTAAAGAGGATCTCAAGAGAAGGATTCTAAAGGTAATTTCTCTCTCTCTTCTCCTTTAATTTCCTTTCAAGTTCAAGTTCCTTTCTTGATCTCTCCCTACCTATCTTCATCCAAATTGTTCTTTAAATCCAGTATTATATATATATACTGTAATATTATGATTCTAGTGTTATATTATATCACCCCACACCCTTTCCCCCTTCCTTTTATTTAAGAGAACGTTGTTCATGTGGTGATAATTTATCACCTTAAAAAAGAACATGCTCTCTTTTTCCATTTCTAACTTCAAATTTGGTCATGAAACCATTTTTATGGTTGAACCAGAATATTTTATATGTATTATGTTCTATTTTATGTTCTGGAAATAACCTATGGCCATATTACTAAGTTAAATGTTAAAACGAGTTCGTTGTGATCCAAAAACCGCACAAATTAACCCAAATAATCTTCATTTAATTCTTATCTAATGATTCATCCACATGGATCTAATATAACTCATTATAAAATAATTCAAGATTCTGTAATATCATTAATTACATGTAATATCAGTTCTAGATGTTTACCCATGATCTACCCAAACATCAATTTAAGAATACAAGTGGACCGCTCAAGAAAACCATAAAAACGAACATCCCCGAATAATGTTTTTAAACTCTATAAGTCATCCAAAGGAACATAATGTAACAAAATGAAACCAGAATGAACCCTATTAATGTATAAAAGGTTCTGGAATTTCTAATTTATGAATATAATGTCATTATACAGGTCATTAAAGAGAAGGAGGCATTCAAGTACAAGGTAAGGGGAAATCTCGAACCCAATTTTCTTCCTTCGGGTTCTCCCTCTTTCACTCCATTTTTGATACGGTTACTCCTCAAAGGTCTTTTGTTCATCATTTAATTGACTTTTCTGGGATATACATGTTTGTCACTGATTTTTATGTCCATAAAAGTGTTTTCCAAATGAACTCTTCTTTCAAGATCTCACCTTCAAGGTTGACGATTCTTATATCAAGTATGTTGTTCCATCTTTCTTTTGGGAACCCAAAGCTTATGAATGTGTTATTATGAGATGAAACCCATTCATTTCCATGGGTTATTTATGTACATGTTTTATATGTGTTCTATGTGGCAAGCATGATAATGATAATGTTATGATGTGACGGGTGCGCCCAGAATTATATAGCGCAATATGAATCTTTAAATGTGACGGGTGCGCCCCAAATTATATAGCGCTCCAATGCATTGGGTAAAGTCATGAATCTCATGAGTAAATGTGAAATGATGCATGAACATGATGCTATCTTTGTTCACAAGTATGTGTGGTAGTTAACAACTAAGACATGATGTTTCATTTTTATGCTTTTCCACATTTCAAGTTTATTGTTTATGCTCCTCTCATGTTCAAGATATTTTTCCTATGTCATGATTATGCTCACCCCATGCTATATTGTTCTTATCTATCCTATTACTGGGCATTTATCTCACCCCTTTTGATGTATATCCTCAGGTGGCTACATGTACTAAGGAGATGACAAGTGCTACTAAGAAGCTATGGAAGAAGAGATTAAAAGAATTTTTATGCTTGATGTTGTACTTGTTATGTGTAGTCCTAGTTTTCCCAAGACACTAAACCTCTGGATCCTCCATGTGTAATACTATTATGTTTTTTATCTTTGAAATGATGTAATAGTAATGTGAGAAAAGGCCGGGTCGCTATAGGCATAGTAAGGGCATGTTTGGATTATGGTAATGGTTTCACTTGTGATTGTTTTATATAAATTATTTTATATAAATTTGCTAACATTTTTATCCTAGTGGCATGTGTAGGGAAGTAATTTGGGAAAAAACTACTGAGTTTTAGTACTAAACCCTTTATTTTTCACTTTTGTTTCTTTGCAGATGTCTTGTACTGTAACATGGGAAAAGGTAAGGCACCACCCTCCTTTAGTGGAGAACTGTGATCTCTTGGTGGAGCTTGGAGCATGGAGCTTGGTGTGGAGCAGTGGTTGTGTCATGACTCGTGGTGTGGTGTGGTTTAGTCTTTCGTATAGTACTGTAATGTTTGGTAGAAATGTCTAGTGGTTTTGGTTTGGGGATGTTTTGTGGAACCTCTTGTTTGTCTTTTTAGAATAAATTTTGAATGTTTTATTGACATGCATCATATAGTGGCTGTTAATGGATTTTATGGTTTGTTTTGTCATAAGGGAAAATCATTCCCCAAATTGTTCTCTAAGCCCCCGATATTTATTTCCAGCCATTCTCACCATGGGAACATCGCTTATGGCCAAGTAACCCTCACCGCCTCATCAATCCAATGAGGTCGGGGTGGGGTGTTACAAAGAACCTTGTCCCAAAATATAGGAATTGAGACAAAAACCCTTACATTTAATATAATATTTTAGGTAAGAGTCATTTGATAATGAGGTTATAAGGAATAATTTTAAAACCCCATAGAATAATGGTGAAATAAATTATGAACTATTAATTAGTGAGAATATATAAAACATCGAACGTCATATTTCAATTTGAAAGCATGCAACTCAATGAATAGAAATTGAGTTAGAAAAACCCTCACAATCTTGATATCATTGGAATTAAAGGCCATTTAAATAAAAATATGATCTCAATATTCATTAATAAATAATTATATGAACATGGTAATATACATTAATTAATAAAAAATCAAATCATATTAATGATTTCATGGTACTTAATAATAAATATGTCTTGAGATATTAAATTTGACACTAAAAATCCTTTTCATGGCCTTAAATCATTCTGTGCATGCAATTAACCATATGAATCATAAATACATGTTTTAAAAAATCATTAACCTTATTATTATATATTTTATATTATATTATCTATGTATTATCATATATTTCTTATTATTATATCATTTTTTTAGGTCAATTTCCTGGGATTGTTCAGTAACTTTTTCCATAAAACTTTCTGTATTTTGAAAACTATCAAAATAATTGTAATACTTCCTTAAAATATCATAATTTATTAATTTTTGTTTCATAAAATGTTCAATTATTTCAATATTCATATAGTTTTATACGTTTCTACAATGGTCTCCCTGCATGAAAGATAACCTGAAATGTTTTTTTGGATGATAATTTTATAATGATTATATATTGTCAATATCACTTAATGAATGTCCAATATTATACTTCAAGGGACATGAAAAATACTTATTTTATATATTATTACACAATATAACCATTAATTATGTTTCCATATTCTTCCATTTTTAAAATATATTTCATATATCCTGTAGGAGGTTGAACCAACCAAAACAAGAACATGATATAATTAATGAATATGTATGATTACGGGGTGATTTAGTTTAAAAGTAATTATTAAATAAGAATAATGAATTTTTATGATGTTATTATGATGGTGAGTAATATTTTATAAAATTGTTTTAAAATTAATATTGAAGAGTTGAAAAATAGAAATACATTACTTTCATGGTGGTGGTAGTCCTTAAACACTCAAGTAATACATTTTAATTTTTTTCATAGAATTAATGGTATGTAATGGTTTATAATTTTTTAATATTAATAATGTTTTAATATTAAATAAGTTAATTGATTCGAATTTTTTTTCCCATAAATAATAGGTGGTTTTTAACTCCCTCTAAATGATCATCAAAAAATAAAAAAATAATGAAATACGTGAATATAGTAACTTTTTTCCCAAAAATCAAAGAATCACGAAGGAGGTTAAGATCATGCGGATGACATGAACCCCTAGAATACATGAAATTGAATGACCTACAAAAGGTTATAATAATAATCATGAGTAGAACATAGCCTATTTAATATTCCATGAATCCCCTTTGACAATTCATTCTTCTCTTGCGATATCATCCAAGATAATTAGTGATCACGTGGATGCAACCAAAAAAATCTCTCCCAGGTCGCATGAATTTTTGACTATAGAAAGCCATAAAATCCATCCCAAAATAATTTGAAAATAGGGAGAATGACCAAAATAATGGATCCTCTTATTATCTTAGAATTCATTCAACACATCACGGATGAGGTAAATTATTTTCCTCAACAACTTTCAAGAAAATGCACAAGATACCCGGTCATTGTAAAATAAAATAGGAAAATAAGATGGAGAAAACAAGAGCTTCTTGCATTCGTAAAAGTCATGTGATGCACATTGCGTGGTTTTAAAGACACCACAACACTGGGAAACACATCCACCTCATCCCATGAAATCTTGTTTGCATGTCATCCTTATAACATGAAGGGTCCCAAACATTTATAGGTGACCTTATACTTCAAATTTGGTTATATAAGAAAAAACATATGGATATGTACATGAATTTCTTGTGAATATCCCCAAAACACTTTGTTGGTCATGCAATGAATCACCAATAGGTGGAGTTATTGTCCACAACAACAATCATAAAAACTCAAAAGATCCCAAATCCTTTTAAAATAAATAAGTAAATAAATAAGGGGAAGGAGTGATCCTATCGCAGTTATAAAACATGCATGACTTGGTTGTCCACAAAATGGTCTTGCAAGACCCTTTTAAATGCTTCCATATCTCATGAATGTTCCGAAAAAATTAACCTAAAATAATTCAAAAGACTTTGAAAAGGCATTATGATCTCAGGAAGGAAGTTGGACATGTCATCCTGGCAATATAAAAGTCCATTAGAATCTCCAAGTGATTTGGAAAGACCCCATTAATTTAAAATAATTTAAAAAGAAGTCATTGACAGGATGATTTCGAGGTCATTGAAAAAAACCTGAAGGCCCTAGAATTACTTAAAGTGGAAACTTGCAGAATGCATGACATCAAAGACCTCCACCGAAACCAGCTTGGATTCATTCAATACACACAGTGAGAATAGGATAATAATTGTATTTTCAAGGCCTATAAATCTCCCACATTAGAAAGAAAAATGAATATTGACATATTTGAAATTTTCCGTAGAACCTCAAACTAGTTCACCTAAGAACTAGAGTGAATTTATTAGAGTGTCCAATCTTGGGACATGAATGTTTTATATCATGTATGATCCAATAAAAAATTAGATAAATCATGAATCATGTATATTAACTTTACAAAATCAATCCTAGATCACGTGAGGGAATTTTGGTTGATAATGTTAATAATTTCACACAAATATTCTAGACCACATGAGACTTAAAACAGGCTAACACTGATCAAATCTAAGGAATTTGAAATAAAATTCTTGAAAAAAGGATAAAACAAGGGTGAATTATGAAATGAACACATACAATGATCCTCATATACTTTTCATAAACAAACATGTTCATGATAAAGCATTGTAAAATGTGGCCCTTATGTTGAAGCACTTTGTTTCGATGTTATCGTGATAATGAGAAGTCCTATGGAAACGTTAGAGCTAGTCACATGGTCCCCCTAGGTATGCCATACAAGTCTCGAAATTATCATTGAGATCACCATCCAAACCATATGGTGACCTTCAAATATTTTTCTTGACTCATATGGGGGAACCCATGGATGTTAGTTGATTCACGTGATTGAATCAGGGTATGTCAACTATCTCCTGCGACGCCCTTAAAACAATCCAACATTATCTCATGATCTTTTTCATACATGTTAGTTGGATTTCATGGTTCCATCCATAATTTTCATCAAGTACCATGAATTACCCTCCATACATGTCTCATTTACCATTTCCATTACCTACAAGCGTGTCATCATGAATTCATAATGATAAAAGGTCATTTCAGATATATCATGTCATGATCTCTGAGCATGTTAACCAAGATCGTGTGATGGCTTCTAGAATCATCCGTCCAGGTCTCAGGATGTCCTCTGTAAATGTTAACCTTGATCATGTGATGGCCCTAAAATATTCCATCAAGGTTAGGTGATGTCCCTAGGATAACCCAAATGGATCAAGTGATTGTCATTCAATATTTCATGAATACATTCTCTATATTGACAAGAAGACAATAAAGGCATGTCAAGAAGGCAGTCAAGAAGGCCAGGTAGGAAAGAAGGCCATGTCAATCGGGTATTCCAAGACTTAAAAACCTTGTCCATCCTCTTTTTGTAACCCCTAGTTAGATGTGAAATTTCAGTTTGTAATCAATGATCAAGGGAACTACAATGACTATGATTCTTACAATTATTAGGATATGTATGATTCCTCCTTGAGGTCCATTATCTATATTAATAACCCTAAGGTAATTCCCAATCCTTATTCCCGGCATCCTCAGGAAGTAAGGATGATTACTTCCTATCCAATATTTCTCACACTGATCATGTATCATGTGGTCTTAGGGAGGTGAGATAGGTATATTATTCGAATCGTGAATCTCTACCACATAAGGAAATATTAGTGTGTAAGACCTATGAGTGGCATGATATAAACATCCCCCATAGAAGGGAATTTACATTGGGGATTGTACTAAGGTAATGATTAAACTATGATAACTAGGATTCATTCTTTAATCAGGATACATAGGTTATATCCTCGAGACTTGATCTCAAATATTTGGTGCCTAAGTTCCTCAACATATTTCCTTTTCCAGATGATGTCAAACTAGATGGTTTTAACAAAATACACGAGTTTCGATTCCTATAATAAACATGATATGTAGGATGTCTTTTTAAGTCCCCAAATCAAATGGTCCTCCACTTCAGTGTTAATTACCTGATGTATCTGACATTTACACCATCAGGACCCAATCATTCCCACGTGATGATCATTATACTTAAAACATCAGCAGATTGAGAATCCCACTAAACTACGACAACATTAATTAATTACATAAATAGGATATGTAGGAAACCTATTAGAAGCATGAGCTCCATATTAAAACATACCAAGGTTAGTACAATCACATAAATCACACATCCCCATAAAGTGAGGGTGATTACAAGCTATCCCTTATTTCTCACACTAACCATAGTTCACATGGGCTTAGGGAGGTGCAATTTTCATATCATTCACATAATGAATCTGCACCATCTAATGGAATATCAGTGTGTAATCCCTAATTAGTTGAATAATATAATCACCCCCCATATATGAGAATCTACATTGTAGATAATCCTATGTTCATGATTGAACATGGATAAATATGATTCATTCAATAATAAAAATACATAAGACATATCCTTGAGACTCAAGCTCAAATATATGATCCCCAAGTTTCCAAACATATATCATTTCATATGATATTAATATACATGGGGTTAATTAACTACGTGAGTTTTGATTCCTAACACAATATATTCATCATATATTAATACCCATGACATGGAATTTCACATTTTCCAAACATAACTTGATCAGTTACATCACTGAAATAAAGAAAAAACTACAACCAAGACTGGTTTGGGTCTTCCAAAAATGTCATCCTCAACATTTACAAAATTTATCTTAAAAAGAGTGTCACACACACAAAATATCCATAGTGTTCTCCGCACTATATAATTTTTCTTATTAATGAATTGAAAGCATCAAATGTCTAATATCCCAATATTTTTCAAATACTGATACTGATGACCATTTCTCATAATTTCCTAATAGATTTATATCCAAACCTTTCACTATGTTCTATGTAACCACTATACACCTTTCCACCACCTTCTAGTCCATTAATCATCCATTACCAAGACACCTCAGTCAGGCTCGCATATCTCATGGTCAATGTCCCACTCACAACTATGTGAGTCTCATGTTTCAGCTCACTACTAACAAGGATATAATTATCTCATCTACAATCTATGAAATTCTATAGTTATACCATATTATTTTACATCACATTTAGATCTAAAATAATCTCTCATATGAGATAACAATTTAATCACATACCATAATCTCATGTCTCCTTGGTCATTTAGCCATTATATTAAAGGGACCTTGTCTAAACATTGGCAATGTCCCAAGGAACTGGACCTTACTAGTCAATGACATATGGAAATCTATAAATAATCCTATATTATAACCAATTCATTTTATAATATCAATGCATAACACCCACTTCCATTTCATAGTATAAACAAGGTGCATCAGACCTTTATATAATCGAAATATACTTGATCACAACTCTTGTGTAATCATTCACAAAATTTCATTAGCATCACAGGTCATATCTTTAAGGAGTTGAGAAAGAAATAAATTAGAACCAAACATAATAATTTGTGAAATCTTGATGTCCCACACCCTATAAAAATTACCAATGTATTGAAAAAACACCCCACTCAAATTAATTCTTATATCAAGAAGGAATCACTTGAAACCACCATGTATCAAAAATTTCATTATGAAATAATTGCAGGAGTCAAACAACCTATAAAAACACTCCCTAAAACCTGAAGAATTTCAAAAAATCCATCAATTGAATATACCACATTCCATCCAAGGATGATCATGCCTAACCAAACACTATGATTATTAACCTAGTCATGAGTTTAGGTCAAACTATTCTATATACCTCGTATGTTGGGTATACGATATCTCAATTGTAAAAAATTATAAAGAGTATCCAATGAAATAATCAAAATGGTGTAGGACAACAAACATCTTCAAATTATTTTATAACCAAGAGGCCATAAAATCTATCACTACACTCTAAAATAATAAGAACCACGAAAGTTTTTATTTTCATCCCCATAGCACTAGGATCAAGGGCCACATATGAATTTGATCATACATCAGACATATTTCAGTCACATTCCTCAACAAAATAACTATTCATGCATTTGTTACGAATACATTACCAAATAATTCCACACATTAATATACAAAATTTTACTAAACTATTTGTGAATTGTACATCTAATTCAAATCATGACATGAGGATCACAATATAAAAAGGAATCCCTGTGAAAATACTAACACCGATCTCAAGGTCCGCCTACATATATAACTACTCATCTCAAAAAATAATATATATGGAATCAAGTTATTTTACTGACAAGCCCCAACTCACTAAAATACAAATACATATCCCATAACTACTAGGCTCTTCCACTTGTTTTATAAACCATACATCCTAATATGTAATGATATGCAAATAAACACTTGTGATTCTATTTCTAAAACATCAAGGAAGATCATGTGCTATCTGTCATCTTAAGGATATATTATTAATCAGGATTCGCTATATCTGGGTTCATATACCCACTCTATGGTGATAATCCTCCCCATGTATCCATAAAAAAAATTACCCTCAATGTTCAGTGCCACATTCATGTGTATATAGATTATATATACCTATTTTTATTTTTATCAAGGAAAACATAAAAAATATGATCACTTAAGTAAAATAACACTAAGAAACTATTTGGGTAAACACTAAATAGGTTTCTTAATGCTTTAAATGACTAAATTTTCATTTTTTATATTTTTATCATCACAATCACATTCAAGCATGCACACATCATGTGAACATATGTGCCAAATATTACCCATGAACACATTACAATTTCCATCACAAGGCACATGAAAAACTAACAAATCAGTAACCCAAAACATCAACCATCATAGAAATAAACTCATTTGTAACTATAAAAGGAACTAAAATCAATCATAAATCCTTGGAAACTAATAATTGATAACATTAATGTTATTTCCAAGAACAAACATAACTTTCACCCAATGTTTTAATCGGCGTTACATTGATCTACCACATTTTGAGTATTATAAAAAAACTAGGCTCTTGAGCCAATTTATGTCATCCAAAGCCCAAATTTTACCCACATATAATTAATAGAAGATCAATGTACCTTAGGTTACCCTCTGCATATACCAATTTCATTGACTTGTAATATGAGTTTGGTTAACCACATATAGGTAATATACTGGCTATTAGAATCATATTAAATACTAACTAATATCAAAAAAAATATTTAATGAATCACAAAAAATTTTAGAATATTTATTTATTATAGATATATAAGTTAAATAATTGCATAACATTGATGAAAAAAATTCACCAAAATACCATATAGTTATACATTTCTATAAGATAACTGAATGGGATAATGACAATAGTATATAATAAACTAAAAATAAAAGATTTTTAAAAACAAAACATGTCAATAGATTCACCTAAAACCTAACATCAAACCCATGTAAGCTCTACCTTATCATCCAACCATACAAGGTTAATATCCTTAGAATTCAAGCCAACTATAATATTTTCATGGGAACTTTAGTGCCAATGTTTGGTGTAATAATAAAACTCTATAGGCCACCACCAAGAGTGTCCTTAAAAAAACGATTATATATGTACATGCACGTACTGAATGAAAATAGAGCTATAAATATCACATGTATTTCAAAAATAAAAGTGACAGGTAAACACGAATAAAACCAAATGAATAACTTATACGTACTTTGTTCAGTTCTAATTAAAATCTATCTACAGAACTACCTCTATTGAGGCTACATTACTCTTTAAATGACTCATATCAGTAGAGAATTTGTATTATATCATTATAATAAAGGAAAAATTAAATAAAGAGTTGTATATTCCACCTTGAGTACTTAATCATCTGGGGTAGAATCACATCCAACCTGTATATACATAACCTTTGCATACATCACATTAAACCCAAATAATAAAATCCCAAGAAGAATCATGTCCAAACCATATTACAATTATCTAAGTATGTATCACGTATAAACTATATTATAAATATATTGAAAGTAATCATGCATAAATAGCATCACAACCATATTAGGATGTATCATGTCCAATATATATCATAACTTGATCGGTAGTGAGTAATAATAACCCACATCACAACCATCATATGAAGGTATCACTTCTAAAAAACATCACAACCATATACCATGTTATAATTACATAAAACATAATAAAAATATTATACAAGGTTTTAATTACACACAAACACATAATAAACAAAACCCCAAGGTTGATATTTCACCCAACTTTAAACCAATCAATACCCCTTATTATGATTATACCCTATAGTATACCAATCAATAAATTAAGATGGATTAAACACAACAAAATAAAAATCCATACCCCGGGTGGAATTAAACATAATGGTATATAAATACATACCTTTGTTTGGTATTAAACTAAAATACATACCAATACATACCACCTTTTACCATTAAAAAAATCCATACATCAGTCCATACCCCAAGTTGTCCATACACACAACCGATTATCATTCAATACTGTTAGTTGGAATGAAACCAACCTATATACCAATCAATAACCATGGTTTGTTATTACACCCTATCATATACCAACCAATTCGCCCAGTTTACTTTACACATAAATAATATATCAATCAACATCCAAGATTGGTATTATACTAAAGTGTATCCAAAAAATGACCTAGATTTTCATTATCCCCAATATCATTCCAAACAAGTCCTCATCAAATACCTCCCGTTTTTATATAAAATACGTTATATAATATATAAAACAAATAATAAAATCATATATCTATAACAAAATGATATCCCTCCATGGAATTATTGACCTAGTACTAAAATTCCAAGTCTGTTCTCCCTTAAAATGATTGATGACGTTATCAAATTACCCATATAATTATTTTTGTACATGATTGGGAACTCATAATACTATGTCCCATCCCAAATGGTTTCTCATCACATATTACAGCTAATATGTGAGTTATTATCATCAAGAATCACTCATCAGTGTTATAAAAGGATCATATCTACTGTTTGGGATGAAAAAACCCCTCATTGTTCCATTCACTAGGTATCTTGCTATTTTCAGAAGGATAAATTAACCTCTATGATAATTCATCCACCCCATAAGTATTATAGAATATAACACTATCTATATATTTTTATCCATTAGTAAAACATATAGTAAACTATATTTGGTTCCATACTTGGTGATTTTGTCATACATACCTGTGGATAAAAACTACACAATGATTACTGAGGAAACCCATTTAATTTCCCTTAAACATCACTTTCAACTAGTATCACACATTAAATGAGAATTACTTAGTTCTATAAATCCATATCCCAATGATGGACACCATATTGGGTTCTAATTCCTCATTAACCAAGATTCTCACTTTGGCGACCGTACCATTAGTTTCTAATTAATAAATACCAAACTCCAGAGGAATCACATAGAGTATAACCAACACAATATCCACACATCACATAATGAACCTCACCTATGGTGCCATATCATGACACATATATCCTCTTTTATATGATTACATTTCACTGTGTATAGGAATGACCATATAATGCAACAATATTAGGTACTACCCATATCATAAAAAATGTTTCCGCCTTGATAATTATATCTTAATCCTTAGAAACTTATATTCAAAAAATATTATTTATCACGATCTATTAACTAATCCAATAGGAATCATAATAAATTAAAAACAACCTAGAACTCATTTAAAAAATTAGTTTGACACCTATTATTTTGGAATTTACAAGGTTAAACTCACCAGACAATATATCCTTATAGAAACATAAAGAAACACGATGTGGGTAACTCTTCAAAATCCATAGAGTATATTACCAAAATAAACCCCACCAACTAAATTAAATACTTAAATATAACCCATCCCACCTTGATAAAAATAATTTTTAAAATAGGGAAGAATCATACCTTGAGTGAAACAGTATACAACCACATGATTCCAACCATTGAGAGTATCCTATGATATCTTCTAATAAAATGCATCTCAGTATGAAGTGATTAAACCATGATTTAGTGGAATCAAAACCCAAAACCTAATTTTATCCTAATAGAACAGTGATCAAAAAGAAGAGAGGGAATAGGAGGAACATAAGTAATGAATATACTACAATCAATAATAAATTCTATACCAATTCCTCTTAGATTGAAGTAGAACAGTTAAAGAGAAGTAGATGGATAAGAATTTAGACTCCCCGTTTTTGGTCATACAAAAAATAGGTAACCCTTAGAGGGTTCCAAATATTAAAATAGAATATTACCCTGTTTAACCAACTAAAAAAGGTATATACAACACTTTGAACATGCTTCCAAGAAAAAACAACCTAATTTCCCTAGCTACTCGATCCTACCCAGGAATCTGTACTGGGTACCCAATGCCCTCGAATTTTTTTTGCCCTATAACATCCTTTCCCCAATCCACTATGAGAAATGAATAGATATGATATTTTATAGATTTTAGGTTTAACTAACCATATTCTATAAATTTTGGACTAAAAGTGTTGGAATATGGTAATATCGTAGGAAGAATATACCCCCATATCATAGTTCACAATAATATATAAATAAACCAACAATCATAAATGATAGTAAAAATCAGATTACATGTTTGTAAAATAAAAACCCATCAATATCATGTTTATTAAAAACATAAAATCATATGGAAAAATCATTCTAACACCAAAATTACCACATATACAAATAAAATATTGAATGAAAATATTGTCGGCTCTAATTCAATCCCCTCACCTCAACTCATTCCAATATATAATCCCATCTAAACTATCTCGCTTGACCAAGATACTCTGAGCCTCTATCCATGCAAACCCTATATTTAGTGAACTTATAATGACCCTCTATTTTCAAACATTAACATTTCATTAAATATTTGTAATACATAAACATTATACAAACATATTCCTAAAGTCCATAGTTGGTATATTTCCTTTGGAAATATGGAAACATAATAACTTGTACATAAATGGTCTACATTATATCCCACTAGGTTCTTTGTGGACAACACCCTTTTTAGACACATCAAACATAATACATATCTTCACAACCTGGGGATTGAAACACAAAAAGGGATGATCTCAAATGACCAGTAATGACAACAAGGGATACATGTAATCATAAACATGAGTAGAATGGTATGAGAACATGATCATGAAAATAAAAGGTCATACCCTGCATATCAAAGATCATATACATGAATCATGGAATATATCATGGAAGTTTATAATACATGAATCAAAAGGAATTAAAGGACATAATACATTAAATAATAAAATAGGAGTAAAATATGAAATTTTGGCAACACATAATCATATACCTATTTCCATATTAGCTAAGGCATCACTGCCAAGACCATCTTAGTGGGAAAAGTCCTTTACTAGACTGGGTAACCCCCATCCTAATCCTGTATTTCTAATCTAGGTAACCCTTATTCCAGACCTATATTACTAAAATCTAAAACCCTCAGTAAAAACTTGTATTACTGAAACGATTAATCCTAGTTCCATCCCTATTTTTTCTCATGAGATATAAATCATTACCCAATTCATTGGTGGGAGATATAGGTCCAACCCATCACATAATGAAATCATACATAAATGTGCAAAAATATCATAAATAAAAATACCATAACCCATAAATTGAAGTGGGAATCATAAACATGTAAACATATCATAACCTATGGAAATAGACATGTTTCATAATCATTTCTTCATAAACATAAACTGTGAAAAGAAGCGGGTTTCCAAAGCATATAACCCGTGAAAGAGAATTGGGATTTATAAACATCTTTTCAATAAAATAAAATCCATTAAGAGGGATAATATGAATAGAATAAATGCATAATTTACCAATAAAGGCATTAGAAACACCAATGGTTTCTATCTTATATGGGAAATAATTTTTAAAGGTATTTTAAAACAATTCTTGAGAAAATATCCTTTCTACTTTGAAAAATTATTTTATAACATAAGAAAATTTTAAAACCTTTTTCGTTGAGATTATGTTTTAAAACATATAAAAGAAGATTTGAAAACAATAAAAAAAAATTAAAACCTTTTTTCCTTTAGAATTTTCTTCTAGAATATTTTAAAAATGTTTTTTAAAAAAAGTTTTTCTTGAAAACATGGTTTTTGAATACAATGGATTTCTGAGCGAAGAGAGAGACGATATGATTTTATTGAAAATATTATACTGAGAACCAGAGAGTGAATAAAATTGTACTAAAAATTGAATATATCTTTAATAAATATAGAATAAATAAACTCATGAATAATCTTGATAAATTTCATCAATGGAAGGATAAACATAAATAATCTCAAAAAATGATAAGATTGTCTCAATAAACTCTTATAACTTGGTTACATGGGATAATAATATAAATTTAAGAAAAGGAAATTAAATTAAGATTAATATATCAAGAAAACAAGTATATTAATGATATATCATATACAAATATAATTATATACACCTCTAAAAATAGTTTTGGTGAATAACAGAACATGAGTCTCAAAGTTGGCAAATTGAGACAAAAATGTTTTAATGATTTGGTATCTTTTGAAAAATAAACCCCATGAAAGTGTTATCATAGAAAATATATGTTAATATCAATAAATTTGGGTATAAGATACATATAATTAAGTCATATTCTATACTTAAACCATACAAAAGTAAAGAGTGGTGATCATAACATGAATCTTACAGAAATTAAAAGTGAGATGAAATTACCACACCTAGCATCTTGACTCTCACCACAGTCGTACAATATTCCTATATAATAATTATAATTTTATCATAAATATTTTACAGTAGAATATAATTATATATAATACCATATATATTTTTGATTATTATAGTATATTACCCACCTTTTAATGATCCTATGTTAAATTTTCACTTCGGTTAATATTTTCATTGTTCTTCGTATGTGTCTTAATTTGTTATATCATGGGTCCTTATACTTATATGATGATTCCAAAATTTGGATAATGATATAAATTTCATGCATATATAATATATTTATATTATAATAATTTTTAGCATAATGAAGTATGAACTGTAATACGTCGTTCACTGAGAAGGTATGCCGTACATACATGTGAATGTTGTTTCTGTTTTTAATAGTTGTATTGAGAGAAAAAAAGAAAGTGATATATATATTTATATATATGTCTGTATATGTATATATATAATTTTTAAATTATCATTAATACATCATATATATCATATAATTTTATTAGACTCATATTTAATACATCCCATGTGGTGTGTGAACGAACCATGTCGTTTTGAGGGGGTGGTAGTCCACACTTCCTCAAACGATATTATCATATTAACACCGAATGGAAGGTAAAATGATGTGTGTTGTAAAAATAATACAGAAAGTTAAATACATAGTTAATATAATATATGAAATGTATAAATATAGTTTCCATCATAATGTCCACCATGATTGGTGGTAATAGAGAAATGAACAATCAATGTTTAGTGAGGTAGTATTTCATTGTACACAGAAACATTTGGTTCAAAATCTATTATATAGAGGTGTGTGTATGTGTAGGTCATAAACGTTGAATTAATGAATCCTAGTATATGGATTATACTGTTTTTGTCACACAATTATTTAAAAAAGAGAGTGGAGGGGTGAAAAAGTTAAATAAAGGAGATGAGCTTGAAAGAAGATGTTACCTCTATATCAGGTAAATCCTTTTGGTTTGTGCATATAAGGTTTCCTTGAGATGGTTTCTACCCAAATTGAGGCTTCAAGGTAGAATGGAGGTTTATGGGGGGGGGGGCTACTTTATCCAATCATGGACGAACTTAAAAGGTTTTAGAGGTGTGAGGAATGGGCAGATTTGGTAGCCTTTTATATAGAAGGAAAATGACTCCCATGGAAATTTTAGAAACATATTAGGTGTGCACATGTCAGAACTAAACAAGTATAAAAAACCAAAAAACTCAACAATGGATTGTGTGTGTCCGAAATATGGGCAGAAAATGGGTTTTTCAAAAGTGTCTAGGTCATTTGTGCCCTTATTTTTAAGGTTTAGTCCATAATTAGCATAATATGGCCTTAACTACTATGATTAATTTTAATCACATTGACTAATCATTTTGGTCAAACATTAACATGGTATAATTAGACTATAAATATTAGATTGAATACAATTTTTTATGTCATATTTTTGAAATTCACATCATAGAAGCATCAAAATTATGATTAATGATAATCCTGTTGACGAGGCGAAATAACGAAGTTTGAATGTATGAAAAAGTTCAAACGTTTGTTAAGATTTTATATTCAATATCAATGTATAATTTATTCTAATAAATTTAATTGTATTATTAGATGAATTATTTATCCAAGTTTTCCTTAAAAATAATTTATAATATCATTTATCATTAATAATGTATTAGAAAAAATGTCAGTTTTGAACAAAAAAACAGCAATTTTCACTGTTCATCAAAAAATGAAGTCTCTCAGAATAATCCTAAAAAACCACCCTATGATAATTTCATCGTTTTGAATTAAAAAATGGAGTTTATTTTATAAAATTTAATTTTTTGGAATGTTTCTAAAATTAATGATACTATTAAAATCATTTTATTCAAGAAAATAACGTTTTTAAATATAAAAGGTACGTGACCAAAAATCATATATATTTTTATCAATATGTTATATTTATATAAAAAAGTAATAAAAAGTATTTTATATTTATTTATTACTATCAATATTACTTTTTTTAACCCCTAGGTTATAGTTATATTATTTTAATAATTAAAATAAAAAAATAGAGATTTCGAAAAAACTCAGCATTGCATGTATCATACGCCAACTCAGTGTTGCGTTCCTCATACGCCAAGTTGGTGTTGCATGGAATGTATTCCAATTTGGTTTTTTGTGTGAAAGGAATATTTTAATTAGTTCATTTTATGTTATAAATGATAATTTAATTTTACTAAAAAAAGGTCCATAAAAACTCTCGGTTGTTACATTCTACCCCCTTTAAAATTAATTTCACCTTTGAAATTCATCACTCCGGTAAAAACAAGTTCGGATAGTTCTGATTCATCATATCCTCACATTCCCACATAGTTTCATCAAAATAGTGATTTCTCTGAAAAACTTTAACCAACTTAGTGGTCTTGTTTTTTTAGAACTTTCTCTGAATAATCTAGAATTTCAACATGTTATCCTTATAAGAAAGATCCTTATCTAGAGGCATGACCTCTATGTTCAGCACATGTGAAGGGTCAGGTATGTAATTCATCAGGAGTGATACATGGAAGACATCATGGTCTTGAGATATATTTGGAGGAAGTTCCTTGTGATAGGCTATAGTCCTGATATGATCAAGAATTTCAAAGGGGCCGATATACCTAGGTATTAGTTTCCCATTTTTCATGAATCTCATAACATTATTTAGGGTGATATTCATAAAAAAACATTTTCAACAACTTTATATTCTAGATCACATCAAAAGTTATTAGCATAAATTTTCAGCCAACATTGAGCAACCTTGATATATTGCTGAATGGTTCTGTCCTTCTGGACCATTTCTTCAGTGATATTAGGCCCTAAAAGATTTCTTTATCCAACCTCAACCCATTATATTATATATCTACATTTCTTCCCATGTATGGATTCATAAGGTTCCATATAAATTCTTTAGTGAAAGATATTATTATACAAAATATCAACTAGAGGAAGGTGTTGATCAAAACTACCTTTGAAATATAGGGAATAAGATCTGAACATATCCTCTAAGATTTGAAATGTTCTTTTAGACTGAACATATTTTTGTAGATGATAAGTAGTGATGAAAATTAATTCTTTATCATGTTATTTCTAAATACTTTTCCTGAATTTTGTGGTAAACCTTAGATCCTGGTCTAATAAAACAGAATGTGGTACTCCATGCAACCTTACCACTTACTTAATGTATATTCTAGAAATTTGATCAAGAGATAAATATTATCTGATAGAAATGAAGGTGTTGACTTAGTTAGGTGATCAACTAACACCCATATAGCGTTAAACCCACTAGAGGTTTTGTGTAGTCCAACGACAAACACCATAGAGATGTTCTCTTATTTACATTATGGTATAAATAATGCATGCAACATCCCTTTAGACTTTTGTCTTTTAGCCTTAACTTTCTGGCATACCAAAAACTAAGATACAAACTCCATGATATCTCTCTTCATGCCATCCCACCAGAAGTACTTCTTCAATTCCATATACATCTTCATACAACCTTGGTAAATTTAGAATTAATAAATATGAGTTTCATATAATAAATCCTTCTTAATATATATTATATAAGGAATAAATACTTGGTTTATGAAGCTTATTATTATATCATGATCAAGGTTAACCTCAGAATCACTTCTAAACTTCTTTTTCAACTCTTTATCTTCCTTATACCCCTCCTTAATCATCACTTGGATAGAGGTTTGAACATTAATATGAGAAAGTTAAAATTTTCACTTTACTTCTACATTTCTAGATCAATCCATATCCATAAATTTTGGATCTTTTGTGATCCTCATCATGGATAATCCCGCATGATCGTTCTAACTCAAACCATCGACCAACTTGTTTACTTTCCTAGGGTGGTAATATATTGAGAAGTATTAATCCTTTACCGTATCTATACATCTTCTATGGAACATGTTCAAATAATTATATGTGAATCTATATTTCATACATTTATAATCTGTATATATATCACAGTATTCACCATAAAGATAATGCCTCCATATTTTATTGCAAATATTACCGTATTTAACTCCAAATCATTTGTTCGGTAATTTTCCTCATGAATCTTCAACTGTCATGAGGCATAGGCTATAACCATGTTATTTTTCATAAGAAAACATCCCAATACATTCTTTTATTCATCTCTAAAGATTAAAACCCCCTCTATATTATAGGGTAATGTAAACATATGTGCACCAACAAAATATCTCTTCAGTTCCTTGAAATTTTCCTCACATTCGTCTGTCCAGAGGAACTTCACACCCTTTTGAGTTAACTTGGTCCGACGATTAGATACATGGGATAAATTTTCCACCACACATCGATAATGTTTAGATAAACCATGAATGATACATATCTCAGTCATCCTGGTTATTCTAGTCCAGATTTCAATAGCCTCCACCATTGATGGATCTACTGCTATACCATTTATTGAGATTATGTGACCCAAAACTGAAACATTCTTTTAGAAAAAATTAACACATTGAAAATTTTTAGGTAACTTATCCTTCCTTAGGATCTTTAGTACAATTATGAAGTGATCTTATTGATCTTCCTTACTCTTTGAATAGATAATAAGGTCATCTATAAAGGTCACAAAAAACTTGTTGAGGTAATATCTAAAGAATTTATTCATTAAATCTTTGAAGATAGTAGGGGAATTAGTAAGACTAAATGGTATCACTATATATTCATAGTGACCATTACCTGTATGGAATGCCATCTTGGGTATATCCTCATTGACCCTCAATTTATGATATCCATAATGAAGGTCAATCTTTGAAAATTATTGAGCTCCACAATGTTGATCAAAAAAATCATTAATACGGGTAAGATAAAACTTGTTCTTGATTTTGATCTTGTTCAACTCTAGATAATCAATGCATATTTTCATTGATCCATCTTTCATATTCACAAATATAATAGGTTCACCCTAAGGTGACAAACTTGGCCATATGAATCCATTATCAAGGTTTTCTTGGAGTTTCTTATTTAATCTATACAACTCAATCAGGTAAATTCTTTAAGGAATCTTTGAAATTGGTTTAAAAATAGTTATAAGTTATATTAAGAACTAAACATCATAATTGGGTGGAACACATGGAAAATATTCTTTAAAGACATCCAAAAAATCATGAAAAATTGTCATATCATTGACATTAAAGTTATCCCCAACCATTTGTGATAAACAACCATTTTAATGGGAATTAAGACATATAGAGTGGATGCAATCTCTACAAGTGGTTTAGAATTATCAATCACATTGATGGATGATTATAGGAGGGCTTGAAATATCAAATGTAACAACCCTTACATGAAAATTGATGTTGTATTTATACAAAGAAATCCAATCTAGGCCCAATATGACATCAAATTTGAGCAATGGAAGACTGATAAGATTTATAGGAAGAAGATTGCCACAAACTTCAAATGTAGAGAAATCATAAACATGATGTGAAATTAGCATACCATTAGAGGTTTTCACTACTAATTCCACCCTTAATTGTTTTGGTGGAATCTTAACACCCTTATAAAATTATTTAGATATGAAAGAGTGGGTAGATCCAAAATAGAATATGAAATTATAAGTTATAGAGTGGATTTTAAGTGTACCTTTAATCATATCTTTATCACACCCCTCACCAGATATATTGATTTAATGATATTTCCCCATACCCCTTGGCTTAATAGGTTACTGACATTGATCATCATCACCAACCCTTGAGTTTTGGAATGTGTTAGCATAATTTCCATTCTCTATAAAATTTATGCATTAAAAAGTGGGAGATTCATTATGTGTGGTTTTTTCTTTATTAGAATTTTGAGAAAACGCGTTCCCATACCCTTAACAATCAATTCTCTGATGGCCTTCCATACAATACTTAAAAAATTTATTATACCCTTTAAGAAAATTTCCTCCATGTTTCTTCCCACAATTTATACATAAAGGAATGTTCATCTTTTTTTCTCCATGGTTATTAGAGTCTCATTTCAACTCAATCATCCTCTTATTTTCAAATCCATGAGATTGATACATGAATCCCACTTCTGTTTTAACCTTAATTTAACAATTCTCAATTTCTCAGTATCTACTAAAGTCACTTATGTAAAAATCCCTTATAATATTTATCATTAATATAGAAAAGAACCTATCAACTTTACTTTCAGGTTTGATGATAATTACTAAATCATACCTAAAAATTATTTTGAAATTAGACTCGTAGGTACCAATAGACTCATCATCCCTTTTCTTAACCTCAATGAACTCTTTCTCTATCATGGTATGAAGAATTATAGGAATGTAATTTTAGTAAAATTAGCTATTTAACCCATCCCAAACCATGGATTCAATATCTTCATGCTTCCTCATATTATTGATTAGAGTCCACCACTAATATGCTACTCCTTCCAAGAGGTAAACAAGTAGAATATCTTTATCATGCTCTAGACACTGAATAACAAGGAATATCTTTTCCATGGTACTAATACATTATTCAAAAACAAGTGTACTATGACTCCCTAATAAATAATATTGAATTTTCCTCATGATAGAATCAATAGAATATTGTTTCCTCCTTTTCTCATTTTGAAGTCAAACATTTTTTGTAGCATGAGAAAGCTGCGTGAGTATAGAATCATAATTTTTCATTCTATCTCCCTTAGAATTTGTTTTATCAAGAGTACAATCATTTCATTGTCCATTGAAATATCTATTAAAGTGGTTCCTCTGGGGACTAGCCATTGACTAAAACCAAAATATTAGAGTAATAAATAGAAATCATAATGAATAAATACTTAATAATGAAAAATAATCCATAGGATGTATAACATATGACACCTTCCTTAATCTATGACACCTTAGGCTTATCCAAGTTTATTCATAGACAAACTATATTTGAATCCTTTTTAAAGGTTTGTGAAGATCTTTTGAATTCCTGACGAATCTCCCTAGGGAGTATCAAAGGAGGTGTGCAGCAAGGCCCGTTGTCATGTACCAAATTACCCCGAGTTAAGATCGGCACATCTAGTCAGAGTTATTACCCCTAGGAACATCTATGTCAGAGCCACACCCACTTTTAGTATCCATACATGGATGTATTTCAAGGAAACCAATCACTCTATTATTCATAAAATTCCAAGACAATTTATTTTACTTTTCCAAGTCCTCAGACTTATCCATAGAAATGTTCCTTAGGGTTCTCACTACGGTTTTTTCATCCTAGTTTCAAAAGGTTAACTTTACCTTTTCACTGATACCAACTATAAAGACCCTCACCTTTTAGACATTTACATTTCATTAAATATGCAGAATAAATAAACATTATACAAATAGATGCCCAAATACTATAGTTGGTATATTAAATTTGGAAACAAGGATATATAAACACTGATTTATAAGTGAGCAATATTATCTCCCACTAGGTTCATCGCAACCAGCACCCATCTTAGAAACATCAAACCTAATACATATATTCATAACTAGGGGAAGTAAACATAAAAATGGGTTAGTACAAATCCTCCGTAAGGGAAAATAAGGGAGACATGCAAGTAGAAACATGTGAATAAATGTATGAGAACATGATTATGAAAATATAAGATCATACACGACATATCAATGATCATATACAAGAATCATGGAAAAAGCATAGAATTTCTTAAGACATGACTCAAAAGGAAGTAATGTACGTAAGCCATGAAATCATAACATAGGAGTAATATGTGGAATTTTGGAAACACATAAGCATATAATGATTTTTATAGTATCCAATGCATCAATTCCAAGACCATATTATGGGACAATATCCGTTTCCTGAATCAGGTAACCCCCATTCCAGCCCTATATCATAAAACCGAGTGACCATCATTCCAGCCCTATATTACTGAACTGAGTAACCCTCATTCTAGACCTATATTACTGAACTCAGTAAAAATCATTCCATCCCTATTTTATTTCATGGGATATAAATCTTTTCTCAATACATTGGATAACGATATAGGTCCGACTGATCATATAATGAAATAATACATACAAGTGCCACAAGGACATAAATAAACCTATCATAACCTAGAAAATGAAATGGGTATCATAAACAAGTAAAAATATCATAACCTATGGAAAAAGATAGGTTTCATAATCATTTTATCATAAACATGACCCATGAAAAGAAGCAGGTTTGAAAAGCATATAACTCGTGAAAGAGAAACGAGCTTCATAAAAATCATTACATAAAAACATAATCTATTAATAGAAATAATATGAATGGAAACATTGATAAATTTCCCCATAAAGGCATGATAAACACCAATGGATGTTATCTTATATGTTAAATATTTTTTAAATGTCTTTTAAAACATTTCTTGAGGAAAATATCCTCTCTTCTTTGAAAAATGATTTTTAAAACATAAAACATTTTGAAAAAAATTTTCATTAAAAATTGATTTGAAAACCTATAAAAAAATATTTGAAAACAATATAACATTTTTAAAACCATTTTTGTTTGAAAATTATCTTCATGTATCTTCATAATTTTTTTTGAATTTTTTATGATGGCATGGTTTTTGAATACAATGGATTTCTGACCAAAGAGAGAGGTAGTCCGATTTTATTGAAAACATTATCTTATGTACCAAAGAGTGGATAAAATGATACTAAAAAATGAGGATATATTTAATAAAAATATGGGAAGAGAAATCATGAATATTATCGACACATTTCTTCAAAGGAAGCATAAACATAAACAATGTCAAAAAATGATAAAATTGCATTAGTAAACTCTTATAACGTGGTTACATGGGGTCATACTATCCCTGTAAGAACATGAAATTAAATGAAGCTTAATATATAATGAAAATAAATAGATTCATTATATAACATTTAAAATTTATGTATATACACCTCAAGATATATTTTAGGTGCATAACAAAACATGTGTCTCAAAGAAGGAAAATTGTGACAAAAAAGTTTTACTGTACTGATAACTTTTGAAAGTTAAACCCCATGAATGAAGAATCATAGAATGGATATTTGGATAAAAATAAATTTAGGTATAAGATACATATAATTAAATATTTTTTAGTTCATAAACCATACCAAATGAATGAGTTGTGATCATAATATGAATCTCACAAAAATTTAAAGTGAGATGAAATTCCTTTTACCTTGCGTCCTGACTCTCTTCATACCGATACAAGATTCCAATATAATAAATATATGTTTATAATAACTATTTTAATGGAGAATATAATAATACAGAATACCATATATGGTTTTATTATGAACATATATTACTCAGTTTTTAACGTTCATATATTGTGTTTTCACTTTGGGCAATATGTTCTTTATTCTTCACATGTGTCTTGATTTATTATATCGCTGGTCCTTATACTTATATCATGATTAAATAATATTGATAATGATATAAATATAATTTATATCCATTTATTATTTATTATAAAAATTTATATCATAAATAAGTATGAAATGGAATGCAACGTCCATGGAGACGGTAAGGTGTACATGTGCATGAATGCTGCTTCCATTTTTAATTATCATATTAAATGAAATGAAGTAAATAACACACATATATATGTATGTATATGTATATATATAATTATTAAAGAGTCATTAATTTTTCATATATATAATATAAGATTATTAAATTCATCCTTAATACATCCCTTGTGGTGTGTGAACGAATCACGTCACTTTGAGGGGCGATAATCCACACTTACTCAAACGAGATTATCGTATTAACACCAAATGTAGATTAAAATGACATGTGTTTTAAATGGAATAAAAAATGATAAATACATATTAAATATAATATATTAAATATATAAATAGAGTGTCACTCATAATGGACAACATGATTTTTTGAAAAGGACCAATGAACAATCATCATTTCATGAGGCAACAATTCACCGTACATATAAAATCGTATATTCAACATCCATTAGATAGAGGTGTGTGTAAGTGTAGGTCATAACATTTGAATTGAAACATCATATTATATTTATTATACTATTGTTTTCATACAATAAGGTAATAAATAGAGTGTATGGGTGAATAAGGGAATGAAAGGAAAGGAGTTTGAAAGAAGACATGACCTCTAAATTGAGTAACTATTTTTGGATTGTGATGAAAAAGTATCATTGATAGTGTTTCTACCAAAATGGAAGATTAAGGGTAAAATAGGGGGTTTTAGGGAAGACTATTGGGAATATAATGGACTAAATAAAATGTTTTTATAGGTGAGAGGAATGGGTAGAGGTGGTGTCCTTTTATATAGAAGGGAAAGGACTCATATGGAATTTTTAGAAACAAATTAAGTCTGCATAGGTTATTTCCTAAAAAATGTATTAAAATATTGAAAACTCTCACTAATGGAAGGTTTTTGTCCTATATATAGACATAAAATGGGTTTATTACATGTTTTTAGGTGATTTTTTCCATTAATTATATGGTTTAGTCTCCAATTAAGCTTAATTTGGCCTTAACTACTAGAATTAATTTTAATTAATTTTACTAATAATTTCAGTCAAAAATTAAAATGATATCATTAAAATAAAAATATTAGATTGAATAAAATTGTGTTTTTATTATCTTTTAAACTCACTTCACCAAAGCGAAAAAATTAGTATTTGTGCTAATCCTCTAGATGGGATGAAATTATGGGTTTTAAAGTAGGAAAAAGTTCAAACCTTTGTTAAAATTTTATATTTAGTATCAAAGTGGTTATGATTATAATGAATTTAATTATATTATTATATATAATACTTATGTAATACAACAATAAAAATAATTAATAAAATCAATTATCATTAATAATTAATTAGACTAAAATGCTGTTTTTAACAAAAAAGCTGCAATTTTTACTATTCATCAAAAAATGATGTTTTCTAAAAAAACCCCCAAAAGTAACACTAAGATAATTTTGAAACCCCAAATTCAAAAATGATATTTATTTTATCAAATTTAATTACTAAATGTGTATTAAATTATTTTTATTATTAAAAGTGGTTCATTCAAGAAAATAGTGTTTTAAAACATAAAAAGGACTTTACCGAAAATCATATCTTTTATTATCAATATGTTTTATTTATATAAAAAAATTATAAAAAATATTTGAAAAATATTTATTACTATTCATATTCCTATGTTTAACCACTAGGTTATAATTATCTTATTTAAATAATTAAAATAATAAAAGAGTTATTTTGTAGAAACTCAGCGTTGCGTGTATCGTATGCCAACTAAGTGTTGTGTGCATCGTACACTATGTTTATGTTTCATTGAATGTATTCCAAGTTGGTGTTTTGTGTGAAATAATTATTTGACTTTGTTCATTTCAATATATAAATGAAAATTTAAATCTATTCAAGAAAAAGGTCTATAAAAACTCAGGTGTTACAGAACTTTTCTCATGTAACCATGTTCCATGGCCACATTAGTTGGGATGAGTATACCTTATTTGGTCACCACCAATATAGTACGATATATAACTAGAAAATGAAATGTAAGTATGTAATTCATTTAGAAAAAATAAATAAGTTATGGAAGCATAAATCAGTAATCATCATTGATCCTTAGGTTCTACCATAGAAGTCCGATAATCTCAAAAATGGTTTAGATGGTGCTATAGTGTCCCTAATCATGTCACTGAACTGTTAAAAATGATATAAGGTGAATCCAAAACCCCCAATGAGATTATCCATGATATTCTATAGTATTCAGTATACATCTAATACGTTGGGTTGATCCTAAGAGATGTAATAATATAATTAGGAATAATTGATGAACCCCTGGTGAAATCATGGGAATTACATAGTCATTAGTGTATAAGAAGATAACTTGAAGGTAATCCTAGGGTATTCATAGTAAAAAACCACATTGACTAAACACTAAGATTTCATCATTAATATTCTAATAGAATTGTGTGTGATATCCGATCCCAGGGGAAAATCTCCCAGTGGTGTTCATAAATATCATGTTTCATGACCGAACCCAAGGGTTATCAACCTTGGTGCTCCAAAGCATCGATCTCAAAGATATGATTTAATGATATTATCTAAGGCATAACATGTAAAAAAATACATTTCATAGGGGAGTACTTATTCCTGCAACATCTCATTAGGAATGTCCATATACCTGAGCCCATCTCACACAATAAGGTTAGCCTCTCAAATGCACTAATTGAAATAATCAAATCCTAAATCAAATAAATCACTTATTTGGGCCCTATAGTGACATAAATAATCATCAATACTCATTCCTGTACAATCCCCCTCACTAGGGTGAACTTGTCACTAGGACATCCACCGAGGTCCTCATCTATCAATTCAACAAACAAAACACGTGGGTAATACATCACTTAATCCAATCATGTTTATATTATGACCATATATAAATTAGAAGGAAATCCTCTATTTCATTTCTCTTACTATATAGAAAAGGATCATCTATATTCCCAATTCATCATTAGGTTGGTCCAACCCCTGACATACTCGTCAAGGTCCATAGATCCTACCCACCCATGATAACATTCTTTAGTGGGGGTTGAATAACAAATGCCTGGTAAAAATCTAGATTAGCATGAAGTCACCAATCCTTATCATGGGTTTCTCATAGCCAACCCTAGAACATCCATCTTAACTAATCACTAACATATACCTAGAGGTACCAAAGGGAACATACTAATATGGATTTTACATTACATTAATCAACTTTAAAAAACCCCTCACATGGTTCGATAGTGTCCACTATATATATAATCTTAATCAAGGCCTTGACCAATAGAAACACATGAAAACAAGCTTATTCCTATGTTACTATATCGACTTGGTGCTTAATATAATTCATTCAAAGGAATAAAATTTTAATTAACAATTTATTTAATTTAAACTTGTCAAATAAACACCATGGTGATACAACATATCAGATGAAAAAATTAGTACATTTTCTCTAATCACATGAATAAGTGACCTCAAAGTTCTGTTAAATCCATTCCCTTTAATGTGTAGCTAAATAATTCTCTATCAGGCACATCCCTATATAATGGACCATTGACTGGCACCATAAGTCCCTTTCTCATGATAAAAAATTGAAATAATTAATCAAAAAATTTATAGTTAATTAAAAATTATAATTTATATAGGATAATTAGATAAAACTCACCAGTCAACATTATCTTACTGAAACCATGACTGAAACGATTTGGTCTACTCTATACACATATTATAGACTGAGTGGAAAAAAATCCCCAATAAAAATCCCAATTCAAGGAAAATTATTTTAATTTATGATTTTTTTTTGAAAAATCCAAATATTGTCGTAACTTCCATGAAACAATTCACTATAGAAAGAAGACAGTGTCCTGGGTCCTCTTCTACACAAGTCACAAAAACTGCCCTTTCATTTCTCATAATTCCCCCATTATTTGGAGGAATCAGTTCCAAATCTTCTATCAAAATCACAAAAAATAGTCGTGATGTGAGAAAGGGAATATAAATGGGAGGAGGAGGGGGAACATACTTGGAACTCTCTCAAAACTCTCCCAAAACATCCATGACTAAAAATTACTTTTTTATTATCAAAACAACTTTAAGGATAGGTGTGAAACCATGGGATCCACCACCAACCACAAAGAATCCAAAACATAAAAGAACAATCATAGGATCGTCTCCTCCCCAGCAGTTGAACTGTAATGAAGCCTTCATCAGAGAATGGATTTTCTACGAGCAGTCCTATGCATAATTTCATAGGCATAGAACTGATGGGGAACCCATACCCTCTCAACGAACAAATCCAAAAGGCAGTCTCTAGTGAAGAATCTGTGTTCTAATCCTCATCCGGAGAAAATATGCATGGAGTGATGATTAAAAGTGCAAAACTTTCATCATAAAAAACCATAGAACTAAACCTAACTTAGGTATAGTACATACAACATTCCATAAAACCAACCAAGATTAGCATAAAAACTTAAGTATTATCATAGAAGAGTAACATATGATCACTAGTGTCTACTTACCTGAAAAATTTCAATGATAAAGATTAGACTTGAGTTTTCAGTACCTTGGTCATCGAATTTTCAAACTCAGAAGCTAGCTGGTCCCAAGAATGGATGTACTCCACCATAATGACGAGACATTTGTTGAAGCCACCTACCAATATGAGATCTTTTTTTTTCAATCCATGAGTATTTCACTTCATTGATAGACACTCTTAGGGACCTCCCCATCGTCTTTGCTACCTCTTATTCATTTTGATCCAGAACCAATACCTGCTCAGTTACATCCTCATTTGAAATTAAAATCAAATCCAAGGATTGCTCATCCAATCCCCTGTTCTTTTAAGACTTAGATTTTCAATGGAAACTTATTTCCAATTAACTTTTTTGTCGAGCGAGTCTCCAAAGGAGGAGGTAACGAGGAGTAATCATTCCTCCCCTTCCCTCTCCTAACACTCCTACTACTCCTCAGGCTTAATGATTCATCTGTCGAGAGTCCGAGTTAATTACCATTGTGTTCCTTCCCACAACCCTCGCCTCTCTTCTCAAGGATATATAAATCTGATCGGACATCTGCCTCTGGGAGGCCTTAGAACCTATTTCTCCAGTGGGCTGGAGTTCGGTTCAGATAAACCGAACCCCCTGAATCTTTTCATCTATTTTAAACAGTTGTTCACATAGCTAGTCTCTACATCCCCTTACTCCTAGCCCCACTGCACACCCTTAACTCCTATGCACACAAATTAGTCGATACCACCTACGTACTGCCCATCATCTGGTCCAAGACCATATCCCTCTCATTTTTTTGAATTTCCACTCATAAATATTCATGATGATACCTTCCCTCTCCTCTCCACACACTATGGTTGAAAGGACCCCTGAGATCAACCCTAAGTCTTCTAAAAACCTCAGACATACACAGGTTCAACTGATGGTCCATTGACCTCTTCCCCACCTCAGAACCCAAAACAACTTGAATACTCACATTCTAGTTTGCTGAAGAACTCCCGCATCATTCCTTCTCCCTCGGCCACATGAACTATGGTTTCCCTCCACTATTATCTCTTCCCTCTTTCAATTTTTCATCGCTACCCACCATCGTAGTCGCTATCTGAACACCCTAGTGACCCATACCCATATCCACCGGCTTTGCAGACCCATATAACCATACATTAGAGTTATATCCCAACCACCTACATGTCGAGAAAAAATCAAGCTAGCTCTCACAAACAACATGCTCTTTACACCTATTCTCCTCACCAATTGTTATCTATACATAATCAAAGGTAATTCAAAATAGGTCCATCTCAACACACACCCGCAGATTCACTGATTGACAAATAGCTTCTGTGTGGCTATCCGAGCATAAATATCTACCTATAAGGTTACATAGCATTTTTAACATAGAGGAATTGTTTAGAGGAAGCAAGAGGATGTGGAAGTTGACCCAAATTGAAGAATAAGATGGGTCACACTTCATACGAAATTCCAAAGACCAATGAAATAAAATGAACCTGAAACAATTGCAACACCGGGGGGCCCTAGACCAGGCTAATGAGGTCCTCATATAATGAAAATTGGATCGTGATGTGTTGTTTTTTGATAAATCCCACTTTCTCCCTTTTGCAGAGGTCCTAAGAGTCAAAGAAGAATCTGTCAAAGGAGTCTACTGAAGGCCTTTGATGCTTGAACCATGTAACTAATGCGAGCTTCAAGAGAACAATGATTTTCGTGAACTCTGAGGTCAAAATTTAAAGATTTGTGAAACCAACAATGAGATCCATGACATGAGGGCTCAACATATCATTCAGAAGTAGAGGAAGTAAGGAGGTATTAGAGAAGAGGTGAAAATGGGCCTCTTCTTTCCGGATGGATTTCGATGATCCCCCCCCCCACCGAGGGGAGAGGGACCGACATGGAAGCCGACATCATCACTGAGATAAGAAGACCCTCATCCTATTGAGTTCCCTACGATGAAACCAATTATTTTCCCAAAACATATCTTAATATAAGATAAATGAGGGAGGGATAGGTCCAGTCATGTGACTTCTTTCTTGAGCTACTCCATTTGAGAAATATTTTTTATTGAACCCCATTTTATTTTTAAAAAAAAAATCTAGGCACACCATATATCAGTGTGAAAATGGTGTTCATGCTAGGAATCTTTAGTTTATACACCCTTCTACCTCATAAGACCCATTTTCAAACACTAAAACCCTTGAACATAGCTAATGAAACCCTTTCATAGCATAAAATCCACTTTCACATTGTGAAAGGCTTTCCATTATACTATTTAGTAGCCCTTACCCCAGAATAGTCCAATAATGTTCACCCAAACCCTTGAGATTTATAAAAATTATTAAAACATGTCCAAAAAATCATTTATAGATGTTAAAATTTTTAGAACTATAATCTGAATCCTGATTATCAAAATAAACTTTAAATAATTGAAAAATTTAAATTCCATTGGAAATTCACACCCTAATAGGGTATGGGGTTGTACGACTTTAATCTACAACACATATCATCCTTGAGATGTTTATTTAATAATTAAATCAACACACCTAACCCCTTTTGGTAACCAAATATAGATCATCCCATTACATTCAATCGCTTAATTCCAAACAATCTACCATTGTATAACTCCAAACATGCGGCACACTATATATCAAAAACTGATCCATCACCCATAGACATCACTAAATTATCAAGATGGAACTCCATAGTAATATTATATCCTAGGGAACCAATTGTTCACCAATAAACTTATCCTCTTGATTATAGTTATATACACCCAATGAATTAACTCATAAAACATGATCTATATCCATGTTTCTCCCCACTATTAGAAATACCTTCTAAAATTAATATTTTAATGGCATAATGAGCCACATGGTGTGATAAATATCACACCACACCCAAAAATATATTAAAAAACAAATCAAAAGGAATTAATACCTCACATCACCAATTCAAAAAACAATCATATGGGTCTCCACTACCTATGCATTGGGATAAAACATTCAATCATTTCCTTGATTGGTCCGGACCAGACCATGGAATAAACCCATCAAACACTATACATTTTACTTGATATAGTCTATAGTCCACCACATCCAATCTCACATAAATACACCATTAGTATGTTTAAACACATTATTCACTCCTTGAATGAAGAAAAAAATGGGTTTCGACCCCTGAAGTATCCAACAAATTATGCTCACCCCCTAAATGACATGAAAAAATAGGTTCACACCTTGAAACATGAGACAAACAATTATTAGCCCCATGGATCACATTAAGAATCATAGTTCACCTTAAAAATCACCTTTAGATCACCCAAGAATCATATAAATCCTAGTACTAATGAACTAACTGTTTCTAGTGTAACACCCCATGATTTCATAGTATGTTTTTTCTATTAAGTAATTTAACAGCATGCGCTACATGCAACACTGAGTTCGAGAGCACCATGAATTACCAAACTAGCTGTTCAAAAAGAAGATATGAATAGTATTAACTGAAATTTGAATTTTATATAATCCATATAATTTTAGAATCCATATTATGTGTTTCTTAAATTTAATATAAGAACAAATTCATTTGTTCAGATAAAAGAAGTATTTTTCAAAAAATACATTTTTACCACCTTTAAATGGAAAACCATTTTTAAAACAAGTATTTGAAACTTTTATATATTACACATAATGATATTAAATTATTATTTAGAATCTGGACCAAAATATTTATTTCGGATAATTTTTTGTACTTTTCTGATAACATTCATATTTTGATGAATAATGAAAAATACTAAATTTTAATTAAAAGCAACTTTTTTAATTGAATTAATTTATAGAGTTAAATTATTAATTTTAATGGTTTTGAAATATATTAATATTATATTTTTATCATTTAAAACAATTTAGGTCATTATAAGTAATTTCACATTTATATTTTACATAAACAAATGTCAATCTTTTGATAGTTTTTAATTATTAAAAACCCGATGTTTGGTTTTGAGAATGAGAATTAATTTTAAATTAATTAATGTTACTTATATGTTTTGAATTTAGAAAAGAATAATTCATTTTTGAATTTTTAATATCAAAATTATCTTGGGGCGATGTTTTGGAATTTTTCAGAAATCATTCAATTTTTGATGAATAGGGAAAAACACTGCGTTATTGTTTAAAAACTGACTTTTTATTTAAATAATTATTTAATTTGTTAATTTAACTAAATATAGATACATAATACCTATATTAGTTTAATTTGGTTCATTGGAGTCATTTTTATAATAAAATTATTTGTATAAAAATTTATTGAACTTTTTACCGTCTTTTACCCACCTTCCAGGAGCATTTGCAAATTTGCATAAAACATAATTTTACCGCTTTTGTGAGTTGAATTTCAAAAATACAAGAGACACAGTTGAAATTAGTAAGTAAAATGTTGCTCAATAAGATGGAAATATTTTTTTGGTGAATAGTAACTTTTGACTATTATTTACCATAGTTTAACGTAAGTAGGGTAATTAAAGGTAAAAAATGACATTATAATTACCTAACACATGTCCTAATTTAACTGGATAAGTATAATTCGAATAAAAACTACCATATAAATAAAATATGATCCTTTTTTTCACATGAATTAGATTAGGATATTTAATATTATTATATTTTAAGAAGAGTTAAAAGTGTTAAATTCAAAGTTTAATAACTAAACCATATTTAATATAGGGTTACACATAAGATAAATTAAACTATAAATATTAATTGGAAACCTAAAAATATTTCCTACATAATGTTGTTTTATTTATAATTTTTAGACATTAAATAGTTAAATATATTTATGATACAATGATGATGTCGTAATTACCTTATTAATGAAATATTAAGATAATTGATATTATAAATATCCAAATAAATGTAATTTAGAATTTTGTTGAATTCCAATTATTTTCAAGGTTAATTTGACATGTTAGGGTTGATTAAATAATTTTTTTTGAAGTAATCATGCTGTTATGATTTTCACAAAAACAAATTACAAAATTTTGTTTAAATTAACAGAAATGGGTTTCTGAAACAAATACTATATTATTGGTTGATATAATATTCCGAAAAATCAAAGGTTTGGCAAAAGGGAATAAATAATTATATATATGTCATTAATGAACAACTTGAGGTTCTCTTGGAATTTTAAAGTATGTTTATTTTCCATATAGTGTAAGAATACAAGAAGACACGGTAAAAGTTAAACAATTTATCTAATAGTTAAATCTGAGAGATAAGGTTAATATGATTACCTAAACATTCCTAAACCCTATTAGATGAGATACTTTCGACCCATACAAACATTATATTCTAAATAAATCAATTTTCATTAATTAAAAACCGAAAATTATTTATAATAAAATAATATTTCAAGGTTTTACTAAAGTGACGATCAGCTCTCCTATAAAAGGGTACTTCCCCTTCTCTAAAAATCACACCTCCAAAGCCTTTTGGCTCAGCCAAACCCTACCCAAATATCCTCACAACTTCCCTAAAATTAATGTAGAGTCCATAATTTGATTAGAAAGCTAACCTAAAGAGCCCTTTTGATCAACTCAAAAGGGAACACTCAGAGAAGATGTAATAATTTCACAATCCTCTTTCATGTTATTTTCTTCTTTGAATTCCTATTTGTTTGTTGTTTCCATAAAAAAATAATAACTCCAGTACCACTACATACTGTTATGTTATTATAAATATGGTACACCATATTATTTATTCTACTCTTCCTATAAATGTCAATGTCACTATATGTGCGTACGTACGACTTACCATCTTCACGCCATGGTGTAGTTTTTTATTCAAAAGCATCATTATTTTGATGGGTATAATAATGAATATAAATGATATAAATAATAAACATAACTTGTTAATTATTTTTTATATATGATATACCATCCAATTATATATGATTTAACCATAAAAAGAATGATATTGTCACTCATGCGTACATACTATAGAGACCCATACTTGACGTACATAGACATTAAATTACTTTTGTCGAATACTTAATAAATGAAAAAAAAAACTGACGCCCAAGAGTATATTAGTTTAGTGTCTTTAGAAACTTGGAACATAATCTTCTAATCATGGTGAAATATATTCAACATCTCCCATAAAGATCTTCCCCTTTGGTTTTCTTACCTAAAAACTTTCTTTATATCAGGGGGAAATGAAAACATAAAAAGGGAGAGCTCAAATTATCAGTAAGGGTAAACATGGACAACTTCAAAAAACAATCCATAATCATTTTAATGTAAAAACATGAACATAAAACCTCAAAAAGCTTGATAAATGACATAAATATTGGCAGAACATAAGTCATAGACCATAAAGGAACATTAATCATTATAGAATAGCATGGGAATAAAACATGTAATTGTGGAAAACCATTAAGAACATGTTATGATTTCCATAGTATCCAAGGCATTGTTTCCAAGACCATTATAGTGGTCAATGTCCATTACTGAACAAGGTTTACTTGCCGTTCCAGCCCTGTATTACTGAAGCAGATTCACTTACCATTTCAGCCATGTCTATCTCATGAGATATAAATCATTATCCAATCCATTGGACATAGATATAGGTCCCACATATCTCATAATGATATCATTCTTACTTGTGCCACAAAATAAGCATAAATCATTCATCATAACAGAAATAATAAAATGGGTTTCATAAACATCATCCCATCATAACGTAATCCATATAAAAAATGGAAATCATTTCATAAGAAGAATCAAACCATGTAAATAATAGATAAATTATACTTGAAACATAATCATACTAAATAATTTCACCTTAGATGGAAAATAGTTTTGACAAACACTTAAAATGAATTCTTGAGGAAAATATCATTTCTTCTTCAAAATAATATTCTTTTCTCAAAATGACATACAATTTAAAAGATAATAATTTTGATGAAAATAATCATGAAATATTTTAGAGTAATATTTATGTAAATAAGGAGTTATGAAATCGTAAATATCCTTTCACACCGTTTAAGTTAAAAAACATTCTCCTCGTACTTTTAATGGAAAAGTCAAAAAGTACCACGTATGGTAAACAAAAGAAAGATTCCTTACATAACACAAATTAAAAGTCAAAGAGGGGGTAAACATGACTTTAAAAATTCATGTAATAATATAAAACACTTTATGTAAAACATTTTGGGGACATGGATGAAAAATATAACTACAGTAAATACTTACATATAAGCAATCTCAGATAAAAATGAGATTGAAAAATTATCCCTTACCTTATGTCCAATTTCTTCCATATGTGTCCGAGACTCCTGTATAGTGGAATTAGACATATTATTAAATTGTAAAAGAACCATAATAATATTTATGATATCATATATGATTCACTTAAGACTTTATATTACCTGTTCATTTGTTAATTCCATGTTAAAAAAACATTTTGGGTAAAATCGTTTCATTTATAAGTTGTGTTTTGACTTGTAATCATTCATATGATTACATAGATCAAGATTACATACTTATATAATGTAAGATATGATTTCTATAAAATATACATTCAGAATATACATGTATTTAATAGATCAATAAATGGAAAGAAATACACCGTTCATGGAGATGTTAGGCCGTGCGTACGCATTAACGCTGTTTTCGTTTCCTTATTAAATTGAATGAAATTAAGTAAATAAAACATATATGTACAAAAATCCAGTACCATTATTATGCCATATCTTTCTTGATTATTTATTTTATATACTTTATAATCATACTTGAATGGTTAATTATGGAAAATTAATCTCATGGCGTCATGGAGATGGTAATCCGTACGTACGCACGATCGATGGTATCATTCCCATAATTATTGAATGGAATTGAAGTGGATGATATAATTTATCCGAATCATTATGATGTTGAAAAAATCATATATAGTCATTATTTATACCATTATACCCATCCATGTAAGGTGTTTGTGGAAAAAACAGATTACACCACAACATGGAGATGGTATTTCGTACGTACGCACGCGTGGTGATTTCATTTTCTATAGGATGTATTGAAGGTGAAATTGGGTTGGTTCATATTTATAATAACATATCAGTATATGAGTGATACTGATGTTATTAATTTTTTATTAAATAATAAAATAAGATGAATTAGAAGAAGAAATAAACTTGAAGGAATCAGTAGAAGAGATTACCTCTTCCTCGATTCACCTCCTTTAAGCTTTCTCTTAAGGGATTAGAGTTGTTATTTTGAGAAGAAAAAAACCTCCAAAATGATACTAGGGATGTTGAGAAGAGTAATATGTGGGGTTTGTCCTAGGTTTAAGGCTCAAATATTTGTGAAGAGGAGATGGAGGAGGTGCCCTTTTATAAGGGAGAAGAGGGGAACCATTGGAAAAACTTAAAATATTTTTTTATAATAAATTAATATTCGGTTTATAATGGCTCAAAAGTGAATTATTTCAAGGATATGTCAGGGATTGGTCTAAATCCTATAAAAAAATAGGTTTTAGACAAGTTTAGGTTACCATTTCAACCTTATCATTTAGATTTAACTCTAAGTTAAATAATTTAACTTTTACAGTGTCTTCATGTATTCTTACACTATATGGTTAATAAAGATACTATAAACATCTAATAGAACCCCAATTGGTTCATTAATGTCATATATATTATTATATAAGTCTTTTTTTCTGAATCTTTGATTTTTAGGAATAGAATATCAATTAATAATATAATATTTGTTTTAAAAACTCTTTTATGTCAATTTTGACACTATTTGGTATTTTGTTTTTTCTAAATTCATAAAAGAATTATTACTTAGAAAACAATTCATCTAACCAACCCTAATAAGCTATATTAAACTAGAAAATTATTATAATTCCTAATGTGTCTCAAATTACATTAATTTAAGTGTTTATAATATGAATTATGTTAATATTTCATTAATAAGGTAATTACTACATCATCATTGTGTCATAAATAAATTAAATTATTTAAATTTTAAAAATAATAAATAAAATACAATTATGTGGGAAATATTTTTATATTTATAATGAATATTTATAATCTATTTTTTCTTATGTATAAACCTATATTAAAAATGTTTTGGTTTTTAATCATTGATTTTAACTATCTTAACTCTTCATTAAACAAAATAATAATAAATGTCCTAATCTAATCCAAGTGGAACTAAAGGGTCATATTATATTCCTAAGTTTTTTTGGTAGAATTACACTTATCCAATAGAATTAGGGCATGTTTTAGGGTAATAATAATATCATTTTACCCCTAATTACCATATTTACATTTTATAGTGGTAAATAAAAGTTAAAAGTCACTATTCTCTAAAAATTATTTTCATCTCGTTGAACCACAATTTACATTCTGATATCTACCATATCTATATCATTTTTTAAATTAAAATCATATATATGGTGAAATTATGTTTTATTTAAATTTTCAAATGCTCATAGGAGGTGGGTAAAAGACGGTAAAAAGATCAATAAAATTTCTATATATCTAAAATTATTATAAAATGACTCTAATGAATTAAATTGAACATATATAGGTATTATGTATCTATTTTGAACTAAAATAAATTTAAATAAAATAAATTATTATTTAAATAAAGAGTTGGTTTTAACCAATAACTCAGTGTTTTCACTATTCATAAAAAATTTAAAGTTTTTAGAAAAACACCAAAAATTCAACTCTGGTTAATTTAGATATTCCAAATCCAAAAATAAAGTCCATTTTGAAACATAAAATTTAAAAAATTTCAAATATTGGGTATTACTATTCATAACGGTTATTTTATATATAATTTTAATAATATATCATCGTTTAGTGAAACTCGGTATTGCATAAAACACACATTGTTGAGGAAGGTCACTCTTGCATGTAATGCAAGCCAAGTGAGGGTTGCGTGTAGGGAAAGCTTCCTTTGATGTTGAGTATAACATACTAAAAATATAGCTCAATTATAAATTGATCAAAATCTATACTTGGTGTTGTGTAAAATGAATTTTATTCGAAAGTACTTGAAATTCTGTGCATAACAAGCCAAGAATAGTGTTGCATAGACTGAAAGCTAATACGGTGTTGCGTATAGAGCAAGATAATCTTGGTGAAGCGTACAATGAAAGACATCAAATAGAATGAAATGAATATTTCTAAAATTATCTGGGTGTTACATTTTACCCCCCTTAAAATGAATTTCGCCCTCGAAATTCGTCAGGTTTATAAATGCTCATTTACATGAAAGTTTCTTTCATAGAAACCCACATCATAAAAAGGAACACTAACTAATAATTTTAAAAAGGAACGTTAGAAGCATAATGGATACCCAAATTAACTCATCACTGGGTTTCCCGAAAGGATAATATAGTTGAAAATATTGATATGGAAGAGAAATCTGACTATCATGATTGGATAAAGAGTGTTAGAGAACATGGCTATGAAAGAGCCAAAAATCTCAAAGCCCTAAATATGTGATGATATAAGGTACCATATGAATCATCTGATATGAGGGCACTAGGACAACATTTTTGGTTTTCAATATTATTTCAATAATGTTGAAGAATTTATGAAATAAAATAAATACTTACTTGATTTTGGTACAATCTCACTGTTGTTTGTTCCTTGAATAATTTCCACTTCATCTCTTAAAAAATGAAGTTGAATTTGTCTTCCGTGAAGTGTTTGTAGATAATGAGATATAATGATAGGTCATTCCATATATTTCAAACATAAGGGTAGCAAACGTTATATACATAAGTCCATCTTATGGTGAGATTAAACTTATATGGTTCCAAAAATGGACTTATACTTCATCTATCATACCTCTTAATAAAATAAAACTAGTTTCTACTAACCACGGACATCTTATTGGCCAGTGTTAGGCGATGAAGGCCTATCTCACATTGGTTGTGGGTTCGATTCCCACAACCTTGTCTGACGTGATGGGATGTTTCCCATCCTACAGGTTTTCCATTTTCTAAAACTACACTATTATAACATTCCAGAAATAATATCGAAAAAAGGTTCTATCCTAAAACAATATTATCTTATTTCCAACATAATCCATTTCAAACATGTATGCTTATCCAAAATACTTCTATCAAATCTCATAGTATGAAGAGAATGATTACTAGAGATGTCATCAACCAAGCATGTGGATACCATCATTTATCCCCCATATATCATAAGATATATCTTGTTGGTCACATTCCAAACATGTGAATACCTTAATCATGTATTCTCTTGAAAAATGAATACCCATTGAACATTAGTTAAAACATGAATGCTGTAAAATGTTAACTCTTTCCACATACCAAAATCCCAAAATTTATATATTCTCAATCCACGATATAACTGTGTCCTTATATCAGTCCTGAGCTCATTTATACTATCAAACATTTCATTTTCTCCTTATTCCTTCATTATATGCATATCATATGCTTTCCAAAAATATTTCAATCACTTTTTGTGGTTACCAGTTCCATATTCTTATGTAAAACCACAATAGACCAATACATAGATATTACAATATACCATAAAAGTACATAAACAACATTATTATTGAATACCAATACATAAAAAATTCAATCCATCCTCTTCAGTGATTTTCATGGAATAAGTCCTTCCTTGATTTAGAAGTAACCTCTTAGGTTAGGGCATTGCGTTGGGTAATGCCCATGTTCTCCATAGATAAGACACTGAACTTCCTAATAGTTTGTCACTCTATGACCCTTATCTCCACAAAAATAACATCTCCACCTCCATTTGATGTATTCATCAAGGATCTTCTTCCCTTATTTAGAAATCACAATCTAACTTTATCTATGCTCCTCACCATGTGAACTTGCATAAAAGTCCATCTTCCTCTTATTTAATGAATTAGGAATACCCCTAATGTTCACCTTGTTAATCATATATCTTGATGACTGATTTTACATAATCACAAAATCTTTCTTTCTGGGAATTATGAAATTTCGTTGCTCATAGTCACCAATTATTCCGTTGGATTCAATGTTGACCTAATTCATTCTGGTTCCCTCCGTTGACTAAAACCAAAAACCATGGTGTAGAAACAGTTAAAATAACAAGGAACCACATAATCATAAAAATTAACTTATGGGATTTCTAACTTATCACACATTCTTTAATCCATGACACCCTAGGTTCACCATGAGTTATCCATGACGATTAACATAATTATAGGACACTAACCTATTGTAATACCAAACCTTAGGGACATCCCTAGACATACCATATAAATATCTCTGGGATCTCACTAATGTTTTCCGATCCTAGTTTCCAATGCTTAACCAAACGTTCTCTATGATACCAACTATAGAGTCCCATACTTGACGTACATGGAAATTACAATAATTTTGCAGAATACTTAAAACATGAAAAATACAGACTCCCAAACACTGTATTAGTTTAGTGTCTTTGGAAACATGGAACATAATCTTCTAGTCATGGTGAAAGATCTTCAAAATCTTCAATAATGATCTTACCCTTTGGTTTTCTTACCAAAAACCATTCTTTATATAATGGGGAAATGAAAAAATAAAAAGGGTGAGCTCAAATTCTCAGTAAGGGTAAACATGGAGAACTTAGAAAAACAATCCATAAACATTTGAACATAAAAACATGAACATAAAACATAAAAATCTTGACAAATGACATAAATAATGGAAGTACATTAGTCATAGACCATAAAGTAACATTAATAATGATATAATATCATGGGAATAAAACATGTAATTGTGGAAAACCATTAATCACATGTTATGATTTCCATAGTAGACAAGGCATTGTTGCCAAGACCATTATAGTGGACAAATTCCATTACTGAACCGGGTTTACATGCTGTTCCAGCAATGTATTAATGAACCAGATTCACTTGTAGTTCCAGCAATGTATATCTCATGAGATATAAATAATTACCCAATTCATTGGAGAGAGAAATAGGTCCCACCCATCTCGTAATGAAATCATTCTTAGTTGTGCCAAAAAATAAACAGAAATCATTCATCATAACCCAAATAATAAAATGGGTTTCATAAACATCATCCCATCATAACATAATCTATATAAAAAATGGATATCATTTCATAAGAATAATTAAACCATATAAATAATATATACATTATACTTGAAACATAATCATACTAAATAATTTCATCTTAGGTGGAAAATAGTTTTGACAAACACTTGAAATGAATTCTTGAGGGAAATATCCTTGATTCTTCAAAATCATTTTCTTTTCTCAAAATGACCTAAAATTTAAAAGAAAATAATTTTACTTAAAATAATCATGAAATATTGTAGAGTAAGATATATTTAAATAAGACATTATGAAATCATAAAAATCCGTTCATTCTGTATAAGTTAAAAACATTATCCTTGTACTTTTAATGGAAAAGTTAAAAAGTACCACGTATGGTAAACAGAAGAAAGATTCCTTACACAACAAAAAGTAAAAGTCAAAGAGGGGTTAACATGACATTAAACATTTATGGATGAATATTAAACACTTTATGTAATACATTTTATAGACAAGGATGAAAAATATAACCGCAGTAAATACTTATGTATAAGCAATCTCGGATAAAAATGAGATTGCAAAATTATCCCATACCTTATGTCCAATTTCTTCCATAGGTGTTCGAGACTTTTGTATAGTGGGTTTAAACATATTATTCACTTGAAACAGAACCATAACATTATTTATGATATCATATATGATTCACTTTCGACATTATATTACCTGTTCATTTGTCAATTCCATGTTAAAGCAGTGTTTTGGGTAAAATCATTTAATTTATCATCTATGTTTTGACTTATAATCATTCATATGATTACTTAGATCATGATTAAGTACTTACAGAATGTAGAAAATATTTATATATATATATATTATATATTCAAAATATACATATATATAATAGATTGATAAATGGAAAGAAATACACCGTTTATGAAGACGGTTGGCCGTACGTACCGATGAACACTTTTTTTGTTTCCTTATTTAATTGAATGGAATTAAGTAAATGAAACATATATGTAAATAACTCCAGTATCATTATTATTTCATATATTTATTTATTATTTATTATATATACTTTATAATCATACTTGAATGGTTAATTATGGAGATTGAATCTCATCGCGTCGTGGAGACGGTAATCCGTACGTACACATGAGCAATGATACCATTCCTATAATTATTGAATGGAATTGAAGTGGATGATATAATTTATACGAATCATTATAATGTATTAATAATCATATATAGTTATTATTTCTACCATTATACCTATCCAAGTAAGGTGGTGGAGGAAAAACAGATTACACCACGGCGTGGAGACGGTATTCCGTATGTATGCACGCTTGGTGATTCGGTTTTCTGTAGGATGGATAGAAGGTGAAATGGGGTAGATTCATATTTATAATAACATATCCATATATTATTGATACTGATGTTTTTAATTTATTAAGAGAAAACAAATGAAGAGGAAGTAGAAGAAGAATGAAACTTGAAGGAATCGGTAGAAGATATTACCTCTTCCTCGACATACCTCTTTTAAACATCCTCTTATGGGACTAGAGTTGGTCTTTTGAGAAGACCAGATCCTCCATAATGTTACTAGGGAAGCTTAGAATAGTAATTTGAAGGTTTTGGACGATCTTGATGGATCAAATTTGTGTGAATAGGAGAGGGAGGAGGTTCTCTTTTATAAGGGAGGAGAGAGTACATTTGAAAAAACTTAAAATATTATTTTATAATAAATTCATATTGGGTTTATAATGGCTCCAAAGTGACTTATTTAGAAGCTAGGGTGGGGATGGGTCGAACTACACTCAAAAAATAGGTTTTAGACAAGTTTAGATTACTATTTTAACCTTATCATTTAGATTTAATTCTAAGTTAAATAATTTAACTTTTACAGTGTCTTCTTGTATTCTTACATTATATGGTTAATAAACTTACAATAAATTTCAATAGAACCTCTATAGGTTCATTAATGTCATATAAATTATTATATAAGTCTTTTGGACGAATATTAGATTTTTAGGAATAAAATATAAATTATTAATATAATAGTTTTTTTAAAAACTCATTTATGTCAATTTTGACACAATTTGGTATTTTGTTTTTTCTAAACCCATAAAAAAATTATTACTTCAAAAAAAATTCATATAACCAACCCTAATATGTTATAGTAACCTATAAAATTATTTAAATTTATAAAAAGTCTCAAATTACATTTATTTTAGTATTTATAATATCAATTATGTTAATATTTCATTAATAAGGTAATTAAAACATCATCATTGTGTCATATATAAATTAAATTATTTAATGTCTAAAAATCCTAAATAAAATAAAATTATGTAGGAAATCTTTGTTTATTTCAAATGATAATTTATATTCGAATTTATATTATGTATAACCCTATATTAAAATTTTTTAGTTATTAAACTATGATTTTAACTATTTTAACTCTTCATTAAATTAAATAATAATACATGTCCAAATCTAATCCAAGTGGACCTAAAGGGTAATATTTTGTTCCTAAGGTTGTTTTTGGTCGAATTACACTTATCAAATAGAATTAGGACATGTGTTGGGGTAATAATAAAATCTTTTTTACCCTTAATTAAACTATTTACTTTTAACCGTGGTAAATAAAAGTTAAAATTTACTATTCACCAAAAAAATATTTTCATATCATTGAAAAACATTTTACTTATTAATATCAGCCACATATCTTTTATTTTTGAAGTTAAACTCACAGAAGATGTAAAATTAAGTTTTATGTAAATTTACAAATGCTCATAAGAGGTGGGTAAAAGACGGTAAAAAGTTCAATAAAATTTTTATATATCTAAAATTATTATAAAATGACTCCAATGAATTACATTGATATTAGATAGGTATTATGTATCTATTTTGACATAAAATAAATTATTATTTAAATAAAAATTCGGTTTTAACCAATAACTCTGGGTTTTCCCTATTAATCAAAAATTGATAGTTTTCAGAAAAATACCAAAAAGGTCACCTGAGGCTAATTTCAATATTCCGAATCAAAAAATGAATCCCATTTTAAAAGATAAAATTTATAAAATTTCAAAAAGTGGGAATTAATGTTCATAACAACTAGTTTACAAAGTCTTTTAATAACGTATCATTGTTTATTGTAACTCGGTATTGAGTACAACACATGCTATTGAGGAAGGTCACTCTTATGTGTAATGCAAGTCAAGCCAGGGTTGTGTATAGGGACGAATTCATTTTGTTTTGCGTATAACATACTCAAAATATAGTTCAATTATACATTGATCAAAATCTATAATTGGTGTTGTGTAAAATGAATTTTATTTGAAAGAACCTGAAATTGTGTGCATCACAAGCCAATAATAGCGTTGAGTATACTAAAACATAATACGGTATTGTGTATAGCACAAGATAATCTTGGTGAAGCGTACAAAAAAAGGTATCAAAGAAATTAAAAACAATATTTCTCATAAAATCTTGGGGTGTTACATGTACGACTTACTGTCTCCACGAACGCGATGAGATTCATTCCCCATCATAATAATTGAAGAATAATTTTCATTTTATGATTAAAAATAATGATTAAGAAGTTAATATCATTTTGAATATGAATCAAATACATCCTACACATAAAAAACATGACTTACGTAACACAACATATATAGTAAAATGAATCAGTTAACAACCAAAACAATGATACTACTGAAATATCATTAACAAAGCAATATTTGAAGATCATATATGATATCAAATTTATATATTTGGTTTTGCATAATTTAATAAAAATTATTTCACCATTATACAGCTGGTTAACCTACCCTATACTATTTAAATGTACAAGGTAAGGGGTTTTCATCTCCCTTCTTATTCTTGTGAGATTCATGCTATATTTCCACTATTTACTTTTGTGCATTGTATGAACGTTCCATGATTGTATTATTTGTGTAATATAATTTTATTTATGGGTATTTGTATCTTCATTTTATGATACTTATTTCAAGGGGTTTTTGTTTCGTATGTTACTAAATCGGTAAGGGAATTTCAATTTTCAATTTCCACTCATTAGGATTCACACATACTTCATTGATTATTTTTCACCAAGATTATCTATGGAATCAGTATATATTATTTATGTAGTAATATCCACTCCCCTTTCTTTTAATATACCTTGGATACACATAATTACTCTATTGATAAATTCACATTCCATTTTTATGAACTTTTTAAGGGTAATCTTAACTCAATTATCCATTCATTGAGTTACAAATCCAAGTCATTGGTTTTGTTTTTAAAAGAATACATGTGAATGTAAAAAAATGGATTTACACTGATTATCCAATTATATTGAGTGTATTTATATTTTTCACAAATAATTATTTCATTGAGTTATCCTTAATATCAGGATACGGTCTTTATAAGGTATTTCGTCTCAATTTACATTTCTTTGAGAACTCTTAGTCGTTATGAACCAATATACTTTTATATGGTGTATATACTGTCCTTTGACATATTATATCATGAATACCTTTATTATCATGATATTATAATGTTTTTATTAATGTTATTTTTTAATTTCTTGTATTCAATCATCTCTTATTTGGTTAGAATCTATTTAACAAAAATATTTTTTTAAATGTTTTAAATATTTATTATTCAAAATATTTCTCATTAATTTCTGTGTTTTAAAAATGGGTTTAAGTATTTATTTTGATGCACATGCATGTTTTGAAATCAAAATTTCTTTTAAAATTTTCAATGTGGTATGGGACACTGTTTCAAAACTCTCTTTTAAATGTCTTCTTTGATAAATAGTGCGACATTTAATTGTTTGCAACTAAAAGGGGATATTTCTATCAAATTGTTTTAATGACTATTTTCATCTATATAAATATCCTTCAGTGTATTTTATTTTTTATGGAGGTTGATTTATTGTAATACAATCATCCATATTTTATTGAACGAGTTATGTTTAACTATGGATGTGCTATTTTTATGCCATTCATGGTTTGTGGTTAAAATATTGACATTTTGTATGCTAGTTTTAATACAAATGTTTAGATTATGTTGCAACCTTTTCATATGAGGAATACATTGGACATAGTAAGTGAGTAGTGGAGCCCACTATAGCTCCTCGATGCACTGGTAGGTCTCATGAGACAAACTAGTGTCTTGGCTCAAGGCCTTAACCAAATATTATTTGTATTCAAGGCACAAGACCATGACTATGTGATTATGAAGTATTTCATTATGCATTCCATCATTATGAAATTCGATATTTATATTACATGTGAATATTTTACTAGTAGAATATCCATGTAAATTAGTAAATGACATTTTTTTATTTATCGTTTCTCTATTATGCTGATGTTTATGTTTAAAAGACTTGCGTTATAGTCTTATACATTGACTTAAATTTTTATTCTTATTTATGACTGTTTCCAATATATTGTTATTCTTACTAAGCATATGAGCTCACCCATTTCTTGTGTTTTATTTATCCTAGGATGAGAAGAAGTATATTATGTTTAACTTGTATGAATATGCTAAGGGATGTAAGAGTGTTCAAAGGTGATATAACATTTTTTTTCATGATGTAATGTAAAACTTATGTATGTAAATAGTATTTCCAAGGCTACTAAATTAATCAGTCTTTCGGGACATGATTCCTTGTATCTTTCCAATGTTATGTAATAATGCACAAATTCGGGGAAACTGGGGTTAGGGTATTATAGTTGGTATCAGAGAAAGTTTAGTACAAACCTTGGATGATATATTTAGAAAAATCTCTTATTAGAATGAAATACCCTAAGATAGACATTGATGATTCGTATGGAAGAACATCCAAGGAATTTGGTAATGTAAATATTATGTGGGTCTTCCATGAAATACATCCTTGTCTAGATACAAGTAGGTAGAGGCCACTCTGGCACAAATGTACCTAGGAGTGAAAAATCCGACAAGGAGTTTCGGGCTTGACCCCGGCTAACCAACATGCCTCACAACACTCTTGGTTACGACACTCCTAGGGGATATGCTAATGATAATTCAAATTTCCTTTACAAACCAATTTGAAGGATTTTAATATTTGATGAGAGTAAATAACCTTGGAGAATCATAAGGTGTTTTAGATTGAAAATAATGTGTTACGATATTATCTAAATGATTTTATGACTCACACTATGCTTTCTTGTGTTAGTCAATGGTTAGATTCCAAGGAAGTCATAGTAACATTCAACATGATGTACAAGGTGGTCATAGTGGTGGAAATGAGAAATGAAATGGAATTTTGAAAGGTGTAAAAGATATCGTGTTCATTTCAAATCAGTTTTCAAAAAAATATATTCAACAACATATATATTAACAAACTCTTGGAATCAACAATGAAGAGAATGGAGGTGGATGATAAGAGCTCCAACAGTGGAGACCATGGAGAAAATAAAGCTAAATTTCCATCATATAAGAAATATGAAAGGAAAAACCTAGGAAACTGTCTCAATAGAACAAATAATTGATTTATGTGTTGGAAAAAAAGACATAATGTAATGAATTTCTGAGAAAAAAATGAAGTGTACTATGTAAGAAAATAAAAATAATCCCAGGAATCCATTTACAACCATTTTTTGTAAATGTAGGGGACCTGGGTATTACCCAAGTGAATGCCTTATCTTATAGGATAACCTCTTGGTTAAGGAAGAAACTATGTGGAAATAAATGGATGAAGAAATATTTAAAAGTAATAGTACTCTTTGTTGATGATATTATTTTGGAATACTTTTCTCTTTTTTGTATAACCCTATAGTTTGTTATATGGAAATTATATTTTAGACAGAATTATCTTCTCAATTGTTTATATAGTTATAAATAACCATTTGGGTTTATATGATTCTTGAATTTGATGCAATTACAAATTGTTAAATTTTGGGATGAAAATGCGAGGTATGATATAACATTTTTGGTGAAATAATTTCATGGTTATTTTGAGGAATTTATCTCATTTTGGGAATGTTATAATATATAGTTTTTGAAAAAGGACAAAATGCAGATCGTGTGACAAGCCGTCGTGTCGGACAAAGCTGTGGTAATCGAACCCACAACCAGAGTGCGATTGGGATTTTTCACCTACCACAGGACTACGTTAAGTCCCTGGTTAGTGTGACTAATTATTTTTAGTTAAATTATTTTATTGATCAATAATATGTTGATTTTGGATCTAATGTCATATCAAATGGATATCCTTAGTATAGGAAATTGTATTTGTGATTAAGTGATAAATGTTATTTTGGAACACGTTCGCTCTATTGAGAACCCTATATGCCTAAATAAAATATAATAATATTGGATTTCATTTGAAGGGTAATGATGGATTTTAATCTTTGTTTTTTATGGATTTATAGAAATTTGGGTTATTTATGGAAATAATTAACCTATCATAGAGAATATATGATTAGGTTAATTACTTTTATGTATGTGACTTTAAGAGTAGTCGATGTTATTTGGAGATACAATTTAACGTGGAAGACTACATAATCATATTCTTCTATGTTTTGGGTTTCAATATTAGTTTGGTTTATACAGAAGTATTTTAAGGGCAATTGTTTATTAAATGGTATTTATTGAACTTTGGGTATTGTTTGTTTAATTTATGAAATTATGATTAATATTTCTTTCTCTAAAGGATTATCCTTTTTGGGGATCATCTGATCTTGTACTAACCATTTTGGTTCTGGTTAGTCTCTAAAGGCAAGAGAAATATATAGTTTTTCTTTTGTGGATCATGTGATTCTATAGAAGTTGATTCTAGCTTTTCATGTGTGACCAAGTCATCTTAAATAACCATTGTTTAAAGAAAAGATGAGTTTATGGTTGATATTTATTAAAGGATGAAACTCTACTTAGAAAGTATGTATATGTCTTTATTTTCTTAAACAATATCATAAATAAATTCCAAAAACTTATGAAATGGAACATAAAACAAAAAACGTTGTCTATTTAGTTTTCCAACTGAAAAACTAATGACCGTTTCTCACATCAAAAGTTTTTGGTTTATTTCTTGTAAATTTTCTCTTGATCATGTTTTATCTCACTCTCCATTAGAACATGACACTTATTTTATCTTATATATCCATTTTTTCATACATGAAATCCTAGTATTGGTTATCTCGGGTGACCATTGTACTTCTCTTTATTTCTTTTAAAGTGATAGTTTTATTGACTCTTTTTACGATGTGGGACTTTCAATGATGTTCCCATGCCTAATTTTTAAAATTCAAGGATGAAATTTCCGAAATTTGGGAATAATGTAACACCCCAAGATTTCATAGTAAGTTATTTTCTTTAATGGAATTCATTTCTTGCGTTCAACGCAACACTGAGTTCGAGTGCATCACGACTTACCAAACCAGCCGTCAAAAAGAAGATATGAAAAGTATTTAATGAATTTGGAATTTTATATACTCTATATAATTTTGGAATCTATATTATGTGTTTCTTAGATATAATATATAAACAAATTTATTTTTTCATGTAGAAGAATTATTTTTCAAAAAATACAATTTTAACACCTTTTAATGGAAATACCTTTTTAAAACCAATATTTGACAATTTTATATATTAAATGTAATGAAATTAAATTCTTTTTTAGAATCAAGACATAAAAATATATTTTCGATAAATTTTTGGTACTTTTCCGATAACATTCATATTTTGATGAATAGTGAAAAATACTAAATTATAATTGAAAAAACTTTTTTTATTCGAAAAAATTTATAGTGTAAAATTATGATTTTGAATGGTTTGGAAGTGTAATAAGATTATATTTTTATCATTTAATACAATTTATGTCATTATATGTAATTTCACATTTAAAATTGACATAAACACATGGCAATTTTTTGATAGTTTTTATTTCTTAAAAACCCACATTTTGTTTTTGAAAACAGGAATTAATTTTAAATTAATTAATCTTAATTCTATGTTTTTTAATTTTTTCAAATAGAGTTCATTCTTTAATTTGTAATATAGAAATTATCATAGGGTGAATTTTTTGTATTTTTTTCAAAACATTCAATTTTTTATGAATAGTGAAAAACACTATGTTGTTGTTTAGAAACTGTATTTTTATTTAAATATTTACTTATTTTATTTATTTATGTCAATATAGATAAATAATACCTATATTAGTCCAATTTTATTCATTGGAGTCATTTTTATAATAAAAATAGATTTATATAATTTTATTGAACTTTTTACCGTCTTTTACCCACCATCTAGGTGCATTTGCAAATTTTCATAAAACATAATTTTACCGCCTCTCTGAGTTGAATTTAAAAAATCTGAGACACACGGTTGAAATCAGTAAGTAAAATGTGGTTCAATATGATAAAAATAATAATGATGAATAGTAACTTTTGACTTTTATTTTCCACGATTAAAATAAAATAGGGTAATTAAATGTAAAAATGATATTATAGTTACCCTAACACATGTAATAATTCTATTAGATACATACAGTAAAAACAACCTTAGAAATAAAATATGATCCTTTTGGTCCACTTGGATTAGATTAAGACATTTATCATTATTTTATTTAAAGAAGAGTTAAAAAGAATTAAATTCAATGTTTAATAAAAAACCATTTTTAATATAAGGTTATACATAATATAAAATCTAATATATATATTAATTAAAAAGATATAACGATTTCCTACATAATGATATTTTATTTTTAATTTGTAGACATTAAATAATTAAATATATTTATCACACAATGATGATGTAGTAATTACCTTATTAATGAAATATTAAAATAATTGATATTATAAATATCCCAATAATTTTAATTAGAGACTTTTGATGAATTAAACTAATTTTAAAGGTTACTATGACTTATTAGGGTTGATTAAATAATTTTTTTTGAAGCAATCATACTTTTATAATTTTCACAAAAACTAAATACTAAATAATTTCAAAATTGACATAAATGAGTTTTTAAAACAAATACCATATCATTGGTTGATATAATATTCCTAAAAATATAAGGTTCAACCAAAAGACATCAATAATATTATATATATCATTAATGAACCAATTTAGGTTCTCTTGGAAGTTTATTGTAATTCTATTAACAATATAGTTTATGAATACAAGAAGACACGATAAAAGATAAACTATTTAACTAATAGTTAAATATAAAAGATAAGGTTAATATGGAGACCTAAACATGTATAAAACCTATTAGTTGAGAGGATTGCGACCCGTAACCACATTATCTTCTAAATAAATCAATTTTGAACCATTATAAATCGAAAATGGTTTATAATAAAGTAATATTTCATGGTATTACAGAAGTGACCCTCACCTCTCTTATAAAAGGGTACTTCCCCTTCTCTCAAAATCACAACTCCAAAGACATTTTGATCAGAAAAAACCTACCCAAATATCCTCCCAAATTACCTCTAATCAACCTAGAGTCCTTACATTAATCGTAAAACCAACCTAAGGATCCCTTTCGATCAACTGAAAAAGAAAACACCCGAAGAAGAGGTAATAACTTCACCACCCTCTTGCAAGTTCTTTTCTTCTTCCACATACCCTTTCTTTGTTGTTTCCATACCAAAATAATACCTCCATTACCACCTACATGCTGTTATGTTATTATAAATATGATACAACCATATTATTTATTCTACCCATCTTATAGAAGAGAATGTCACCATACGTGAGTTCGTACGGCTTACCGTCTCCAAGTCGTGGTGTAGTTTGTTATTCAAAAACATCATTATTTGGATGGGTATAATAACGATTATAACTGATTTAAATAATATATATAACATTTTAATGATTCCTTATATATGATATATCATCCAATTATATATTATTTCACCATCAAAAGAATGATATTGTCACTCGTGCGTACGTACGACTTACGATCCCCACTAAGGCGATGAGATTAATTCCCCATCGTAATCACTCAAGAATAACTGCTATTTTATTATTAAAAATAATTTTTGAGAACTTAATATCATTTTGGATATGAATCAAATTTATCATATACATAACAAATATGACTTACATAACAAAACATATATAGGAAAATGAGTTAGTTAACAACCAAAACAATGATGCTACTGAAATATCATTAACAAAGAAAAATTATAAGATCATATATGATATCATATTTATTTATTTGGTTCTTGCATAATTAACAACAATGATTTTAACATTATAATGGATCTTAAACTACCCTATACTATGGAAAAGTAAAAGGTAAGGGGTTTTCATCTCACTTCTTATTCCCGTGAGATTAATGCTATATTGCCACTATTTTCTTTTGTGTGGTGTATGTACTACCCATGACTATATTATTTGTGTAATATAATTTAATTTATGGGTATTTAAATCTTCATTTTATGATACTTATTTCATGGGGTGTATGTTTCTTAAGTTACAAAATTGGTAAGGTAATATCAAATTTCAATTTCCACTCATCGGGCTTTACACATACTTAATTAATTATTTTACTCCAAGATTATGCATGAAATCACTATTTATTATTTATGTATTACTACCCACTCCCCTTTATGTTTATATAACTTTGATACACATAATCAATCTATTGATAAATACACATTATATTGATATGATTTTTTAAGGGTAATCTTAACTCAATTTCCATTCATTGAGTTAAACATCCAAGTCATTAGTTTTGTTTTTACAAGAATATGTGTGAATGTAACCTGATTGATTTACACTGAATATCTATTTATATTGAGTGTATTTATATTTTTCACACATAATTATTTAATTGAGTCATCCTTAATCAAAGGACACAGTATTCATAAGGTGTTTCGTCTCAATTTACATTCCTTTGAGTCCTCTTTACCAGTATGCACCAATTAACATTAATATGGTGTATATGCTATAATTTGACACAATATATTATGAATCCCTTTATTATAATGATATTATAATGTTTTGATTAATTTTCTTCCTCAATTACTTGAATTCCAGCATCTCTTATTCGGTTATGACCTCTTTAACTGAAATATTGTTTTAAATGTTTTCAATATTTATTCTTCTAAATCATTCTCATTAATGTACATGTTTTAAAAATGGTTTTAAGTATTTATTTATATGGACATGAGTGTTTTGAAATCAGAATTCCTTTTAAAAGTTTCAAAGTGGTATGGTACACTTTGATTCAAAAATCACTTTTAAACGACTTCTTTGATAAATAGTGTGACATTTAAATTTTTTCAAGAAAAAGTGGATATTTCTCTCAAATAGTTTTACTGACTATTTTCATCTATGTAAATATCCTTCAGAGTATTTTTTTTCTTGATTGAGGTTTATTTATTATAATACAATCATCCATATTTCATTGAATGCGTTATTTTTGACAATGGATGTTCTATTTTTATGCCATTCATGGTTTGTGGTTAAAATATTGACATTTAGTATACTATTTTTAATACAAACGTTTAGATTATGTTTCAACATTTTCATATGAGAAAATAATTAGATTGAGTATGTGATGGTTGGAGCCCACATTAGATCCCCTATGCATAGGTAGGTATCCTGAGACAAACTAGTGTATTGGCACAAGGCGTTGACCAAATCTTATTTGTAGTCTTGGAACAAGGCCTTGACTATGTGGTTATGAAGTTTGGAATTATGCATTCCATCATTATGAAATTGGATATTGATATTACATGTTATTATTTGACTTGTATAATATCAATGGTAATAAGTAAATGCTATTATTTGATTTAACTTTTCCATATCATGCTGATGTTTACGTTTAAAAGGCTTTTGTTCTGGTCTTAGAAATTGCCTTTCATGTTTATTCTTATTTATGACAGTTTATGATATATTGGTATCCTTACTGAGAATCTAATCTCACCCCTTTGTTATGTTTTTTTGATCAGGATGAAAAGAGGTATATTATGTTTAACCTACAAGAATAGGCCAAGGGTTATAAGAGTGTTCATAGGGGACACAATTTTTTTTATGATGTAATGTAAAACTTATATATGTATCTAGTACTTCCAAGGCTACTAAAATGATCAGTCATTCAGGACATGACTCTGTATATCATTCCAATGTTATGTAATAATGCACCGATTCTAGTTAACTAGGGTCGGGGCGTTACATCCAGTATCACATCTGAGTCGAAACCTATTATTTGAAATCAGACCAAATAAATTATATTCACTTATAACTTGAATCAAAATTCCATGTAAACCCTCTAATAACTGTTCCCTTCATCCAAAATCATACAGACATTGGGTCATTCCTCAATAACACATTCTTCATCCAATACTATACGTAATGCCTATATATAGTCATCCTGATCATACCTGAGCACTAACAATACCATCAATAAATACATATTCCCCAATAACTATAACAATACCCTCATCACCCACTAAATTTTCAAAAATATCAAGGGTCACAACCTCAAATAACTAATGGTTCACAACCCACACTATATCCTACCTTATAATGCTCCTTGAGTTCCACTTCAAATGTTCCATGATCAAATACATGTAACCCCTTCTGAGCTACTCTCATCTATAGAACACCTTTCAAACTGAACATCCATAATAATATAGTTCAAAACCTATACATAGGTTTCCCATACCATGAAACTAGGTTTAACATCGATGTATCCTCTACCATAGAGTGAAATTTTCTATTTCATTACAGCTCATAGGAAACCATTACTACAACATTTCATAAAGAAAATTAGTCATTGTCTAGCTCATAACTTCTTACCAATATAAAATTTTACAATGACATGTGTATCCTATACATGATACCTTGATCTCACCCAAAATAAATGCTTTTATGACCTTGTTCGATACAATTACATAACTGGAATCACATTCAATGACTAAAATCCCATAGTATATAGGATCACAAACAAAAATCACTAACCATGCACTATGTAACGCCAATCAAATATCCAAAAACATTTTTGGTGCTTCCCTTCAATATTATCATTTCACCTATTCCATGGTCTATCACATAATATCATTCCTATCAATGTCATCTCAATTTCACTAGTTTTCATCCACACTCTACCATAATATCACTTAGAAATGAATATAAAATCAATAGGATTAGACACTCGACCAACCCTTCCCTCTAAACCCATCATTCATAACAAAATAACTAAAGAATAAGGTTCTTCCGTCATAAAAAATCCATGGAATACATCTTCTTATAATTTATATGGTATAACCCACTTTTTAGTGATCAAAATAAAATACATGTACTTATGTTTTCCATATTCACAATATCTAAGGAATCACTATTATTTTATCCCATATTCAGTGGACATCCAATGAACCAACCCTATACCAATGCATATATCAATGCTTCCCATGTTTGGTTAACTAATAATCCTAGGAAAACCCATCCCATGTGCTACACTCAAATATTACCACTCATATCATTCGTAGAACTTGGCTCTCATACCATGAGTTGTTTCGAAAAACAATAGTCTCTCTTTTCTAATCTAATAAACCATACTCCACTAGGTCTCAACTCATGGGATACACCTATCAGTTGTAATACCAATATAACATGTACACTCATATTAAAACACCCCAACAGGGTTTTTTACACATAATTAGTCATATTCCAAACCCACTTCACCTCTAGGCCATTGATTCTCATTAGGAACCCATATACACTTTTATCCCTTAAGAATCTAAAATCTCAGACTGATCCTCATCGATCCTCTACACATGAATGTCACCCCATTGAAAATCATGATCCCATCTATTAGTATATAAACATATAATGATATATATCTACCAAAATATATGTCTTGAACCACAAATTCTAATGTGTAGGTTATTTATAATTTTATTACAAATTAATATAAGAAAATAAGTTGTTATTATAATATTAAATAAATGGTCAAATTTATTTTCTAAAACTATTATAAATAAAAAATTAACCCATAATGGATTCATCACTAAGACACCCACTAACTTACTGACATATTACAGTCCTCTATTCATCAGATACACCAAGGAACTACATGGTTGTCACCATCAAACATATCTTAATGGATCTACTAAACATTTATCAGAAGAAACATTATCATGGTGGTCTACTTGTTTATAATTTCACCAAAAAAATATATGTTAAAAACCAATTAGGATTGCATTTAAATTTTAAAATTTTCCCACTATCATTAGATAAATCACACAATAGATGTAATATTTCATGTCAATCATATATACCAAATATAATGTTTGAATGCTGGTCTCTGGATAATGAACTAAAAGTTGAAACTAATAACTATCCTCTTTACAATAGGGAAATATCTGAAATTGAATAACACATAAATCTTAAATATTAAAACATATGTGTTTCATGTAACGAGAGAATTTTACAATCATAACAACAAAATCCAAGAAATTCATTACCATATTCTTGGTAATATAGACTTCCCATCAGAAAACTTGTTCCTGATAAACAAGATTGAGGTTTATCACGAGCCCCAACACATCCCTATGTCTCCTATATACCATCTCACAAGATATTAATATATAAAAAAACATTAATAAATTCAATGAAATATGTAACATAATCTTTGAAACAATTTTTTAAAATACACACCTCAATCTATTATGATCAATGAACAAACTATATTGTTACAAGACTGGCGTAATACATCCCCATATATCATAAGATGTAAAATATTAGTGGGGATAGATAGTAGTACCATGGGATGAATATAACCCAATATCAGTTTGTGTAATAATAGGAAAATAAAACTACCATCATACAGAAAAAATAAACATCAGAGTATATGGAAGAAACAAACATATCTATCAATATCAAATTTAATGTGTAATAATACAATCATACTGACCCGTTGTATACAAACTAAAAAAACATATAAAAATAAATTAATAATAATAATACATAATGATTTAATATAATACCCATTCCTTACCGCATCTTGAACTCTAATCCTATCCATCTTATCAGATCTAATACAACCACTCTAGGTCTCTACCCAACCTAAAACCTATAATTAGGGAAGTCTTTTTGGGATCCCAAGTGTCATGGATTCTTAAGTAGTGTATGTGTAAAACTCAATAGAGAATATACACCATGAAACCATATATAACCAATAAATGTAGTGTTCCTATTTAAAATTATTAGAATAAATAAATAAAATTTTTACACATACATTTATAACCATTATCAATCTTAATGTTATACCATAGAAACTATATTTACTCAGAACTCTTTTTCCAAGTGAAAAAGTTTCTTATATTAGGTCACATAATCTTGCCAACCAATATAAGAAGAATACTCCAATACCCAAGAGATGATCCTTGATGTTCCATATTAAATATTATAAAGTGATTCTCTAGGGGTCGATCCTCAGTGATCTAATAATATGATAAGGTTTCATCATCGAACATTGAGTTATATATTGGGTAGTCCACAGTTTTCAAGAACCATGTTGATCACTAGGAGGTAATCTAGGTGATCAAAATTCGTCAATAACAATTTAAAACACCATTAGTTAATACTTATCATTCCAATTGTATTAGATTTTATCATTGAACCCATGGTGGAATCTCCCCAAGTGGTCCTAAAGTATTAGGCATCCACATCAATCCCAAGGGGTATAACCCTTATAATTCAAATGTATTAGGCTCAAAGGATAGATCTAAAAATATCATAGAAGTAATCTCATGTATGTTTACAAAACTTGAGGGATAATACTTCCTCTCAAAAAATATCATCGTGTCTTGAAATATACCATTTCCCATCTCAAATCACAAGGTTATCCTCTCAAATTCATGGAAAAATAATCATAGATTTAACAAAATAAATTATTGATTTTCATCCTAGCATAACACCTGAAATCATCACTACCGAATTCCATACCAATCCTCTCACTAGTGTTAAAATGTTCTTAGATAACCCACTGACATTTCATAGGTCACATCAATCATAGTCACAACTCATGGTTTCCATTATCTCGTACTCATCTCTCAAGTCAACAATCATCACTCAATGAAAATACATCCCTTCATCCTATCATGGTGTTCATATGAAATTATTAGACTTTTAAGGAAATAATCAATGAAATTAATACCAACAGTTTGAAACATACAAAATTTAACCTAAATACATCTCTCGATCAATCAAACACTTGTACTAGACATCAATCTTAACTATGCCTATCCACCTAGGTAATAATGTCTCAGATAGGGAGAACCACTTTCCCTACGGACCTCTAAACTAGCTTAAAGGTTATAACACATATCATGGGTTTCACATGGTCAACCCATATTCCATCCATATCTACTCATCACTAACCTATACCTAAAGGCCTTTAAGAGATCATACTAATAGGGCCACAACATTACATTACTCAAATTTAATAAACCCCCAATATAGGATTTCAGGGTCGGAAATAATAAATATTCATTATCAATTAATTTTCAAATATAATTCTTGGAAAGTATAAAAATTACAAAGGAAATATTTGGAATTAAAAAATTGTAAATTTCAAATAAATAAATCAAATTTTAAATTAAAAATTTATTAATATTAATCTACTTAACCCCACTTGGCTGTGATAATTCATGTGAAATGAAAATATAAATAAATTGATTCAATTAAAATAAGTGAATATACAATATACCACCAACCAAAATTTAAGCCATTGCATTTGAATCAAAACCCAACAAATATTTTTTGGGATTGTCCTAGTCCAAATGACCACCACCCATCATAACAAGGCCCTATCTCAAACAAAAAATCAAAAACAATTAATTATAACAATTAATAATTAACTACAAAATATTACATAAATATGAATAAAATCATAATACTCACCTATCATATTTTTCGAACCCATACTATGAATGATGTGGCAATGTCTATTCATGATGCACCCCCAATCCTTAGAATCAAAAATTCCCCAATATTTAACCCAATTCTGTAGACAAACAATTAAATTTTTATATAAAACCCTTGAAAATAATAATGAAATTTTACATTCAATAAAGAAATTCATGATGATATGAAAATAGAGTACCATGATCTTATTTACATAGGATGACCAAAATCCCCTTTGATTTCACTCGATTCTACAATTCTCTAGTGTAATCATTAGGAAATCATAAAATAGAATCAACCAATGTTAATGGAGATGAGGAAAAGAAACATGGAATGATGTAGGGGGAGTTAAATACCTATAATTCCATTGAAGCACACATAAAACTACTACAAATAAAGGTTTAAAGAGATAAGGGTTGGTCTGGTAGAACACCTCTCTATATGAGATTACCTATTTGAGAAGAAAGGAAGTTGAACCTCCTTTATAAATTTTTAAAAAAATTGGCACACCATTCCACAATGTGATCATGGTGTTCACATAATTAATCTTCATGTTCTTCCAATTTTTCTATTTTATATCCCACTTTCATGCCATTTAATCCTATAATACAGCAAAAGAAATCCTTTCCAAATGTGAAATCCCCTTTCGCACTAGGAAAAGAATATTGCTAAACATTTATAAAACTAGAGCCCTAATACCACTCTTTTTATTGTCAACCAAACCATAAGTAAATCCACTAAACCTTAAGCCATGTCTATAAACAGCATTGTATAAATTTAATATGTTCATTACTCAAATTTGAGTCCTGATTCTTTGAAAAAAACCATTCAAAAATCCAAAATTAAAATACCCTATAGAATTCACACACTAAAATATCATGGGGTTATAAAACCAAATGGCTCATGACATCCAAAATCATCCTCTACCAGATCCACCACTTTAGACACTTCCTTGTAAATAATTAAATAACAACTAAAATTGAAAAAACCTAAAATAAATTAAAATGTTCAAAGTGGACTTGGCATCACCCTCATTTATACCCATCATTACCCTAACTCTATTTTCACACAATGGTGTTGGAAATTAAAATATAAATAACACTTATTATATCCCTTAGGTTAAAAATTTTATGAGAAATATTGCACCCTAGACTTAAACACCCTGATCTAGTGTTAAGAACACTCTTTACATTTTATATGTGACACCAACTATGACAACCCCTATATAAAGAACACTTATTTATTTGATAAAAAATAGGGGTTTCACATTCAAAAATTCCCATTATCTTTTAGGTTTATAATTTTCAATAATTATATTATTCATTTCATAAAAAAGTGAACAAATTCACAAAGTGTATAATTTTTCCAATAAATAGGTTCATATATTTACACACATGATTCATTAAATATGATTTTTCTGATATACCTATGTATCTATCAGGTTTTGGTCATGATCAAACATACCCATTTATGTTTTCAAAAATTTCATTAGAATGAATTTTTTCTTCAAGGTTTATTAATTTAGTAATTAACTACCTCACATCATAAAACATAATTCAAATAGCGAAGGCTCACTTAGGATTTCAGTTCAGGTCGTAGAATGTTTTAACGAGGAGTAGTGATGGTGGTTTTTTTATAAATATATTTATTATCATGAATAATATTTTATAACATCAATAAATTGAGGAGTATTTTATAGTTTCTAGAATAAATATTTACATTTCATGACATGTTAATGACAATCATGAACAAGGTTAAAAAACTAATAAAACCTTCATTAATTATGGGACAAGAAGCCATAAATGATTTCTTATTTTCCTTTAACAAAACAAATATATTTGAAAAAGAATAATATAATTTATGAGGATATAATAAGAAGTCACTTGAATCTTTTATGGATCTCTTGATTTCCTACTAATATTTCTAATTGAATAGACACTGAATTGTAGGTAATCTGAATTTATTCTCAAATGGACAATTACCTCAACACAATGTATCAATGGCTCTTGTAATTTTATTTCAATTACTCTTCCCGAATTATATTAATTTTTATAATATGTTACTTAGAGGATTAGAATGGGATTTTTCAATGAAAATCATTTTTTTCTCATCACCTTTTCAAACGGGTTATCACTATCATAAAATTGAGGAATGGGTTAATTGTCTCCCTTCATGGTTCTTGTCTGTGATCACAATAAATAATTATGGGAAAAAATTATTGATCATTACTAGGATCATGAGATTAATAATATTGAAATCTCAGCTTATTAATTGGATAAACAGTGGATTAGAATGAACTATTTTTTAACTTCTTAAAAAATTATGTTCTAGACCCCATTTACTTTATTCATTGAATTATTAATCTTTTATAAAACTTATTGAATAATTTCAATTCCATAATCTTCTATTATTATCAATAACTTTATAAACTTTGACATCATGTTTATAACTAGGATCCAATTTATTATTTATCTATCAATCAATGTCATTAGTTTAATTGATTTTTTTTATTTCTGACATTATTAAAATTTTAAATTACCATTTCTTTCTTCCTTAATTTATAAAAGTGAATTAAACCACATATTACAATTATTTTTCGAATAGTAGTTTTTATACATGGTATTATTTATCTTATATTAAAAATATCTTACTTTTCAATTGTTTTTAAAAAAAAATTCATTTTTAAATATTGATCGATTTTAAAGTAAAATCTTTTTATAATGAAATCTAATTACTATTCCCATGAACCTATTTTGTATGAAAATTGTTATTATTATTGGAATACTCATATTTCAATCATTCTTGGTTTTATTATTTACCCTTATTTTAGAATCATAATGCATGAATATGTTCATACAGAAGAATCTGAAGGAAAGTTGATTTTGATGATGTTAAAAACATTGATGCTAAAATAAAATATATGAACTCTTAATTTTTTTCTTGATATAAATTTATTTAATCATGTTTCTATTTTAAAAATTATTTATGAAATGTGGAAACTTCCAGATGTCAGACATGAAGGAACAAATAAAGATAGAGACACTTAATTTAATGTGTATAGTAAATATTTTGAAATATTTTATATGCATCAAAATGAACCTATCAGTAGTGTGTTTACATATTTTAATAAAATTGGTCTAAATTCGCTTGGTGATGATTTATTTGTAGAAACCCTAGTGGAAAAGATACATTGGAACCTACCAAGAAGCAAGGTATAAAATGTCATAACTATACATGAATAAAAGGATGTTAAGAAAATAGTCATCAAATAAGTCATCAGAACCCTAATGAATTGTGAAATAACTAAAAAGATACAAAATGATAAAGAATAAATTGAAACAAAATACATAAAAGAAATAATTTATTTGAAAGAAACTAATTATGATTAATCTATATGTAATTTTTAATACAAATATCAACTCACCATGAACATGAACGTTTTCTTAAAGAAGAATCAATTTTCTAATAGAACCAAGAAGGTTAATCAAAAGGTAGACTCATAAGTGACCTTATATGAATGAAAAAAACTAAACATCATAATAGAGTGAAACATATAGAAAAGAATATAAAACAATTGAAACAAGGTAAGAAGTCTTTTGAAGTCGCTACCTAGAGTATAGAAAATGACTACATTGTAATGACCCATAAATTTCAAGGAAATTTTTTTTCTTAATTTTCATTGGAATTCTACGAGTGCGTAGTTCTTTACGGCGCCTTATTCCGAGGCCCGGTGTGCCCAGAATAATTATCCTATGTTTTTCTTGGGTACGTTCAGCGAAGGAATGAGCGGGTTTTTCAAACTTTTGATCCGGTACTGTGAATTGAAATCAGAGGGCACCGATGATACCGCAGTGCCGGTAATTGCTTAGGAACACCTTTCCCGAAGGTGCGTTTTCTTGGGAGGAATTGTTAAAAAATGTGAAGAATAAAAACATAGTTGTTTTACAATTATATTTTTATTATACCTCTAGTGGTTTAAGTTTTAATGGAATGGAAGTTGTGAGGAAGTTGGGGTGGGGCCCACACGAGCCCCCACCTCTTTCAATTTCCCAAACACCGCATTAAACCACCCTCTAGAAATTAATTTTTTAACTCATCCACTCTTCCACATTAATGCACGCCAATTAAATGCCTAATTAATTTGACAATACAAGTTAATTAATTTGGTGAATTCAAATTGACTTTTGGAAAATTTTGGCATGAGTAATAAAATAAGGCAATGCTTATTTTATTATTGTGGATTTGTTGTCTGAAATACGGGGAGAGAATAACCAAAGTCTCGAAGAACATCTTCTTCCTCATAGAAAAACATGAAGAACACTGAAATTCCTTTCAATATTCTTTCTGCGTCAAAGAAAAGGGGACACTACATCCTTCATCGGGCGTGCATCGACGACGTATACGGAGCCTCGTTCAGTGACACTGTCTTTTGCGACACTTTTTTTCCGCGAAGATCATCGTTCGACAACTCCTTGAGGTAGGGGTTTGATTTTATGTTCGTGAATATTTTTTTGGCATCCATCGTTAATCCTTTATCCGCTTGTTATCAATTTAACGGGAGGGGGTAGGACCGCATGAACACGGCTGACCCTCCTCCCCCTTTTTGTTGTATTCATTGTGGCTCGAACGAAGGTGGCATGGTGCCGATGAACCGCGCGGGAACGAGAAGAGCTGCGGAGGTGGTGCACGACATTGTCGTTCCGCGCTGAAGAACTCGAGGGAATGCCTTGGCTGAAGCGGGCCGTGACGGAGGGGTGCGGCGCCGATGCGCCGCACCGGTCGAAGAAGGGTCGTGGCCTAAGGCCGCAGCGGTCACCAACAGGGGGCGGCCATACTCCCCGGCCACTGGAGCACCAAGAGCCACGACCCTTTGGCCGTGGCGGAAAACCTGGAGGCGGCCAGATATACCGGCCACCAGTGCTTCAGAAGGGCGGGACCTCGGGGTCCTGTGACAGTAGTCACCAGCAGGCGGCGGCAGGGCACGGCCGACCGCCGGAGCATCAGGAGGCGGGGCCCGTCAAGGGTCCCGCAACGGTTCACAAGGCCGGCCAAACGGTCGGCCAAACGGCTGGCCGTTTTTCAAGAAAACTGGGGGGGCATAACCCCCTGGTTCAATTAAGGCGAACCCCAATGGGTCTGCCATTCCGTAAAAAGGGGGCGGCGCTCCCCCCTTGTGCCCGCTCGGCCACGTGCCGAGCTACGGTCAACCGCGCCCGACCGGGGCACCTGCGCCGGCTGGGCCGGACCCCCGCACTGGGCCAGGCCGCGCCCTAACGTGCCGGACCTTGACCCGGGTCGGGTCGACCCGGTTCTGGCCGACCCAGGGGGTTTTGGGGCAGGTCTGTCCGGGCCCAAACCCCCCTAAAAATGAACAGATTCGTTCAAACATCCGTAACATGGGCTATGGACCACCGATCGACGCACCATCAGTTGAGATGTGATCCTTGAATCGAGACGGTCGTTTCAGTATATTACACTCAATGTTTTGAAGAACTTTGTGTATGGGCGGGTTGGTTCGAACACGAAACCAACTGGGCCATCAACTTGAGCTCTGGATGTCCGATTGATGAGCCGTCAACTTTGTTGGATTCCTCATAGTGAGACTATTCTTTTGGCTTACTTTTCATGAAGTTTGGACGTAGTTGGAGTATGGCCAGATTGAATTTGACTTAAAAACCAACTAGGACCCTAGGATGAAAATGCCAATAACTCCCAGACCGGGCGTCCGATTGACGCGCCGTCTGTCGCGTTGAGTTCCTTTTGATGAGACGGAACATTGGGATACATAAAATCCGAAATTCATGTCAGTTTATTTATCGACCCCCCTTGGCACGTGGAGTGGACCCTACCAGAATCAAGCATGCCATGTGCAGGAACCCTAGAGATGGATGCGACTGTGACGACGATAACTATTGTACTGGATCCTCTGTGGGTTCGACTATTGTACTGGGATCTTTAGTGGGTTTGATGAGGATGACTACGGTACTAGGATCCTCCTTGGATTCGATGAGCACGACTATCGTACTGGGATCCTCCATGGGTTCGACGAGAATGACTACCGTATTGGGATCCTCCGTGGGTTCGATGAGGATGACTACTGTAATGGGATCATCTGTGGGTTCAACGAGGGCGAATACTATACATGGATACTCCGTGGGTTCAGCAGCAACAACTACTAAACCTGGATCCAAAGTGGGTTTGGCAGAGGAGATGATTCATAGGTTACATCTGATCATCTTCACCCCTCTTCGTGAGTAGTATACTTGTGTGAGATGAGTCTGGATTTTCAATCATCATCTTTGATGTGATTGACTTGCTTTCCTATGTGGATTGGGTCTTACTTTCCGGTGTGGATTAAGTTTTCCTATCCTGAGTTGACTGGATTGTACTTGATCTCGTGAGTTGTAGCTAAACTAGATTTGATGACTTAGGTATATTTATGGGCATATACCTAAGTAGTGTTGGATGATATTTCGTGATTGTATATTTCTTTTTGGTTTATCCTTTTCGGATTCCGGGAGACCTTCGAGGGTCTCGGGGTCCCTACTGAGTATCGTATACTCACCCCGGCATGGGCTTCACCCTCACTACATTATGTTGGTTGCAGACGACGGACATCACTAGTCGTGGTTGAGGCTTGAAGAGCTGGATTGTCCCCGTAGGAGGATCTCACAATGAGTCGGTGCCCAGAGGTGGGTATCAAGTCGAGTCGGTACCCGGAGGAGACGGATGGACCCAGAGTGCTAAGGAAAAGATAAGTACCTACCCTTCGGGTAGGAAGACGGAGGACGATCCAGGAGCGGCATGTCACCTTTCCATTATTGTCCTTGAGTTGTACTTTACTTCCAGTTATACTACACCTTTAGTTGGGTTTGTATTCTTGCCCATTTACTTTTCATCACTTACTTCTATTTTCAGTTTACTTTGTGTTTACTTCATATTACGTACTCTGTGGTGTTTGTTTGCTTTATAAAGGCAACACCTTCCCTATTATCGGGATTTACGCATTTGGTGCTAGTCGCCAACCCCTGGCCTATGGGAGGTGGGCTTTGGGTAGTCACGACACGGGCCCCGAGGATGGGTCGTGACATACATTGACTCGAATTCCCCCAACAACTTCAACTAACTCAATTAATAAGTGCGTTACATGACATATTGATATGGTTTTTCAAGTTAATACCCCTGTTACTATTTAAACCACTTCCCTCCTATTCTCCAAATTCCTCAACTTTCTATTCTTCTTATTCACCATAAATCATTGTATATATGAAGTCTTAAAATATTATTGTGAATAACTCAAAAATTATTTTATTCAAATCTATAATTTATATAAATAAATTTATAAGAAATACAGACATTTTCTTATTGAAAATGAACATATTAACTTATCAAATGATATTATCTTTATGGGAATTTGTTTTATCCGTGATAGTTAAGAATCTATCAGATATCAAGAAACTTGAAAATACCATTAAATACATATAAAGTTTTCTCGGAAAATTCACTAAAGATGAATATAATTGAAAGAAGATTTTGGAAAATATGAGACAAATAAATGAATGGGTTGGTCTAGGTTCCTAAAATAATTCTCAAACCTCTAAAAATCCAGTGAAAATAACTTTTATTAATTATGTATCATAAGAAATGTTTTATAATTATTATAAAAAAATTTTAAAATTAAACTATGATTTTGATTTAAATAATATGTGATATGGGAGAAAAAGTTCAAAATAAATTTCTTAAAAAATTTCAAAATGAATATCCCTTGTTCAAAAATCTGGATTCCAAAATCATTCTTGGATAATATTAGCAGAACCAAGTTCATTTTCAAAAAAATATCTTCCGAATAGAACATAAGAAGCACTATAGTACCTATATAGTAGTTTCTCATGTCACATGTGTAGAGAAATTCTAATTAGTTAATATTGATAAACTATAATGAGGTAATATAAATTTATATAATAACTGTAAGGGTAATATAATTAGTGAAGGCACTGTTGATATTTATAACACAATTCATACTAAAAAAAGTTATTTTTGAAATTCTTGAAACAAAATTTTCAAATCATTAATCAATTTTGTGATAGTGTTTTAAAAATTTAATTCAAATGTTATTTTTTACAAAGTATTTTGTTGGAAAAGGAAAACATTTCTTCTCCACATATCAATATCAAAATGTTCATTTAATTAATTTAAAATCTTCCTCTATGTAAAAGAAAATCTTAAGTGTACAACTAAGTGAGTCACGGATTTGGCATAGAAAACTTAGTCACTATAGACTACACTTTCTTGTGAAACTCATTAGTTACCAACAAATATGAGACATTCCAAATTTTCATTTCAAATATGACATGAATTAGGAATTAAAACAACATGGTAAAAACAATATCCCCTTTAAATATATAAAAAAAAATTATTATAAAAAATCCATTGAATTAATACGTCTTATTTTATTGATACCTTATAAAATTAAATTTATATAAGGAAAACCAAGTAAATTATTTATTGATGAAAAAATGAAAATAATCACCTGGGATTACATATTATCTCATAAATTTGAATAATTAAAATAAACTGTTAGAATTTTTAAAAAGATTGAAAATAATTATTTTTCAAAATTATTTAAATTAAAAGTTATCATGATAAATAATTTTACAACGATTAATCTAAGGATTTAGTTTCTTATAAAGGATATAAAAAATATTTTTCTACCTTCTAACCCATCAAAAAAATAGGGAAGTAGAGATATGAAATAGAACTATCCAATAAATTCAATAATTATTTTAAATGTATACAATTTATCAAAATAATTTTTTAGCAGAAGATATGATTATGACATGATTTATCATTAATCTCTTTATCATAAATTTTTTTCACAAAAATACACCTTATTAACTTTGGGAAAATAAAAATCTAAAAGTGGTCTTTCAAATACTGTTTCTATGAATTTTTTTTACACACTAGAGAAAATCCTTGAAAGTTATAATTAAAATATGACGAAGGTATCTTTAATAATTACACAAACTCAAGAAAGGAATAAAAAGAATTTATCAAATTGAAAAATGTTGGATAATCAGTGAATTTTTTATTAAAATGTTCCAAAATATCTTTATCAAAATGATTTGTAAAATGATTTTTTAAATGAAACTGTTCAAACTATAGAAGTGGGGGATAAAATATAATATCCTCAAAATTAATTAACTAATGAGTTTAAAAAAATATAAATAATTTTACCTTGAAAATAAAATTTGCGGTTTTTATGTGGGAACCCATACTATAAGATCCATCATAAATGAGGAAAAACATCATGGATTTGTCTCTCACATAAAACCCCAAAACCTTAATAATTCCCATAATGATGTAGATTTGTGTTATTTATATGTAAGAGGATCTTAATAAATTAAAAAAATATGGAATCTAATGTAAAAAACTAATGATCATCTAATCAGATATTGTGAATGGGTTTTTAGGAAAAAGATTTATGAGCTTGGTAATATCGCTAGAAATAAATCCCATTATTCTATAAAGGATAAAATCATTAATAAACTATTAACTATGTGAAAAAATTGCACCTACCACTCAGTTAGAATATATTATAATCCTATTGTTATTAAACTCCCATATTAATTTCAAACTCTTCCAAATGGCTATCAAAATCGCCATTTAAATGATTTTATTAATGAAAATATTTTGGGGGAACAACCACCTAGTATTTAATATAGCATTTTGTTTATTTTTTTTCAAAACATATAAACATATTGATGGTTTAAAATAGGACCCTAGAGATTGGTAGTAATTTTTATTAAATTTTTTATTTTTTTTAAATGGTAAAATCCGATTCAACTCCTTTTAAAAAACACTTATGATGTGATATGTTACTTTTTTAAATTTACAATGATGTTTTGATTTTCATCTCTACCATTTAATCTATTATTTTTTAGTTCTTTTATTTAATAAATAAATAATTTAAGAAGAGTTTTATAGTTGAACACATATTTATTCTAAGTATTAAAATTTATCCAAAAAATGAAGGTACTTTTGTAATGGAATGAAAATAAAACAATTAACCATGAGAATGATTTTGAATAGAACATGATATCTAAATTAGTACTATGATTTTTACAATTTATATGATTACCTTAGATAAATATGGTGAGTCAGTTGGTAATGTGATTTATAGAAGTATTATAGGCATTATACTTTATCTCATAATAACCCATTCTGATATCGTGTTTAGTGTTTCTCAGTGTGATCATTTCCAATCAAATCCAATGTAATCTCATATCACATATATCAAAATAATTTCTATTTATTAAAAATATACTAAAATTATTAGTCTACTATACCAAAAAAGAACTTATTTTTAATTATTTATATTTTCAAACACTGAGTTTAGAAGATTCCTACTTGATAAGAAATGTACAGGTGGGACTTTACACCTATTTTGAAAATCAAATGTCTCATAGAGTAGTGATATGAAGAACTATATTTCTCTTTCTACAAATGAAGTGGAATATGCTAATTGAAGTTTTTGTGGCCAAATAATATGGATGAATAACACTCTGTTAGACTTTGGGGATATATATAACCATGATCCAATTTATAGTGACATAACTAGAACCATTAATATTTCTAAAAATAATATACCACACTCTCACACTAAACATGTTGTCTCTAAAAATATTTTTCATCAGATTCCACTTCCAAAAAGGTGATATCTTAATAGAATTTGTCATAAAGCATATCAAATCATAGATATTTTAAAAAACCCTGTTCCTATTGACTATTACAATTTTATTAAAGGGTAATTCGGAATGTTTTTCTTATGATTATTTCAATTTGATCTTATATAACATGAATAATATTTTAAATTTATTCACTTTTTAATTTGTTTTCTCCTTCTTCTTAAAATCAGGATAATATTGATTTTCTTTTCTATTATTTTTTAAATCTTTCATCTAGGAACCTATTTTCTATCATGTGAATTCATTTTATGAGGATCATTTCCTTCTTTTGCTTACAATTTTCTATAATAGACGTTGTTTTTGAAATTACTATTTAAACATGGATAATGTTTTCTATTATTTTAAATAAACAAAATAATATTTTCTAAAACAAGTGTGTTTTAGTATATCATAATTTTTTTTTATTTTCAAAAAAATATTATTTTTAAAGACTTATATGACCATATAGATATATGCCATATTATTTTGGAATGTTCATTATTATTTCTCTTAAAAGATTATTAGTGACTATAAATTTTTTTCTATATATACTTTTATTCATAAAAATGATTTTGAAGTTGTATTTGATAAAATATTTATTAGAGGACACATTAAATTCATGTTATTCACATTTAAAATAATCATTAATTCCTTTTCAATGAAGGAATAATTATTTATTGAAAAAAACCCCACCGTGGGAAATGTAATTTAATTAAAAATGATCGTATTAATATTTCTTGATTATCTCCCCACATTTTTTCTCTTCTTCATTCTCATTTTCTAGATTTCCCTTTATATTATTTCTTTTATACTTTTCTTTTTTCATAATATTATTTGTTTCTCCCTTTATTTTTTATAATTATCTAATTCTATTTAAAACTCTTGTTAATAAGTGTTTTGGATTTTTTTTTCAAAATTTATTTATTACTTTTACATCACTATTATTTCTATATTTTTCTTTATTTAATTCCTAATATACGTAAAAATATCATTTTGAAATCTATCATGAGTTTTTATTTAAAAATTTACTTCATTATTTATCATTCCTATACTTGGTTCTATTTTTGATAATCATAAATTGGGATACAATCCTAAAATTTATCTTTTATTTTCTTATTCTTTATGAAAAACATTGTTTAAAAAAATGGAGATGTTTTTAACTCTAAAAGAGGAAGGTATTTTTAATTTTATTATTTTCTATTAGTTAATTATATTGTGAAGGGGGAGTTATTGAAATTAATGTTAATGGTTTTTCTCTTCTTGATATATGGATTATATCATTAATTTATATTCTTTAATAGCTTACATACATTGAAATATTGAATTAATTTTTTTTATCTTTTAATATAAATTTAAATTTATTATATCTTGTTATATTATGTGTTTTTTATCATAAAAAATAATATATTTTTGTACCTCTCTATCTTTCATGGTTTTTTCGTGATTACAAATAGTTTTTTATGTTTTTAAATGTTTCATTAGAGTTAATTTTAGATCCCAGATTTATTCTTTCCTTAAATAACAAACTCACAACATAATGCCTATTTAATATCATAAAGGTTCACCAGTTGTTTTTGTTCATGATGAAGATTATACTTACATGGATTAGTTATAGTGTTTTTATTTCATAACTATCATTAAAATCATAAATTATCTTTCACACAATGAATACATCAATAATGATTTTAGAGTTTCTAGTATGATTATTTTTGCATCATAGATTGTCATTTTACTCAGGGGAAAAGGTCATTTAGAAAATCAAAAAGATCATTTATTTTGGTTCAAAAAGACCAATATGCAGTAGTCATTCGATTTAATGACCCAAAGATAATTCCAGAAGATTACTAAAGTTTTAATGTCTATAAAATGAGGACATTAAAGTCTTGTAGTTAAATCCTTATTACCAATAATTTTATATAATAAAATCAATGCTGAATCATTAGAAATATCAAAGTCCTCTCAAGAATCCAATTATATCTTCTCAATATCTTAGTGTTTATTATATTTTTTTTCCAATCCATCATACAAAATTATATTCATACTTATTATAGATTAGGGATCCTCTTTTAAAAAAAATTTCAGCAAGAAATCATTTTTATTATCATCACCCTCTCCAATGAGTTTCCACTACTAAAAAAGGGATGTGGAGTTTTTTGGATACCAATGAATCTTTAGAGGGTGTTCAAAACACATAATTATGATGGATATGTTTCTTTATTTCTGCTATGATTAGGGGTTTAATAATAATGACCTCTCATGTCGTGGGTAGGAGATATAGATTCTCATCGTTTTTTATTTTCCATGTCCTTATTAAAGTATGTTCTATCTCTCATTTACCTTACATAATGCATAATTTTAAATAGATGCATGTTCTTACTTATATTTAATTTTATATTTTTCTACTATGATCAATAGATTAATTAATTATTATATTAAAATTATAATTTGGATCAAAATTTTCATTTTTTTAAAAAATTATTTCATCATTTTAATATGATATATAATTTAACATTCATTAAATTTGAAATTACCTTTTCCATCAGCTTTAATTTTTAAAAGGCAATTCGCCCCCACCTATTTGCATTATTCTAGGACCATCATTTGCTTCTTTTTTGACGAGTTAGTATAACCAAAATATTGAACTTGATATGGTTATTACAAATAATTTTATCTTATGATTTTGTTTGAAAACATGGAATGAGAAAATGATGCTCAATAATTGAAATTAATATAAACAAAAACTATTAATCTATTAAAAAAATAATAAAACCAATGACCATGCTTAACCTCTTTCACAATAAACATTTCAGAACATAATTAAAAAATATCCACATGATAAAATATATATTTTTATAAATAAAATATTTGAAACCTTATATAAATAATTTGGAAGCCATAAAGTCATCATGATGAACATGAGAAATCATGAAAACATTTCATTGAAAAAACCCTTTCATCTTTAGATATTTATAAACCGTCTTTACCTCATAACATCAAATTATTTAAATAAAACCATTTCTAAGAATAAAATAGATAAATTGGTTTATCATATTCATAACACATGTTCACTATTGTTTAACCCATTTTTGAATAAATAGTTTCCAGTTTATTCCAAAGGATTAACCTACCGATTTATGTCCCTTAATTTTCTTCTTTGAAGAATAAATAATTACCCAATGCATTAGAGAGGTATATCGGGCTCACCCATAATAAGGAGCTATATCAAGATCATCTTTCATCGTCTATAATTCAAAAGTATGATATCATGAAGTAGAAATTTATTATTTCTAGTTTTTTGTCATAAAACCCATGTAATACTCCTTCGATACCATATGAAAAAACACAATCCATTTTTACATAAAAATAAAGTGAATTATCCCCTTCTTTTAAAAAAAATTGAAAATTAAAAACCACAAAATAATGGGGAGTACATATACATTAAAAAACCTTGAAAATTTTTATATTTATAATGATAATAAAAAAATTACATGATTTATGAAAGACAAGTTCATTCCTTATATAACAAAAAATATTATTTTCACACATATTATAAATAAAGTCAAAAAGTTGTTCAAAAAAAGTATAAGGGAATACATATAATCATTTTCAGATAAATTAAAAGTTGTTATAAAAATAAATTTAATAGTTAATTAAATGTACATAATAACGTGATTTTTTTTGAGAATATGGACTTGGAATAGAAAGAGTTTAAAAAATATAAAAGAATGTTGTAAAGGAAAATACCATACTATAAGTCCCGTATAAATTTAAATATTCCATCACTCATGAATAATAAAATTGTATAAGTTATTTAAATTCCTATTTTTTTATTTAAGTGTCATTATTTATTTCATTTCATGTATTACCATTTTTTTAGTTACTAAATTAGTTATGTTTCCTTCAAACTTTTATAGGTAATCTGGACTTTGATTTTTGAAATAGAATTTATAGGTTGACCATGCTCCAGGGTCCAAGGAATCATTATCAGTTTCATGTAATAAATATTAAATTTATGAATTAAATAATATTTTCAAATCAACTATGTAATGTTTAAATGAATAATTAAACACATTGTTTCATGGAGGTGGTTTTATGCACGCAAAAAAACTAACATTTCCATTTTTCTATAGGGTGGAAAATAGATAACATATATAATATTTTTTTAATTGAATCATTAATATGTTAGAACTAACATATTTATTCATTATTTTCCTCCTGATGACCATCCATGTGAGTGTTTATTTAAAAACAATCATAGCTCTTCATCAAGGTGGTAATCCACACATAAACATAGGCGACATTATCATTTTCCAACAGATGGGAAGGTAAAAAGGTAAGTAATATAACATCATTTAAGACTAGTAATTATTTAATTAATAATTATATATATATATTCATTTTATACATCAATTTAACCATCCATATGAGGTGGTGATGAAAAACGAAACACATCAATTCATGGAGGTAGTATTTTAAATGCACACACAACTGAAGTTTTAATTTCCCATAGGAAGTAAATGAAGTATCAGATAGTTTTTACCTTAACAAAATAAAACATTAGTATACTGGATATACTTATTTAATTTTTCTAAAATGGTTATAATATATTTAAAGTGTAGAATATGAATAAATAAACTTGAAAGAGTTTAGTTAGAACTTATAATCATTTTTTTAAACATTAATCCCAATGGAATGGGTATTTTGAGCATAACATAACCTCTATGAAATGCATAGGAGAGCTACGGAGGGATTTTGGTCGATTTTTCATAATCTCGAGTGATTAATTTTTTTGATAATTTCAGAACTGGATGTTCCCTTTTATAACTAAAGAGATTGAAAATTTTGTAAATAATTAAAACTTTTAGACATAAAATATTTTTTCGTAAATAAAATGTCACAAAACTCATCATTTAAAATGATAATGTGAGTGAGGTAAAAACTATACTAAAATAATTATATTTAATGTACTATTTTATGTTTTCTTGAATCCTTATCATTTAATTTCAACTAATCAGACCCATTTTTTCCCAGACTGAGGTAAAATTGTTTTTACTGGGTAAGCAATTCAGTAAAACAAAAACAAAAGTAAATTTACTACAATATTTTCAAAATATGACTCAAAAAAATGAATCCATTTTATCATATTTAATTTAAAATGTCGAAGAAAAAAACATTAATATAAGTGTGAAAAACAGATGGAAAACGTTTTTTTAGAAAAACCCATTCTTTTAACAAAGAAATATTTTAAAACTAAAATTTTGAAATAAATTATTTATAATGAATTTAAAATGATTATAATTAAAAATATAAATATGAATGAAATTTTACAATTTCAAAACCAAATAACATATTTTAACACCATTATTAAATGCAAAGATCCAAAAATAGTTTTTAATTTGAATATATGATAACTTATGTTCCAAAGGGTAGATCATGGGTTTCCAAATTCAAAATAATGATTTTTAAATGATTAATATTAATCCATAAATACCTATTTGGTAAATATAATTATTTTATGAATTCTCAATTCATGCTTACATCATGATTATGTCACTAAGGATACAATGTTTGTAAAGACATTATTTTTCAATGTTCACTAAAAACATTATTTCAAAATATCTAATAATTAACTCTAATATAATAGTGATTTGAAAATGTAAAAAATAACTTAAATTTATCAAATAATTTTTATATAACTATTAAAAAATATTTTTAATATTTTCACAAAACACATGTATAAAAACCATTTTTTGGAAAAAATGTATTTTCAAAATATAATATGAATTTATTCTCATTGACTACCAACTAAAAAGTATTAGACCATATATAATTTATTTTATTGAATTTATTATCAATAAATTATATTAAAAAATAAATATATTGTTTTTATTTTAATTTATTAAGAAAATAATCCATTATGCACTTTAAAATTGTTTTGTAAACAATATCTGTTTTTACCATCAAAGGATTTCATATAAATTTTTAATAAATGATTATGATTATCCATTATTTTAAACATATAACCAACTCAATTAATTTAATAATATAAATAATATAATTTTAATTTCTAAATAAAACATGTAAAATATGATGAAATCCTACTCTTGTTGAAAAAATGCCCCTTTTAAACACTAATTTTTCCAAACCATATGTGATTTAATTTATAGTATTAAAAATGAGTATTTATTTCTGAGGAATTAATCAATAAATTTTTATTAGGAAAAAATTTATAAATATATTTCATAATGTTTTTACTCCAATTAATACCCACAAATCCATTGACTATATTATAGCAGTCATATTTAAATAATAATATTTCTAGACTATATTATTTTTTATTTAAGATCAGTTTGTGTTTGGTAAAAATTATCAAACATGTATTCATTAAAAGTAATATAAGATCAAATATTATGTTTTTACAATATCCCCAATAATGGAATTATGTCTTCACAATTTTTTTCATGTCCATTGAAAATGGTCCAAAAATATTCCAAAAAAAATTCCAAGATGTGGAAGATAAATATTCATAAGTGGTATGAAATATAGATTATATTTACTTATAACAATTACTTCAATTTGTATGATTAAATTATGTAACCTATTGTTTCCTAATTACTTATTGAACAAGAATTTAACATGGTGAGACTCATACATGTGAATCAGATTCATAAAAAATACCTATATATAAAAATAAGATTTTTCATATAAGAATCAAAATATTTTTCTTCCTCATACTTGAGTTGATGAATTATTCTACCATAAAGAGAGAGAATAATTAAAAATATAACTACTTTAATTCATTCCATAACATTAGTGTAATTCAATCATTTTTTTCTGCTATAGAATTTTAACCTCATCTTCAACAAATATTAAAAATGATAAATATCCATAATGATTTTTTCATTCCTAAACAAATAAAATTAAAATTTAATCGATCATAAGATCTAAAAACAGTTGGCCATATATTTCTCAATTTTTAATTTATTAACCAAAATCAAAATTTGTTATCACAATTTAGGATAATATCCAATATAAATAAATATTCTTATAAATAAATACTGAATTAGTTTCTAAATTATTAATAATAAAACCCAAATTTCAACATAAATAATTCATTAGATAAATAAAATTAAAACCCCTTAAAATATTTTAGAAAAAAATTTGAATCCTAATTATTAGAGTTATTTTATTATATATTATTCTAGTTTCACATTAATTTTATCTCTAAATAAAATCAATCACTTATAATTTCACAGAACTAAAATATATATGTCATAATCATATAATCTCAAAAATATAATAATCCTTTCCAAAATAAAATCATTTATTATTCCAAAAGGTAACTCAATATTTCTCCATAAAATTAAAGTATATTATAGAAAAAACAATTTTGTTTACTTTAGTCATGTAATGTTCCAAAAAATATATTGAACTTCTTCAAAAGTAAAATTTACCACCTAATCATAAAATAAATTTTGTAATTCCTTGGTTATATATATGATAAACCATGTGATCTCAATATGTAATATCCCATTATCCTAATTAAACAAAATTACCCTGACATAAAAGTTAATATTACCCTAAAGGTTATCATTATCTTATAACTTTTATCCCGAAAATAACAATACATTTTTCTAATAAATCACATTATAATAGTAAGATTTATATATACCACAATCATATATTAAATCAAAATAAATTTCTCCCAAAAGATTATTAATCACTTTTTAAAATATCCACATATGACCTCAAAAGAGTATATATAATTTTTAACATAGGATCATTCCTAAATATTTTTAAACCATAAATAAAATACCACTACCTCATACAAATATTTGAGGATACTTTATCCATACTTTATAAACTTGTATCCATTATTTTTCATCTTATTCATTAACACATACATCCTACAATAAAAAATATAAATTGTGTCATCATATTCCTCAATATCAATTTAATGTTTCCTTCAAAAATAAAAAAATATATTTAAATAATTCGTACCTTTTATATGTTATTTATAGTTTATTAACATTCAACAATAAATATTATAAATTTGATAAACATTTATTTTCATGATCTTAATGATTCCCTTCATGAGATTTACAATTAAGAAATTAATTTTAAAAATTTATATACCACCCAAATTTGAATAATTTTCTTATTCATTTATAATATTTCTCTTGGGGATTACTGACACATTTTTATCATGTATGATGTTGAATATTTTAATCATAATGATCTTTATCACCTGAACATCCATGAAACTATAATTTTCTCTTATTTAGTTCATTATAAAACTCACATAGATTTATGTTGTTTATCTTTGCTCTATATGGATTATTCGTAAAACTCCTAATAGTTTTCTCTCATAATAATATATTGTATAGTTTATCATTCAAAAAACCACCCCAAATCCATTACATTCATTATTTAATTGGTTCGTACTGGATAAATAAACTTAAAAAAACATAAATATTTTGTGTGATTATATAAAGTTAAATCATAATAAAAAATTTCATGAGGAGTGTAGATAGTAAGATATCCCTAAATATGTTTTCTTCTACTAAAATCTTTCTATTAATTTGAATGTAACTACAATTATCAATATCATGCTATCCTTTGAGGTTATATATGAATTTTAACTTATGATCCCAAACCAAAATATTAACCCTTAACCATTTATAAATATTTTAAATTATATTTTCCAAAAAGTATTTTAACCTATAATGTTATTTAAAACATTTATATGATACCAAATTTAAATCATCGGACTTGAACACCCAGATCTGGTTCTAAAAACAAACTCTTTACAAATTTATTTTGATTCCAACTATGAAAACCTGTATAAAAACCCCATAATTAGTAGTTAAAGAACAAGGGATTAAATTTACCATATTTTAAGGATATTTTAGGTTATAATTTTTATAAAATGATAAAATAAATTACATAAAAAATTGGATATTTCTTAAAAGGGTACTTTTTTCCACAAAAAAGCCTCTTATATTTAAACACATACATCATTTAACCATTTTTTTTCTTTTTTTATGATGAGTATGTATAGTGTAATTGTTGATCATGATTTAGTTTCTATAAAGATATATAACCTAGGATTTGTTTTTTTTCAAATGTGGGATGAGAACAAAATATCAATAAGGGATATAAAAATAAGAGAACCCCATTAAAAAAATGAAAATCACGAAAGCCTACAAAAATGGTTAAAATTTTTTTGAAATATTTTTTTTTCAAACAAAAATAAACATATCCGAATTAGAAAACAAAACAACTCTCAGATAAAACATTTGAAACCCATTATGATGGATAGGAAAACAAGGAAGGTATCATGTGAAATATGAGAAATCATGAAAATAATTCTATTAACAATTAACTTTATTTAAAATTTTATATACTTGCTTTACCACATGAAATGAAAATATTTTGCTGAAAACACATTTAAAGAATAAAATTTGTATCTCTGAGAATCATAATTATAATCCATGTTTTCACATGTTTAATATGTGTCAAAATAATTGTTTCCCAATTAATTACAAAGGAGTAACCTACCTGGTTATACATCTCATTTATATCCATCAAATACGAAATAATTTCCTAATGCATTGGTTATCTATATTTGTCTTACCCATCATCATGAGAAATATAAACATATAAAAATATCATATGTAATTCCAAATTATTGAATCATGAATGAAACATTTATATTCATACATTTACTATCAAAATACACATGAAAATAATTTAAACTATACAAAAACAAATTTAAACTCAGAAATAAAAATGAGGATAAATATCCTTTAGTTTTAAACAATTTTAAAACTAAAATTCCTAGAAGAATATTAATAGTGTTACAAACCAACCCAACTCAAACCATAGTCACATGACATGTCCCTCCACAAGGCCTAAAGTACACCCTCAATTTCCAGGGGATGTAAATTAGAACCAGGGTATTATATAAATAAATGTGGGAATTATTTCCTGTTAACATATATATGATAAGACAGAAATAATCATAGTATAATAAAGATATCAAAAAATATATCATATGCAAAAAAAACTGAACCATAAAGGTGACATACAAAATTTGGATAACAATTTATATACAAATAACTCAAATAAAGTAATAATAGTGTCTAAATAAACATGTGGGGCCATCTCTCCATGACCGTATATCAACATAATCTTAATAACCACGATAGAAACACGGTCTTAGAGAGACGTAATCCACATAAAAATCTTCCATTTTCCTATATAATGGAAACTAAAATCTAGAAAAACCAAAAGTCAAAATTACATTGTGATAAGTAAATCTCAGTAGTATACCAGCAATTAATATCTAGTATGTCTACCATCATGAGTTATTAAGCTATTGTATAAAATAGAACTCCAAATTGTTTTAAAAGAAATCATTTTCATATATAAATTAATATTTTAGTTTTCTTTTCCAAAACATTCGAAATTCAAAAAAATAATGAAATATAGAATAAAATATATCTATACTTAATAAGAAGAAGATTAAATCAGGTTTCAATAATACATTTAAATATTATATAGGAAAATAAGAATATAAAAAAAACCCATACCTAATGTATCCAAAAAAAGAAAAGGTAAATCCGTGATATTATTTTATCCAAAACCATGAAACTCAAAGAACTACTAGTCGATATAAGTGAATACTATATTATGGGAGCCTTGGTCCCCCATAATGTTTTCCCACTTGAAACTAATACATAAAAAGATCCTAAATAGTGATAGTTTACTCCTCTTGGGATCGTATATATTTCAATTTCCATCATACCACATGGTTTCACAACATGTTACATAATATCACTACATTTAATTAAAAAAGCTATAATTGAAAACAATTCAATATTGATTCTATAAAACATCCATGCTTGAAAAACAATTTCTAATTCTATACCATCTATAAGGCATTTTATCAAACACATATTGTGTAAAAAAATATTTTCTTCAAAGGAATCCCATTTTGAAAACACTATTAATTTCCACCAAAGATAAAAAATTACAATTCAAAAATAAAAAAAATAAAGCATCCAAATAATACAATAAATATAAAGAATAAACTATAGTATACAGAAACATACTTAATGAAAAATAAATACCTCATTTCCTTCAAGATCGATGATTATAGTGTAGGATATCTTATCTTAGAGAACCCTTATTTGATAGAAGAAATATAAATTCACTATATCAATGATAAATACATTGATATATCCATATAATAAATAATATTCTCATATAATAAGACAATAATATAGATTATATGTATCCAATTACCTAGATTATAATTAAAATAAATCCAATATAATAATTCAGATGAAAATACAATAATGGGAAGAGGGAAAAAGATAGAGAAAATACTCACCAAGTATCCAAAAAATAATATTGTATTAGGGTAAGGGAGATGTGTTACAAAATATAGATAAATATATTCTTGAACAAATTATATATTATCCCATTTTAAAACACAAATATAGTGGAATCACCTATTTAAAACTATATACCCACTTGCTTTCTATTGGGTACATGAAAATACCATGTACTTAAAGGTATCCCCTTGCTAGTCGATGAAAATAAACTGGCTAGATGGTGTCACCTAGAGACTGTAAAGTGTTATTCTAGAATTCACTAAATGAAAAGTAAAAAAACAACCTTGTATTTTCATAAATAAATATGACATATTTTATATAAATATTCAACACATTTCACAAATACACACCAAATCACTATAATGTTTTTGTGTGTTTTGATACTAGGTACACAATATTATTATTTATTGAATGATATTTAATATATGACATAAGGATCTTCCCAATTTGTATTATATATATTAATATCCATCTTAAATGCTTTTTTTATAATCTGGGGAAAATAAACATAAGAAAGGGAGATTGCATATGCAAGTTAGGGTAGACATTAGTTAGTGCACTATATGATTAGATGAACTCATAACATAATCACAATGGGATAATATAATGAACATAACATAAAAAGTTAATCCCCAACCTATCATAGATCACATATAAGAGTGATAACATAAACCATAAATATTAAAAAATATATGATTCATAAGAGTGTAAAATCATCATAATTTATGAACCATTATCTCATATCATAAATGTGTGGCGCTAAAATAGGTATAAAACAATGTCAATTGTTAATATTAACTACTAAGACCGTAAAACATAGTGGATCATGCCACATCTTGTTTTTTCCATAATGGATCAATCCCATCAAAATATTTCTCATTTTTGTATCAATCATGTTAACCTTTTTCCCATTATAGCGTCTTGAGATATAAATAATTACCCAATGCATTAGATGGATATATAAGTCTCAACTATCCATGGTTATAATGTAACTGTAATACCTAGTTATAATTTAACTACCACCCTTAATTATAAAATAACCACCATAACATAATGAAAATCATACAGAAGAGTTCGACAAGATCATAAAGCATTCATTATATTAGATAATATGAAACAAAATGGGTTTCATAAAAATTTCATAATAGAAAAACCCATGGGAAAAAACATGTTTCATAAAAATTTCATAATCAAAATCATAAAACATTTGGAGAAATAAAAAAACTTGTTTTCTTAGATCATATATGAATTAAATAATAAATAACTCTAACGTATTCCATCTTATATTGAAAATGATTTTAAAAGGTCACTTGGAACATTTATTGAGAAAAATTTCATTTAAATAACATTTTAAAACTAAATAATTATAACAAAATTGAAAACCATTTCTTCTAAAATAATATTATAAACATATAATATATTAGTTAAAACATTTGGTAGTTATGATGGTGGAAAAAACCATTCATATCGGACATGTGAAAAAAAATATTTCCTTCGCATTTTCAGTAAAAGTCTAATATAGATCATTAAAAAAATAAACGATGATTCCTTGAAATTGAATTTTAAAAATTATAAAACAGGTAAAAATTGCTTTAAATAGTCAATATATAATAGTAAAAAATTTATTGAATTTTTTTTCTAAAAAACAGGACATGGAAGAAAAAATATTTTTGTCCGAACATTAAAATAAAGAAGAGTTTTAATTAAAAAAATATTTTGTAATCATGAGTAAAAAATGGATGGAAAACAATAGTAAAACATGTAATTCAATTAATTAAAACAAGGATATAACTATTCATGAGTTTCTTGAGTGATTGATCATTACAATGCATTATCAGAAACTTAATCATAAACAATCCTCATATACAATGAGATTATAATGTAATACCTTTACCACATTGGTATATTTTGAATTGTAAGTATCATGAAATAAGGAACATTAGGTTGATATGTATCTCTCATAATTTCATTATAATAATCATAAAATAAATTCGTGGTGAGTATATACACAATAAAAATATTGTTGAATATGTCATGTGCCCCATGGAAGTAAAAGTAAGATGAAAATCCATTTCCATAAGACTCAACTTCTTGATACATATTGAAATATCCTATGTAATATAAATAAATTTATTATAAATATAAAAAAGAACCATAATAAATTTTATCATTATTTATATGGTTTACTTATGACCTTTTTAACTATTTATTAACAATTCAATGTTAAAATAATATTTCGGGGAATAAATGATTTATTTTTTCATTATGTATTGTTATGGTATTTTTGGTCAATTTACTTTGATCATGGTTTCATAATCTTTATAATCTTAAATATGATATAAATATCACATATATTCATTATATATGTATTTATAGTAACCCAATAATGATAGATATAGAAAATTAATTACACCTTTCACAGAGATAGTAAGTTGTACGTATGCATGAATGTGGATTCCATTTTATCGAAAAATGAAAATAAAAAGGGTAAATAATATATTACCTTTAATAATAATATTTATATCATATATATAACTTATTTTCAACAAAATATTCTTTATTACCTAAAATGTAATGCTTAAGTGAAGAATGAATCCCATCGCTTTATGACGTGGAATTCAACTGTACACACAATAAAAAAAATTATATTCCCATGGAATGGAAGGTATGAAAGAATATATGATATTATTATTATAATTTTATAATTATGTTAAAAATATCATATATATATATATGTGTTAAATTCTTCATTATATCCAGTTGTGAGAGGTTGTGATTGAAAATGAATTACATCGGTTTGTGAGGTTGTAGTCCACCATACCCACAATTGATGACTTTATTTCCCACTTAATGGAAGAGGATATTGATGTAGGTAATTAAATTAATTTAATAAAATATAATTACATGTGATATAATTATTTTTTCTTTTAGTCTAGTTGATGAATATTTGAAGGAATTAGAGGAAGAACTATATGATAAACACATGTTTATATATTTTACCTCTTCTTCAGAGAAACTATTTAGGTTTATAACTAAAACCATATTTGAAGGGTTTCCTAATCAATTAAAGTATTAATTTTGGTATTTATTTTCCAAAAAAAGGTTTTGGAAGTTTGAAGATAATAGGATAGGGTGTTGCATTCTATATGTGGGGGGAGGACAGACATGGATTTTTGGAAACAATATAGTGTACCCAAGTTTTTCAAATTCCAATATTATAAAACATTTATCATTATCTGACCATATATAATATAAGGTATCAATATTTAATTAAAATTTGATATGGAGAAGTTTCTATGACATTTTAATGCATATAATTTTAGTTTATCCCCTGCAAACTTATTTTATATTTAACCCTGATAATTAATTTTTACTATTTGTAGTATTCATTTATTCCAAAAAATAAGTGTAAAATGTAATATAATATTAATTATGACGATTCCATATATACAATATACTTTTTAAAATTAGAATAATCAAATTGGAACATTTTAATTTAAAATTATTCTCATAAACACGAAGAAAAATTAGTTTTTCAAAGGGACTGTTTCATTATATAGAAAGTATTAATATTACAATTTAGTTTGAAAATTATTATAATAACATAAATAGGATTAATAAATATATAATTCAACTGATATTAATTTTAAAACCACATTAAAAAAATTTTATTATATAAATGCTTTAAATTAAAAGATATTTTTTTAATAAAACTCAATATTTTTTTACTATTGATCAAAAATTAAGATGTTAAGAAAATTCTCAAAAATTCACCCGAACATAATATTTACATGTAGACTTAAAATATGAAATTAATTTTTTCTAAAAAATATTATGAAAAAATAAATTACATTAATTTTTTTTCACGAAATTCAATAATAACATTTTTTAAAATATCTTATTTTTGAAACATATAAAGAAATTACTAAAAATTACATATTTTTTTAAAAATTGGATTATTTATACAAAATAATTAATGTTAATTTTATAATTTTTTTCCTATTCATACAACCATTATTAAATGACATGTTATAAGAATACGTCTCAAAAAATAATGTTAATAGTGTAACATGGTTTGTTAAAATAGAGTTTTCTGTGTACCATAAGATTGCAAGGAAACTAATTTTTTTAAAAAAATCATAAAATATATTGGTGTCACATTATAACACTATTTATATTAGATTATTTTTAAAAATTCTATCAATTTGATACAAACAAATGAGTATACTTCTCTCTCATTATATCCTCTGTTTCTTACGTATCTTCCTAAAGATGGTGGTTTCACCAGAAAACTATTTCTAAGTGAGTGGTATTATTTTATAAAACATTATCTATATGATCTAGAATCTACACTAGTTATTCCATATAATAATGATCATTCTCTAGAGATACAAATGCTTAGTTCAAAACATGCGATAGATCCAGAATTCACTACCTTAAGAGAGATACATGGAGCACATCATGAACATGAGATAGGTGTTGTGAAAGCATCAAGAAATAAACTATGATCATGATATGTCCAAGGATTTCATATACATTCCAAATATCATTACCATCATCCTTGGAGAAATCAATAGGAATTTTTTTTCACTAATATCAAATTCTAGATCACATCTGTGATTTTTAGCATAACTTATTTGTCCACTTTGGGACACCCTTATGTGTTGCTAAATGGATCTTACTTTATCAGACATTTCATCCTCAATCTCTTGTACCGATATATTTTTTCTATAATTTTATTGTAATATGTTATAGTATACACTTATTTTCATATAGGTCTCTATAATGAGAAACCTGATTTCTTGAGTGAAATATATTATTGAATGACAAATAAACTATAGGAATGTGTTGATCCCGAACACCTTTGAAATCAAATGAACAAAATATCAAAACAATATCTAGGGTTTGAAATATCCCCTTAAACTGAACATTTTTCTAATGATGATACATAGTTACAAAACAATAATATCTATCCATTATATATAGAATACTTCACCAGAACATCGAGGTAAACCTCAGACCCCAATCATACATAATAGAATATGGTACTCTATGAAATCTTACCAATTAGATAATGTGTATCTTTTATAGATGACCCAAAGATAAATATTATCAGATAGTGGATGTGTCTAATAAATTTTTAAGGTAATCAACTACAGACTATATAGAATTATTCCCATTATATTATTTGGGGAGTTTGATCTAAAAATCAGTGGTCTTGTTTTCTAATTTCCATTATGGTGTAGCTAATGGACTTAAAATCTCATTCAACAAATCTATATCATCCTTGATGTGATAAAATACCATGAAAAAAGATATAGACTATAAGATAACTATCTTAAAGATTTCCCACTATAAATATTTATTCAAGAATTTATATATCTTTGGATTTCCAAGATTAATATTGAAGGAATAATTCTAAGTATCTTATAATAGCTCATTCTTCATATCTAGTATTGATAGAGAACATACATTGTTCATGAACCTCATAATTTAATAATAATCATGGTTGTACTTATGAATATTTCTCACCTTCTTCTACAGCTCCACATCATCCTTACATTCCACTTTAATATTCACTTGGATGGATGGTTTAAATTTTTTTAGAAAGATAATATGTCGTGACCCATCCTGGTGGGGCCCATGACGCAACTCCCCAATCTTGACTCCAATAGGCCAGGGGTTGGTGACTAGCACCGAGTAGGAATGTCACTAAAATGGTAGGCATTCCCTATAAATCTGTACACACACACACACAGACACATATCCAAGCCCACAAAGCTTAAAAGTAAATCTACGAAAATTGAAATGCATGCATACACTAAACTCCCAACTGACAGAGTACGACATGAAAGTAAAGTATAGAAATGTAAAAACCGGGTCTAAAAGTAAAATCCCATCAAAAGAGAGTTTGTAACAAAGACCAACCTGTATATAAAGGTACCGGGACTGCAATCTGCAGTAGTAGGAACACACCTCGACCTATCCGATATCACTGAGCACCGTCTGGTCCTGGTCCACCTAGAATCCTCTCAAAGGCTCGCTTTTCTGCACAAGACATGATACATGTTGGAAAAGCCCGTGTAGGGGTGAGTATAAAAATACCCAGTAGGACACCTCAAAACCACAAAGGAATACAACAAGAGAAATACCACAAAATAAAGATACAGTCATCTCTACACAGTATATGTTTACATAACATATAACAAGAATATCCAGATATACCCATACATAATCGACCATCATGAAACAACCACTAAGATCTAGCTTGAAGATTACACTAAGAACGTAAAAAACAGAACACACTCCTAGTTCTGAAGAGAGAGATATGAAGTACTCATTCTCAGAGAACACACTCCACAAGTACTTGAGAATATGATGCTCAGATGAGGATCACAACCAATAGCTATGGGGTGATTCCAACAACCCAGTCTGAACTAATCTTCTAATAAGAGGATCAACGCCTGGGTAAATTAGGTCACATCGATACCATGAACTCTACTTAGGGTTCCAGTAATGAATAGAGGATCCAACTCCAAGTCTCACAGAGGGGATTGCAACAACTCTATTCAATAAGTCCAGCGGAAGCGATCATACTTTTGTACGTAGGAAATGATACCATAAAACTTCTGGGGAAGGACGAAGGGTAAGAACCCTAAGAAATATAGTCCAAGTCACATAAGAAAAATGGATCAAGACAAGTAAAATAGGTTACACAATGTGTTTTATGGTTACACGTCGTGTTCCTTGGCTCCGGGTACTGCCCGTGTAAACGGCCCGTGTCATCCATCCAAGCTGTGTAAAACTCAACTACATGGTGTGTAGATGGATAACACGCCATGTTCTTTGACTTTGGGTACTGCCTCTGTAAATGGCCATTGTCATTAGGCTTGTCATATAAAATGTAACTACACGGCCTGTTGTAGGATTACACGCCGTGTCTGACCACCTGGGGTTTGCTCCGTGTACGCTGGCCATGTGCCCGTACACAGTCTATGTTCATGTCGCATTCCCGTGTACCAGTACACAGGGTATCCCATGTATCTGGCTGGGTCTGGCCATGGAAGGGTATACATGCCATGACCTTGGCTGTGTACCCAACCTGTGTCTGTGTACTCTGGGAGTACACGCCAGGTTGTCCGCCGACAAAAACACGCCGTGCAGCCCATACTACACGTCGTGTAGTCGGGAAATTTCCAGAACCACCATCTTCCTCCTCGTGCCTCATCCGATCTTCCAGATCTTGATTCTACTATCCTTTTCCCATGAAACTCAAGATCATGGGTTACCTCATTGTCATGATGTCGAATCTATGGGTTTCGATCCTTCGATCGGCTCCGACATCCGATTCCGGTTACCTGTTCAGAAATCGTTTGAAGAACGATATCTTACAATATGCTTTGATCTGTCCATCGCCACTGTATTCGCACCCCCGTGGGGTTGTAATGATGTCAAATCTTCAATTTGGGATCGTTTCATTGCAAATCAGATGTGAAAAAACCCATATTTCATATTTCCGTGAAGAATGTGTAGAATGCACATGAAGAACGTGAGAAATCAGGGAAGAAAGGAACAAAAAATCGAGAGGGATGGACCATGATCGATGTTGGTTTCCATCTTGGTTAGTCACCATTAGAAGGTTGAATGAAACCAAATTAACATCAAGAATCAAATCCCCAAAATCCCCATAAAAGCCCATCCCACAAATATGATCGATCTGTGGGCTAATATGTTCGTGGATTAGTCCGCGTTTGTCTTAGAAATAAAGAATGGGGAAAGGAAACCAAAATCAAACATCCTACCTGGATCTTCGGTGTTCTTTGGAGAATATCTGGTCATCGTGTCGTTGTCGCTAGCGAAATTCACCAAGGACATCGTCACCGCGTGGGGGGGGGGGGTTCCAGAGCCTCCAGAGCCTCCAAGTGTTTCAGGGTTATGAGGTTTGTAAACCTAGAACCCTGTTCAAATCTCTATTTAAAAGTTAAAATATATTTACTATAACAAGATTTAATAAAATATTTTTATTAAATATTTTATTACGGTTTCATCCAAAAACTGGATTTCGCCACCTACCTATGCTAGCTGATTTTAGGCCTCTCCTAAGGTAAAATCGTTGCTCTGAACGCAACTGTTCCCCCATATTTCCGATCCGAACATCAGTTCAAGAGTTACTACACATTTTTAAGAAAACCACACGTGCACATTATTTAATTATTTAATTAAATTCAGACATTTTTTCTGGGATCACCGGGCATCAGAACTACACGCAGTCTTAGATCATAGTCTCGAGAAAATTCCCATATAATAATAAAATAAAATACCGAAAAATATGAGACATTACATCACACCCACCTTAGGGATTTACATTTCCGAAAATCCAAAACAAAGGCTATTCAAAAATATGTGGGTATTTCACGTGAATATGAGCCTCCCGCTCCCACGTGCTCTCATGAAGATTCTCATGCTGCCACTGAACACGCATCAAGGGAATAGCTCTCCCATGAAGGATCTTCTCCTACCGATCCTAAATCTCTACTAGGTACTCAGTAAAGGTTGCTCTATCATCGATGTACAGCTCTCCCCAGTCGATAACGTGTGATGGATCATGCATGTACCTCCACCACTGTGACACATGGAAGACGTTGTGTACTCGGTCCATAAGAGGAGGTAGAGCCAAGCGGTACTCCACCTCGCCAACTCTAATCAGAATCTTAAAAGGGACCATGAACCTCGGAGATAGCTTGCTGCCTCAGCCAAATCTCTACAATCCCCATCGAGGTGAGACCCGAAGGAACACATGGTCTCCCTCCTGAAACACTAAGGGCCTCTGTCTCCTGTTGGTATATAACTCCTGCTGAATTTGTGCAGTTTTCATCCGCTCCAAGATGACCTGCACCTTCTTCGTAGTAGCTCTCACCATCACTAAGCCCATGAGTGCTGACTCTCCTGGGTCAGTCCTGCAAAGTGGTGACCTGCAAGGATTCCCGTACAAAACCATGAATGGTGCCATACCAATAGTGGAATGATAACTGTTGTTATAAGAAAATTCCACCAGTGGTAGGTGATCCTCCCAGCTATGACCAAAGTCAAGTATGCAAGCACGTAGCATATCCTCTATAACCTAGATGGTCCGCTCTGTCTGACCATTAGTTTGAGGATGAAACGTTGTGCTCAAGTGTAACTTAGTCCCAAAAGCTTCCTGTAATCCCTTCCAAAAAAACGGGATTTGAAAAGAGCATCACGATCTTAGACAATCGTGGATGGAACTCTATGAATCCAAACTATCTCTTGCATGTAGAGGTGTCCTAATCTCTCTACTGAACTCTTCTCCCATATGGCTAGGATGTGGGCCGACTTGGTGGGCTGGTCAATGATCACCCAGATGGAATCATGTCCCCTCGACATACGTGGTAAACTCATCACGAAGTACATGGATATACCATCCAACTTCCACTCTGGCACCTCAAGGGGCTGAGTTGAACCTGCTGGCACCTGGTGATCAGACTTTACTTGCTGATAATTAAGGCACCGAGATACAAAATCTGCCACATAGTTCTTCATTCTTGGCCACCAGAACTCACATCGAAGGTCCTAGTGCATATTTTCCATTCCTGGATGCACCTCCAAAAGAGATGTATGGAAGTACCTCAGAACCTTCGCCCAAAACATCACTGGTACTACTGGAACCCTCTGAAAAGAACAATGTTCTCCCCACCTTTTGAATATCCATCAGCATCATCACCAGCTGATATCTGAGCACATAAAGTCTCACAGCTAGCATCCTCGAGCTGTTCTTCCCTGACTCGCTATAAGAGTGGAGGGGTAACAAACATTGAATGAAGGTAATCTCCCTTATCTCTATCCATTATGGATAACTAAAAAGCGGCCAATTGCCTCGCCGCCTCATCCAGCAACAGAGAACTGGATTTCCTGCTAAGAGTATCTAACACAACATTCCCCTTCCCAGGAGTATAAATGATCTCAAATTTGTAATCCTAGAAGAAATCAAGCCATTTCCTATGTCTCAAAATCAGATCCTTTTGAGAAAAGATATATCTAAGACTCTTGTGATCATAGTAGATGGTAAACCACTCTCCCATCAGGTAGTGCTGCAACATCTTCAACGCGAAGACTACTGCTTCCAACTCAAGATCATGGGTCACGTAGTTATGCTCGTGTGGCCTCAACTGACATGAGCGGTAGGAAATCACTACTTGCCTCTTCATCAGGACTCAACAAAATCTGGTTCCTGATGCGTCACAGAAGACCACGTACTTGACACCCTCTTCTGGTAGTCTGATGATCGGGGAACTCATCACACTCTATATCAACTGCTGAAAAGCCTACTGGCATCTCTCGGTCCACACAAAAGGTTTCCCCTTTTGGGTCAAAGCTGTCATGGGTGCTGAAATCCTTGATAAATCGAGAATGAATCTCCGATAGTAGCATGCCAACCCAAGGAAACTCCGCACCTCTGTTATGCTCTGGGGTGGCTCCCATGCTAACATTGCCTTTCCATGGTTGGGTCCACTGCTACACCATCTTATGAGATAATGTGCCCCCAAAAAAGCTGACCTCATATATCTAGAAATGACACTTAGAGAGTTTCCCGTACAACTGGTGCTCTCAGAGTGTGTCTATAACAATCCATAGGTGCCTCACGTGCTCCTCCTCGGATATAGAGTACACAAGGATATCATCGATGAAGACCACTATGAACCGATCTATATAGGGATGAAAATCTGGTTCATGAGTCCCATAAACACTGTCGGGGTGTTCATTATGCCGAAGGGAATCACCAAGTAATCATAGTGACCGTAGCGACATCTGAAATTCGTCTTTGGTATATCCTCCTTCCATACTCAAAACTGGTGATAGCCAGATCGTAGATCGGCCTTCAAGAACCATTGTTCCCCTCTTAACTGGTCGAAGAGGTCATCGATCCTGGTACTAGATACAGGTTCTTCACAGTCACCTGATTCAAGTGCCAGTAATACACAAACATCCTCAAGCTCCTGTCTGCCTTCTTGGAAAACAACACTGGGGCCACCCAGGGTGAGACACTGGGTCTCATGAAGCCCTTCCTCTGCAAGTCTTCCAGCTGCACTCTCAGCTCACAAAGCTATGCAGGAGCAATCTGATATGCTGATGCTAATATCAGGGTCGTCCCGGATTGAAACTAAATGCATCAATCTATCTCCCGATGGGGAGGTAGTCTAGGGACATCCTTTGGAAAGACATCCTCGTACACATTCACTACTACTGGAAAGTGGAAACCCATAACATCTGTAGCACCAAGGGATAGGCTAGTCAACTGATGTGAAATCGGTTGTGCCTTCCTATGCACGAGTCCATCCTGCGTAGCCTACTTTTCACCGATGAAGGATGACCGCATTCCATCACTACAGACACACCACATCATTTTCCTAACATAGTCAATTTGGGCATGAACTGTGGATAGCCAATACATTCCAATTATGACATCGTAAGGCCTCGATGCTACCACCAAGAGGTTCCAACCGAAAATCTCACCTCCAAGGGTCAGGTCACACTGTCTGCAATGGTGTGTGATCTATGAATCTTCTCTAGTCGGTGTTTCTAAGAATAAGGGTCGAGTCAACAGATCAACCGGAATCTCAAGGTATCGAACAAGATAAGCAGCTATAAAAAAATGTTTTGCACATGTGTCTATCAGTATGGAAACCAAAGTAAAAAAGACACAGATTTTACCTCTAATCATTCTGAGAGTACCTGGGTCATAAGCCTCCACTGCCTACAGCTATCCTTGCCTCTATCCACCATCTCCTTCAGCCGAGGGTGGACCTCCTGGGGATGGTGGTGGTAAAAGGTCAAAACGCCGACCACCTCCAGCTTCTCTACCAACTACTCTACCACGTCTGCCACCCACTAGATCTATCTACTCCACACATTGCCTATTCCAGGGTTGTCTATCCACTGCTCCCATGTTAGTAGTACAGCTGGTCAGAAAATCTCAAGTGAGATGTCCCCTACCATCACAAGAGTAGCATCTCCTCTCTCGAGGCTGGTTTGATGTTCCCTGCCAACCCTGTACAGAAGATCCACTATCCTGGGATCTCCTCTAAAAACACCTCCAACGCCTGGGTCCCTAACGTCATCTCCCTACTAACAAGGTCTCTACTCTAGCTCACTCACAACTGACAAATTCTGGTTGTGTTTGCTCTGACAAGAAGCTCTCAACCAACAGAGCCCGCTCGAGCACCCCAACATAAGTAGGAAAGCTCATAGGGATGATGCTAGCTCAGTTGTCTCTGCACAAGCCTTGCTCAAAAGTCTGAGCTCTGAAGTACAGATCCCTGATCATATCCATCGAGTATCGTGAGAGGTCGGTAAACTTCGATGAATAGTCATCCACCATTATGGTTCCTTGCTGGAGCTGAAGAAGATCCTGTATACGTACTTATCTCAGGGTAACCAGTGAAAACTCCTCTCAGAAGAGATGCTCAAACTTTGACCAGGAAAGAGTCACCTCATCATGAGTCTAGATAACCAAACTCTACCATCGCCCTGCTGAGCCCTACAGAAGGCTCGCCGCCAGGATCACCATCTGGTCTACTGGTGTCCTGAGCAAATGGAAGACTCTGGTCACTACCTCAAGTCGGTCCTTTACTGCCTGAGGGTCAGGCTTGCCTCGAAACCTGAGGGTTCTCTGTCTCTAAAACTCATGGAGTGTGCTCAGCCTGTGCTCCTCCTCCACTAGTATAGCAGGAACTAAATATTACTCCACACGTGGTAGGATAACTGGCACACCACCCGAAAGTAAAACTGGGGGATCTGGTCCCTATATCGAAGCTTCATCACTGAGGGGGTCATCCTCGTGATCGAGATTCTGGATCCTAGTAAGTGCACGTTGCGAAGGCATCCTGTAAAGAAGAAATATATATATCCTTCATTGAGTATATCTTGAGAGATGACACAAGAATGACATGGACACCACAACCCATTACTATATGATGCATATACCATTATTTTCTCCTGCAACTATTGTTCTCATGTTTCGAGTTGAAAAGCAAGTTATTAGAGTCCTGGTGTATGGATAAGTCAGTCGTCTGCACCAACACTGTGGTCCTTGGCCTGAAAGCCGTACTCGAAACACTTAACACTGTTGCCCCAAACAAACTCACAAACTCTTGGTCCTAAGGTAGAACCTACCACCTCTGATACCAATCTATTGTGACCCATCCCTGTGGGTCCATGCCACAACTCCCCAAGCCCACCTCCAATAGGCTAGGGGTTGGTGACTAGCACTGAGTAGGCATGTCACTAACATGGGAGGCATTGCCTATGAACCTGTACGCACACACACACATCTCCATGCCCACAAAGATGAAAAGTAAAAACTACTGGAAATGGAAATTCATGCATACACTAAAATACCAACCAATAGAGTATGATAGGAAAGTAAAGTATAGAAATGTAAAACCCTAGGCCAAGAGTACAAGCCCACAAAAAGAGAGTATATAACAAAGTCCAACCTGTAATGAAAGTTACCGGGACTGCAATCTATAGCCATAGGAACACACCTCGGCCTGTCCGATCTCACTGAACACCGTCTGGTCCTGGTCTGCCTAGAATCCTATCAATGGATTGCTCGTTTGTACAAGACATGACACGTGCGGGCAAAGTCCATACAGGGGTGAGTATAACAATACCCAGTAGGACACCCTGAAACCACAAAAGAATACAACAAGGGAAATACCATAAAATAAAGATACATTCAGCTTTACATAGTATATGTTTACAGAACATATAAAAAGAATATACAGATATACTCATACATGATCAACCATCGTAAAACCACAACTATGATCCTGCTCAAAGATTCCACTAGGCACAGAATAAGGATAACACACTCCTAGGTCTGAAGAGAGAGATACGAATTACTCATTCCAAGAGAACACACTCCAAAAGTACTTGAGAATATGATTCTTGGATGAGGATCACAACCAATAGCAATTGGGTGTTTCCAACAACTCAGTCTGAACTAATACGCTAAGTAGAGGATCAGTGCCCGGGTAAAGTAGGTCACATAAATACCAAGAAATCTACTTAGGGTTCCAAGAATGAATAGAGGATCTGCTCCAAGTCTCACAGAGGAGATTCCAACAACTCTATTGAGGAGTCCTGCTGAAGGATTCATTCTCCTTTACATCGGAAATGATACCAGAATCTTTTAGGGGAAATACCAAGGGTACGAACCCCAAGAAAGCTAGTCCAAGTCACAAAATAGAAATGGATCGAGCCATGTAAAATAGGTTATACAGAGTGTAGTATGGTCACACTCCATGTTCCTTGACCCCAGGCACTGCCTGTGTAAACGGCCCATGTCATCCATCCAAGCTGTGTAAAACTCAACAACACGGCGTGTAGAAGGATCACACGCCGTGTTCCTTGACTCTAGGTACTGCCCGTGTAAATGGCCAGTGTCATTAGACTTGTCATATAAAAAGTAACTACCCGATGTGTAGTAGGAATACATGCTGTGTTTGAGCACCTGAGATTTGCTCCATGTACACTGGCGATGTGCCCGTACATGGTCTCTGTCTGTATCGCCTGGCCGTGTACCAGTACATGGGGTATCCCGAGCATCTGGCTAGGTCTGACCATGGAAGGGTATACACGTCGTGACGTTGGCCATGTATCCAACTCGTGTTCATGTACTCCTAGAGTACACACCAGGTGGTCTACCGATGAAAACATGCCGTGTAGCCAATACTACATGCTGTATAGTCGGGAAATTTCCAGAACCGCCGTCTTCCTCCTCACACCTCGGCCGAACTTCCGGATCTCGATTCTGCTGTCTGTTTTCCACGAAACCCAAGATCATGGGTCGCCTTATTGTCGTGATGCTGAATACATGGGTTTCAGGCCTTTGATCAGCTCCGACATCCGATTCCAGTCACCTGTGCAGAAATCGTTTAAGGAACAATATCATCCGATCTGCATTTATCTGTCCATCGCCACCACAGCCGAACCTCCGTGGGGTTGTACTAATGCTAGATCTTCAATTTGGGATCGCTGCGTCACACATAGAATGCACAACGATATGTCCTTCATATTTCCGTGAAAAATGCCTACAACGCACACGAAGAACACGAGAAACCACGTAATAAAGATAGAAAAAATGGAGAGGGATAAACCTCAATCAATGTTTGTGTTGATCTTGGTTCATCACCATTAGAAGTTTGAACAAAACCAAATTAACTTAAAGAATCAAATCCCCAAAATCCTCGCAAAAGTCCATCCCGCAAATACGATCGATCAGTGGGCTAATATATTCATGGATTTGTCCAGGTTTGTCTTAGGAATCAAGAACATGGAAAGGAAACCAAAATCAAATATCCTACCTCGATCCGTGGCATTCGTTGGTGAATAACAGGTCATCACGTCATTTTCGCCGGTGAAATTTGTCAAGAACGTCGTCGCCACATGGGGGGGGGGGGGTGGTTCCTCTAGATCCTCCGGAGCCTCCAAGGGTTTTAGGGTTATGAGGTTTCTAACCCTAGTCCCCTATTCAAATATCTATTTAAAAGGTAAAAGATATTTACTGCAACAAGATTTAATAAAAAATATTTTTTATTAAATATTTTATTATGGTTACGTCCAAAAACATGATTTCACCACTGACCTATGCCAGCGGATGTTACGCCTCGCCTAATGTAAACTCAATGCTCTAAACGCAACAGTTCCCTTAGATTTCCGATCCGAGCACCCATTCAGGAGTTATTCCACATTTTCAGGAAAACGACACACGTGCATTATTTAATTATTTAATTGAATTCAAGGATTCATTTCGGGATCACTAGGCCTCGGAACTGCATGCCGTCTCAGAGCCTGGTCTCGAAAGAATTCCACTATAATAATAATATAAAATACAGAGAAATCAGATACATTACATAATATTTATCCCATTTATTTAATATTTCCTTATCAATCCCTTTCATGTCTATAAATATTGAATATTTTGTGATCCTCATCTTGGATAAAACTAGCATAATATTTTAGACTCAAAGAATTGGGAACCTTTTTCACTTTCCCAAGGTCGTAATTTACTGATGGGTCTTAATATTTAATCACCTATAATTATCTTATTTGGTGCATATTCAACTCCTTCATTGATAATAAACACTTTAAACATCTATTACCAGAATATATATCACACATCTCTCCATAAATCCCGCAATTTACCATATTTTCCATGTAATTTTTTTCAAAAATATATGGTATTATTTTGAGACAAGTCACTCAATAAACACATAATCTTGAGGCCTGGGGTTCCCAAAATAAATGTTTAATCTATTTTTTTGTTTATTAAAAATATTGTGCATGTTTTGTTTTAGTAACATCTAAATCAGTGAGATGATCGAAAATCCAAGGGCACCGTCGAGACCAGAATATCAAGTTTACCCTAGGCAGTGCCTAACATCGATCAGCACAGGTGGTTGAAAAAGTTTATTTATGGAAATTTTAACAGAAAAATAAAATATACATAAAATGTATATTTATTTTATTTCTTCATCATTATGAAGTGACTCAGCAGCCTTGCGATGTGGTAACTCAGCGACGCTGCATTTTAGCATCCTGGCAATGCATAAATGTGTTTAAAATTCTAAAATTCCTAAACATGTTTCATTAATTAATAATAGGTAGAGACCAGTGTTAGAATTAATAACACTGATTTATTCCCTCATGGAGCCCTGTTGTTTCCCTAATGAGTTGAGAAAGAAGATCTCCCACCAGGGAAGAGGAATAATGAATGATGAAGAACATTTGATTGAGGAAATTACTGGATGAGTCACCTTCAATGATGAATTATCTCCTTTTGAAGACTATTTTTATAGGTAGGGGATTTATTTCATAGTATTTTTCCCCATATTTGTTATTAAAGATGAACACAGATCAACCCATAAATAGGTTGACCAATGAATAGCTTGTTCATGCATGATAGTTTCTTTTGCGGGAATTGTTTTGGGGATGATCAATATTATTTGGATTGTCATGTATCTGAATTCTATTATCCTTTTTCTTGATACTTATGACAGAATTAATCAAGGGAAGAATGAATGGTGGTCGTGGTCCAGTCGTTAGGATGTTACTTATGATTTACCACTGACTTGTTCTACACGTTCTTCGTTGGTAATATGAATAGAGAATTGTTGCGCAACTGTTTCTTGGTGAAACTATCTGGAATAAAATATATAGACACATGATGACCTAGTGGAGGTGTGGAAATTAAAGTGACAGATGAATAAAAGTGACATGGGGGATACAATCATTCAAGTGTTTACTGGAGGAATAGGTCTTAATGTGGATTCGAGCACATGAAGATGAATAATGCAACCCGAGGGTCACAGTTGTGCATTAATTTCAAAAAATAGAGTACCAGAGTGCGACCGAAAACCTGTAGATGGAGAGCCACTGCTGTCGGCATGCTACAACACCAGCAGTGTTAAGTAGTAGTGGCAGGGCCGCGAGCGAGAATGGAAACCGACGACAAGGCAGGCCACGATGGTGCGAACCGAAAACGTAATAGGGCACCACATTAGACCAGATGCCACATGGTCCCACAGAGTGTGTGTCAGAGAAGTGGCTATTTTGACATCTAAATACATGGAGCCATAGAGGATTATGCTGTTACCGTATTTGGCAGACTGAACCATCCCATGTCTAAATAGGTGTAAAGAACCAAGTTAGAGCAATGAACCACTGAGCGGGGGGGGGGGGGGGGGGGGGGGTGAATCTTTGGTACCCCTCTCCCCCTTTTTAAGTTCCCTTAATATTGAGAACAAACTTTGTCTCTTGTTAAAGATATAATTCCCTGCTGAGAAAACAAACAAGCACACATCCAAAGGAACACAACAATTTACAAGGTTCACTATTCAATAAGTATAGCTACATCCTTGGTATGGTTGGAAACAATCCAACACCATACAATCCACTAAGAAAAAAAATCCTTGGATTACAATGAGTAAGATATACACTTACACTCATGAAGCACTGTGAAACAATCACTCCAGTGCCTGTGAACCCTCTTAGCACAATAGGGAAAAGTCTAGTTTCTTGTAACAACTTATGTTACCTGCACTTCCTTTCAAATACACAAGTGTAAGAAAGATCAGCTCAAATCTTCAAGTCCTTACCCATACGAAAGGCAGAGAATCATTGGACTTGAGATAGATCAATTATATTCCGAACTTCCCATTCTGAATCTCCACTCTGAATTTTTCACTCCGACTTCCTCACTACGAACATTCTTTTTCACTCCGTTTCTTCAATCCGAGTCTTCCTCAGTCTAACAAACTCAATACGGTGACACCTAGTACTAATTCCCCTTTCTGAATCTCCACTCTGAATTCTTCACTCTGAATTCATCAATCTGAATTCTTCACTGCAAACTTTCTTCTTCACTCCAATTCTTCAATATGAGTCTTCCTCAGTCGGAAAAACTCAATACGGTGAGAGCCAGTACTGATTCCCCATTCCGAATCTCCACTCCGAATTCTTCACTCCTAATTTTCTCAATCCAAGAAACTCAATATAGTGTCAAATCATATCAAATTTCCATTTCAATTGAGATTGAAATGATAATTTAGTCTGCCACGCACTTCTTTCTCTCTCTAGATTATCAGTGCTTCTCTCACTAATTAATCATCACACCTTTACTTTTTACTCTGATCTCCTTCTATAGGTTCTCCAAAGTGTACTTAGGCGGGAAACCAAAATATTTTACCGCTCACTTAAATTCACCCAAATCATAATTTCTCTAGAAATATTGGTGTAATTAAGACTCTATCAATGCTTCTAGAATCTTGTCGAATCTTCCTCCACTTCTCTTGATTTAGAACTTTGGCCTTTTCCAGATCTGACCATGTTACACATGTTTCTCGGTATCACATTCTTGGATCCACTCATCTATCTTCTCAGCATCACTTTCTCGGATTCACTCATCTGTCTTCTCAGCATCATATTCTCAGATCCTCCATTCCTAATTCTTTGACATCACTTTTTTAGATCCTCTCTTCTTTGCTTCCTCGGCATGACACCATTTCAATTCCCATCATGACTCCTGGTTCTCATAATGGTTCTTCCTAATTCTCAGAATGGTTTTTTAGTTCTCGGTATGACTTATGGTTCTTGGAACGACTATTCCTGATTCTCGGAATGACTTTTGGTTGTTGGTACGACTTCTTCAATTTTCAATACGACTTCTTTGATTCTAGGTACGACTTCAGGTTCTCAGAAAGTCTCTTCCAGTTTCTCGGAACGGCTCTTCCAGATTCTCAGAATGGCTTTTGGTTCTCGATACGACTTCACTAGTTCTCGGTACGATGTTCTGGTTCTCAGTGCAACGTTCTGGTTCTCGGTGCGACTTCTTCAATCATCGATACTGGAGAATTTGAATTCTCGTAATGACTCCTCCTGATCTCGGTATGAGTTCACCTCCCAAATTTTTCTTGCATCATGAGTACTTTCACATACTCACAAATTAGAGTTACTAAATAGCAATGCTTTGTCACATTTAGTGCCTTCATATCTCTTATTTTCCAGCTTTTGAGAACATGCAATTTCCTGGTTCTGAACATCTCAATTTCCAGAATCCGGATTCCAGACTCCAAATTCTTCAAACACTAGGTTTCTAAAGTTCAATATTCTTAGTTACAAATCTTCAAACTTCCAGCTTCTGAATTCTTATAAAATCAAAGTGTCTCTATTTTATGAAATCTTCCTCAAGATCAACAGAAGACTATCCATGAAAACCATCTCTTCCTTCAGATTGGTCCTAACAATCTCCCCCTTTGGATTTTGATATCAACCTTGTTTTCATAAATCACCAAACTTGGAATCCTCAAGCAATGGATTACTTATCTATAATTCTAATCATACATGAGTTAACTCATTGTAGGAAACAAGAATCATTGACAACAAACCATGTTTTCCATAGGTAGTGAAAAATACATCTTTAGCTTCATACTTCCTGTAAACAACTTAAAGTTATTTCATAAAACCACTCCAACAAACATTTAGAATATTTTACATACATAAACATTGCTGAGTTCACAGCTTACCCACAAATCTCTCTTTGAATAATATATATATGATACAAATAACTTCCCCCCCTTGAAAAATCAATCCAAAGGTAAGAAGGGAGAGGGGACGATACAACATACCTTAGCCTTGAGGAGAAAGAGGTTGGACACCCATGTTCAACCTCAATCATGAGAATGATTTCTTTGGAGAGGTTTCGTGAAAATATCATAAACGTGTTCAGTAGATGTAACATATTCAAGTTTAATTTCATTCTTTTATGAATACTCTTTCATGAAATGATATTTGATGTCAATATGCTTTGAATGAGAATGATGGACTTGATTCTTGGTAATATTAATTGTGCTTTGATTATCACAGCCCAAGAGCAAGGGAAACTTCACTTCAACTAACAAATCTTCCAATTGTGTCTTCATCTAGATAACTTGAGTAGAATCCTGAGTAGTGGCAACATATTTAGCTTCAGCCGTACTAAGTGTCACCGAAATTTTCTTCTTCGAGTGTTATCCAACAAAAATTTTTCCCATTAAGAACACTCCGCCAGATGTGGATCTTCTATCATAAACGTTTATTTCCCAATCTGTATCCGAATAGACAAACAAATAAATGTTATTTGAACCACTATATTTAATTCCAAAGTCTTCTGTGCCTTTTATATATCTGAGAATTATTATTCCAGCAACAAGATGTGATTCTTTAGGAGCACTCTAGAATCTTGCACACATGGTAATAACAAAATAAATATCTGGTCTTAATGCAGTTAGGTTAAACCCACTTCCAATCAGCTTTCTATATTCTTTCTGATCAACTTCTTTTCCTTCATCATCTTTTCTTAGCTTCATTCCCACTGAGATAGTAGTTGATACAGGTTTTGAGTTTTCCATGCCAAACTTCTTGAGAAGTTCCTTAGCATACTTTTCTTGGGAGAGAAAAATGAATTCTTTCTGTTGCAAGATTTGTAACCAAAGAAAGTATCTCATTTCACCCAACATGGACATCAAGACCTTCTTCATTTCTTCAGCAAACCTTTCACAACTTATTTCATCATTCCTAGCAAAAATAATGTCATCAATATAGAAAATCACAATGAGAGAAAGATCTTTGATTTCCTTGATGTAAAGATTGCGGTCAACTCTCCCTTTCATGAAGTTAATCTTTTTTAAACAAGTATACAGTTTGGAATACTATGCTCTTGTAGCTTTCTTTAGCCCATACAAGGATTTCTTTAACATGCACACATAACTTTCATTCTTCCCAACAACAAATACATAAGGTTGCTCAATATAAACTTATTTTTTAAGATCACCATTAAGAAATGTGGATTTGACATCCATTTGAAAGATTTTGTAGCCTCATTGTGTAGCAATAGAAAGAAGGATTCAGATAGTTTATAATCTGGCCATAGGAGAAAAAGTTTCATCAATGTCAATTTCCTAATCTACGAGTAGCCTTTGCAAACCAATCTTTCTTTGTTTTTGAAAACATTAACTTCTTCATTCAACTTGTTCCGGAAGACCCATTTGGTGAAAATAATGTTCTTATTTTTAGGCCTAGGTACGAGTTCCCATGTTTCATTTTTTTCAATCAGATCCAATTCTCCATTCATGGCTTGATCCCATTCCGGATGCTCGAAGGCTTCCTTAACATCATTTGGTTCCACTTTGGAATACAAGGAAGTATGTGATATATAATTACTTTTTCATCTTGTTTGAACCGTGTGATGATGATCACCAATAATATTCTGATCTTGCACCTATTTCATCAGCCTTGGATATGTTTTTCGTGTGCCTTCCTCATCACTTCATATGGCCGAATTCGATTCTTCATCTTGATTAGGATTACAATTCATTGCATCCTTATCAGAATCTTCAACTTCATCTTCCTTATCTTCCTTGTCTGTATAGACATACTTATATTTCCCCAGAGTTTCAATGAAATTTACATCAACTACATCCACCATTTTTCCTGTTTCATTGTTAAAGCATCTATAACCTCTTCTTTCTGGTGCATAACCAAGAAAAATTCCGTCTTCTCCTTTATGTTAGAATTTTCCACTGCTTCCACCATTCTTCATTATAATACATGGGCTCCCAAAAACATCAGTATTCTTCATACCTGGAGTAATTCCATATAAAAGTTCATATGGATTCTTGTTTGATTGAGGCTTATAGAAACATCTATTTTGAATATAAATAGCTGTACCTGTAGCTTGCATCCAAAAGTAATGAGTAAGGCCATGTTCAAGCAACATGGTTCTTCCCATTTCCACCAACCTTGTGTTCGTCCTTTCAGCAACCCCATTTTATTGAGTTGTATATAGAGAACAATATTCATGTTGAATCCCATGCTTCTCAAGATAGTCTTCAAATTCTTCACTTCTATACTCACCACCATTATCTGTTCTGAACTTCTTCACAGAGTACTCACATTCTTTCTCAGCTTTCCTTATGAAGCTTTTAAATATTTTTAGGGCATCTGACTTGTGCTTCATAAACATAACACACATAATGCGAGTAAAATCATCCAAAATGGTGATGAGGTACTTGTCTCTATTTGTTGATTGTTTTCTCATTGGCCCACATATATGAGAATATATTAGTTCACGGGGTTGTTTAGAACAAATGTGAACCTTCTTATGCACAACACTTGTAATCTTTCCTTTCTGACAGGTAGTGCAACTCCAATCTTCTAATCTAGGAAAATCTAGAATATCTCAAACACTGTACCTTTTAAATAACTTGCTCATATTTCTCTGACACATGTGTCCAAGTCTTCTGTGCCACACCTGATTTTCTTCCACTAATCTCATGTCACAAGAGTTTTGTGAATTTCCAACCTGAAACAGATTCTCTTTGGTTCATTGGACTCTTGTAACAATCTGCCCAACTTCTTCACTTTTCACAATAAACCCATATTTCCTAAAGATAACTTTTTTACCCTCATCACACAATTGTGATACACTCAGCAAGTTGTGCTTTATCCCGTCAACATACAGAGTTTTCTTGGACATCAATTTTTCCTTCCCAATGCTGGCTGATCCAACACCTTTGATCTTTAAAGATTCATCATTCTCAAATATCACAGTTACTTATTTATGCTTCTTCATATTCTATATCAACTTCAAGTATCCTGTAATATGTGAAGAACACCCACTATTAAGTATCCATGGTCGTTCATCCTTTGTAACTTTTAGAGAAGTTTCAACAACAAGAGCTTTTTCTTATATCACTTCATTCTTAACCTTCAGATTTTGAGAATTAAGAACTTTTTATTGAGCCAGTACCATCACAAGACATCCTTTTGCAAAGTTTCTAGGTTGTTCACAAATTTCTCAAATAGTTTCCATAGGCTGGAACCTATTTTTTGTCTTGAATTCATTCTTCTCAACTTTCTTCAGAAAACCATTCTCACTCTTCCTTCTTTGAAGAGATTGACTCCCCCTCAATCTCTGCCTTTCATAACTTGTGGGGTGGTGATAATAATGTTGATTGAACTAACACATATTTGATGTATGCCTGAATCTACCACAATACCAACAGTACCCATAGAAGGAGTACCTTTCTCTAATGATTTTGTGTTGATACTTATTTTTTGCTCTTTCTTCAGTCCCACCAACCATTCTTTTGATAGCATGATTTCTCTGCTGGAATTCCACCTTCTCTGATTTTTCTTGGTTTTTACCAGTGTTAGACTTAGGTTTCATTGAAACTTCAGAGTTCCCAACAACATTGGTCTTGGACATATAAATAACTTTCTCATCTTTCTTCATCACAGTAAGCACTTTATTCTTCTATTGAATTTTCATAGAATTTTCTTATTGAGAGCATTCACCTACATCATTAGTTGAGTTTTGAAAAAATATGATTCTTTATTCAACTTCTGAGAGCTTCTTTTGAACGAGCTATAATTCTTCCTCTTTTCTCTCAACTTAACTTTCATTTTCTCATTTTTACTTTTCTCATCATCAAGAGACTTCTTCAAGTCTTCAAGCTATTTACCAAATTCTTCTTTAACATTAGCTTGAATTCTAGCAGAGGAACATTCATCTTCCAACTTTTTGTAAAATTTCTTCAGCTTTATGATCTTCCTTAAAAATTCCTTCAATTCTTCTTTCAGATGCATCTCAAGCTGAGTTTCTTCTTATTCCGAGCTGCTGCTTTCAAAATCCTCATCATTCATTATTGCAATGAAAGTATTCTCAACACCATGCTCAACTAATTTTTCAGATTCAACATCACTTTCATCATCTCCTTCATTTATGGATATAAATATTTTTCTCTTGGATTTGAAGAAGATCTTTTATTTCTCTGATTTTCCTTTACCACCATGCTTCTTCCATAACATTATTGGCTTTCATTATTCTTCATCATTGTCTTCTTCATTCTCCCTTCAAGGATAGTTAGCCGCAAAGTGGCCAATGCCTCCACATTCAAAACACTTCATGGGATGTTTTCCCTTGTATTTCCCTATGAATTTTTTAACATATTTTTAAAACAAGGATAAAATATCGTTATGATTTTTACATACCTCTCTTTAAGAGTCAGAGTCACCACCATCTTCTTCAATAAATATCTTATTAGATCTCTAATTCTTCATGGATTTAAAAGATAATTCTCTTTCAACCTTTTTATTGGTCTTAATTGCTTTTTCCCTTATCATTTCATAAGTAATGAGTGTACTATGAAAATCATAAAGAGATAGAGTCTCTGAGTCTATGTATTCTATTGAAGCTACCTTCGCATCAAATTTATCAGGAAGAATACTCAAGATCCTTTCCACCACAGTAGAGTCTTTCAGATCTTCACCAAGATATCTGATGGTAATAACAATATCATTCTCCCTGGTGATGAAATCCCCAATATATTCATGATCTCCCATATTCAAGTCTTCATACTTCAATCTCCAGATTTGATGTTTTGTCTTTTTGACTTTTTTATTTCCCTCATATATGTTTTTTAGTTTGTCCCATATACCTTTGGATGTGGCCACTCCTTTAACTGTCAAGAACTCACTTTTAGAAAGTGAAGACAATATAACATTCTTTGCTCTTCCATTATTCTCAAGAAACTTCTTGTCAACAGGTGTAAGAGGAACATTATCATCAATGGGGGGAAACCCAACTATTGTAGCTTCAAGAACTTCATAACTGATAGTCATGAGATACGATATAATTTTATCCTTCCAGATGTGATAGTTCATTCCGTAGAATACCGGAATGTCTTTGATGTTCACACAATTCAGATTCTCCATCAGTAAGGAAAACAAAGGTAACCTGACTCTGATACCACTTGTAAGGACCGAGTTGGATAAATGAACCACTAAGGGGTGGGGGAATCAATGGTACCCCTTTTTTCCTTTTTAGGATCCCTTAATATTGAGAACATTCTCCTGTTAAAGATATAATTCCCTGTTGAGAAAACAAACAAGCACACATCCAAAGGAACGCAACAATTTACAAGGTTCACTATTCAATAAGAATAGAGAAATCCTTGGTATGGTTGGAAACAGTCCAACACCATACAATCCACTAAGAAAACAATCCTTGGATTACAATGAGTAGGATATACCCTAACACTCGTGAAGCACTATGAAACAATCACTCCATTGCGTGTGCACCCTCTTAGCACAATAGGGTAAAGTCTCATTTCTTGTAACAAATTATGTTACATGCACTTCCTTTCATATAAAAAAGTGTTAGAATGTTCAGCACAAATCTTCACTTCCATACCCAGAAGAAAGCCAAGGACTCCTTGGACTTGAGATACATCAATTATAGTCCGAACATTCCATTCTGAATTTCCACTCCAAATTTTTCACTCTGAATTCTTCACTCCTAACATTATTTTTCAATCCGTTTCATCAATCTGAGTCTTCCTTAGTATGAGAAACTCGATACGGTGATATCCATTACTAATTCCCCATTCTGAATATCCACTTCTATTTCTTCACTCTGAATTCTTCACTCCGATTCTTCAATATGAGTCTTCCTTAGTCTGAGAAACTCAATATAGTGGTAGCCATTACTTATTCCCCATTTCGAATCTCTACTCTGAATTCTTCACTCAAAATTTTCTCAATCCAAGAAACTCAATACAGTGTGAACTCATATCAAATTATCATTTCAAATGAGACTGCAATGAAAACTCAGTCAGCCACACACTTCTTTCTCTCTCTATATTATTAGAGCTTCTCTCACTACTTAATCATCACACATTTACTTTGTACTCTGATCTCCTTTTATAGGTGCTCCAAAGTGTTCTTAGGAGGGAAACCAAAATATTTTCCCTCTCACTTAAATTCACCCAAATCTTAATTTCCCCTAAAATATCAGAGTAATTAAGACTCCGTCAATGCTTCTAGAATCTTCTCGAATCATCTTCCACTTCTATAGAATTAGAACTTTGGCCTTTTCTGGATCCGACCATGTTACACAAGTTTCTCGGTATCACATTCTCGGATCCACTCATCTGTCTTCTCGACATCACTTTCTTGGATTCAATCATCTGTCTTATCGGCATCATATTCTCGGATCCACCCTTCCTGATTCTTCAGCATCACTTTCTCATATCCACTCTTCTTTGCTTCCTCGGCATGACACCATTTCAATTCTCAGCATGAATCATGGTACTTGGAACAGTTCATCCAGGTTCTCAGAACGGGTTTTTGGTTTGCGATATGACGTGTGGTTCTCGGAATGGCTCTTCTTGATTCCCCGAATGGATTTTGTTTCTCAGTACAACTTCTTCGATTCTCGATATGACTTCTTTGATTCTTGGTACGACTTCAGGTTCTCAGAACGACTCGTATAGTTTCTTGAAACGACTATTCCAGATTCTCAGAATGGATTTTGGTTCTTGATACGACTTCACCAGATCTCAGTATGACGTTCTGGTTCTTGGTGCGACGTTCTGGTTCTTGGTGTGACTTCTTTAATCATCGATACTAGAGATTTTGAATTATTGGAATGACTCCTCTAGATCTTGGTATGACTTCACCACCCAACTTTTTCATGCATCATGAGTACATGCATATACTCATAAATTAGAGTTACAAAATAGTAAAGAATCATCACAATTAGTGCTTTCACATCTCCTATTAGAAGGCTTTTTAGAATTTTCAATTTCTCAGTTCCAAACTTCTCAATTTCCAGACTCCGAATTCCAGACTCCAAATTCTTCGAACACTAGGTTCTGAATGTTCAATATTCTTGGTTCCGAATCTTTAAACATCAAGCTTCCAAATTCTTAGAAATTCATGATGTCTTTCCTTTATGAAAACTTCCTTAATATCAAAAAAAGAAAATCAATGAAAACCATCTCTTCCTTCTACTTGGTCCTAAAAATATGGTGGGTTGAAGCAGGCAGGCCGGGCTGGGCCCATTGGGTCGGGTCTACCCAGTGGATCAGGATGGGTCCAATGGGACCTGAGTCAGGTCAGCCCAACCTGATTGGGTTCGACCTGGGCCAAAACCACCACATTTTACTAAAATTACCATAACTCTCAAACCTCGTATATGTTTGATGATGAATTATTGGTGTTCGGACCCTCACACTGAGGTTGTCCTTTTGGGATACTGTATGAGATATTTAATTGAGGATAGTGTATGTATTATTGTCTCAAGTAGTTTGTTCTCCTATAGGGAGAATGCTAAGGAAAAAAAATCTTATGACTGGATATTCCCTTACATATTTTGTCTCCCATAGAGTGTGTCACTAATACCGATACAGAGTGTGTCTCCTAAGCCTATATGAAGGGTGTCTCTTAAAGAGAGTGTCTCTTAAGCCTACATGGAGTGATTCTCAAGCACCTATGTGGAGTGTGTATCCTGCACCTATGAGCAGTTTTTCTACTATGAATACCCTAAGTGTGTATTCTTGGATTTGGAATTTCCAATAATTTTTAGTATGTGTATTCTAGTGTGAGATGACACTAGTGACTCTATTGGTTGTAATTCATAGAGGCTATAAATTTTGTAACTCTTTGGTATCCTGGATTGTGAATTTCTATGTGGTTTGGTTTCCCAATTGAGTATTGTTTTAATCACCCCTGCATGGGATTCGCCTTCATGTTCCAATTCTTATGCAGATGATCAATAGTTTTGACGAAGTCCTTGGTGTGATGAAGATAGGGGTGATTCATAATGACTCGATGGATGTGGTATGATTCAGTGACATTCATATAGCTTACTATACCCACACATCAGGTAGGGTTTTTTATAGATAGGGCTCAAGAGCTTGTACTTTTTTATTTTAGTGGGGCTTATATTCTGGAACATTCTCTTTTCTATTTGTATAGTTACACTCAGTGGTTTTATTAGTGGGTTTAATATCTTTTTACTTCTTGTTTTAAGGTTTGGTAAAATTTTTTGGGATGGGTGTGTGTGTAGGTTTATAGGCCAAGCCCCCCCCCATTTCTGGGAATCCCTGCTCGACGCCAGTCACCATCCCTTGGCCTATGGGGGGCGAGCTTGGGGAAGTAACTTCATGGGCCCCAAGTGATGGTCTATGATAGATTGGTATTAGAGGGTGGTTGGTTTTACTTTTACCTTATGGAAATCATGTTAAGTGTTTCAAGTTCATCTTTCAGGCCAGAGAACCTAGTGTTGGTGTGGCGACTAACAAATCCATACACCAAGACCATTAATTCTTATTCTGAAAATCAATACATAAAAACACTAGTTGCATGGGAAATTAATGGTTTATTCATAATATAGTAATTGAGTGTGTTTTCATGACCTTATTGAGACAGATTCAGATCACCATTTATAATCTATTGATAGCGATTCATATTGTTCGGTTTTAGGATTCTTCCACAAAGGCATCCAACCCTGAATTCATAGTTTGACCACGATGATGGTCTATTGAGTGTTGAGGCATCAGTTTAGGGACATTTCTCCATGATAGAACCTCTATTGGTGTACCAGTGATACGAAAACCCAAAGAGTAGTATATCCTACCGACATTACCAGTAGAGGATGCAAGTAGGATCAGTGCATTTCATGAGTTATAGAGAAAAAGACCTCTCAGGTTCTGAGGTGAGATAAATCCTTAGGTAGACGAGGACTGGTTGGAGGTGGTGACATGAGTTTTCCAACTAGGGACGAAATCTCTTGATTAGATGGAGATCTTAGCCCTGAGTCTTCTATAGGGATTAGAGGGGAGATAGTGGAGATTGATGATATAGATGTATGAGGAGGGGACCCTATCCTAGATAGACTTTGAGAATATCATTAGGGAAGTGTTCTATTCGCTGATGATACACTCTGTGTGTATACAGGAGATCCTTCACCTCGATTAGGGCTGCTAGACAGTTGCAGAGTACTCATCGATATTCATAGCTTATTATCACTAATCTACAGAAACGCCGTCAGACCCATTTCTTGGGCCTATAAATTCAAGAAAGAACTTTTCCGGGAGATCGGGGACTCAAATATATCCCCTCGAATCCATACACATGCTAGGATGATAGTACCAACACTATAGGTAGAGAGATTTCTTGAGTGGAAGGCACCAGCTGTAGGAGCTACCAACAGTTTCTAGGTAGCTGGGTCTTCGACAATAGGTAGCCAAAAACTGAAACTGGGGTCTTAGAGGACCAGATAGTCTAGGGGATGACCCCAGGATACAGGATTAGCAATGAATTCTTCTAGGGTAGAAAATTTCCTCCGAAGCAGAGGATATTCTACTCATGTTATGGTCGGGGACATATGGCTAAAGATTGTCTAAACTACCATAGAACTGACCAGGAGACAGTTGAGGAACGACCAAGGCAGCATGGGAGGTAGGGATAGGTTGGTTCGCCAGGTGGCAGACATGCTAGAGGAGAAAGATGAGCGACTATAGGTGGAAAATGTTTTCAGGCACTACCACCACCACCCCCACGAAGTCCACACTGAGCTCAAGTAGTTGGTATAAAGGAGTGAGGCCTAATCAAGGTGATGGAGGCTTATAATCAAGATACTATTGGGATTATTAGAGACACGATCTATGTATTTTCCACCATAGCAGAATTATTCAAAGACATAAGTTGTAGCCACTCTTTTGTCATTGTGAACCTTTTTTGATATAAGGAGTTTCTAGGGGAACCGTTGACATAGTCCCTACAGTTATAGACTCATACAGAAAGAGATTTGATGACCACACCCCAGTGCCAACAGTCTGCCCTTACTCTTATGGGTGGGAGATTCGGTTTGGATCTCATGGTGGTAGAGTCTATGCCTTATGATGTCATTCTGAGTATGGACTGATTATCCACAGTCCATAATCATATCAACTATTTTAGGCACATAATGTAGTGTGTCCACAGAGATACAACAAGGTTTTCATTTTTCATAAAAAGGGAAACACAAGTAGCACATGATGGAATCAAACATAAGAGGGTGTATCTAATCACACATCAGTTAGCTAGAATTTCCCTTAGTGTAGTGGATAAGATGATTCCTCATATTCATGCAGTGGTGGATGAATACGATGATATATTTCATAAATATGTTTCAAGACTACGTCCTCCTAGGGAGGTATAATTCTACTTTGTTTTTTACATCAGGATGACACTGATATGTACACCAGAATATCTGATGCTTCCAACATAGCTTCGCGAATTGAGGGTACAATTGGTGGATTTTCAGAGTAGGGATTCATAAGACACAATGTTTCACCATGGGAAACCCCAGTTTTTTTCTAAGAAGGTATATGAGAGCTTGAGGTTGTGTTTGGAAATATGGTTCCTAAATTATGTGACTGTGAAAAATAAGTAGCCACCACCATGGATTGAGGACCTCTTAAATCAGTTTAAGGGAGTGAGATGCTTCGCAAAGATTGACCTAAAATCACGCTATCACCAGCTTTGGGTGTGGGATGAGGACATTCATAAGATGGATTTAAAATATCTCTATGTCCACTATGAGTACTTAGTGATGCTGTTTAACATAAATAATTCCTCAGTAGTGTTCATGTGACTCATGAAAAGGATATTCTAGACTTACCTAGACTGGTTTGCAGTGGTCATTATTGATGACATCCTCGTGTACACATTATCCAAGGAGGAGCACACGATACACTTAATGAATGTTCCTAGACTTACTCTGAGACCACAAACATCACACGAAGATCTCTACGTGTGAGTTTTGGATATGAGAGGGCCACTTTCGGGGGCACGTCATTTCGGAGGTTAGAGTTGTAGTAGATCCAGTAAAGATAGAGGCATTGCTTTCTTGGGACCCACCCAAGAATGTTATCAAGGTTCTAAGTTTCCTTGGGTTGGATATGTAATATTGGAGGTTCATGCCCAAATGTTTTAGAGTAGTAGCATCCATGATATCCGTGACACTAATGGGAAAACCATTCATATGGATGAAGATTTTCTAGGAGAGATTCTAGCAGCATAGATAGAGTTTGATGGTAACTCCAATCCTGATATTTCCATAGGAGGATGTAGAGTTTGTGGTTTTTTGTGATGCATCAGGATCTAGGATTGGTTGTGTCCAGATGTAGGGGCAAGTGAGGATTACTTATGGTTGATGACAATTGAGACCACATGATCAGAACTACGTGACCCAAAATATATAGTTGGTAGTGTAACTCTTCACATTGAAGTCATAGAGACACAACATTATGGGTGAGTATTTTATCATCTACTCAGACCAAAAAATTATTAACTATATATTTTATTATATGGATATGAACCTGAGCAATGGGGTTGTCTCGAGTTCCTCTATGACTATTATTTTGAAATAGTCTATACTCATGAGAAGGGGAACGTGGTGGTAGATTCTATTTAACAAAGATTGAGTTCAATTCTTCTAAACGAAGCCTCGAAGCAGTTGGCCTCACATTAGATATATTTCATGGATGGAGATGAAGATGTTAATATCCATTCAGTGGTGGTTACCCCTCTACTTTTACAGCGCGAAGAGAACTATTTCGGTCCTGGAGGACATGCTACATGGTTGTATCCTCGATTCTGACTGTAGTTGGGAAGATCAACTACCCCTTGTAAAGTTTTCCTACAACAACAGATACCACTCCACCATCAATATGACACCATTCGAGGCCTTGTACGGGCAATCCTGTAGGTAACTACTTTGTTGGACTGACCTCGGAGAGTGAGTACTCATGGGCCTGAAGTTGGTGAAGGTTACTATAGTGAAGGTACAGGTCATCTAGGAGCAGATGAAGACTACAAAAGATGTTAGAAGTCCTATGTTTATATATGATAGAGAATATTCGAGTTATAGGAGGGAGACTATGTGATCAATCTCATCTCTCCTTGATATTGGATATGTAGATTTAGATGAGGTGGAAAGTTATCTCCGAGGTTCACCAGACCTTTTTCGATAGTTCCTAGGGTGGGAAAAATGACATACTACTTGGCCCTACCACCTCATTTAGAGGAGATGAATGACATCTTTCACATATCCCAGTAGAGGAGATACATACATGACCCTTCACTCATCATATATAGGGGAAAGTTGTCCATTGATGATAGGGAGACTTTTTCAGAGTTCCTGGTGGAGATCGAAGATCCACAAGAGATTACCCTCAATGGGAAATTGACTCCTCCATTGCATGTTTGGTGGCCACATGGGAATCCTCAGTAGATCACGTGGGAGCAAGAGACTCAGATTAATGCTCAGAATCTACATTTTATTATTTATACATTGTTTAGATTTTGAGGATGTAAATATCCAAGGTGGGGAATATATAATGTACTAGATTTTCAATGTATTTTTTTTAAATTACAGGGTATTATTTCAAGATAAGGTTCATAGGAGACAAATGATTTTGAGGCTCGGGGTTACGAGAAAAAATATTCAAACTGTTTTCATGTTTATTAAAAATATTATGTGTGTGCGGTGTATGTAACTCTTAGACGTGTTCTTGGATTAGAAATATGAGGGCACTATTGAGACCAGAACATCATGTTTACCCTAGTCGGGCCTAATTTCGCAAGTGTGGGCCAGCTAAAAAGATAATTTATGGATGTTTTAATAAAAAAATAAATAAATCATAATTTATTTTATTTTATTTCTTCAACGTTACATTGTGACTTAGTAGCACTAGGTTGTGACAACTCAGTGATGATGAAATGAAGCATTGTGGAAACATTGAAATGCATTTAAAAAACTAAAACACATTAACACATTTCCTCTAATAATCATAGGAATGAACCCGTATTAGAATTCATAACATTGGAGAATTACTCCTTGGAGGCGAGATGTTTCCCTGAGGTATGGAAAAGGGAGCTCTCCCACTGGTGATAATGAATGAAAAATTATGAAGAACGACGAATCAAGGAATTTCATGGAAAGATTGCCTTCAATGATGACTCAACTTCTATGACTGATCCAACATCCAGGTATGGGGTTTATTTCATAGTATTCATCTCCGCGTATTTGGAATTAATGATTAAAGCCTATAAACCCATGAACCAGTTGACCTACATATCACTCATTCTTAGGGGAATGTTTCTTTTTTGGGAATTTTTTTCGGTATCATTATTCCAATTTGGATTTTTGCCTATATGAATTAGATTATTAGTAATTATTGATCCTTATAATAGAATGGATTAAGGCTGGAAAGAAATATGGCCGAGGTCTATTCCTTGGGTTGTTACTTATGATTTTCCCTTCTTGATTGTCATGTTCTTCATTTTATTCACTGAGAATATGAGTGGATGATCGTTGAACATCATTTATTGGGATAAGTATAAATAATATATGATCCATCCTAGTGAAGAAATAGAGGAGGTATAATAGTTATGGCGGTGGACAGATCAAAGGGACATGTGAGATACCATCACTCGATCGTTTACTAGTAGAATGAGTCACAACATATTTTCAAGTATATGATGATGAATAATGTGAATTGAGGGTCGCTGGCTTGCTTCTATTTCAATAAATGAAGAACAGAAGTGTGACAGAAGACTCGAAGAAGGAGAGACACTGAAGATAATATGTAGTGGTGGTGTGTGGAGACACCGACGGGGGTGCATGATGGTGCAACCACCTAGATGTAGGTGTCCATTGACTCGACGCATGGTGGCAGAGGGTCTTGGGACAACATGACTAAAGGTGTTGATGGAAGTCGTACGCTGGGCGGGCTGTGGTGGTGCAGACAAGAAGTGTCGCAGGGCTCCACATCAGAAATGTGGTCATGTGGTACGACCGACTTCTATTGGGATAAGCGGTTTGGATTGATGATAGACCACATGGAGCTTGAGTTGATGTGGCGGCCACTGTGTCTGGGTGGACTGAACTGACTTGTGTTCGAGTAGGCTGAGCTGATGCCAAAAGACCAGGTTGGGCCCCACTAGGGAAGGTCAGACCAAGTGGGTCTGGTTAGGTAAGACCTAGGATTGTTCGAGTCCGGTTTCCCTGACCGGGTCGAACAGGTCCTGAACCCCACTGACCCCTTTTTACATAAATGAACAGAACTCTCAAACTATGTGTCCCTTTGATGATCCATTTACAGCATTCGGACCCTCATGATGAGCTGGTCCTTTTGAGATAATCTAGGAGAGTTTTAATGTTGTTTGGTATAAGGCCTATTGACTTGAGGGGTATGTGATCTCAAAGAGAGCACGCAAAGGATGAAATATTGTGAATGGATTCCCCCATACAAAGTGTGTCTCTTATAGAGAGTGTCTCCTACAGATCGTTCCTGCTCCAACCATAAAAAGTGTGTCTCTTATGTAGTGTGTCTCCTCCACCTACATAGTTGCTATCTTCTATGAAGTGTGTCTCCTGCACCCACATAGAGTGTATCTCATGCACCTATGTGGAGTGTGTCACATGAACCTATGTGGATTGGGTATCTAACAATGACCTATAGCATATCTTATTAGATTGGGATATGCATGGAAATTCATATTATATGTATCCTGGTGTGAGATGACACTGGTGACTCTCTTTATTATAATTCTTAGAGGCCACACTTTGTGTACCTATTTGGTAGTCTGCCTTGTGTCTTGATTTGTGGTTTACCTTTTTGGTTGGGGTCCCCACTATGTATTGTTTTACGCACCCTTGCTTAATCTTCACTTGAACGTGTCAGTCTTGTGTAAATGATCATCAACTTTGACTAAGTCCTTGGTGGGTTAGAGACAAGGGGTTCTTCAAGGTGACTCAATGGATGTGATATGCTTTAGAAACTTTCAAACATCTTACTAGACCTACCCTTCATGTAGAATTTTCTACAGACAAGACCCAGGAGATTGTACTTTTCTATTTCAGTTGGGCTTATATTTTGGCATGTTTACTTTTTAGGTTGTACTATTACTCTCAATGGTTGTCATAGTGGGTTTCATATCTGTTTACTCAGGGTTTTTAGTTTTAGTACTTTCTTGGGGGATGGATATCTGTGTGCATGTTTATATGAAAATGCCTCCCGTTTGTGGTAAATTCCTACTTGGTGCTAGTCACCAGCCCCTAGACTACGAGAGGTGGGATTGGGTAGTCAGGGAATGGGCACATGGGGGATGGGTTGTAAAAAATATAATTCCTTTACATAATTAATCAAAAAAATTCTATATATTACCTTAAATTAAGAGTTGGGTAATTTTTATCATGAACCTTTAATTTTCATTTGGAATAAGCTATAACCTTGTCATTTAATGTGATAAATAATCCCAGTACCATATTAGATTCATCAATATATATTAAAAACCATTATACAATTGAGGATAATTTATTTGTAATTACAATGAATAAAATTATCTTCAGTTCCTTGAAATGTTTCTTACATTCATCCATCCAAAGGTTCTAGGATCCCCTCCTAGTTAACATGTTATTTGTATTAGATTTTCATGAGAAACTATCCATATACTATGGATAATATCCAGCCAAACCATGTCAAATTCAAATCTTAGTTACAATGGTGGGTCTGTGAAAATGTTTAATTGCCTCCAACATTGATGGATCCCTCTATATACCCTCATTTATTATTATATGATATAAAAATGAAACATTTTTAGGAATATTAAAAATTTCTAAATTTTTCATATAGTTTCTCCTTCCTTATGAATTTCAATACAATTCCCATGTGAAATTATTGGTCTTCATTATTCTTTGAATATATTAGAATATTGTCTACAAATACTAAAAACTTCATTAAGGTAATCTATAAAGAATTTATTCCTTAAATTCATTAAGATAGTGGGAAAATTAGTAAGATTTCATGGTATCAATATACAAATACTTTCTATAACTTGTATATAATGTTATCATAAGTATATCTTACTTCTTGACTCTTAATATATGATATCCAAATGGAAGCTCAGTCTTGGAAATATATTCACATATACACAGATGATCAAAAAATCAATTAATATAGTGTAGGGGATACTTTTGATTGATCATGATTTTGATTAGATCCCAATAATCAATGAAGTTTATCATAAATACATAATTCATATTAACAAATAAAATAGGTCCACCCTACATTGATGCAATATGGTGTATAAATAAATAATTAGGATTCTCTTGAAGTTTCTTATTTAATTCTATAAATTTAATTAGGTCTATTCTATATGGAGTCTTTTTAATGGGTGCAATTCTAGGTATGAGTTCTATTGAGAACCCGAAATCATAATTTGTTAAAAGACTATGAAAATCTTCCAAAAAACAAAAAATAACCATAAATAATATACATTAATTTGATGTTGAGTTTCTCCCCAAACATATAAAAAAATAGACTTAGTGGATAGAAATTAAGACCTATAAGGATGAAGTAAATACCATTAAAAGTTTTTATTCACTATCACAACAATAAATGATCTTGGGTTCATTTCGAATACAGGATGTCACATCCCATAATTGAAAATTTATATGGTATCATTATAATAAATTGTAATCCATGCCAAAAATAACATCAAATTCAACTAAAGGAAGAGTCAAACTATTTTCCAGAAAATAATTCCCACAAACTTCAATCGAAGATGATCTATAGAATTATGATGCAACCATTTTACCACATAATGTTTTTACTACTAACTCAACATCAAATTATTGAGCAGGTAATTCAAAACCCTTTATAAATTCATTACGTAAAAAAGAGTGTGTAGAGATAGAATTAAAAAAGACATTATCTATTCTAGAGTGGATGATAAGTGTACCTTTCAACACATCATTCCCATAACCCAATTTTATAGTCATGAATTTGGGATATATCCCTTTCTATTTAAGATTATTTGGTTATTGACCGTGATTATCAAAAACCTTAATATCTAGAGATGGTTGGAATAATTCTCATACTTATTGCACATAAAAAATTAGAGAGTGGGTGGTGAATTAGTTGGAATCCTATTCTCCCCAATTTCATTAATCTTCCACTTCATTAGATTTTGACATTCAAAAGATTTATGACACACCCTTCTACATTTAAACAACATCCATGTTTTATTGAAGAAATTCAATTAATTTTTCTTAACATGTTTATATCATGCGTACGGCTATAATTTCTTTCCACCATGGAATTTATTTATGTTTTCATGAGATTCGAACTTCATTTTCTTATCGAAATAATGGGAATAGTGGGAATATCTAATTTCCATCTCAACATTTAGTGAACATCAGATAATTTATCCATAGGTAATAATTTATCTTATAGTTATATCCATTATAATACTTATTTTAAGACACCAAATAACGAATCAATTTTACTTTTAGGACTTATGATTAAACATGAGGTATACATTGTGAGACTTTTAAAATTAGCATCATAAGCATGATTAGATTCATCATCATTTTTCTTAATCTCATGCTATTACTTCTCCATTTTTTTGTATAATACATGGTAAGAACTTATGTAGAAATATCCTCTTAAACAAATCCCCTTCCATAGTCTCCATTTCTTTTTCTTGCCTCATATTATTAACATGGTTCCACTATTGATCATCTTCATTTTCCAAACTCTAAGCTTCTTATACAAAATTTTTATATTCTAAGAATTAGATAAGAAAAAATATCATCTCAATGGTGATAATCGATTTCCCATACACTAGTCGATCAGAAGAACCACTAAAGGAGCATAGATTCTATCTAATTCATGCATCAGTAGAACATTGTTCCCTACATTGTTTTATTGGAATCTCAACATTATTCACGTCTTGAGAAAGTTTATTGACCATTGTAATGATGTTTTGTGTCCTAAATAACATATAATTTGGTTTCTTATATAGAAAATCATTAAATTTACCATCCCATTTAGAGTTATCTTATTTCCTTTGGGTTTCGTCCATTTACTAAAACTAAAAATAATAGTGCCAGAAACACTAATCATAGTGGAAAAACACATAGTCGTGAATGCTAAGTTATATAATGTATAAATAAAGGTAGCTGCTTTTAAATTAATAACACCATAAACATTACATAGTTTTTAAGTGATAGTCATATATTAAAATATATATGTCTATTCTTTATAAAGAAAATGTGAATTAACCAAATCATATTTATAAGAGTATTAATATAGGTGCACAATAAGGCCTATATTCATGTACAAAGTATTCCTTGAGTCAACCTTGACTGGCATTTTTCAGAGTTTTTATCCCCTGGTACATATACTCTAGAACCATTTCATCTTTTTGAATATATATTGGTATATATATAAATTTAAACCACATAATCACTTCCTTAAAAAACATTATGATTTTATCCTATATGATTCTCATCATATGGTTTCTCACCAAATTTTTCAGATCCGATTTTCTAATGGTCAACGAAATCTTCAATTGATTTCAACTATAGAAATCCATGATTTTGATACATAAATATAAAATAATCTATTTAAATGTAAAATAAATATAAAAAATACTTGATAAAGTATCCACAATATTTACATTCCTTTGATAATAGGTAAATAATTACGTTATTTAAAAAATATCTTCAATATCTTCAATAGGGATCTTAAAAAATTTTAATGTTAAAAAATATCACATATTTAAAATATTTATTCATAACCTGGGGAAAGGAAACATAATAATGGTTGATCTCATATGACTAGTATGGGTGAATATGGGAGATATAATTCTATGAACATATTAAATCATTAGATAAGCATAAGGTCATGAGATCACAAAAAAACCTGTAAATTCAAAAAATAGTTTAAAAGATAAAAAAAATTATTCACAGAATAAATCACAATCATTCCCCAATTAAATATTCATAAGAGTGTGAACAAAATCATTATTCTTGAACAATAAGCTCATTTCATAAAAGTTTGGCTCCAAATTTGTTCTGGAAACCATTTCTTTTTTCATGTTTTACTACCATTCCCATTAAACATAGTGGATTATGCTTCATCACCTATTTCTCATTGTATATAAATCCAATTGGCCTTTTTACCATTTGTGTCTCAATACTTTATAATTGCATCCCATTATTATCTCATTTTATATAAAGTATTAACAAATGAATTGGAAGGATATTTAGGTCTCACCCAACCATAATTAAAAAATAACAAACATCAATAGTTATAACAAAAACATCATCACTGGCTATCACATAACCACCATCAAATAATGAAAATAATACATAAGTGTTCCATAAGATCATGATAAATTCATCATATTAGAACACATGAAAAGAAATGGGTTTACTTATCATTCAATCATAAAATAACCCATGGGAATGCAACAAGATTCATTCGCATTCTTTTATCATAGTCCTAAACCATTATAAGAAATAATAATAATGGTATCCTTGGATAACATGCCTTGTGAATCATAGGTAACATCAAATGATTTCATATTACATGTGAAATGTTTCTGAAAAATCACTAGGAAATTTCTTGATGAAAATAGGATTTTATCTTTGATAATCACATTTTAAAACTAAAAATTTATAAAGCATTTTCAAAATAATTTTCTTCTAAAATAACATTGTAATTTTTTAAAGGAATAATTAAAATCATTAATGCTCATAATAAAATAAAAAATATTCATTTCATATTTTCTATAAAATTAGAAAGTATATGGTTTGAAAAAGGATTAGAAGATTAATTTATAATCATGTGGTAAAAAATAATATAGTGGTAATAAATTCTTCAAAACATCATTGAATAATAGTAATATATTTCTTTAAATTTTTTTTATAGAACATTAAAATAAAATAGAATGGATTTTTGATATGAAGAGTAAAATAAGGTTGATTTTTACTAAAATATGTTGAGTATATAAAGGGAGGAAAATTAAAAGAAAATAAATATTTTCATTATATAAATAGAGAATAGAAAATATAAGGAGTTTTTCTATTGGTAGAATATAATATTTCATCTTATAAAACATAATGATAAACAATCCTGATAATCAATTAGATTATAACACAAAACCTTTACCATATTGTAATTTTTAAATCATCAGTGTTGTGAAAGAAATAATGTTAGATTTATATATATATCAAATAATTTCATGATTATAATTGTAACATACATTCATGGGATGAATGTACACCACACAAAAGAAAAAAGTGGTGAATATATCATGTTTTCCACTGCAGTAAAATTGAGACATAAATCCCTTACCTTATGGATAAAATTACATAATAAAAGTTAGATTATATTGAATAAAAAATATAATATTATTATAAACATATTAAATAGAAATACTAATATGTATAATTCCATATATGGTTTACTCTATCCTTTTATAAACCAGATATTAATAATTCATTCTTAAAATCATGTTTTTGGTAATAACTGCTTTGTTTTTCACATATGTTTTGATTTGGTATTTTTTGTAATTTTATATTGACCATGGTTCCATAAAAATAAGAATTTTAACCAAGATATAAATATCATATATATATTCATTATATATGTATTTATAGTAGTCTAATAAATATATAGATGAAAAATGAATTGCACCATTGATTGAGACGGTAGACCGTATATACGCATGGACATTATTTTAATTTTCTCAATGAATGAAAATAACTACTTTTAAATAATATATTAATTTTATAGGATATTCATTATTTCATATATATAATATATTCTCATTAATACAATCCTAAATACATTCAATTTTTATAGTATGTAAAGAACTAATCACATTGCTTCATAAGGCAGTAGTCTGTCGTACACAGGAGAAATGTTTTCATATTCCCATGGAATGGAATATAGGAATGTATATTCGATATCATAATTATATAAATATAATTATGTCATAAATTTCATATAAATATTCTAAATTTATTAGTATATCAAGTCATGTGATGTGGTAATGGAAACAAATTATTTCAGTTCGCAAGGTAGTAGTCCACCATACACAAGATCGACGATTTTGTTTCCCACTTGAGGGAAGATGAGATAGATGTAGTTAATTTAGTTAGGATAACAAATTCTTAGTATATTTTAGATAATTTTTTTATTATATAATCATGGTTTAAAAATATTTTAATTATTAATAGGAATATGCAAAACAATAACTGAAGGTGAATAATTTTACCTCTTCTTTAGAGAACCTCTTTTGGTTTATACGTAAAGCCTTCATAAGAGGGTTTAATAATAAGAATATGGATTATACTATGTGGGAAGGTAAGTAAGAAATTTATCTGAGTGGGTATTGGCCAAAAAATGGTTTTGGATGTGTGAAAATGAGAGGAGAGTATGTGGCCTTTTATTAGTGGTGGAAAGGACACACATGGGATTTTTGAAAAGAATAAAGTATATCCATTATTTTCACATTACATAAGAATAAAAAATTGATATTTGTTGAACCTTTTATGAAATAAATTCAATATATTATCATAAACCGGGGTTTTTAAATGTTTTATTGTCATTTTTTCCCTCTATATTTAATTTATTCCTCTAGTAAATTGGTTTTAACCTTAACTATGGTAATTATTTTTTACTATTTTTACTATTCATTTTGATAAAAAAGTTGACATATTTCTATAATATAATTTATTCTGATTCAAAATATGAAATCCATTTTTAGAAATATCATTCATAGAATCAGAAAAATGTAATTTTAAATTAATTATATAGGAATGATGAAAACTAATATTATTATAGATAAATTTTTTCATATGTATAGAAAGTTTTAATATAAAAACTCAATATGAAAATAATTCAAATGAAATAAATTTGATTAATAAATATATAATAAAAATAATGTTACATTTAAAACCACATTTAGATAAAAATTATCTTGTAAATTCAGTTAATAAAAATGAAAGTTTTTAATAAAAATACATACTTTTAACTATTCATTGAAATATAAAATTTTTCAGAAAATTATTAAAAAAAATGAAATATATTTTTTACAGGAAAATTTTAAAAGGTACTTTTATTTTTAAAAATATATTTTTCTAAAAATAAAAAATAATTATTTTATTTTGTGTTCACAAAAAGAAATAAAATCTTATTTTGAGATAGTATTTTTGAAACAAATAGATAGATTACTGAAGAAGGTACTTTTTATAAATATGTCCTCAATATATAAAAACATCATACTTAATTTTTAAAATTTGGTTATTTGTTTTCAAACCAACAAGTTTTACGATATGTTTATAATGATCATGTATAATTTATAATATTAATAATATATCACAGGTTTTTAAAACTAGGTGTTTTCGGTAATGAAATCTATCGAATAAATTAAATTAATTAAAAAAATCATAAAATATAAAGGTGTTATAGGTATCCATCACCAACTAGCCAGTGGACTCCTTTTACCACCAACAACCATACTCTCTTCTTATGACTGATGAATGACCTGAAAAAAAGACCATGTCTAAAGATGATACATACCTATTTCGGTATACTAGGATATAAAAAATAAGATCTTATGTGAAAATTCATAAATAAAATTTAGAGGAATATATATAAAAAAAATTTGTACATGACGACAGAAAAATTGGTTCCAATTGTATGTGTTAAAAAAATATTCTTTTAATAAATTTTAAAAACAATTTAAAATATATTATTCAAAAATAATATTGATGTGATTCCACTTAATAATTTGGGATGAATTATAGTGGTGGTATAAAAACATTCAATCATTCATATTTAAGTAAGAGAATATATAAAACCATTTAAAAAACATATACATGGAGGATAAATAGTTTAAAACATTAAAAAAAAATTAATAGAAAATCCATAACCTTAAGTCATATCTTGTTACATATGTTATTTAAATCTGGAATAATAAAATTTTATTAGTTATTTACTTGATTAAGATTTTTTTTTATTTTCATACCATTATCATTATTACTTTTATTTCATTTAAAACCATGATTTATTTAGTTACTAAACCAATTAAGTATACATCATACATTTATAGGTCAATTGGTCTTTAATTATTAACACAATATTTATTTACTGACTACGGTAAAGGATTTAGGGGGTTTAAATACCATTAATTTAATAAATATTATATTTATAAATTAATTTCACTTTGAAAACCATCCTTGTAAGGAATCTAACAGAAATGAAACACATCATTTTATGGAGTTGGTAGTCTGCAAGAACACATAGGTGACATTTTTATTTTTCTACTTAGGCGGAAATAAATAAAGTATGTAATATTTTTAGTTTTTAAAATAATAAAAAATTTATTAATTTAATATTTATTCATTATTTCAATCTTTATGGCTATCCATATGAAGTAGTATTGATTACAAATCACGACACTTAATGGAGTTCATAGGCGACATGTACACATGAGTGATGTTATCATTTTCCAATAGATGCGAGTGTAATAAGGTAAGTAATATACCAACTTTAAAAAATTATAATTATGAAATATATATCATAAATATTCATTTTATCCCTCATTTTAACTAGTTATATTAGGTAGTGATGAAAAAAACACATCCATGTGTGGTGGTGGAATTTTACATGGATTAATGAGTGATTTTTCATTTCCCAAAGGATGAAAATATGGCATAAAATAGTTTATACATAAAAAAATATCAGTATAGTTAAGATACTAATTTAAGTATTTTATCATTGATAAAATTGATATAGAATGTGGTGTGAGAGGGAATAAACTTGAAATAGTTTGGTAATGACTTATATAACTTTCTTGGGTAACCATTTTGGATTACTCCTCAAGCCCTCAATGATGAGGATTTTGAGGATAAAATGACCTCTATGACATAAAAATGAGAGTTTGGGAGTTATTTGGGAATATTTTGATTGATATATAGTAGTAAATTTTTATGGGGATTTGATGAGATGATGTGACTTTTATAAGTAATGGGAGTGACACTCTAATAAATACTTAAAACTTTTTCATAGAATAAGTATCAATCTAAAATAAAATGTAAAAGAAACTACTTGTTTTATAATACAATGTAATGAATGATAGAATAAAATCAACTAATGAGATTTAAGAATTACTTTCCCATTATCTTGAATCCTTACACCTTTATTTTTGCCTTTTTAAATTGTTTTATCCATAACGGAGCTGATTACAATTTACATAGTAATTAAATTATTTGAAAAAATAAAAGGGAAATTATTTAAAAATATGGCCAATTGATTCCCAATTTTGAATCCCTTTTAAAATATTTAATTTCCATATTTTTAATAAAATAATTTTTATATAAAAAATAAAACACATGATTTTTTTAGTAAACCACACGTTTTTTGTGTAAAAATGATTTTCCACTATAATTATGAATATATTTCATTCAAATGATTTTAATTGGATTATAATTAAATAAAGGAATATTTTATGATATTTGGTTTATTCAGAATCTTAATGGAATTTTCCCACCACACTATAAAATTCAATGTACCGAAAATTGTTTTCAATAAGAATAAAATAGAACATAATTTAAAAAGTCAATCATGAGTTTTTAAATTAAAATAATTTTTTTAAATGATTTATTTTAATCTAAAAATAAATTTTCACTTGATAAAAAGGTTTTAAATTTTTTAATCCAATTTTAAATAATGATGATGTTCGGAATGTTATGGTATTTGAAGAAAAATAGTTTTTATTATTATCCTAATAGTCAACTAAATTTGAAAAAATCCTAAAAATTCACCATAATAATTTTTTTGATATTCTGGTAAAAAAATTTCAACTTCTTACATAAAATTTCAAAAAAATTGTAGGTAATAGCTCTAATATCTACAAAAATATTTATAAAAAAAGTTTTTTAAAATATTTATTTTCGTAGAATAAAATGAATTTATTCTAATTCCTTGCCAAATAACAACAATTAGATGACTGCTAGTTTATTTTAAAGGATATATTATAAATATATTAAATAAAAACCATTAATTACCAGTTAGTAATTAAATTTATTAAAATAAAACTACATTTCCCAATTAAAAATATTCCCCTGAAAAAATATAACTTTTTGCATCAAATGATTTTATCATTATTTATAACATTTTGATAATGAATGTTAATTGGTTTATAAGTATAAAAAATAATATTCCAATATATTTAATACAATTAAATAATAGTGAGACATATAAATTATGAATTAATCCATCTTAATAGAACAAAATCATTTAAAAAATTAAATATTCTTATACATATGATTTAATTAATTTCATTAAAAATTGATCTATTATTTCCTTTTCATAAATAAAGAAATTTTTATTATGTAAAATTTTCTACTTGTATTTCATAATACAAATTAATCATATTAAAAACCACTAATTCAATGGAAAGTTAATCGTGGTCATATTTAAAAATATTATTTTTATAGTATATCATTATTTCAATTAATATCAATATTTTATGTGGTAAAAATAATCAGATATTTTATTCCCTTAAAGGAATATAAGATAAATTCTTGGGGTGTCACAATATGAATTATGACCAATCCCTAAACATGGAATTTCATCTACAGGGTTTGATAGATTCCTTTATTGAGCTCGAAAATTATATTTAATATTATGTAATGATGCATGGAATTGGATATTACTATCTTAAATGTATTTCAATAAAGCTGTAAGGATGGTTGAAAAGTTTTAAAGACACTTTATATTGGGCTTGGTTGAAACAAGATATTTTTATGTGCTAAGGAAGGATAACTATAATACCCTGGTCAATAGATTGACTATTATGGATAAGGAAGACTACCCTCTTATATGTTTTTTTGTTTTTATTTAATATATAATAAGTTGTGTGAGAATGTTACCACATGGTTTTTTTGCATGTCCAACCTAGAAAAATACCCATTGAACTCTAATATGAATCTTACTATAGAGACTGAATGTTTTCTGTTTCAATGCTTTTAAAATTGATGAATTTTTGTTGTCTTTTCCAATCTTATTAAAAAAATTGAGTGAGTTGTAAATTTTTAATACATTTACTCTTGGGTGAATGTAAGTATGTTTTATAGAGTGGATATAATTTTGGGACAAATTTATATTTTTTAACAATTTATTTATTTATATTATTAATTTATTCTTTGTATGTTATTTTTATAAATAAGTAATATTATATTATGTTAGTGGAGTATTCCCTGAAATGTTATAATCATATGGAGGTGGAAGCTTCCGTATTCAATGTCTTTTGTCACTATCTAGTATGTGAATTTAAGTATTCATTTTAATTAGATGTAAAAAAAGATGCTACAATGATTAATTGAGTAATATGGCATGTCAATCTAAAAGATAATATTTTCACTACATTATTTTTATTTTACAATCCATCAATAGTTTATTAAATTTAACCTCTATAAAATTTCATGGATTTCATTAGTCATGGAAAATTTTTGGAGTTGGATATAGACCATTATGAAGTTAATAAAGGGTGATAATTGAGGATTGGTGGTCTTTATGGAAAAAACCGGTAAGTGACTCAATATTATTATATATATTAAATAAATTCATATTTATCAATATTTTACTTTCCATGTGTGAGTAAAATTCATATCAGTCCTAGTGAAATTATTGATGATATGAAAACATGGATATATTTGAAAATTAAATATTATAAAGAATATGTTTGATAAAGTATGAGTGTGAATAATTATATATTTTATATATATGGATATTGAATATTTTAATGATTAAATTTGGTTAATATTTAAACTATAATTATTTTCCATATATGATTAATAATACAATGATTGTGAAATTAATAATAATTATTTATTTTTAATTATTAAAAATAATTTTTAATGTTCTTGAATTATTAATTAAAATATTGATATTTGAAAAAATTATCAAATCTATATAAGTTTTATTCCCTTGGGTTTATTGAATAAATGTTAATTTAAATTAGAGTTGTTAATAAAAGGATTAAAATGTTTTTCTATGAGGTTATCCCAAGTACTGTGTGGGTCATGCAACTCACTAGTTAAAACCCGATCTGATGACATTTCTATAATCCAAAAAAATCATGACTTATATGGGTGTTCATTAAAAATAAAATTGGGTCATGTCCATTAAATAGTGTTGTAAAACATCCATAAATTTAATTACACATGGTTCATTTAGATCACATATGGATATTTATTAATTGGCTAGGGGTAGTGGTACATTGGCATATGGTTCATTCCATTTCAGTCTTTTCATACAATGTTATCTTCTTAATATAGGATTGTATAATAGAAACCGAGGAGAATGAATATAACTATGACAATTTATGAATCTCACTTAAACACTTTGATATACCACACATATGTTCTTATATAGAGGTATCATCATGCAAGGTTATGTTTGATAATGATAATATATTGAATGAAATGTTTTAACATGAAGTAGATAGTGGTTTGATTATAAAAAATACAAAATCCTAGGATATATGGAATATTTAAAGTAAAAAAAATCTTTATGACACACACATATATATATAACTATGGATAAACTGTAAATGGGATATAATGGATGGTTAAAGTTTGAGTCAATTCATAAAAATTTATATTTAATTGAATGTGTTGTTGATCATAAGGTTAAATTATTGAAAAGTAATAATATATGTAATTTTGGGATTATAAACATGATTTGTTTTGTAATGAGTTGTTCCTAATGTGGGTTATTATGGGGAGTTACTAAAGGTGGGTTATTTGTGGGAGGTCCTAGTAAATGAACATCATGAAACCTTAAAGTCATACTGGGTTGGTAGCTTCCCAATTATATATTATAGTGAAGTCCCTATAGAAGGAATTATTATTAATTTGGTTTATTAAAGAGGTCTCTAAATGTGGAAAATATTTTAGTTATGTTTTATAGTGAAAACTACATGAGTGGATAAATACCTAGATATATATTATAGTAAGGTACTACTTGTGGATGACTATATAATTTTAACTTATTGTGAGTTTATTACAGGTAAATAGCTACATTGGATTCATTTAAATTTTTTAAAACATAGATGCATTTTTGTTTTAGTTACATGATATATTTTTAAATTTGGTAATTATACATTCCACAAGGCACAAGGAAGAGGTTAGTTATATAACCTACCTTATGGGATGGTTGATTCATTATCTATTTTGGTTTACATATTTCATGGATGAATTATCATGATATATTCACATGGACACATTAATGTTTTATGGTTAGAACCAATGAAGTATATGTATATTCACATTCTTACATTATAAAAATAGTTTTTTATATGTACATGAAATAGTTTGTGGTGGTCTCTAGAAACCTTAGCTAATACATGACATATTTATTGGTGATTAGGGTTTTTTATTTTATATTTCTAAAATTATTTAGAATTTATTTCTATATTTGGTTATTATATCACATTTTTACTTGAGTTTTTGTCTCATTGTATAATATTTCCTTCATATGCTTTTATATTATTCAAGTGATTTTTTGGGATGTAATTTTAATTAATAATTCATGAAGAATTATGAATTATCTCCAATATTATTTTATAAATATCCATTCACAAATAATATAGGAAAATACTCTCCTTGAAGAGATTATGTATGTCAGATTCTTTATAGCTTGACCCCCATGCCATTGTAGCACTACCTGTACTACTTGAAATGGTTCCCATGTGATTATCTACATTAATAGGAATGAAAATAAGTGTTTAACGTAATATTCATAAGAATGCTATTTTTTTAGTTTAAATTTTAAAATCCTCATGAATTCTTGGTAATTATATGAATATGAAAATTTTTAAGGGGACCAGGATATTGTTTCAAAAAAATCATTCACATAATGGGACATTTAGCCCATAGAGAAAGTACATTGATTTCCAGATAGACAGACATTGGGTACACAATGGGTTAGGGAGAGGAGTTAGTGCCTCTATGTTGGTCACCCATTGACCAGTGACCCATGGGAAGGTACCCCATTCCCCCCAAGTACCTACTACCGTGCTAGTGGGTACCCAATGGGTACATACAAGTTTGTTTTAATTTTTCAATTAAACAAAATAATTGTATTAGTTTTATTATTATGAGATTCTCATCTAATGTGTTTCAGTGATAGCCATTCCTCAACCCCTTTTACCCCTTACCTTACTTGTCTCCCATTCGTGGACCATCATAGTTTGATATCATTCTCAATAAATGATAATCATAATAGTTCACTAGCACTAAGGATATGAACCAACTCCCCTTTATTATTTGATTCTATTTTTTCTTTACTTATAATCCATTAAGACCAATTCAATGTATATTTATATATATCTTGATTTGGACTAATTTAGGCTAAATGATCAAGAGTAATTTGATGAGTAGGACCCTACTGGATTCATGTTCGTGGTACCTTTTATTCTAGATGGTATTTTCTTATTGTACATGAATTTTATGAAGTAATATAAATTAATCTTTGCTTTATATTATGTTAATAAAATAAAATTATTTTCTTTAAATATTTATGGTTGATTGGAAGCCATTATCCCTTGTGTGGATCTATTAGGCATGAATTGAAAACATTGGTTATTGATGAACAATACCCATATGATTCTTATTATGAAAATGTTAATTTAACCAAGCATGGGTACATGTGATTGAATACAGACCAAATAAGCTATGTGTGGGGACCTAGTGTACTCATTAGTGATAAATCGGTTATATTAGTGTGATGCCTGAGGTGTAATTGATTTGGAATGAGACTTAAACATGAGTTGATCAATTCATATCATAATCGTTAATAGGTTATGTTTTTATAAATTCCTGGATTAAATTTGAATGTCACTTCATCCACTTTTTTCGATTACATGCTATATAGTGGTGCTTTATCTATATAGAACTAATTGATTGTGGAATCTTGTCCTCACATGGTAAAATATTGGTGTAATATAAAACATGAATAGGTTAGTGGCATCTCATCTAGTTTAATGAGTGTTTTTATTCATCTTTCACTAGGGATCCACCAAAATAGTAGTATGTTAACAACATTTTAATGTCAAACTACTTGTATATCGATCACTTGATAACTTGTGTAAGTTGAACATTGTACAATTTGTTGAGATAACCCAGTGGTATGTTATTCACTCATGGATCTATTATAGTAGAATATCATCCACCCAAGACATGGTACCAGGGGTGTGTCAATCACCAAATATGTCACACTAGTGGTACATCATCCACATGTTGGATTTAATGAGTATTATATATTCTACTATTAGATGTGATCATAGTGTTTTATTGTCTACTTATAGAATTGATATAATGGAATTTCATCCACATTGTGAATGTTATTTGTTGTAAATCATCCATTAAGATGAGTTATTTTTCTAGTGTCGCATCCACTCGATCATTGAAAAGATGGAATGTCATCCACCCAATCACAGAAATGGTAGTGTATCATCTATCTATAATTAGTGATTACATATTTACCAGTGATGAATCATTAAATTATTATTTTTATTGGTTTATGGTTTATTTACATAAAGGGGATATGATGGTGTTTTATAATTCACAGAGAATATGATTGAGATATTCCTTTCACCTTGCTAGTTACACGTGGAGTGTTATAAAATCTATCCAAAACGTTTTGTCTTATACCATGAGTATGTCATATAGTTATGAGTCTTAGGAGAATCATCTGAATCATTTGAGAATAGTTATGAGTTTTCAGATAAATAAATGACTCTATAAAAAGTTATAGAAATGTGATTTATGGATTCAAGAAGTGAAATTATTGGGACACGTGGTGTCAGGACATGTTATTTTATTTTACTCTGAGAACTTAAATGTAGTTATGACATGGGAGGATCCACATAATGTTTTCAGGACTTAGAGATTTTTAGGTTTAGATATATATTACTGCTAGTTTGATACATAATTCTCAAAGTTGTCTTATCTGATTATTTCTATAACTTATAAGGGAGTAAATATTTCATTGAATGATAAATCCATATAACTTTTGTTAAGCTAAAGTAGGTTTTGACTACTATGCGAACATTACCTATTCCAAAGTTTGAGAAGGGCTATGTAGTCTTTTGAATGCATTTGTTTCAATCTTGGGAAGTGTTCTTATGCAAGTTGACTATGTCATGGCCTATGGATCTCATTGGATTTTCCCACACGAGAATAATTATCTGAACTGGACCATGAAATTACAACTGTGATGCTCACACTTATGTGTTGGAAGCAGAACCTTTATAGAGAAAGGATTATTGTGTTTTATTACTAAGATAATGTGTTAAATCATTTCCTAAAAAAAATTGACTCTATAGTAGAGGCATTGGATGAATATCCTACAATATTTTGATTTCAAAATCACCTATACCATGAGAAAATAGATTGTCACTATAAAAGATTTCAGTATAAAACATATGATCTTGCCCGCGACAGAATCATTGGAATTGTGGATATTGATGGGTTTCTTTACATAGTTGCATATTGGAGTTTATTAGATAGGGATAGAGGTCTTATTCTCTATTATTCAGTTGACATAGACTCCTCTAGAAATGAATCTTCATGATAAGAAAATTGAGGATGATTTTCATAGAATTAGAGAATCTCTTTTTGGTGGTGGACCATTACTTTCACAACCCGTCCCCTGGGGCCCGAGATGTGACTACCCCAATACCACGTTCCATCGGCAAGGGGCTAGTGACTAGCACCTGAAAGGGATATCCCTAAAACCGGGAAGACATTTCCTTTTGAACATTAAAACTCAGACAATTCAAGAACACAACAAGATCCAAGAACAAAGTAACATATATAGTAAATAGGGTGAGAACAGTAAGTAAAGGGGCCGGAATACATGCCCCACTAGAGAGTACAAGTAAAACTGGAAATAGATCCTGTGAAAACCTGCCAAGGATCCTACCTGAAAGGTAGGTACAACTCTCAAACAGTCGTCTCTGTAGTAAATCTCATCTAATGGTCTACCTCTGAGAAGCCTCCAGTCTGGAACCCTCAGCCTCAATCAATGTTGTCCATCATCTGCACAAGACATAGCAAGGTGTGGGCATAACCCATGCAAGGGTGAGTATAACAATACCTAGTAGGGACCCTGGGACCCACGATGGTCTGTCAGAATCCAAAAATGAAAAACCAAAAAGCATGAAAACAACAGTCAACCCTTCTTAGGTATATGCCCATAAAAATATCTAAGTTATCAAGTATACCCATATCGTCCAAGTGGAAACACATGGCCCAACTCTTTATCCAAACACACAACTGTTCCATAAAGGAAATAATACCACAATGGCAACACCACTAAGGTAAGTACCCCAAAGGCAACACCACATAGAAGAATACCACGAATTTATCACCACACAGGAGTGTACCAAAAATATAAAGAATCATATCACACAAGGTATAACTTTATTACGGAAGTATAGATGATTTTAAGTCTTGCTAGATCATCTTACTTCATCGAAAATATCTACTGTTAACCCATCCATTATCGTTGATGATCCACGTAGGATCTGAAGATAACCCACAATGTATCTGAAGATGCAAACCCACATACTATCCAAAGATGACCCACACAGGATATGAAGATGACCCACACAGGATCTGAAGATGACTCACACAAGATCGATAGATTCTTCAATTACAACAAGCGGCATGGTTCCCACACTAAGCACACATGATTCTGGGAGGATCAACTTCTCAGCCAATCGGTTGATACTTCAACTACCATGAAGTCCCATGAAGAAGTATCTCAATGGACCGCCCTGCCACAAGAGTCCCAACGTAATAAATGGCTCGTCAATTGGACACCTGGTCTGTAAGTTATTAGCATTTTTGTTTTCAGGGCCCGGTTGGATTTTGGTTCGATCTAGCCCGGCCATACAAAAAAATTATCCAAAACTCAAGTGCAGTATACCAAAAGGTCCATATCAATCCAATAAAAAGAGTTCCAGAGATGGTTCATCAAACGGATACCCGAATTTCAAGATATGGAAAAAAGGCGTATTTGGGTCCTGTTGGGCTCGGGCCTGACCCTGTTGGGATCGGCCCAACCTGGCCTGGACCGACCCGAACCAACCCACTGGGCTATAGTCTAGCCCATCCCGCAAAGGGGGTGGCCCGTCCCACTGGGCGCGACCCACTGGGTGTGGCCCCCTCGGCTGGGTGTGGTCTGCCGTAGCGGGCCCTACCCTAACCGCTACCCAGGGGGAAGGTGGCCCCTGGAATTTTGAACGATCCAAAGGATCTTTCAGCTTTGGCCAACCCAGCAGTGCCATGTGGTGCCGCCTTTTGTCATGTGGGACCCACTAGAGCTGTCCTACTCGGCATGAAGCATCCGGCCAGAAATCTGATCGACTCCCCTTCCCGCGGCACGTCGGCGCCACTGTTCCTTCTGCAGCTGGCTAGGTGCCAGCCGCCATACGGGTGTGCAACTATGGCTCAGAAATCACAAGCTCCTCCACTACTGGCAGTGCGGATGCGCACCACCCCACTGCTCCTCCCATGGTTGGCAGCCTACTGGCCGTCCTGGTGCGTCGCTTTGGCTCACCAACCACTACCTCCTCCTCTACTGATGTCGTGGCTGCACACCGACCTCTTCCATGCGGTCGGTCGGCTTTTCGGTCGCCACTTTCTTTCACGGCCCATCACAACTTCATTCTAAGTCCGAAAAATGTGTTTTCTACATATTTGTGATCCTCGGGATGAGATCTCTACATCCATATGTCATGCTCATCAAAATATTGTATTTATAGCACTCTTAATCATTTGGTGATGAAGAACACATGAAGAATATATAGAAAAGATCATGGTATATCTGCGGATCGATGGTTGTGTTTGTTTGGCCATCATCACTAAGAATGAAGATTATGAAGAATCAATAAATAGATGTTTATCAAACTTCAAGATAGACTCCCTACCTTGATCATCTATTTAAGGTGGCATGAGGAGGAAGATGATGCGTGGGTGCTTCTCTAACATTTATTTCCCATTCCTCATTTATAGGATTCTCTTCATTGGAGGATCATACTCATTATAGGATGTTCTTCCTTCAAGAGTTCTCCAGAAATTTTTTTCTCTACATTTTCCAACCCCCCAGAGGATGAAGAAAAGGGGAAGATAAATTTATTATGTTTAAGAATTAATTACATGACCAATTCATGTTGGCACATCAATTTGGGGATTCCAATAGTTATAAAGGATTCATGGTTGGGTGGTCCCCACCACAAAAATTCAAATGGGTGTTTTAAAATAAATTAAATAAAAGTTATTGTTTTATTTTATTATTTTTTAAACTCTAAAATGATGAACTGAAAACCCAACTTCCACCATCGACCTACTGCGGTCAAGGTGAAGTCTCTCTTTAGCGAATATCAGAGCTACAAGTTCAACGATGGCCTCAGTATTCAATTCCACGAACCGGTTCAAAAGTAAAAAAATTCCGCTCATGCGTTTACTGAACGTACTTGATATAAAGACCAGAAATTCATTTTGGGCACACCAGGACTCGGAATTACATGTCGTTAATTTTCACAGACTTGTAATTTTTCCATATAATTAAAAAAATAACATGATAAAATCCAGGTCTTTATATTCTCCCCACCTCAGGGGTTTTCACCCCCAAATGCAACAACACAAACTAGGGAAACAAGTGGGGGGTATTGAGCACGAATCTAAGCCTCCCAATCCCATGTGCTCCCATGGAGGTTCCTGTTCTGCCAACGTATGCACAACATTTGTATCAATCACCCACGAAGTAATCTATCCTATCGATCCCAAATCTTCAATGGAACCTCTGAAAACGTCACCCCATCATCGATGTCCAACTCACCCCAGGGAATGATGTGTGAAGGATCATGTACTTATCTCCTCAGCTGTGATACATGGAAAACTTCGTGCACCCTGTGCAACTGAGGGGGAATTACTTGGTGGTACGCCACCTCACCAACATTGCCGAGGACCTTGAAGGGTATGATGAACCTCAGAGATAAGTTTTCTCCCCAGAATAATTTCTGCAAACCTCCTCGAGGTGAGACCCGTAGGAAGACATGGTCCCCATCATCGAACTCAAGAGGTCTCCGTCTCCTGTTAGTATAAGAATTATTCCTACTATGTGTAATCATAATCCAATCCTAAATGATATGCACCTTCTCTCTGGTAGCCCATACCATCTCCGATCTGATGAGTGTTGACTCCCCTGGGTTATTCCAGAACAAAGGTGATCTCCAAGGTTGACCGTACAATGCCAAAATTGTTCCATACAGATGGTGGAGTGATAGCTGTTGTTGTACGTGACCTCCAACAAGGTCATGTAATCCTCCTAACTACGACTGAAATCAAGGACATAAGCATGCAAAATTTCCTTGAGGGTCTGACTGGTCCCCTCTATCTGGCCATCCATCTGAGGATGAAAGGAAGTGCTCAATCTAATATGAGTCCTAAATGCATCGTACAACCCCTTTTATAGCTGGGAAGTAAAACGTGCATCATGATCGAATACAATCATTGAATTCACTCCCTAATGTCGTACAATCTCTCGTATGTAGAGGCTTCCCAGGACCTCTGTTGATCCCTGCTCTCTGATAGGTAAGAAGTGGGTTGACTTGATGTATTGGTCAATGATCACCCAGATAGAATCATGACTCCTAGAGGTGTGTGGAAGTCCAGTCACAAATTCCATGGAAATTCCATCCCAAATCCACTATGGCACCTCTAGTGGCTAAAATAAGTCCCCTGGAACCTAATGCTCTGCCATCACTTGCTAACAAGTTAGGCACCGTGAGAGAAACTCTTCCACTTCTTTCATAATTTCCGGCCACCAGAGCTGACACCGAATGTCCTGGAACATCTTCACCACTCATTGATGTACCGATAGAGGCAATGTATGAAACTCCCTCATCACTTCATCCCATAGAACCACCAGTACCATTGTACGTCTTCTAAAAGCGATGACGTGCTCCCCACACTCAAAAAATCCATCAGGTGCATGTCCTGTTGATATCTAAGAACATTGAGCCTCACAGTTAGTGTTCCCATGCTATGCCTCCATGACTCACTGATGGAGTGGGAGAGTAACTATAAGAGACAAAAGATAAGTTGCTCCATCTTTATCCACGTAGGATATTCGCAATGTTGTTACCTGCTTTGTCACCTCACTCAGTAATTGTATACAAGATCTCCTTATAATTGCATCTATTACTATGTTCCCCTTTACAAGAGTGTAGACTATCTTGATGTCATAGTCCTAGAGGAACTCCATCCAATGCCGCTATCTCAGGTTCAGGTCCTTCTAAGAAAATATATACCTGAGACACTTATGATTAGATTAGACTTTAAAAATTCTCCCATCAAGTAATTTCACTAAAGCTTCAAGGAAAAGACCACTACTACTAATTTCAAGTCATGGGTAGAATAGTTCTACACTTTTTGTTTCAGTATTCGAGTACCATATGCGATCACTACTCGGTCCTGCATCAGGACACATCCAAGCCAGGACCTTGATGCATCACAATAGAATATGTACCCAACGACCTCCTCCGATAACCTCAAGATGGGGGGAACTCATTCAACTCTACTTTATCTTCTGGAAACTCTGCTAGAATTTCATTGACAACATGAATGGTTTCTTCTTCTTCATCAATGCTAATAAGGGTGCCTCAACTCTAGAAAAAGTCATGCACAAACCTCTGGTAGTAACCGTCCAATCCTAGGAAACTCTGCAACTTCGTCACACTCTTGGGTGGCTCCCAAGTAAGCACAACCTCAATATTCACTGAATTCATCGCAACTCCATCCATCGGGATGATGTGTCCTAGAACGTGGACTTCTCATATCCAAAATTGGCACTTAGAGAGCATACCATAAAGTTGGTTCTCTTGGAGTGTATCCAGAACTATCTGTAGATAATAGACATGCTCCTCATATGTAGCTGAGTATATAAGGATTTCATCGATAAAAACTACCACAAAGCAATCGAGGTATAGCTAGAAGATCCTATTCATGAGCCCCATGAACATTTCTGGGGTGTTGTTCACACCGAATGTAATAACCAAGAACTCATTGTGGTTTTTCTGTCATCTGATGGCCGTCTTCTACACATCCTCATATCTTACCTTGAGCTGGTGATGGCATGATCTGAGGTCTATCTTTGAAAACCACAGTGCTCCCTTCATATGATCAAAGAGATCATCAATCCTCGAGAGTGGGTACTTATTCTTCACGGTCAGCTGGTTCAGGTGCCGATATTCCTCACAGAGTCCGAAACTCCCATCCACTATTTTGGCGACCAAAATCATGGCTGACCAAGGAGAAAAACTGGGCCTAATGAACCCCTTGATCTAAAAGTAATCCAGTCGTACTCGTAGCTCTTGAAGCTCCGTAGGAGCCTTTTGATATACTTTTGTAGGTATCAGTTCCATCCTGAGGTATAAGTCGATGTAAAATTCCACCTCTATACGAGAAGGTAGACTCGGAATATCATCAGAAAAAACATCAGCGTACTGGTCCACAACTATAGGATAGCGCAGACTCTCAACATCAACAGTTCTGAGGATAAGGTTTGCCATCAGATGTGTGATCGGCTTCACCCTCCTCTGGGTAAGTCCATTCTATGCTGCAAAGGTTCCCTTTTCTCTAGTGAAGGAAAACCTTGTCTGATCCTCACAAACACACTGCAAATTGCGCCTAATACAGACGATCTGATCATGGACTATAGATAACCAATCCATACCCAAGAAGAAATTATAAGGCCTCGACACCACTACTAGAAGATCCTAGCTGAAGATCTCACCTCCTATAATAATCTCAAACTACTGACACCAGTGTGTTATCATCGAATCCTCTCCCGTAGGAGTCTCTAGTCATAAGTATCGATCCAACCGCTCCCCCGATATCTCTGAGATCCGAACAAGGGTAGTGGCAATAAAAGAGTGACGGAAACCTGTGTTTATAAGTACTACAGCTAAGAGAGAGTAGACACAAATTATATCTCAAATCATCTTCAGAGCACCGTGGTCATATGCCTTAGCTTCCTGGAGGTGAGATCGTCCCTGTACACCTGATCCCTGTGGTCGGGGTGGACCCCTAGAGGTGCTGGCAGTAGAACCTCGAATCACCGCCCACCGCATGCTTCATGTCTAGTTCCTATACCATGTCTACATGATTATTGAGGACCTACTCGATCAAATATTTTCCTCTTCATAGGTAGAACTTTGACTGTAAGTTAGTCGTCGGTATGGAGGGTCGGTCAGTAATGATCAATGTGACCCTGCCCGCCGCATGAGTAACACTACTGGTTTCTTGTCTCTCTTACTCTTTCTCGAGAGCCGCACACAACCAACCTTGTATCCCACAGTTGTCCACATGTAGGTATAGTCCTCTTGGACCTTTGCTTCATTTGTCTACTTATAGCTACAGATGACTCTTCTACGTGACATCAAGTGGTGGGTCTCACTGCCAGTGACTACTCACCAAGGAGGCTCTCCACTAAGAGTTCTCCCTCTAACACCCCAACCAGCGTTAGGACGCTAAGAGAAATCATCAAAGCTCTATGCTCCCATTTGATCCCATGCTCGAAGGTTCGGTCCCTGAAGAAAGGGTCCTGCACCCTATCATTGGAGTAGTGCGAGAGGGCATTGAAACTCACTAAATACCGAGACATGGTCATGCTTCCCTACTACAAGTAGATAATATCATGTATACGCACAGAGCGTAAGGTTACTGGGAAAAATTCAGCCATAAAAAGGATCTCGAAGTCCGCTCAAATGAGATAACCTCATCATGAACCTAGATTATCCTACTCTACCATCTTCCCGTTGATACCTGAAGAAGACTGCCAACAAGGATAACCGTGATATTAGTTGGTGTCCCTACCAGTCAAAAAACTCTAATCACCACCTCTAGATAGTCCTCAGTTGACTATGGGTCTGTCTCTCCCCGAAACCTTGATGTCCTCTAGCACTGAAACTCATACAACATTCTAAAGAGGCGTTCCCCCTTTACTGTTGGGGCTGGTGGCATCGACTACCCAATAGGTAGTGGTGCTTTCGGTACACCCCCTGATGGTACAACTACTGAAAGGGGGCCCTACACTGATGCCTCGTCGCTTGGTTGGATATCATCACATACTCTACGTGGAACCCCTATTGGATGTCTTTATGGAGGCATCCTGGATAGAAACAGGTGTTCCACGGTCAATAAGTTATACCTAGTGAGAATAATCAAAGATATCACCAAGATAACATTTAAAAAAACACACACAATTATCGTTTTCATGCAGGGAGTCAGAAATTAGGAGTCAGGGTCCTGGTGTATGGATATGTCATCCGCCACACCAACATTGGATTCCCCAAACTGAAAACCACACTCATCACACTTGACACTATTTCCACATAAAAAGACCAGTGTCCTAGTTCTTTGATAGAACAAAATCCTCTGATACCAATTTTCCACGACCCATCCCTCAGGGACGAAGCCGTGACTACCCCAAGCCCAACTTCCAAAGGTCAGGGGCCAATGACTTGCACCTAAAAGTAATATACCTAAAACTAGGAAGGCATTGCCTTTTTAACCTACAAACTCACACAATCCAAACACACAAAAAGATACAAGCACAAAATAAACTATATATTAAATAGCGTGGGTACAGTAAGTAAAGGGGTTATAATACAATCCAAACTTGATAGTACAAGTAAAATTAGAAACATGTCTTGTGAACAGCTGCAAAGGATCCTACCTGAAGGGTACGTACAACTCTCAGACGATCATCTTGGTATTACGTATCATCTAATGGTCCACCTTCGAGTAGCCTCTAGTCCTGGCACCCACATCCTCGATAAATGTTTTCCATCATCTGCATAAGACACAACAAGGTGAGGGAATAGCCCATGCAGGGGTGAGTATAACAATACAGTAGGGACATCGAGACCCTCGATGGTATCTTATAATCCACAAAAGATAAACCAAAAAGTACGAATACAACATTCAACCCTTATTATGTATATTCCCATACATATACCTAAGTTATGAAGTACACCTATCTCATTCAATAGCAAACACAAGGACAGACTCTTTTTCCAAAAGCACAACAATTCTACGAAGGAAAGAATACCATGAAGGTAACACCACTAAGGTAAGTACCACAAAGGGAATGCCACATAGAAGAATACCACAATGGTATCACAACACATAAGTGTACCAAAAAGGTAAAGAATCAGCTCACACAACGTATAACTTAAGTATGGAATTATAGATGATTATTTATCTTACTAGATAATTTTACTTTGTGGAGAAGCTCTTCTGTTTACACCCACAACAAAGTAGATGGCCCACACTGGATCTGAAGATGGCCCAAAAAGGATCTGAAGATGTAGACCCACACATGATCTGAATATGACCCACATAGGATATGAAGATAACCCACCCAAGATCAGAAGATGACCCACACAGGATCTATATATTCTTCAATACACCTAGCTACAGGGTTCCCGTAATAAGCACCCTTGATTCAGGGAGGATTCGCTCTTTTAGCCATCAGTTGATACTTCAATTGCCACTAAGAACCTTGAAGACGTATCTCAAAGGACGTCCACTTCATAAGGGTCCCAACATAACATATGGCCCATTAATCGGACACTCAGTCTGTATGTTATTAGCATTTCCATTCTGAGGGCCCGGTTGGATTCAGGTTTGATCCAACCTAGCCATACTCCAACTTTATCGAAAACTCAAATGCAGTATACCAAAAAGACCATATCGATCCAAGGATTCTATTACCACAGATTGTTCATAAAATGGGCACTTGGTTCTCATGATGTGGCCAAAAAGGCGTATCTGGGTCCAGATGGGCTCGGGTCTGGTCCAACTCGGCATGGACCGACCCGACCTGGTCTGGACCGACCCAAACCGGTTGGGGCCGGCCCGAACCAGTTTGATCCAAACCAACCTGGCCCGTATCTATTCGAGCATGACCCACAAAGTGGGTGGCCCAGCCCATTTGGTGTGGCCCACTTGGCTAGGTGCGGCCTACCATGGCGGGGCCCGCCCTAGCTGCTACCCAGGGAGATGCCTCCCCCCCCCCCGAAATTTCGAATGGTCCAATGGAAAGTTCTGTTTTGGCCAAACCCAGGATGCCATGTGGACCCGCCTATTGGCATGGGGGAACCATCGGAGCGGTACTGCTCGACGTGATGCGGTCGGCCGAAAATCCGGTCGACTCCCCTTCCAGGGGAGCGTCAGTGCCGCTGTTCATTTTGCGGCCCTCTGGGTGTCCGTCGCCCTCTGGATGTGCCGCTGTGGCTCAACAGCCATGACCTCCTACTCTACCAGCTGCATGGACGCACACCTCCCCACTGCTCCTCCCGCGACCGGCTATGTGCTGACCACCCTAGTGCACTGCTGCGGCTCGACAGCCACAACCTCGTCCTCTACCGGGGGCGTAGATACACGCCACCTTCTTCCCCATGGCCGACCAGTGTTCAACCCACCTCATTCTTATGTGAGCTAGTGTAGCTTCATTCTAATCCCAAAAAATGTGTCTTCCACATATTCATGAACCTCGGGTCGAGATCTACGCATCCATATGTTTCACACATCAAAAAATTGTATTTTTATATTTCTTAATTATTTGGCGTCGAAGTACGCATAAAGAAAGGATAGAAAAGATCATGTAAAATCTATGGATCGATGGCCATGTTTTTTTTGCCATCGTTGTTGAGAATAAAGATTATTAATAATCAACAAATAGATGTCTATCAAATTTCTATATAAACTCCTGACCTCGATCTTCCATTCGAGGTTGAGTGAGGAGGAAGATGTTGCGTCTATGCTTCTCAAACATTGGTTTCCCATTCCTCATTTAGAGGATTCTCTTTGTTAGAGGATATTCTTTATTAGAGGATGTTATTCCATCAAGATTTCTAGAGAAAATTTTTTCTCCATGTTTTCTAACCCCCTTGAGTAAGAAAAAAAGTGGAAGCCAACTTGATTATGTTTAAGAATTTATAAATTGACCAATTAATGTTGGCACATAAATTGGGGGATTCCAAGAGTTACAAAGTTTTCAAGGTCAGGTGGTCCCCACCAAAAAATTTTAAATGGGATGTTTCAAAAAAATAAAAAAATTATTTTTTATTTTATTATTATTTTTAACTCTCTGATAAAGACCTGAAAAACCAACTTCCATCCTCAACCTTCTGCGGTCGTGGTGAAGGCTCTCTTAGGAGAATATCATCATTGTGAGTTTAACAATGTCCTTGGTTTTCAATTCCAAGCATTTGTTCAAAAGTTACAAAATTATGCTCATGTGTTTACCGAACGAACCCAAAAAAAAAATCAGAAATTCATTATGGGAACACCCAACCTCTTTATCACGCACCATTAATTTTTGTAGACTCGTAATAATTCCATATGATTAAAAAAACCTTACATGGAAAAATATGGTTATTTAGAATTACTGAGTGTTTGTTCTCCAAATATGAGAATGGGAATTGAAGAGTTTCTTTCCTATTTCTATACATTACAGCATGTGAAGGATGAAAACCATATGCATTTTAGTTTGATATAGCCACTTCCTATACCTATATGGATGTGGGATGAGATCTCTATGGAATTTGTGGTTGGGTTTTCACAACCCCTTAGAAATAATAATGTGATACGGGTTCTGAATGATGGACAAAATAAATAGGCTATCTTTATACCCATTCCTGATAAAACCAATGTTTAGGGGTTGGGGAATATCTATAAAAACAAGATATTATATTTTCATGACCTTCCATCTTCTATAGTCTCAAAGAGATATCATCATTTCCCATACCACATTTAGATAGAACTTTGTGTGGTAGTTGGTCTCATGTCCATTTGCGTATGGCATATAATCCACAATCAGATGGGTAGATAGAAATAGCTATATAGATTCTTGAGGATATGTTATGTGCTTGTGTTCTCAAATTTGGTGGGGATTGGGATGATCATTTTTGGTTGGTTGATTCTTCTTATAATAATTTCTACTAGTTTGAGATTAGGATTGATCATTTTTAGGACTTTTATAAATGACCTTGAAAATATCTGTTGTTCTGCTCATAGATTGGTGAAAGTTACTTGGTTGGCCCAAGTTTATTTTAGGATATAATAAGAAAGATTTATTCGATTCTTTAGACAATTTTGATGGAAATTAGACAATATGAACACTATTTTGATCATCATCATACGATGTTGGAGTTTCTAGTTGGTGATAATGAGTTTGTGAAGGATTCAACTAGATTGGGTCATCGAACGCTTAAGAGGAATGGAAAAATTTATCTCCATTTTATTGGACCCTTAATGGTTTTTGGGTAGGTGGGGAAATTTTCATAATGTTTGGAACATACACCACAACTGATGCTGATACATAACATTTTTCATGTATCTTTTCTATGAAATTATTTATCATATCAATCTCATGTTATGAGCTAGAGTGATCATTAAGTTGAACCATATTTATCCACAACTAAATGGATAATCATGATAGATGATTTTAAATTCAAAGAACATAATGGGGACAAATTAAATTTGGTTCGTGTTCTATGGAATCACAGTTCTGATAGTCATGTGATGAAGGAGATGGAGTTATTGATTAAAGAAGAGTTTTCTCATATTTTTGGCTTGGAGGTTTCAGAGTAGGCTCACCATGGACAGAAAGTTTCTATTATAGTGAGGTTTGGACATCCTATTACTATTTTCACATATTCATAGACCCCTCTTTTATAATTTTTTTGGTTGAGTTTTAATTTTGGGTTATTTTGAGTTAATATTTTTTTTTAATTTCTGAATTTCTAGGATAATTCATGGTAGGAACATGGTTTTCCCAAATCATACCCACATTTAGAGAAAATCATGAAACTCAAGGTAATGGGATTTCTCATTGTTGGAACATTGTTAGTAAGTATGTGATTCCTCGAAGTAGAAACTGTATGGACCACTTAAAATGTGCACAAGATTATGCAGCATGATTTTTTCTAACCATGTGCGACTTGCAAATAAACCATGCATACTGGATTATATGTTGTCAACTTTTTATAAATAATTTTTCAAACTCCTATTTTGGGTTCTAAAAGGACAGGTACGACCCAAAAATAGCTTATACCATACATATATCTCACAAAAGGATTCGTTTCCCCTTGGATCCCTCTCAGAAGAGATATGAAACTAGAGGAATAACCCTTGATCTTTTTGCTATTAGTTTCCTCATCCCCATGTAATTATCTCTTGGTATCTATTTTTCTCTCTTGGGTTACAGAAACCCTATATTGATTTATGGATATAATTTTTTTGGGGGATCATAAACCAAGGTTTGATAATCATTTTCATAATCATAATTATTCATGGACAAATCCTAGTTTTGTCTTAGCATTACAAAATCAGTTGATTATGGTAGGTTGTTCTATTACAATGCCTAATTTACATTAATATAAAATTTTTTGTTTAATTTTAGTTGTTTTAATTAATGGAAATTTTATGGTTTTGATTAAATGGAATTCAATAGTTTTGTTGAAAAAACCCAATTACATCGAATTGTGATCTTTATGAAAATATCAACTTTGGAATTAAATTGGAAAACCCGTAATTCCATTGAATTGGGTTGTGTTTATGGAAATTTGTGAAATTTAAATTTTATTATTTAAAGTTTTGATTTTATGGAAATTTATTTAATTAAAATTTTGAATTTAATTTGGGATTTTGTTTTGATGTAAAATTGTGAAAAACCCCAATTCTATTTAATTGATGGTTTTTTATGAAATTGATGGAATTTGTATTGAAATTAATTTTTTGGAATTTAATTTATGAATGTAGATAGTGAAATTTCATTAATTTTATTCAATTAATTATTTGGTAAAAATTTCTTAAAAATGGTTGGATAGAATCCTTAGGGTTTATCTTTGTGAAAAATGTATGTTTATGATTTAAAATACATTATGGGTTTTATAAGGAAAATGGAGATATTTGAAATGGAGAATGAGATTTTATTTTTTTAAAGAGTCTAGAACTAAATTTCCCATCATTATTTCTTTACTAGCACATATGCAAGCCTTGGGTAGTTAGTGAGATATTTTGGGAAGTACTTTATGAATTAAAACGATCAATAACAACATATCAACAAATCACATCCATTAGTCGATTGTGATGAGTCCTTTTGGACCATAGGAACAACGAGGTGAATGTATATATTTGTCATTTCACTCTTTTAGATACTTATATCATGGAACTGTCATATATAGTAGGCATATGGCCATGTTTTTTTGTTTTGTTTTACATAAAATGTATATATATCATTTATAAACACTTTTACCCTCCTTTATATTTATATAAAATATATTATATAAATATATTTATTTAATCCATTTTATGAAAAAATTTAATTTTTATAATCACCCCTTTGTATAAAGGTAATTACATCATTTGAAATGAATTTCAATCAATTGAAATGTAAAGCAATAATAAAGGACGATTTCCATCCTATGAAATCTAAATCAGGAATTGTTTTTGTTTGATTTTAGAATGAAAAACCTATTTGTTTTAAAATTAAATTCACATACTTGGTAAATTTGGATTGGAATCTATTAGGGAATATTTTGTTGAAATACTACAGGTCTTGGGATCACACTGTACTTATTCCATCATGTGATTATAGATTATCTTCTGATAGGATCTAGCAAGGGAAAAGGATCACTTATATGCAATTTTTTCTATTGATCTGTGGTCTTGGTGAGTTATGTATGAGTTGGGATCTGGGTAGTTTTACCTATTTTTTGGTACATGGTTGTAGAAATTGGGTTGTTATACTTGTTTGAATTTTGGCGCATTTCTCTAAGTGAAGATTATTTTTTATTCATTCTGATTTATAAATATTACTTCTTTATTGATTGTGGGAAATTAATTACCACATTCTTTCTGTATAGTTCGAGGTGCTAGTCACTGACCTGTGGGGATCGAGAATTACCATTATGCTATGTTATGGAAATCTTGGTTATCAGGCTACCAGGGTACTCGGGATGGTTCATGACTATTTTTATATAATCATAAGAAAAATTTATTATATTTGAAATATTGGTTTAATTACATAGGAATCATTATAATATGTTTGAATATGGTAGAATAAGAAATAATATTTTAATAAATCAGTTAAGACTTATACCTCTTATTTTGATATTAATAATTCGATTAGGCTTAACGCCTCTTAAGAATATGTTAATGACCAATATAATTTTATTTAAACATGGAAATGGGTGTTTATTTCTGTATTTGGGAAAATTATTTATTGATAACTGACCATGAGTTGTGTTTCAAAATGGATGAAGTGGGTCCCCTTTTATTGATATTTAATTTTCCAAAAATTATTGTTAATTTTTCATGAAATTAATTATCAAAATGAAAAGTGGAAAATATATGAACCACATAGGATATTATATGATAATTTATTTAAAATTTAGTAAATATAGTATTTTTATGATTTTATATTAGTTTCAATATAATTTTTAAACATTGAATATAATTTAATGTCATTTTCAAGACTATTCAGAGAATTTGACTTTAAACATATCAAGATAAAAATGTAATTAGAATTAAAACTCATAAATTATCACTTATAATTAATAATTATATTTAAAATTAATTTAATGTATTAAATAACATAAATAATAACATTTTTAATGTCATTAACATCAATAACATTATTTTATCTTGTTCTTATAAATGTTTATTTTACACGACATCTAGATTTTAGTGAATTATATTATTTTTAAAAGTAAAAAATAAATTAATAAATAGGAATTTAATTTATTTGACTTCATTATACTCATCCAATTTCATTAATAATGTATATTTACTCATATCCTTATCATAATTTCCAATTTAATATATTAAATGAGATAAAGTGATATTTTTTTATAAATATTGTTTTTAATTATAAAATAAAAAGTTTTAATATTTTTATTTGGATAAAAAATATAGAGACCCAAAGCTTAAAGTACATAGACATTACATTACTTTTGTGAAATACTTAATACAAAACAAAAACCAACACTGAAGGATTGTAAGGGTTTAGAGTCTTTCGAAACATGGAACACAATCTTCTAATCATTGTGAAAGATCATCAACATGACCCATAAAGATCTTCCCCATTTTTTTCTTACCTAAAACTTTTCTTTATATCATGGGAAAAATATAACATTAAATGGGTGAGCTCCAATGCTTAGTAAGGGTAAACATAGAGAACATAAAACAATCCATAAACATTTGAATGCAAAAACGTGAACATAAAATCTAAATATTAAAATCTTGAGCAAAGAAATAAATCTTGGAAGTATGTTTGGAATATATCATAATGGAACATAAATCATGATAAAATATCATGGGGAAAAACATTTAATTGTGGAAAACCATTAAGCACATGATATTATTTCAATAGTACCAAAGGAATTGGTGCCAAGACAATCTTAGTGGACAAAGTCCCTTTCTGAATCGAGTTCACTCCTCGTTCCAGTCCTGTATCACTGAAACAGATTAACTTACCATTCTAGCCATGTCTATATCATGATATATAAATCTTTACCCAATGAATTGGAGGGAGATATAGGTCCCATGCATCTCATAATCAAATCATTCTTTCGTGTGCTACAAAATAAACATACATCATTAATAATAACCCAACGAATAAAATGGGTTTCAAAAACATCATTCCATCATAACATAATCCATATAAAACAAATGGATATCATTTCATCATAAGAGAAGTGAAATCATGTAAATAACAGAGACATAATACTTGAAACATAAACAAATGAAATAATGTCATCTTATATGGAAAATGGTTTTGATAAAACACTTGAAATCAATTCTTGAGGAAAATATCCTTTGTTCTTCAAAATAATTTTGATTTCACAAAATACCATAAAATTTTAAATTAAAATGATTTTTTTGAAAATAGTCATGAAAAATTGTAGAGTAATATTCTTTAAAATAGGATTTATGAAATCCTAAAAATCCGTGCATGCCGAATAAGTTAAAAAAACATTCTTCTCGTACTTTTTCTGGAAAAGTCAAAAAGTATCTTGTATGGTAAACAAAAGAAATATTCCTTCCATACGATGTGGTAAAAGTAAAAAAGGGTAAAAATTACATTAAAAATACATGGAAGAAAAGTAAACATTTTATGGAAACATTTTTAGAACATATGGACATGGATAATAAACATACCCCCAATAAATACTTACGAATAAGCAATCTCGGATAAGAATGAGATTAGAAAAGTTATCCATTAACTTATGTCCAATTTCTTCTGTATGTGTCTGAGACTCCTGTATAGTGGGTTTAAACATATTATTAACTTGTAACAGAACCATACTAATATTTATGAGATCATATATGGTTCACTTATGTATTTATATTACTCGTTCATTTGTTAATTCCATGTTAAAGAAACATTTTGGGTAATATTATTTTCATTTTTCGTACGTGTTTGGACTTGTTGATCATGATACTATTATTACTTATATAATGATTTACTTACCTCCAGAATGTAAATCATGATTTATATATCATATATATTCATTATATATATATAATAGATAGATGAATGAAATGGAATACACCGTTCATGGAGACGGTAGGCCATATGTTTGCATGGACGCTGTTATCTGTTTCCTTATTGAATTGAATGTAATTAAGTAGATGACATGCATAATTATATATATATATATATATACATAAATCCATTAGAATTATTTTGTAATATATTTCATGATTACTTATTATATATACTTTATAATCATTCTTGAATTTTTAACATGGAATATGAATCTCATCGCGTCGTGGAGACGATAATCCGTACGTACGCACGAGCGATGATATCATTCCCATATTTATTGAATGGTATTGGAGTGGATGATATAATATCATAGAATTAGTATGATATTATAATAATTATATATAGTGATTCTTTACACCATTATAACCATCAAAGTAAGGTGGTGGTGGAAAATCTGATTACACCACGGCGTGGAGACGGTATTCCGTACGTACGTACACGCAGTGATACCTTTTTCCGTAGGTTGGATAGAAGGTGAAACAGGGTTGTTTCATATTTATAATAACATATCAGTATATATGTAATACTTATGTTATTACTTTATAATGAAACAACTAAATAAGAGTACGTAGAAGAAAAAAGATACTTGAAAGAGTTGGTAGAATAGATTACCTCTTCCCCGACGCACCTCTTTTAAACATCTTCTTAGGGCACTAGAGTTGGTCTTTTGAGAAGACCAAAATCTCTATGATGTAACTAGAGAGGTTTAGAAGATTAATTGGTAGGGGTTTCCGGGATTCAAGGATCAAAACAGTGTGAAGAGAAGAGGGAAGGGGTTCCCATTTATAAGGGAGGAGAGGGGCACCTTAGAAAAAACTTAAGATATTATTTTATAATAAAGTCATATTCGGTTTTTAATAGCTCCAACCCGATTTATTTAGATGCTAAGGTGGGTAAGGGTCTAAATCCTCTCAAAAAATAGGTTTTAGACAAGTTTATGTTACTATTTTAACCTTATCATTTAGATTTAACTCTATGTTAAATAATTTAACTTTTACCATGTCTTCTTGTTTTCTTACACTATATGGTTACTAAACTTACTATAACAAGCCAAAAGAACCCTAAGTGGTTAATTATTAATATATATATATATATATCCTTATATCTGTTATTTTTATGAACCTTATATTTTTAGGGATAAAATAACAATTAATAATATAATATTTGCTTTAAAAACTATTTTATGTCAATTTTGACACTATTTGGTAATATATTTTTGTGAAAATCATAAAAGAATGATTAATTCAAAAAAAATTAATTAAATTAATACTAACATGTCATATTAACCTATAAAATTAGTTTAATTCATAAAAAGTCTCAAATTGCATTTATTTGGGTATTTATAACATCAATTATGTTAATATTTCATTAATAAGGTTATTACTGCATCATCATCGTGTCATAAATAAATTTAATTATTTAATGTCTAAAAAATATAAATAAAATACGATTATGTATGAAATATTTCTATCCTTCTAATGAATATTTAAAGTCCAATTTATCTTTTGTATAACCCTATATTAAAAATGTTTTAGTTATTAAACATTGATTTTATCTATTTTAACTCTTCTTTAAATAAAATAATAATAAATGTCCTAATCTAATCCAAGTGGACCTAAAGGGTAATATATTATTGCTAAGGCTGTTTTTGGTCGAATTACACTTATCCAATAGAATTAGGACATGTTTTAGGGTAATAATAAAATCATTTTTACCCTTAATTACCCTATTTACTTTTAACTGTGGTAAATAAAAGTAAAAGGTCACTATTCACCAAGAATTATTTTTATCTTATTGAACCCCATTTTACACCTTGACATTAACCGTGTCTCTTGGATTTTTTAAATTCCACTCATAGAAGTGGTAAAATTAAGTTTTATGTACATTTTCAAACTCTTCTAGGAGGTGGGTAAAAGACAGTGAAAAGTTAAATAAAAGTTTTATATATTTAAATTATAATAAAATGACTCCAATGAATTTCATTGAACATATATAGGTATTATGTATCATATTTTACCAAAAATAAATTAATATAAAATAAATAAATATTTAAATTAAATAACTGTTTTTAAATAGAAACCCAGTGTTTTCACTGTTCATCAAAAATTGAAAGTTTTCAGAAAAATACCAAAAATTTACACTAGGCTAATTTTGATTTTCTGAATCCAAAAATGAAGTCCATTTTGGATGATAAAATTTATAAAATCTCAAAAGTGGGTATTGATATTCATAACGGCTAGTTTATACAATTTTTTAATAACATATCATTGTTTAGTGAAACTCGTTATTGCGTACAACACACGCTATCATGGAAGGTCACGATTACGTGTAAAGCAAACCAAGTTAGGGTTGCGTGTAGTGCAAGATTCATTTTTTTGTTGTGTATAATAGAATCAAACCATATTTAATTTATTCATTGAATTTATATATATATATATATATATATATACACTCAATGTTGCGTAGAATAACTACTATCAAACAAACATGAAATTGTGTGTCACAAGATCCAAGAATAGTGTTGCGTATACTGCAATATAATATGGTGTTGCGCATAGTGCAAGATAATATTGGTGTAGCATACAACAAAAGATATGAAAAAAATTAAAAAGAATATATCTCATAAAATATCAGGGTTTTACATTCTAACACCCTTAAAATGAATTTCTCCCTCAAAATTCATTGGGGTTATAAATGGTTTACTACATGAAAGTTTCTTTCATAGAAACCAACATCGTAAAAAGGTATACCAAAACACAACTTCAAAAACTGATGTATGAAACGTAATGGTTACCCAAATTAACTAATCACTGGGTTTCCACATAAGATAACATAAGTGAAAATATATATATGGAAGAGAAATCTAAACATCATGTTCTGAGGGAGAGTGGTAGAGAACATGGCTATGAAAAAACCAACAATCACAATGCCATAAATTTGTGATGATCTAAGGCACCATCTGACTAATCAGATATAAGGTCACTAGGACAACATTTTTGGTTTTCAAGATCATTTCCCTATAGTTGAATAATTTTAATTAGAAGAAATTCTTACTTTATTTCTGTATAATCTCCTCGTTGTTCATGCCTTGAAAAATTTCTAATTCATCTCTTAAAGAAATGAATCTGAATTTTTCATTCGTGAGGTGTTAGAAAATCATGTGATAGAATGATGGGTCATTACATATGTCTCAAACAAAAGGTTAGAAAAAGTTATCAAATATACATAAGTCCATCTATGATGCGGTTAATCGTATATGATTCTAAAAATGGAATTATACTTCATCTATAATACCCCTTAATAAAACTAGTTTCTACTAACCAGAGACTTCCTGTAGGCCAATGGTAGGCTCTAAAGGCCTGTCACACTTCGGTTGTGGGTTTGATTCCCATAGCCTTGTCCGACGCGACGAGTTTTCACTCATCCTATGGGTTGTCCTTTTTCCTAAAAATACATTATTATAACATTCCATCAATAATATTAAAAAAATTATAGCCTTAAACAATACTAACTTATGTCCAACATAATCCATTTCAATCATTAGGCTTATCCAAAATACATCTGTACAGGCTCATAGTATAAAGAAACAAATTATTAGAAATGTCTTCTGCCGAGCATGTGAATACGTTCATTTATCCCCCATATATCATACAATATATCTTGTTGGTCAAATTACAAACATGTGAATACCTTAATCATGTATTCTCTTGAAAAATTAATACCCATTGAACCTTAGTGAAAACATGAATGATGTCAAAAGTTTACTCCTTCCACATGCCAAAATCCCAAAAATTCTATATACTCAAACCATAATATCACTTATTCCATATGTCAGTCATGAGCTCATGAATACTATCAAACAATTTATTTTCTCATTATCCCTTCATTATGCGCATATCATCTACATTCCAAAATATTTGAATCACTTTTCATGGTTACCGAAACCATATTCTTATAGAAAACCACAATGGACCAATACATAGATATTTCAATATACTATAAAAGTACCTCAACAACATTATTATTTAATTCCATTAAATAAGCCCTTCAATCCATCCTCTTCAGTGATTGGCATGGAATAGGTCCTTCCTCGATTTAGAAGTAACTTCTTAGGTCAGGGCATTGAGTTGGGTAATTCTCATGTTCTCCGCAGATAAGACATTGGACTCCATAATAGTTTGTCACTCTATGACCCTTTTCTACACATAGATAACATCTTCCCTCCTTTTGAGGTATTCCTCACGGTTCTTCTTCCCTTCTTTAAAAATAGCAATCTTCCTTTATCTATGCTCCTCACTATGAGAACATACATAAAATTCCATCTTCCTCTTATCTGATGACTTAGGAATACAACAAAAGTTCACCTCGTTAATCATATATCGAGATGACTGATTTGGCATAGTCACAATATCATTCTCTCCAGGCGTTAAATAATTTCATTGATGATAATCACCAATTTTTCAATTGGAATTAATGTTAAATGAATTCCTTCTCGTTCCCTCCATTAACTAGGACTAGAAACTATAGTGTAAGAAACATTTAAAATTACAAGGAACCCCATAATTATAAAAAGTCACTTATGGGATGTGTAACTTATCAAAAGATCATTAATCCATGACACCATAGGTTCACCCTAGGATATTAATGATTGTCAACATAATTCTAGGACTCTAACCTATACGTATACATAACCTTAGGGACACCCTAAGACATACCTTAGAAATAACTCTAGGGATTTAACTAATTTTTTTGCAACCTAGTTTCCAAAGGAAAACTAAACATTTCCTTTGATACAAACTATGGAGACCCAATGCCTAATGTACATAGAAATTACAATACTTTTGTGGAATAATTAATACATAACAAAAACCAACAGTTAAGGATCATAATGGTTTAGTGTATTTGGAAACATGGAACACAATCTTTTAATCATTGTGAAAGATCTTCAACATCACCCATAAAGATCTTCCGCTTTTTTTCTTACCGAAAACCTTTATTTATATCCCGGGGAAGAGAAAACATAAAAAGGGTGAGATAAAATTCTCAGTAAGGGTAAACATGGAGAACATAAAACAATCCATAATCATTTGAAGGCAAAAACTTGAACAGAAATTGTAACCATCAAAATCTTGAGGAAATACATAAATCCTGAAAGTACGTAAGGCATATATCATAATTGAACATCAATCACGATAGAATATCATGGGGAAAAATAATTTAATTATGTCAAACCATTAAACACAAGATATGATTTCCATAGTAGCCAAGGCATTGCTGCCGAGACCATATTAGTGGACAAAGTCCCTTTCTGAATCGAGTTCACTCCTCGTTTCAATCCTGTATCACTGAACTAGATTAACTTACCGTTCCAGCGATGTCTATATCATGAGATATAAATCATTACCCAATGCATTGGAGGGAGATATAGGTCCCACCCAGATCATAATGAAATCATTATTTCGTGTTCCACCAAATAAAAAAACATCATTCATAATAACCCAAAGAATAAAATGGGTTTCATAAACATCATTCAATCATAACATAATCCATATAAAACAAATGGATATCATTTAATCATAAGATAATTGAAATCATGTAAATCATAGTTACATTATACTTTATATATACACATATGAAATAATGTCTTCTTAAATGGAAAATGGTTTTGATAAAACAATTTAAAATAATTCTTGAGGAAAATATCCTTTCTTTTCAAAATCATTTTCTTTACACAAAATACCATGAAATTTTAAAAGAAAATGATTTTGTTGAAAATATTCATAAAATATTGTAGAGTAATCTTCTTTAAAATAAGTATTTATGAAACCGTAAAAATCCATTCAATCTATATAAGTTAAAAAACAATCTTCTACTACTTTTTCCAGAAAAGTCAAAAAGTACCTCGTACGGTAAACAAAAGAATGATTCTTTCTATATGATGTGGTAAAAGTAAAAATGGGTAAACATGAATTTAAACATAAATGTAAGAAAATTAAATATTTTATGAAAACAGTTTGAGAACATATAGACATGGATAATAAACATAACCCCAGAAAATACTTATGAATAAACAATCTCAGATAAGAATGAGATTGGAAAAGTTATCCCTTACCTTATATCCTATTTCTTCCATATGTGTCCAAGACTCCTATAGAGTGGATTTAAACATTTTATTAACTTATAAAAGAACCATAATAATATTTATGATATCATATATGGTTCACTTATGTATTTATATTACCTGTTCATTTGTAAATTCCATTTTAAAGCAACGTTTGGGGTAATATTCTTTTCATTTGTCGTACGTGTTTGGACTTGTTGTTCACGATACTATTATTACTTATATCATGATTTAATTACTTCAAGAATGTAAATAAGGATTTATAAATCATATATATTCATTATATATATATATATATAAATAATAGATAGATGAATGAAATGAAATACACTATTCATCGAGATGATAGGCCGTACGTAAGCATGAATGCTGATTTTCATTTCCTTATTGAATTGAATGTAATTAAGTAGATGAAATACATATATATATATATATACATAAATACAGTAGAATTATTATTTCATATATTTCATGATTACTTATTATATATACTTTATAATCATTCTTGAATTGTTTACATGGAAAATGAATCTCATCGCGTCGTGGAGATGGTAATCCGTACGTACGCACGAGCGATGATATCATTCCCATATTTATTGAATTGTATTGGAGTGGATGATATAATATCATTTAATTAGTATGATGTTATAATAATTATATATAGTAATTATTTAAACAATTATACCCTTCCAAGTAAGGTGGTGGTGGAAAACCTGATTACACCACGGCGTGGAGACGGTATTCCGTACGCACACACACACGGTGATTTTTTTTCCGTAGGATGGATAGAACGTGAAATAGGGTTGTTTAATATTTATAATAACATATAAACATATATTTAATACTGATGTTATTAATTTATAATGAAACAACTAAAGAAGAGGAAGTATAAGAAGAAGGAAACAAGAAAGAGTCGGTAGAAGAGATTACCTCTTCCTTGACGCACCTCCTTTAAAATTATTCTTAGGGAACTAGAGCTGGTCTTTTGAGAAGACCAAAACCTCTATGATGTAACTAGAGAAGTTGAGATGAGGAATTGGTAGGGTTTGGACGAGCTTCATGGCTCAAAAGGGTGTGAAGAGAAGAGGAAAGGGGTGCCCTTTTATAAGGGAGGAGAGGGGCACCATAGAAAAAACGTAAAATATTATTTTAAAATAAAGTCATATTCAGTTTTTAATAGTTCCAAACCGATTTGTTTGTAAGATAATGTGGGTAAGGGTCTAAATCCTCTCAACCAATAGGTTTTAGACAAGTTTATGGTACTATTGTAACCTTATCATTTAGATTTAACTCTATGTTAAATAATTTATCTTTTATCATGTCTTCTTGTTTTCTTACGCTATATTGTTAATAAACAGACTATAACAAGCCCAAAGAACCCCAAGTGGTTCATTATTAATATATATATATCATTATCTTAGTCATTTGGTTGAACCTTAGATTTTTTATGAATATAATAACAATTAATAATATAATATTTGTTTTAAAAACTATTTTATGTCAATTTTGACACTATTTGGTAATTGATTTTTGTGAAAATCATAATAGCATGATTAGTACAAAAAAATTAATTAAATAAACAATAACATGTCATATTAACCTATAAAATTATTTTAATTCATTAAAAGTCTCAAATTACATTTATTTGGGTATTTATAACATCAATTTTGTTAATATTTCATTAATAAGGTAATTACTACATCGTCGTTGTGTCAATAATAAATTTAAATATTTAATTTATAAAAATTATAAATAAAATAAAATTATGTAGGAAATAATTTTATCTTTCTAATGAATGCTTAGATTCGAATTTATCTTATATATATCTTTATATTAAAACTGTTTGATTTATTAAACATTGATTTTAACTATTTGAACTCTTCTTTGAATAAAATAATAATAAAGGTCCAAATCTAATCCAAGTGGACCTAAAGGGTAATATTTTATTCCTATGGTTTTTTTTCTGAATTAAACTTATCCGATTGAATTAGGACTTGTGTGAGGGTAATAATAATTTAATTGTTACCCTTAATTACCATATTTACTTTTATCCATGGTAATAAAAGTAAAAAGTTACTATTCACCAAAAATTATTTTTATCATATTGAATCACATTTCACTCCTTGAAATTACATTTGCCTCTTGGATTTTAAAAATTAGACTCACAGAAGCGGTAATATTATGTTTTATGTAAATTTTCAAACTCTCCTAGGAGGTGGGTAAAAGACGGTGAAAAGTTCAATAAAATTTTTATATGTCTAAAATTATTATAAAATGACTCCAATGGATTACATTGAACTTATATAGGTATTATGTATCAATTTTGACCTAAAATAAATTTAAATAAAATATATAATTATTTAAATAAAAAGTCGGTTTTTAAATAGTAACCTACTGTTTTCACTATTCATCAAAAATTGAAAGTTTTCAGAAAAATACCAAAAATTCACCCTAGGATAATTTTGATATTCTGAATCCAAAAATGAAGTCCATTTTGAATGATAAAATTTATAAACTCTCAAAAAGTGGGTATTACTTTTCATAATGGCTACATTATATAATATTTTAATAACATATCGTTGTTTAGTAAAACTCGGTATTGCATACAACACACGCTATCGTGGAAGGCCGTGATTGCCTGTAAAGCAAGCCATGTTAGTGTTGCGTGTAGCGCAAGATTCATTTATTATTGTGTATAATATAATAAAACCATATTTCATTTATTCATTGAATATATATATATATATATACTCAAAGTTGCGTAGAATAATTATTATCAAACGAACATGAAATTGTGTGTAACATGATCCAAGAATAGTGTTGTGTATACTGAAATCTAATAAGGTGTGTCGTAAAGCATTAGATTATCATGGTGTAGAGTACAATAGAAGATATGAAAGAAATTAAAAGGAATATATCTCATAAAATATCAAGGTGTAACAAAAAATGTATCAAAATAGATCATTGATAAGTGATTGTTAGATCAAGACTCATCCATCCATTTTTATATGGTATTTTTTGATCTTATCCCCTTGTTTTGACATTAATTAACTTGTTTTATCCATCCCCATGGTGATAACCATTTACCGTGGTAACTATTCATTTTGACCAAAAATGAAATAGATATCATTACCAAAATAGAAAATAATGATACTAAATGTGGAATTAATTTTAAAATAATTAATTTTCATAATTAGAAATATTTATACTTGATATAAGTTCCCCAAACCCAAAAAAAACATGTTTTTGTCGAAAATCGACTATTTATAGAATAAAAATGAATTCAGTGCAAAATAATGCATAATAATAATTTCCATGGGATTAATTAGTTTAAGTTTAAATAAAATTAACTTATGTGACTTTAAAACAAACCCAAAATAAAAATTATCATTTAAATTACATATATTAAGTGAAATAAAATGAAGGTTTTTTTCCAAATCATTATTTTTTCACAATTCAGTAAAAATTAAACCCTTTTAGAAAAATCCCAAAAAATTTAACTAAATATTATTTTTTTATGATTGTTTCAAAATTTATATCTATTTTATAAAAATAAATTTCTATATGTAGATTAAAATATTCATAATATCCATGCATATAATTTAATAAAAACCATTTTATATGAAAATATGTTTTTAAAATATAAATTGAATTTATACTCCATCATTATCCATTAAACAACAATATATTCATGTTAATTTATTTCATTAAATATATTATTTTTAAATATCAATAAAATTACTCATCTAGAGATGTTAAAATAATTTATTTTGAGAAAATAATTTTATATTGTAAATTATTTTTTTTTGAAACATTTCACCTTCAAACTTATATGATATTATTTTAAATTTTTTCCTATTTAATAGGAATTTTTAGTTGAATATGAATTAAGTAAAAATTTCTATGTATATTTCATAACATGGTTACTCATATTCATACCATGTAGTCTAATAGCTATGTTATAATGGTTATATTTAAATAATAATATTTTAATAATATGTTAGAGTTCATTTTAAGATAAATTTAGATTTTGTTATAAGAAATTGAACATAGTATATTTTTTAAACGAAAATATTGGGGTGTCATAGTGGGAGTTTGATTTGTGAGAATAATAGTATAAAATTTTTGTTGATGAGGCTCAATAATTCTTAGAAGCACAGCTTTGGGAAAAGAAAATATTTTTTGAGGAGTTTAGTACACACCAAATTCATCTAAAATATGATTTCAGTTTAAATTATTTCCACCATCAATTATATTGGGAAATCATAATCATATGTGTAATTGGAAGGGGATCATTTAAGGAAAATCAACCTTATGTCTAGATACCAATCCCTTTACAGATGCCACGAGGTACTCGAAGGATTGATGTTAGGTACCTAGTGGGGGTGGAAGTGAAGGAAATGCCTATTAGTGGGTTATAAAAAGCATAGTGAGTCATGGGTTGGTACCCACTATGTACCTATAATATTTTTAATTTTTAAGTTAAATTAATAAATTTTTTTCAATTTTTTTCATAAAATGTTGTTCTCTTCTCATTTGAAGTGGTTCAAAAAAAACATCACCCCTTTTCACTACCTTCTCGCTTATTCATTCATTGGTGCATTATAGTAACCCAATACATAAATAAAATTTTATTTTGTCATTTAAAAATTCTTTCCTGATAATACATGTTAATTATCTATAGGTCTAGTGTATTTGGAAGATTAGAAGCATATTTACACCATCAAAAAACATAAATAATATATTTTTATTTAAAACACCACTTAGTAGACTTTAATCCCATATATAATCTAAAACCACATAAGATACCCTAGGGAAATACAAAATGAAAACGGTGAACTATAAATCCCAATAATATAATAAACATTGTAATAAATAGTAATAGGATATTTAAGAGGTATAACATTGAATCAAAAAGATAACGATCATAAGTATGGAAACATAGAATAAGGGGATATAATCATAAGATCATGAAATATTATGCATTAGAAATATCACAAAATCGTGACATCAAAAGAATATGTCATGTATAGCCACCAATAAAATATATAAAATGCTAAAAACCATCATAATAATTTTTTATTAGGCTGACTGCTATCATAACGTAATATTCTTAAGCTAACTACCATCATAAATTTGTGTGCTTAATCTTGCCACTAATGAACTATACATGATATCCCATGAGATATTAACAATAACTATTTCATTAGAGGTATATAATGGACCAACCCATCATATCATAATATGGATATTCATATGTGTTTCATAAGGTGACAAAATTTATTCATGAATAATAAGAAAAATATAACTTAGAATAATGAATTGGGTTTCTCAATATTGTCTAAATATATAACCTAAAGAAATATCATATATGTTCTCAAAAAAAGAAATAAAAAATAATTTTTAAGTTTCTTATTAAAAAAATAGACATTTTTTGTAAACATGAAGTTATGTTTTATAAATTTAATGTTAATGATTTGGAGTAGAAGGAATTAAAAATCACCATGGAGTTTTATAAAATAAGAAAATAATTCGTTGAAAGATGAATGTTAATTCTATGTCTATACATATATAAATCAACCTTGAGGTTTAATCATAAATAATGTTAGTTATTAGATTATATTAATGTTTTAAAAACAAATTGTGTTGGTTTTTCTTGATAAGAAACAATAAATTAGAAAGTTACATTAAATTTGGATTACATAAAAATGGTAATTTAAAAGGAAATTAAAACATATATAACCACAATGACTTAAAGGTATATTTACCATTGAATATATTAATGGGGCATATAAAAAAATATAATATGTAAATGAGAATAATACTGTATAAAAAGAGAGAAAAATGAAGTGAACATGTAATCAACAAGTAACGACGATGGCAAGAAGATATGTTATTTATATTTTAAAAACACATTGGTTAAAATCCCATGTCATAAAATAAGACACTAAAAATATATTTTGAAAATATTATATGTTAAATATATTTTTCACATTAGATAACACATAATTTATTTCTAATTAAAAATGGAAATATTTATGAGAATAGAAATTATTGATGATGAGGGGAAACTATTGGTTAAATAGATGGGAATTATTCAATAATATAGTTCCATTTTAAAAATTAATTATAAATCACAAGTAAGAAAAATTTGAATAAATATTTATCTACCAATATATAATCAGTTTATATCATATTAAATAAAATACAAAACTCAAGGAGAAATATTATACCTCAAATAATCATATTGAGTTATATAAGACCATTATATTTTTTGGAAGACATCAACCATAGAACATATTATGGAAAATATTGAATGGAATTTAATTTTTAAATATATTTTTTTTATCAATTTATAATCCATGGCCCTTGTTAATACACTATAAAAATTATTATTGGTGGATAATATAAAATCATGGATCAATGAAAGATGATCAAGATGCAATCTAATACATATTAAGAAAAATTATAATAAAACACCTTGAAATATAGAATGATTGATAGTGAATATCATAAAAAATGAATAATGTAAATTTATTATATTATATTAAAAATTATAAGTATAAATACTTTTAAAATGAAAATGGGTGCATAAGAGAAAATATGTCTTAAGGAATGAAATTTTAAGCTGAAACCTTAACATTGGGTATAAAAGTGCATTGAAATTGAACATAACTTCGAAAATAATTAAATTATGTTCAATAGATATATATAAAAGAACCTTATTTATCCATATTTTGTTTTCTATGGTCGATATAATATCATTTGTTACTTATTTTTAATATAGTTTTCACTTAAGTTGGTTACAAAGGGTTGTTGGGTTAATTTCATCATAACAATTTTATTTTGTGGATTGTAGTCAAATGTGTTATAAAATAACTTCATGATCTCCCAAATTAACCAGGATTCTATATTTTATTATTATATTAGTAAAATACATATATAGACTCAAAGGATATCCCAAAAAAATACAAATTAAGAAAGGAGTCATGGTAAGTCCATTTAAGGCGGCTAAAGTTACTATAATAGTTTATTATTTTCATTACATATAGATTACCAAAAAATATCATTATAGAATTTAAATTTTGTAAAAATTAACATTTTTAAATATTAAATAATATTTTTTTTCATTATCCATGTTTGGTGGTTATGGAAAATAAACCATGTCATTCACACATGCATCAGACTCCACACACATATGATCGCATTATCATACTTCTCAAGGATTTTAGAGGAAATTATAAAATGATTATTACATTAGCATAAAAACACTTCATAATAGTAAAAATTATTGTTTTATTATGCCATATTGGATAAATTAATCATTAGAGTTATATAAAAATAAAATAACTACACTGGTTGCATCTAGAGTATTATATATCAACATTATGTTCTACAATGGGTAGGTGTTTAAGTCTAATTATATTGATATTTTATTCTCACAAAGCCTTAAAAAGTATTGGTGGGATTTTGATAAAAATATACGGTAGTGTTTTGGTTGATCCAAGGGGTTTGAATGGGTGGAGGAGTAGGGAGGAGTTTGTGTCCTTTTATTAGTGAAGAAAATGTAACGTCTGTAAAAAATCAATATTTCTCAATTATATCACTCCATTATTTAAGTAAAAAGGCTTCAAAATAGAAAATAATAGTGTGTGAAAAGAAATAATGAAGATTTTCTCTCCACCATTCAATATCATACATGTTTTCTACATATTCTAGAAAATTAATCATGGTTTAAAACACTTTCCCATTATTTACCCCCCAAAAGCAACTTCACTTAACCCTATTTAAACTATTCTTAATGGACCGAATTAAAATTAAAGTATTTAGTTATTTAAAAAAAATTAAAAAATTTAAATAATTGTATAAAATAAAATTTCAATTATTTATCAAAGTTAATTTTAGAAATAGAAAAAATATGGCATTAAAATTATTTCAATGAAAAAGATCATTTTAATATTGAAGTTTATATGTGGGAAATGATTGAAAATACCTTTTATTTTAATTAGAATTTTTTTTAATAAAAATAAATAATTGTTATTCAGATTTTAAATGATTCCAAAACCAAATTTCCAAAAAATTATGAAAAATTAAATGAAAAGAAAAAAAATAAAATTAAAATATTACTTATATTTTGTATGATTTATAAGTCTAAAACAATATATTTAAAAACAATAAAAATATTAAAATAATATATATTTTATGAATTTAATGGTTTTATGAAAATATACGTCTATCTTATATACTGTAAATGTAATAAAAGTTAGAATTTTGGAATAAAATATATTATATAATATTTCACCTAAAACTAAATTATTTTAGAAAATTCATAACAGTTAATCCTAATCATATTTTCACATTATGAATCAAAAACTATAAATAATTTCATTTCATTCAATTTATATAATTGATAATATATAATTTTAAGATATTAAATATATAACATATAAAAAACAATTTTTTTTAAAAAATATACAAATTACCTTCTAAAATTTCAAATATGGGTTTCGAAATAAGAAAATTAAAATCCTAATGTCACTTTTAAATTACATATTTGGTCTTATAAAAGAGGTTTCTTGAATTTATAATTCTTTATTTTATAGTAATAATGTAAAAAAGTCATGTTTTTTACAAAATAGTGTTTTTTATTATTCATCTAAAAAAATTATTTAATAAAAAAACAAAAAAATAATCTTAGGCTTATATTGAAATTATAAATCCAAAATGTATGTTATTTTTTGAAATTACATATCTCTAATTTTCAATTTTAATTATAATATAACTTATAAAATAATATGTAAAAATTATTTATAGGAAAATAACTTTTTATAATACTAGTTCTTATTCATAATTTATATTAATCACTAACTAATATTTAATTAATCAATCAATGTAATACATTATTTAATTAATGATTGACAAATAGTCAACATTGATTTCCTTAATAAATTTATAGTGCATAAAAATTTATATTATTAAAAACAATAATTAAGAAATGAAATTTCTATAAAATAACCATTATATATATATATTAATATATTTTTTAATTCAATCACTAATATTCATACCAACTAATTGAATATAGAGGTTTTAATGGTATAAATGTAACTCAGTTTAATTTTAGTTTCGTTTTGAGTATGGTGAAAGCTATCAGACATATTTTAGTTTTTCAGAGTATAAAATATATAAAAATCCATGGACATTACATTCTCCCCACTTAAATAAATTACAAACTCATAATTTAAAAAATCTTATAAGTGGAGTAATTTACCTAGGCTTATCATAGTTAACCTTAAAATATTATTTGATCATGGTTCAATTAAGGATATTAATTGAGATTTTTTTATAATCTATTTGTTATGGTCTATTTGTGAAAATAGACACTCCATACCAAATATAATCTTAATAAGAGGTTAATAGATAAATCTATAATGAAAAACATTCCTCAAACCTTGATGAAATTTCATATACCATATATATATTTATCATAACACCAATAATTTTTTACTCATAGTTCAATACCTAATATGGAAAATATTATATGAAAGACTGATTGTTAATTCTAGAATAGAAACAAACTATTTGCCTTAAGAAAAATAAATCCATAATACTATCATCAGTCCCTTGATCTAAGTGGTTGTTATAGTTGGTTGTTGTCTTTAACTCTTCGATTTGTGTATTAGGTTTCATAGTGACCAAATTACTCACATTTGAAACATAAAATCATTAGAAAATAATTACTGAGAACAATATCTTCCATAATTGGGTCCTTCTTTTTTACTCAACAAATTATTTATTACTTCACTATTTTTCCAAGAATAAATAATTATCCGGTCCTCTTAACCCAATTTCATTGGTTTTTATTCCATTATTAAAATTTATGATGTTTAATTTTTTTTCCCCCATCGTCTTCATCACTTGAGTTCCCTTGAGACCCCATCCTTATCCTCTTTAGTGAGTTTTATATTTCAATTATACTCACATGGTTAATCATTTTTTATTATAGTTGGTTTTGAATAGTTAAATATTTTTTTGTATAAATATTATTATAATGGATTGATAATTAAGGTAAAAATAATTTTTTCCCTCACACATATGATTAATTTGGTTACATATTTTCTAGAAATTATTAATATAAAAAGGGGATAATTTGTTTGAAATTTTTTTTATTAGAGGATATGTAACCTAGGTATCCAAGGAGAAATTTTAAATAAATATTTATCACTTTATAATAACCTCACATTATCCTTTAATTAATTTAATTCATCAAATATCACTTTCTAGTTTTCTTATATCATTCACATTTTAACTTTAACAAGTATCCGGTCATCTTTTATTTTCCTTGGTTCCACCTTTATCATTCATGATTCATACTAGTTTTCATTAAGTTATAATCTCTTATAATTATCAATCTAGTCCCTAAAAATAAAAAGGAAATCAATATGTTATAGTGTTTTAGAATAAGAATATTATTAAACAAGGATATCCATTGGGAGTTTCAAACTAGGTGTGTCGTTACACCTCTAAATTATGAACCAGCTGATGGTTTAGTTAATACTTGACATGCCCTTATCAATGTTATTACCCCTATGTATATATGTGTATGATCCTACATACACCTGTATTATCTAGACAGAGAAATATTTTTAGTAAAACCACACTCTATACACTTCATAGAAATTCAAGGATGTTATCCTATATTTAGACTTATCCCTTAGAATTGACACTATGGTTTTAAATAATATTCAATATCTTAATCACCAAAATAACTAGTCCATGCGCTGAAAAAAAACTATAGTGATCCATGACATTAAAAAACATTACTACATGATTTATAACATAATTTAACAATAATATAATCTAATGGCCTGTAGATCTAGTTTATTTGTAATATTAGATTCATAAGTGAATAATATAAAACATAAAAACAAAATCATTATTTAAAACACTATATAGTGCTCCAAACTCTCAAAGATCATTTAATAATCCATAAAATACCATGGGAATCATATGAAAGGAGAAAGGTGATTTGAAAGACCATTAATGGAATAAATAAATAATTAATCATTAGATGGGATTAACTAGGTGTAATAACACATAATAAAGATAATGATTATAAGTATTGGAACATATACTAAGGGAATTGAATCATACAATCTTGGAATCTTAAGCATGTAGAAACATTATAATGAATTAAATAATAAGCAAATTTCATGGCTAACTACCCTGAAAGCAAGAAACTATCTTACCTCCATCATAATTATCATATGTTTAGGCTAACCACCATATTAAAAATGCGTTATTTGCATAAAAAACATCATAAAAAATTCCCTTAGGCTAACATCCAATGCACTATATGTGGAATATCATGAGATATTAAAATTACACAATACATTGGAGGGATATTATAGAATCATCCATTACATCATAATATTTATTGTAATATGTGTTTCATGAAAGGAAAATAATACATTCAAAATCATAATCATGATATAACCCAAATTAAGAAAGTGGGTTTCTAAATATTGTCTTAATAAATGACTGAAGGATATATCATATAACTTATTTTGAAAATAAAGAAGTACACTATTTTTAACTTATATATATAATATTCATTATTCTTGAAAATGGATCTCCAATATAGAAATATCCTATGAATAATTTTGAGAATAAATAATAAAGAATGAACCAATTGGGTGGCGTTTTATGAAATACCTATAAGATATTTTAAAGAAAGAAAGAGCATGTTGTTTCCAAAAAAATTTAATGAAATTGGAGGACATCAATAAAATAAGTTTATTTTTTATAAGATATTCATGATTTAAAGAAATTAATGGTGAAAATTATTCACTTGAGATATGAAATTAGAAAGTTCTTTTCAATTAAGATTACTTAAAAGAAGAAATTTTGATTGGAGATAAAAACAAGTATAACCCAAACAATGAAATGTATATTTAAATAAATATATATTGAAGGTTCATATATAAAAAAATTTAATAAGTTCATGAAAAAAATATTTCATAAAAAATAGATAAAAATTAAGAGATTTTGTAAAAAACAAGTAAAGTGGGTGTTATAGAAAACCACTATTTATGTTTAAAAAAAAATTGTTGAAATCCAAAATTATAAAATAAGATAATAAAACATTAATTTGAAAATATTAGAAATAAAATTATCATTTTAAAAAATATAACACTTAATGGCGTTTCTCATTAAAATAGATAACATTAGAAGGAAGGGAAATATAAGAAATTATTGTAAAACATTATTTAAATGAATGGGAATTATTCTTAAAATAGTTTAATCTTAATTTTTTTTATAAATCACCATTATATAATAATTGAATCAAAATTGATCTTTAATAATTGAAATAATTTATTAAATTTTTAGATTAGGACAAAACTCAATGAGAATCATTGCAATTTAATAAATCAGATTGAGTTATGAAATTCCCTTATATTTTATAGAAGACATCAATTGTTCCCCACAGAAATTAATATCCTTAATTGAAGGAAATTTCCCTTGTTTAATAACAATATATGATATTAGAAGTCATGGGGGTAGTAGTTATGATATACAAATTAATATTGGCGAAAAATATCAAATCACGACTCAATGAAGGGTTATTGAAATGGAAAGACTTGAGGCTTAAGTAATATTATAATAAATCCCCTTAAAAGAATGAAATACTAACATTGAAAATAAAATTCCATGAAAAAATATAATGAATTATTTTCTATATCTAATTGGTATTATACTCACCATTTAAAATTAAAATAGGTGTATAAAAAATATATTATTGAAATAAATTTTGAGATGAAACTCTTACCAAATGTATGATGCTCAATGAAATTGAAATTAACTTCCTGAATAATAAAATTAATTTCATTATATATAAAAATTACATCATTCATATATATTTATTTTTATAAGGTCTATCAGTTACCTTTTCGTACTAATTTTTAATATAGTTTGTATATGTTAGTTACTCATGGTTGTTCAGTTAATTTCTTCGTAAGAAATTAGATTTGGTGACTAAGGTCAAAGTAGTTTTAAAATAACGTCATGATGTCTATAATATTAATGTTTTATTTACATTATTATTCCTTTAAGAAATTAATTATATATTTTTAGAGATTTTTTGAAAAGGTTCCATGTTAAGAAATATGTATTAATAAGTCTATTTAAGGATGTTAATGTTTTGATAACCATTTTTTTATTAATTATAGATTATTAAATATTATCATTAATGAATTTAAACAGTCTTATTTTTTTTACATAATAAATATATTTTTAGATTCATCCATCTCTGGTATTCAAGGAAAAAAACATGCCATTCATTGAGGTTGTAGTCCACACACACACAATGTTGTTTTGGTTTTAAAAAAATACTTTGTAGGAAGGGATAAAAATAAATTTCACTTACTTTAAAAACATAAAAATAATAAAAATAACAAAATAATAATTACATCATAAATATATGGGACAAGGTGGGTGTAGAATAAGAAAAATTAAACTTGAAATATTTGATGGAGATTATTACATCTCCCTTGGATGATCTACCTTAGGTAACTCCTTAGGACTCCTTAACTTTGTATACCAAAGATAAAATGAGTAAAATGTGTTAGGAGTTTTTTTAGTTGATACTAGGGATGTTTCTTTATCTATTGGATTTTTATATTTGGATAAATGGGGAATAGGTGTACAAATTTTATAACGGAAGAATATGAAACTTTTGTAAAAGGTGATCATTCAAATTAATATCAATCCAATATTCAAAGAAAAGGGAATTAAATATGGGAAATAATGGCGTGGGTAAATGAATAAGGTCTATCATCTCTCCACTATCAAATATCACACATGTGTTCTACATGTTCCCTCCACGTGAACAAGGTTTAAACCATTTCTACTAATTTACCCATACCGATGTTACTACACTTTCACCTTTTGAAATAAATTTTAACAGAAAAAATTAAAATTAAAATTAATTAATAAATTTAAAATTGTAATTTTATATTGGAAAAATAATTAAAATAAAATTTCCATGATTTATATAAATTAATTTTTGTATCATCTCATATAACACGTAAAAACCACTCCTTATAAAATACTCATTTTAAACATAAAATTCACATGTGGAAAAATATAATCAATTTTTTTAATTTCAAAGACATAAATTGTGTTATTATATAATTTTTTTCTGGATTTAAAATTAATCCCAAAATTTATTTTTCCAAATACAATTAATTAAATGAAAAGACAAAAAATACTTATTTTTTTGAATTAATGTATTACTAATGTTTCCTAGATGTATAAAATAATATCATTAAAATGATAAAACATTTACATAAATATATTTTTGATCGATTAAAATTGTGTATAAATTTATATGTCTCCGTTATATAGTATAAAGGCAATAAAAGTCATCATTTTGGAAAAAAATCTAATTTCACTATTCATAAAAAAATTATTTTAAAAAATTCAAATAAATAATATTATTACACTTTTTATTGACCTGATGAATCAAAAAATGGAAGTTATATCTGTATATTAAACTTATACAAGTAATAAAAACTAATTTTAAAATATTAATTGTATAAATTATTTATTATAATTTCTAGAAAAATATTACTTATGTTAAAAAATACCAAATATGGGTTTGTAAATTAAAACCAACATTTTTAAAATGATAAATTCACTTATAAAATTCATATTTGGTATTATTAAAAAAATTGTAATTCAAAATTTGTATTATATATTAATAATGTCATAAATATCCTAGTTTTTATTAAAACAACATTTTTCATTATTCATTTAAAAATCAATCATTTCAGAAAAAACACTAAAAACTGAAATTAAGCTATTAATGAGGTTATAAATACAACAATTAATGTTATTTTCCAAAATAAAATTTATGTAATTTTTTATTTTAACTTTTAATTTAAATTATAAAGTACAATTAGAAATAGATTTTATAATAGAATTATCTTTTAAAACACTATATTTTATGATTACGAATTTATAAAATAACTAATAGAATTACCGTTATGAAATATATATAATATATTATTAAAATATTCAACTAACTACAGTACACATAGTTTTATTTAATAAAATTAAAACACTTACAAATATATATTATAATGTGAAATAATGAATTAAATAAATTTTTATAATATAAACTATATATATTAATATATATCATAATTCAACTACTCAAATGAATACCAAATAGTCCAAATAGTAGGTTTTAATTGTATAAATATATCAAGTTTTCATTATTATTGTATTTTTCTTATGGAAAATTCTATCAATCATATTTTATAAAATTATATGAAAATATATATTAAAATCCTGGGTCATTATCGACATCACATTTGTGTGTGCTTAGTTGGATGATTTATTTTTGTAGGAGGTTGGTACCAACAAAGAAAAATCTAATATCCCTAATATTATATTCATTATTCACTTTCACCAAGTATCAATGACGAATCCTAATTATAGGGATATATATATGTTCCTTTATCTTGAACATATGAGGATGAATCAATGTGTGGTATTTGATGAGTTAGTCCTTACTATTACCAAGTAGTTGTTCCCTTGCTCTTCTAATGCATTTTTTTTTCAGGAATCCATCATATGAAATACGTAGAAAATTAATTTTATAAAATATTATGTAACTCCCCGACCCCAATTACCATGAGTCGGTGCATTATTACATAAAATTGGCATGATCACTAGGGATCAAAATCCCGAAAGACCGATCGGTTTAGTACCCTTGGACGTACTAGATACATTCATAAGTTTTATAATACATTATAAAATGAAAAACAAAAACAACATTGTCTCCATTGACCACATTCATCCCTTAGACTATCCCTATAGGTCAGTCATAATATACTTATTTGAATCCTATAAAAAATAAAACATATAAAGGGTGAGGTCGGATGCTCAGTAAGGATAACAATATAGCAGAAACTGTCAAGAATAATCATATCCATTTAAGGAAATGTATAAGACCAAAACAAAATCCTTTTAAACTTAAACATAATCATAATATAAAAAATCTAAATCTAATAATTCCATTTACTTATTCACATGGATATTCAACAAGTCGAATAGTCACATGTAATATCAATAGCAAATTTTGTAATGTTGAAATGCTTTATTCTAGACTTCATAACCACATAGTCATGGTCATATGAAAATACTACAAATATTATTTTTTGATGGACTTATGCCAAGGCACAATTTTGTCTCATGAGAGATACTGTTGGGTCGAGGAGATATATCAAGCTCCACCCGTCACATACTATGTCCAATAAATTCCCCATATTAAAAGGTTTAAACATAACAAAAACATTTGTTTTAAAAATAAAAAACAAAATGTCAATACATTATCCATAAACCATGAATGGTGTAAAAATAACACACCCACATTCAAACATATCACAAAACCCTCAACACAATATGGAAGATTTGTATCATAATAAATCAACATCAAAAAAGATTAAAATCCATCAAAGAATGTGGACATAGATGAGATCAAAAATATTTGTAGAGAAATATCCCTTTGTATTTTGAAATCATATAAATGTCATATAATTACAAATGAAATTTTTTATTTTTAAAATATTCTTATAAGCTTTTATGGGAAGCTTGGACGATGTTATAACGGTGAAAAGAAGCCGCACCCACCGTATAAGTAAAAAAAATATTCTTACCTTAATTTCATCAAGAAGGTTATAAAGTACCCTATTTAGAAAATGAAAGAAAGATTCCTTTCAAAACATATGTGGTAAAATAAGGGTAAAAATTACTCTAACCCATAGTATAGTAAATAGTAAAAATGTTTTGAATTATATTTTTAAGAAAACAAGAGTGTGGATGATAAAGAGGTCCCAGTAGATACTTACCTATTAAAAATCTCTGATAAGAAAAGAGATTTTAGAATTAACCCTTATCTTGTAATTTTCCTTAGTAGATGGTAAGTTATCCTCCTGTATAATATTCAAAACATTGTTATTAAATTATACAAGAACTATATACATAAATATTATATCATATAAGATCCTTTAATAATTCTTTCTAAATAATTTTTCAGTAGTATCATCGTTTTGGGTGTTAACTGATTCGTTTTCCTTTATATGAATGGATACATAATCCATGTAAGTTATAGATAGGATGTATTTGATTCACATACAGAATTATATTATGTTTATAAACATTATTTTTAATCATAAAATGAAAATTATTCTTGAATGATTACGATGTGGAATGAATCTCATCGTGTTCGTGGAGATGATAATCTGTACGTATGCACGAGCGAAAATATCATTATATTGATGGTGAAATCATATGTAATTGGATGGTATATCATATATAAAGTATCATAAACAAGTTATATTTATTATTTACATTAGTTGTTATCATTATTATACCCATCCAAATAATGATGTTTTTAAATAACAAACTACACCACGTCGTGGGGACGGTAAGCCGTACATACGCATGTATGGTGACTTTTCATTTATAGGATAAATAGAATAATGAATATGGTAGTACCATATATATAATAACATCACAATATTATTATGGTAATGGATTAATTAATGTGTTATGTAAACAAAAAAGAAGGAGGAAGTAGAAGAAAAAAATAACTTGAAAGAGGGTGGTGAAAAAATTACATATTCTTCGGGGGTTTCCTTATGAGTAGATGAAAAGGGATCAATTGGTGGTCTTTCTGATCAAATTAATGCATCTAGGTTGAAGGTAGGACAGTTGAATGGATATTTTGGAAGGGGTTGGATGAGCCAAATGACTTTGGAGGTGTGGAATTTAGAGAAGGGGAAGTACCCTTTTACAAGAGAGGTGAGGGTCACTTTATGAAAAGCTTGAAATATTATTTTATAATAAAATAGTTTTCAGATTCTATGGGAACCAAATTGATTTATTTCAAGTATAAGGTGGGTATGGGATAAAACCTCTCAACCAATAGGTTTTAGACATGTTTAGTTTACCATTTTAACATTATATTTTATATTTAACTCTTAGACAAATAGTTTAACTTTTACCGTTGCTTCTTGTATTCTTACTCTATATGGTAAATACACTTACTCTAAAAACCCAAGAGAACCTCAAGTTGTTAATTAATGACATATATAATATTATTTAAGCCCTTTGGTCAAGCCTTATATTTTTAGGAATATTATATCAACCAATAATATATTTTTGGTTTTAAAAACTAATGTATATCAATTTTGACAGTATTTTGTATTTGTGTTTTTTGAAATCCATATAAACTTTATCACTTAGAATAAAATTTATTTATTCAACCCAAAAATGTCATATTGAACTTGAAAATTAGAGGAATTCATCATAAGTCTCTATTCACATTTATTTGGATATTTATAATATCAATTATTTTAATATTTCATTATTAAGGTAATTACTACATCATAATTGTGTCATAAATAAATTATATTATTTAAGGTCAAAATGTTATAAATAAAATACGATTAGGTAGAAAATCTTTTCATATTTATAATTAATATTTATAGTTGAATTTATATTTTGTTTAACCATATACTAAAAATGTTTTTGTTATTAAACATTGAATTTAACACTTTTAACTCTTCTTTAAATATAATAATAATAAATGTCCTAATGTAATCCAAGTAGACCAAAGGGGTTATTATTTTATTCCATTGGTGTTTTTTAGAATTAAACTTATCCAATATAATTAGGACATGTGTTAGGGTAATTATAATATCATTTCCCCTTAATTACCCTATTTACATTTAATCGTCCTATATAAAAGTCAAAAGTTACTGTTCAAAAAACATTATTTTTATCTTATTGAACCAAATTTTTCCTAATGATGTCAACTATGTCTCATGTATTTTTTAAATTCACCTCCTAGAAGTAGTAAAATTATGTTTTATGCAAATTTTCAAAGGCTACTAGAACGTGGGTAAAAGACTATAAAATGTTCAATAAAATTATATATATATATATATAAACACATTATAAAATGACTCCAATGAATTATATTAAACATATATAGTTATTATATATCTATTTTTACCTAAAATTAAATAAAATAACTAATTACATAAATAAAAGTCTGTTTTAAACAATAATGTAGTGTTTTTCACTATTTATCAAAAATTGAATGTTTTTATAAAAATACCAAAAATTCACCCTAAGATAATTTCGATATTATGAATTCAAAAATGATGTCCATTTTGAAAAATAAAATTTATATATTTCAAAAAGTGGGTATTACTTTTTATAACATCTTTTTTGATTGGTCCTAGTGTGTTAAAACTCCAAGTTTCATACAATACAATTTACTGCATTATTCAAAGGGAAATGTATCGTGGAAGTATGGGGAGTTACATTCTCCACACCTTAAAATAATTTTGTCCTCAAAATTTTTATAATATTACTGAATTAAAATATTCAGTTTGTTCATCATCATAAGTTCCTCGGGTTCCCACGTTGCCTCTTCCATTTTATGGTTTCACCATTAGAACTTTCACCAGATGTGTCGTCCAGTTTCTTAACACTTGTTCCCTAGTATACAAAATCTTGATAGGATCTTCACAATAGGATAGATCAGGATCTAGTTCAATTTCCCCATTGGTGAGTACATGGGATAGGTCAAGCATATATTTTCTCAATATTGATACATGGAACACATCATGAACATCAGAGAGACTTGGAGGCATTTCCAAACTGTAAGCCACAACTCCAATTCATTCTAGAATTTCAAAAGGTCCAACATACCTGGGACTCGATTTACCCTTGTTACCGAATCATATAACACCCTTCCATGGAGATACCTTCAAGAAAACATGATCTTCTACTTGAAATTCAAAATTGTTCCTCTGATTATCAGCATAGATATTTTTTCCTATATTGAGTTGCTTTGATGTGGGTTTAGATAATATTTAGCTTTTTCATTGTTTCCTCAACAAGTTCTGGGCCTATGAGTTTCCTTTCACCAACATCATCCAAACAAGTTTGTTTGTGACATCTCTTTTCCTATAATTCTTCATATGGTTCCATCTGTATCCCCGAATGGAAGCTATTGTTATAGGAAAATTATACTCGAGTTAAATATTGATCCCACATACCTTGAAAGTCATGTGAGAAAGATCTCAACATATCTTCTAAGGTTTGAATAGTCCATTCTGATTGTCCATTAGTTTGAGGCTGGTAGGAAGTGCTCAATAAAATATCAGTATGCAAGGCATTCTGATGACTTTTTCATAATCATGATGTAAAACAGGGATCAGGATTAGAAAAAAATGATAGGGGTACACCATGGAGTCTTAAAACATCATTAATATACAGTCTTTCTAGACATTCAAGTGGTAAATCTTCTCTTATAGCAAGAAAATATACTCAATTATTAAAAAGATCAATAATGATCCATATTGTATCATTTCTTATAGGATTCAATGGCAGGCCTATGAAAAATTCCATCATAATATATTCCCATTTCCACTAAGTTATGGGAAGTGGTTGCATGAATCTTCTAGGCTGTTTCCTCCTAGCGTTTACTTGTTGAAAACCATACATCTTGACAAAAAATCAGAAATCTTCCTCTTCATGTTGTCCAACCAAATATTTTCCTTCAAATATCTATACATCTTAGTGCTCCCATGGTTTAATACAAATTGGAGCTATTATCATCATCCAAAAATTCCGTTTTTAGATCAGGTATATCGGGAACACAATGTGTCTTCCAAAACTTCAAACTTGCATCTTAATATATGTAGTCACTCAATCTCCCATTATTTATAGCTTTAATATTCTTTTGAAACTCATCGTCATTAGTCTGAGAACTTTTTATCCTTTATAGTAATTATGGTTTGGAAAACATTTGAAAATGTTTTTATGTTTCACCATCCATGGTTATTACCATATCGATCATTAATAGATCCATGAAAATAGGATCCCTTTAAACTCTCATATTATTCAATACTCCATGATCCTTTCTGATCAATGCATCTGCCTCCTTATTTTCCTTCCCCAAGTGGTAGTGTATTGGGATATCATAATCCTTGAGTAGTTTAATCCATCTCCTTTTAATCATGTTGAGTTCTTTTTTTGAAAAAATATACTTCAAACTCTTGTGATCACTATAAATCTCACACTTTCCACCATAGAAATAGTGTATCCATATATTCTGAGAAACGATTATATATTATAACTCAAGATCATGGGTGGGATTGTTTTTCTCATGAATTTTTAGTTGCTGTGATGCATATGCAATAACTCTATCATTCTACTTAAGGACACAACCAAGTCCATTATTTGAATCATCCATAGAAATAACAAACCCATTTTTCCCTGATGGTAGAGTTGATAAAGGAGTGTTGACAATTTTTATCTTGATTTATTCAAAACATTCTTGACACTATTTTGTCTAAACAAATTTAACCCCTTTACTTGTGAGCTTGGTTAATGGGTTAGCCAACTGTGAAAAATTTTGAACAAAACATTGATAATAACCTGCTAAACCAATAAAACTGTATACCTCAGTTACACTCATAGGTGCTGGGAATTCTTGGATTGAATTGGTATTTGATGGATCAATAGAGATTAAATTCTTAGAGCCAATATGGACCATAAATGAAATATCTTGAATCAAGAATTCACACTTTCTAAGATTCCCATATAAATCATTTTTTCTGAGGGTTTTCAAAATAGTGTGCAAGTGATTTTCATGATCTTTGTTGATTTTTGAGTATAACAAGATATCATCAATAAATAACACTAAAAAGTCCTCAAGATATTCTTTGATTACTATATTCATTAAATCCAGGAAGACAAAGTGTGTGTTGGCCAATCTAGAGGGCATTCCTATAAACTGATAATGCCTGAACTAGGTTCAAAATGCTATTTTCGGAATGTGTTCCTTTTTCACACATAGCTGATGATATCTATATTGAAGGTCAATATTTGAAAAATATTGAGATCTATTAAATTGTAAAAATAAATCATCAATTCGTGGTAGGGGATAATTTTTATTTATTATCATATAATTGATCTCCTTGTAGTCAATGCACAACCTCATAGATCCATCTTTCTTCTTAACAAAAAGGACAAGGGCTCCCCATGGAGAAACACTAGGGAGAATAAATCCCTTATTACTCAAATACTCTAGTTGTTTTTTACTTCCACTAATTCTATAGTGGCTATTCTATAAGGGGTCTTCGATATTGGCCTTGAACCATGAATTATATCAATCGAAGTCTCAATTTCTCATTCTGGTTGATGTCCAGGCAAATATTCTGGAAACACATCAACATATTCTTGCACAATAGGTACGTCCTCTATTCGAACATTCTTTTCCTTTCCAATAATTATTTTATTCTCTTCCTATACAATAATTGAATTTAGTAGAGCTACTGGGTGTGGTTCAAGATATGAATCAGGGGGTGACATTTCTGTATTAAAGATAAGCTACTCTTTATCATCATTGAAATTTTTAACCTCATTCTTCTTACAATAAATTTTCACATCATGGTTCGAAATCCAATCCGTTGTGAGTATTATATCAAATTCAATAATGGGTATAATGATGAGATCAAAACAAAAATAACATTTATATGTTCAAATGGGAACTTATTCACAAAAATTTGTTGTGATGATACTCCCCTTAAGAGTTTTTATTGACTACCCCCTTGTTAAGTCAAGTTAAAAATATTTAATTTTCTTAAAAAACTGGGAAGATATGAAACAATGGGAAGATCCATAATCAAATAAAGAATTGGATAAACATGAAGAGACCATTAAATTAACTTCCACCACACATTTCAGAGCTTCAACCTCAGCTGTAGTGATCGCACAAGATTTTCCTTGCTCCCATGTCCTTCTCTAAGGTAAGGTTTCTTGACGTATAAGACATTAATTTTCATAATGTCCATTTTCTCTACAATCGTAGAATTCAACATTGACAAACTATTTCTTTCCCTAGTAATCACAAGCTTCATGGCTTTTTCACCAAACTTGTAATATAATCCCATTCCATTTAGTAAATTACTAGGGTGTTTCTTCCCACATTTAATATACGATGAGTATTCAACGTTTCCCTTCTGTTTATTTCCATTTCCAGAGTGATCAAGAAATCACTTCTTCTGTTTCTTTGCTTTGAAGTCATAAAACTTAAAGAATTACTTTTCTGTCTTGATAGCACATGAGAAAATATCTTTGTATGATGAGAATGATTGTGAGACTAATGCTCAATGGAGAATTTTTTTTAATCAATGTAACAAACAATCAATATTACTCCTTGGGTTATATATATAATTTTTTACATTCCATTCTTTAGAATGGCCCGATGGACATCATTTTTTATTATTTTTGATAATCCACCATTAAAGGGGTGAGGTAAAACCCTTACAAGGCCCAATGGTTTAGAGACAATTACATGACCTATAGGTTTTAGAAGGAATCACCTAGACAATAACACTTGGAACTGCTCCTCCCCAGCATTTTTCATGATATTAGCACACCCCCTTCGTAGGACTGGTTGGCATAGATATCCTATTCCAAGCTGCATAGGCCTGGTACCTATGAAAAGCCATACCCTCTCATTCTTCCAAATCTGGTTAGCTCTGCTATAGGGAATTCGCTTTCCCCGAATCCTTATCTGAAGCCTTGTTCCTTGTAGTCAAATAGGTACATATGAATTCATGTGGACCGAAGCCCTTGGGGTGTCCCAAAGGCCTTAAGGCAGACTGAAGGCCTTGATAATCAACTAGCCTGAAGGCCTTCGGTGGCCCGAAAGCATTGCAGGACTAGAGGGACAAACCGGTGGCCCAAAAGCCCAAATGGATGAATAGTTCTGGTTGTAACAGTGCTGCTACAGTGCTACTATAGTCATGGAAATACACATCCACCTAGATTTGATCTTGGTTCTCATGGATGCACCTACTGAGTCCTCACCAACTGGGTTGAGGCTCATGTGTTCATGCCTTGATAACCATGTAATGTTATCCTCATACTTTTTGACATTTTCATCCTTATTTTTGCATAGACTAATAAATTGTCTTTTCATATCCACTCGATGGTCACGAGGAATGTATTTTTCTAATAAAATCACTTTAAACTCCCTCCAATCCATGTTCTATACTTCTTCATCTTATATTGTATTTTTCATTAACGAACACCATTAATCTGCATCTCCCGTGAGGTGATAAACTGCAATGACAACATTTTCTCTTTTGCTACTCCCCAAAGCATGAAATATTTTCTCTACAGAACATGTCCATTGCTCAGCTACTAATGGATTTGTACTCCCATTGAATGTTGGTGGTTGTTTCCTCATGAATCATTCTAACATTGATCCTCTGTGTTGTGTATCAAGGTGATCCATATAGGTAATGTTATTATTCATAAACTGAGTGAGTTGTCCAGAATGATGATAAGATGAAAAACACCAGTTGCATCACACGATCCACTATAATTATCTTGAATAGGAGGAAACTCTCTACATGGATTACGTGCATTGATACAGTTTCCATTCCTTGAACTAGACATCATTTCTAAACAATGGTATACACTAGATTAGTTTATGAATCACAATAAATAATTCAAAACATGAAAAACAGTTAACATAAAATGAACAATTTATGGATAAAATCCATAATAATAAAAAATGTTTCTTTGAGGCGGTATATACTCATAAATCCTTCATAATGGTTTTTAATGAAAAATTTTAATTATCCTAGGAATATCGCTCGAGAGTGTTATAACCTAGAGTGAAGCAAGGCCTGTTGTCATGTACTTGGATACCCCGGGTTACACCCAAAACTCCATGTTAGTGTTTTCACTCCTAGGTACATCTGTGTTAGAGCCACCTCTACCTACTTGTACCCAAACAAGTATGTGTTGTTTGGAAAATTCAAAAAATCTCTATATTACCAATATTCTAGGATGTGCTTCTGTACCAATACTCAAAGTATATCTGAGGGCAACATTCTCTAATCAGAGTTTATCTAAATATAGTTTCCAAGGCTTGTACTAGACTTCCTATGATATCATCTACAATGCCCTGACCCTAGTTACCTAGAGTCGGTGCATTATTACACAACATTGGCATGATCACAAGGGATAAAAATCCCAAAAGACCAATCCATTTAGTAGCATTGGAAGTACTAGATACATTCATATGTTTTATATTACATTATAAATTGGAAAAAACAACAACATTGTCTCCATTTACCACATTCGTCCCTTAGACTATCCCTGAAGGCCAGTCATAATATACTTCATTACATCTTTGTAAAAATAAAACATAGAAAGGGGTGAGCTGTAACGCCTCGACCCCAGTTACCCCGAGTCGGTGCATTAGTACATAACATTGGCATAATCACTAGAAAGATAAAGTCTCGAAAGACCGATTAGTTTAGTAGCCTTGGAATAACTAGATACATTCATAAAGTTTACATTACATCATAAAATGAAAACTACAACAATATAGTCTCCATAGTCCACACTATTATCCCCTCATACTATATCTTCAGGTCATTCATAAAATACTTCTTCACATCTAGGGAAAAATAAAACATAGAAAGGGGTGATCTTAAATGCCCAGTAAGGATAACAATATAGCGGAAACATTCATAAATAATAATAAACATTTAAGGCAATGTATAACTAAAACAAAAGCCTTTTAAACTTGAAATTCAACATAATATGGCAGAAATAAAATGAAATAATTCCATTTAATTATTCACATGGATATTCTACAAATCGAATAATCAATGCAATATCAATAACCACTTTCATAATGATGGAATGCATAATGCCAGACTATCGTAACCACATAGCCAAGGCCACATTCCAAGACTACAAAGAAGATTTTGTCAAGGCCTTGTGCCAAAACACTAGTTTGTCTAATGAGACCTACCGATGAATTGAGGAGCTATAGCAGGCTCCACCTATCACTTACTAAGTCCAAAGCATTCTTCATACGAAAAGTTTGAAATAAAACATAAACATTTGTATTAAAACTTTCATACGAAAGTCAATACTTGATCCATAAATGATGAATAGTAAAAAAATATCACATCCACAGTCAAACATAACACATTCAATACAATATGGAATATTGTATTGTATCAGATTAACCTCAATCAAGAATAATGAAGGATATTGACAGAGATGAAAATAATCATCAAAACTATTAGAGAGAAATATCCCCCTTTTTATTGAAATCATTTAAAAGTCACACTATTTATCAAGAAGCCATTTAAAAATAGATTATTTAATCAAAGTGTCCCATACCACTTTGAAAAGTTTAAAAGGAGTTTTAATTTTAAAGCATTAATGTCCATATAAATAAATTCTTAAAACCATTTTTAAAACATGGACATTAATGAGAAAGATTTAGAAGAATAAGTCATTAAAACATTTAAACATGATATTTTAGTTAGAGTTTCTAACCAAAAGAGAGACACTTGAATACAAATAATTAAAGTAATAAAAACTTTTTAATATCATGAGTATAAAGGTATTAATGATATACTATTTTAAAGTACATTATATACACCATATAAAAGTGAGTTGGTGTATAACAACAAAGGAGTCTCAATGGAATGTAAATTGAGATTAAATCTCTTATAAAGACCATATGCTTAGGATAAAGATAAATAAACAACATAATTATGTGTGAAAAATATAATTACACTAAATATTATTGGGTTTTCAGTGTAAATAAATCAGAGGACATTCACACATATTCTTGTAAAGACAACACTAATGAATTGGATATTTAACTCAACAAATGGAGAATGAGTTAAAATTACTCTTATCAAATTCATATCGATGACTTGAGAAATTATCAATGGACTGATTATGTGTATCAAAAGTATGTCCACAGAAAAGGGGAGTGGAATTATGACATAAGAAAATGAATAGTGATTCCACACATAATCTCGGAGTAAAATAATCAAGGAAGTTTGCGTAAAGCTGAATAAATGGAAATTGAAATTTCAAATTCCATTATCGATTTGGTAACTTATGAAACGTACACCCATTAAAGAAGGATAATTCAATTATGATGTAAATTTATATAAATTAATGTATTTAACACAATGAATACAATCATGGGCAGTACACACACCAACTGCAATAAATAAGTTGTGAACAAAGGAATTCTCACGGAATTAAAAGTGAGATAAGAAACCCCTTACCTTGTACTTTTCCTTGGTTGGGGGTAGGTTAACCTGTAGTATAATGGTGAAATAATTGTTATTAAATTATACAAGAATCATATCTATTAATATGATATCATATATGATCTTTTAACATTTCTTTATTAACAATATTTCAATATTATAGTTTTTTCGGGTGTTAACTTACTCATTTTATTTTATATGTTTTATTATGTAATCCATGTTTGTTATGGATAGGTTGTATCTTATACATATACAGAACAATATTATGTCCTTAAACATTATTATTAATCTTAAAATGAGAATTATACTTGAATGGATACGATGGAGAATGAATCTCGTCGCGTTCGTGGAGACTGTAGTCCATACGTATGCACGAGCGACAATATCATTATTTTGATATTAAAATAATACTTAATTGGATGGTATGTAATATATAAAGAATCATTATCATGTTATATTTATTATTTATATTAATTACACATCATTATTATAACCATCTAAATAATAATTTTTTGAATAACAATTACACCACGACGTGGAGACGGTAAGCCGTACGTACGCACGTATGGTGACATGTCATTCAAAGGATGGATAGAATACTGAAATATGGTTTTAACATGTTTATAATAACATCAATGTATATATAATATACTGGAGATATTATTTTAGAATGTTAATAACAAATAAAGAGGAAGTGGAACAAGAAAGGAACTTGAAAAAGGGTGGTGAAATCATTACCTCTTCTTCAGGTTCTTCCTTTTGATTTGATCAAAAAGGCTCCTTAGGTTGGCTTTCTGACTAAAAGAAGGCATCTAGAATAATGGGAGGGAAGTTTAGAGATTAAATGGGCAGGTTTTGGCCGAACCAAAATGCTTTGAAGGTGTGGATTAATGAGAATGGGGAGTGCCCTTTTATAAGAGGGGTGAGGGGAACCTTTGGAAAAGCAAGAAATATTATTTTATAATAAATTCATATTCAGTTTCTAATGGATAAAAAGTGTATTATATAAAGTTTAAGGTGGGGATAGGTCGAAAAACACTCATAAAATTGGATTTAGACAGGTTTGGGTTACTATATTAACCTTATCTTTAAGTATTAACTCTTAGTTAATTAGTCTCACTTTTACAATGTCTCTTTGTATTTTTATATTATATGGTTAATAAAATTACTATATACATCCAAGAGACACCCAAACGGTATATTAATGATACACATTTCATGATATACGTCTCTTGGACAATCCTTAGATTTTTATTAATTTAATATCAATTAATAATATAATATTTGTTTTAAAAACTCTTTTATGTCAATTTTGACACAATTCAATAATTGATTTTTGTAAAAATCATAACAGAATGATTACTTCGAAAAAAGTTAATTAATTAAATTATAACATGTCATATTATACTAGAAAATTATTTGTATTTATAAAAATTATCAAATTAAATTTATTTGGGAATTAATAATATCAAATAATCTATTTTTTAATTAATTAGGTAATTACTGCATCACCATTGTGTCATAAATAAATTAAATTATATAATGTATAAAAATTATAAATAAAATACCATTATGTAGAATATTGTTTTATATTTTTAATGAATATTTATATTCGAACATAAAACATATATAACACTATGTAAAAATTGTTTTTCTAAAAGATATATGCTTAGGTCATTTTTGTATTTATTTTAACTTAATTAAAATAAATTGTCCCTATCACCTACAAGTGTCTCCATGGGGTCCCAAAATCTACCCAAAGATGCCCATGGTCAGAAATATATCCACCAATAAGGTTACAACACGTTCTAGGGTAATTATTATTATTAAAATATTATTTTTAACCCTTGTATACCGGATTTACCCTTTAACCATGGTAAATAAAATATTTACCGAATTAATTATTCCATATGTCTAAAAATAAAAGTTACCTATTTACACAAATTGTACATCATGATTACAAATATTGAATCCATTTTTCCTAATTCAAAACACAAAATTGGTAAAAATTAATTTAAAATTAATTCCCGCTGTCAAAACAAAAAGCGTGTTTTTAAGATATAATAACTATCAAAAGATTGATACTTATTTATGTTCGGTTTAATTTTGAAATTATGTCCAGTGACCAAATTTGTATTAAAATGTAAAAATATATTCTAAATATACTTTAAAACAACTAAAATTCATAATTTATAACTATTAGCTATTTCGATTAAAAAATTTGTTTTTAATTAAAATTTAGTAATTTTCACTATTCATCAAAATATGAAAGTTATCCGAAAAGTACCAAAATTTCACCCTAGGCTAATTTCGATATTACGAATCCAAAAATAAAGTCCATTTTGAAGGATTAAATTTATAAAAATTCAAAAGGTGGGTATTACTATTCATAACAGTTAGTTTTATTAGTTGTAGTGTGTGTTAGAACTTGAAGATGTGTACAACACACGATACTGTATTATTCAGCGAGAAGCGTACCGTGGAAGCTTGGGGTTTTACATTCTACCCTCCTTTAATAAATTTCATCCTCGAAATTTTTAAAATTGTGATTGGGAATGTAATGGAAAGTCCCACATCGGAAAAAGAGTCAATAAAACTATCACTTTAAAAAAAAGAAAGAGAAGTACAAAGGTCATCCGAGATAAACTATACTAGGATTCTAAGTATAAAAACATGGATATAGATGATAAAATATGTGTCATGTTTTGTTGGAGAGGGATTGAAATCATGATCAAGATAATGTTAACAATAAGAAAACCACAAACTTATGATGTGACAAATGATCATTAGTTTCCCAGTAGGAAAAGTAAATGGACAACATTTTTATAATTTTTTTAAGATACATTACATAAATATGAGGAATTAATTTCTAAGATTTACTAAGAACATAAAGAGATATACTTAATTTTTTTTGTAAAGTTTCATTCATTAATAAATTCCTACTACAAACTCATTTTTAAACAATGAGTATTCAAGAAGACTTGGTCACACTGGGAGAGATATAATAAACTTCTCATAGAATCACATGATCCACAAAGGATAAACTATATATTTACCTTGACTTTAGAGATTAATCAAAACCAAAATGGTTACTATAAGATCTGATGATCCCCCAAAAGTACATTCAATTAAAGAAACACTAATCTTAATTTCTAAAATTAAACCAACAATACCCCAAAGATAAATAAATACCATTCAATAAACAATTGTCCTTAAAATCCTTCAATATAATCCAAACTAATATTGAAACCCAAAACATAGAAGAATTTGGTTATGTAGTCTTCCATGTTAAATTGTATCTCCAAATGACATCAACTACACTAAAATCCACATACTTAAAAGTAATTAACCTAATCACATATTCTCTATTATAGGTTAATAATTTCCATAAATAACCCAAATCACTATAAATCCACAATAAATACATAGATAAAAATTCACCATTACTCCTCAAATAAAATCCCATACTATTCAATTTTCATTGGGCATATAGTGTTCCAAACAAAGCGAACATCTTACTAAATAAAATTTATCACTTAATCACCAAATAATTTTCCTATACTAAGGGTATTCATTTGATAAGACATAAGATCCAAAATCAAGTTATTATTGATAAATAAAATCATTTTACTAAAAAAATAGTCACACTAACCAGGGAATTCATGTAGTCCAGTGGTAGGTGATAAATCCCAATTGCACTTTGGTTGTGGGTTTGATTCCCACAGATTTGTCCGAAGGGATGGGTTATGAAACGGTCTGCATGTTTTCCTTTTTCAAAAACAATATTTTATAACATTACTAAAATGAGATAAATTCCTCAAAATAACCATAACTTAATTTTAACCAGAAATGTTATCTCATACCTTGAATTTTCATCCCAAAATATAATAACATGTAATTTCTTCAAACCCAATGATCATATAAAACGAAATGGATATTTATAAATATATCCATATGGTAAAAGATAAAAATTCCTCAAATATCATTCTCACATGGAAAACTACGGGGTTACGAATATAAGAGAAAATTATTCCAATGTAATCCCATCAACAAGGAGAACTAATACTTTTAAACATTTATCCAACCATTTATTCTCAAATAGATTCTTCTTTGGCCAAGAAAATATTCTATAGAATAGGTCATTCACATATGTAATGGCCAGGTCCCCTACATTTACGACAAAAGACTGTAAATGGATTCTTGGGACCCTATTTATTTTCTTCCATAGTACTCTTCATTTTTCCTCGGCAATACATCTCTTTATGTCCTTCTTTTCTGCACGTAAAGCATTTCTTTGTTCTATTGAGACACTTTCATGGGTTTCTCCTTATACATTTCCTGCATGATGGAAATTGAGGATTCCTTTCTCCATGGTCTCCACTGTTGGAGATTTTATCATTATTCACCTTTCTCCTCTTTGTTGAGTCCTGGAATTGGTTAATATATATATTGTTGATCATATTTTTGGAAAATTGATTTGGAATAAAGATGATATCTTTTATGCCAATCAACATTCCATTTTTTTTCTCATTGCCGCCATCGTTCCCACCTTTTACATCTTTTTCAAAGTCACTTTGACTTCCTTTGAATCCAATCATTGACTAAAATCGTAAAGCATTGTGAGAGTAACAATAGTCATAAAATTATTTAGAGAAACTCATGTCACCATATTCTCAATTTGAAATACATTAGGAATATCCAAGGTTATTTACTATCATCTTATATATAATACTTCAAATTGGGATGTAATGAAAATGTAAATTATCCTATGCATATCCCCCGGGAGTGTTGTAACCAAGAGTGCAGCAAGGCCCGTTGTCGTGAACCAGTTCCCATTTGAGTCTAGCTCAAAGCGGTGTTTTCAGGTTTTACCCCTACATACATCTGTGCAAGAGTTGCCTCTACATGCTCGTATCCAGCAGGGATGTATTGCTCGGAAAACTCACAAAATCTCTATAATACCAAAATTCTATGAAGTTCTTCTATACTAATCCTCAAATTCCATCTTAGGTATATGTTCTCTAATCAGTGTTTTTCTTAATCTATCATCCAAGGATTGTACTAAAATTCCTCTGATATCAACTGTAACTCCATGACCCTCGTTACCCAGAGTCAGTACATTATTAAATAACATTGTAATGATCATAAGAAAGATCAATTCTCGAAAGACCGATTAGTTTCGTAGCTTATGAATAAATAGATACATTCATAAAGATTACATTACATCATAAAATGAAAACTACAACAATATAGTCTCCATAGTCCACACTCATATCCCCTCATACTATCCCTACAGGTCATTCATAAAATACTTCTCACATCCTGGGAAAAATAAAACATAGAAAGGGGTGATCTTAGATTCCCAGTAAGGATAACAATATAGAGGAAACATTCATAAATAAAAATAAACATATAAGGCAATGTATAAATTAAAACAAAATCCTTTTAAACTTAAACATCAACATAATATGGCAGAAATAAAATGAAATAATTCCATTTACATATTCACATGGATATTATACTAATCGAATAATCACATGAAATATCAATAACCACTTTCATAATGATGGAATGGATAATTCCAGACTATCATAACCACATAGAAAAGGCCTCGTGCCAAGACAACAAATAAGATTTTGTCAAGGCCTTGTGCCAAGACACTAGTTTGTCTCATTAGACCCACCGATGCATCAAGGAGCTATAGTGGGCTCCACCCATCATATACTAAGTCCAATGAATTCCTCATATGAAATGTTTGAAATTAAACATAAACATTCGTATTAAAACTTGCATACAAAATGTCAATACTTGATCCATTAACCATGAATGGTATAAAAATATAACATCCACAGTAAAACATAACTCATTCGATACAATATAGAAGATTGTATTGTATCATATTAACCTCAATCAAGAATAATGAAGGATATTTACATAGATGAAAATAATCATCAAAACTATTAGAGAGAAATATCCCCCTTTTTTTGAAATCATTTAAAAGTCACACTATTTGTCAAGAAGCCATTTAAAAATAGATTTTTGAATCAAAGTATCCCATAAAACTTTGAGTCTTCTAAAAGGAGTTTTAATTTTAAAAAATTAATGTCCATATAAATAAATTCTTAAAACCATTTTTAAAACATGGACATTAATGAGAAAGATTTATAATAATAAGTCTTTAAAACATTTAAAAATGATATTTTAGTTAGACTTCCAAACCAAAAGAGAGACACTTGAATACAAATAATTAAGGTAATAAAAACTATGTAATACCATGATAATAAAGGGATTCATGATATACTATGACAAAGTACATTATATACACCATATAAAAGTGATTTGGTGTATAACAACAAAGGAGTCTCAATGGAATGTAAATTGAGATTAAATCTCTTATAAAGACCTTATCCTTAGGTTAAGGATAAATCAACGGTATAATTATTTGTAAAAAATATAGCTACACTAAATATGATTGGGTTTTCAGTGTAAATCAACCAGAGGACATTCACACATATTCCTGTAAATACAACAGCAATGAATTGGAAATTTAACTCAACAAATGGAGAGTGAGATAAAATTACTCTTATAAATTTCATATCGATGACTCGGGAAATTATCAATGGAGTGATTATGTGTATCATAAGTATATCCACAGAAAAGGTTAGTGTAAATTATGACATAAGAAAATGAATAGTGATTCCACACATAATCTTGGAGTAAAATAATCAATGAAGTTTGCGTAAAGCCGAATAAATAGAAATTGAAAGTTAAAATTCCTTTATCGATTGGGTATCTTACGAAACATACACCCATGAAAGAAGGATAATACAATGATGATGTAAATATACAAAAATTAATGTATATTAAACAATTAATGCAATCATGGGTAGTACACACACCGCATGCAATAAATAAGTGGTGAACAATGGAATTCTCACGGAATTAAAAGTGAGATAAGAAACCCATTACCTTGTACGTTTCCTTGGTTAAGGGTTGGTTGACCTCCTTTATAATGGTGAAATAGTTTTTATTATGTTATAGATGAATCATATATATTAATATGATATCATATATGATCTTTTAACATTGCTTTGTTAATAATATCTTAATATTACTGTCGTTTCGGGTGTTAACTTACTCATTTTATTTTATATGTTTTGTTATGTAAGACATGTTTTTTATTGATAGGTTGTATATTATTCATATACAGAATTATATTTAGTCTTTAGACATTATTATTAATATTCAAATGATAATTAGACTTGAATGGATACGATGGAGAATGAATCTCATCGCGTTCGTGGAGACTGTAATCTGTACGTACGCACGAGCGACACTATCATTATTTTGATATTAAAATAATATTTAATCGGATGGTATATAATATATATAGAATCATTATAATTTTAATTTAATATTTATATTAATTGCACATCATTATTATAACCATCCAAATAATAATGTTTTGAATAACAATTGCACCACGACGTGGAGACGGTAAGCCGTACGTACGGACGTATGGTGACATGTCATTAAAAGGATGGATAGAATACTGAAATATGGTTGTACAATTTTTATAATAACATGAAGGTATATATAATATACTGGATTTATTATTTTAGAATGGTAATAACAAATAATGAAGAAGTGTAAGAAGAAAGGAACTTGAAAAAGGGTGGTGAAATCATTACCTCTTCTTCGGGTTCTTCCTTTTGATTTGATCAAAAAGGCTCCTTAGATTGAATTTCTGACTAAATTAAGGCCTATATAATGAAGTTAGGGATGTTTATAGAATATTTGGGAAGGTTTTTTCCTAACCAAAAGGCTTTGAAGGTGTTATTAAATGAGAACGGGGCGTTCCCTTTTATAAGAGGAGTGAGGGGCACCTTTGGAAAAGCTAGAAATATTACTTTATAATAAATTCATATTCGGTATCTAATGGCTCAAAAGTGTATCATTTAAAAGTTAAGGTGGGTATAGGTCTAAAACCACTCAACCAATATGATTTAGACAGTTTTGCGCTACTATATTAACCTTATCTTTAAGTATTAACTCTTAGTTAATTAGTTTCACTTTTACAATGCCTCTTTGTAATTTTATATTATATGGTTAATAAAATTATTATATACATCCAAGAGACCCCCAAGTGGTATATTAATAATACAACTATCATGATATAAGTCTCTTGGCCAAACCTTATATTTTTAGGAATTTAATATCAATTAATAATATAATATTAGTTTTAAAAACTCTTTTATGTCAATTTTGACACTACTCAATAATTGATTTTTTTTAAAATCATAACAGAATTATTACTTCAAATAAAGTTAATTAAATAAATTACAACATGTCAAATTATCTTATAAAATTAATGGTATTTATAAAAAGTTTCTAATTACATTTATTTGGGTATTTATAATATCAATTATTCTAATTTTTCATTAATTAGGTAATTACTGCATCACCATTGTGTCTTAAATAAATTAAATTATATAATGTCTAAAATAAATAAATAAAATACCATTATGTAGGAAATGTTTTTATATTTCTAATGAATATTTATAGTAAAAAATAAAACATATATAACCCTATGTAATTTTTTTTTTCTAAAAGATATATGCTTATGCCATTTTTGTATTTATTTTAACTTAATTAAAATAAAGTGTCTCTATCACCTACAAGTTGCTCCATGGGGTCCCAAATTCGACCCAAAGATGACCATGGTCGGACATGTATCCACCAATAAGGTTAGGACTCGTTTTAGTGTAATTATTATTATTATAATATTATTTTTAACCCTTGTATACCGGATTTATCCTTTAACCATGGTAAATAAAATATTTACCGAAGTAATTATTTAAAATGTCTAAAAATAAAATATAACTATTTACACAATTTGGAAATCCTGATTCCAAATATGGAATCCATTTTTCCAAATTCAAAACACAAAAGTGGTAGAAATTAATTTAATATTAATTCCTGCTGTCAAAACAAAAAGCGTGTTTTTAAGATATAATAACTATCAAAAGATTGATACTGGTTTATGTTCGGTTTAATTGTGAAATTATATCCAATGACCAACATTGTATTAAATGGTAAAAATATATTATAAATATACATTAAAACCACTCAACCTAATAATTTATCACTATTAATTATTTCGATTAAAAAGTTGTTTTTAATTAAAATTTAGTAATTTTCATTATTCATCAAAATATGGAAGTTATCCGAAAAGTACCAAAATTTCACCCTAGGATAATTTCGATATTCTAAATCCAAAAATGATGTCCATTTTGAAAGATAAAATGTATAAAATTTCCTAATGTGGGTATTACTATTCATAAAAGCTAATTTTATTAGATGTGGTGTGTGTTAGAACTTGAAGTTGCATACAACACACGATACTGTATTATTCAGCGAGAAGCGTACCGTGGATGATTGAGGTGTTACATGAGCTCAGATTCTCAGTATGGATAAAAATATAGCGGAAATATTCAATAATAACCATAAACATTTAAGGCAATGTATAAGACTAAAACACATGCCTTTTAAAGTTAAACTTCATCATAAATGGAAATAATTAATCCAATATTTCCATTTACTTATTAACATTGATATTCTACTAGTCGAATAATCACATGTAATATCAATAGAAAATTTCATAATGTTGGAATGCATAATGCCAGGCTTCATAACCACAAAGTCAAGGCCTTGTGCTAAGAATTCAAATAAGATTTTGTCAAAGACTTGTGCCAAGACACTAGGTTTGCCTCATGGGACATACCGATTCATCGAGGAGCTATAGCAGGCTCCACCCGCCATTTACTAAGTCCAATACATTCCTCATATGAAAAGGTTTAATCATAACATAAATATTCATATTAAAACTAGCATACAAAATGTCAATACTTTATCCATAAACCATGAATGGTGTAAAAATAACACATCCAAAGTCAAAAATACCAAAAAACCATCAATGCAATATGAAATATTTGTATTATAATAAATAAACTTCAAAAAAGATTAAAATCTATCAAAGGATGTGGACATAGATGAAATCAAAACCATTTGTTGAAAAATATCTATTTCTTTATTAAAATTATTTAAAAGTCATATAATTATAAAAGAAACACATTTATTTTGAAAATCTTCTTATAATATAGTATGGAAAGCTTCAACGAAGTTATAGTGGTGAAAAATAGCCGCACCCGCCATATAAGTTAAAAAAACATTCTTACCTTAATTTTGGAAAGAAGGTCATAAAGTACCTTGTTTGGAAAACGATGGAAATATTCCTTTCAAAACATATATGGTCAAATAATGGTATAAATGACTTTATCCTGTAGTCTAGTAAATATTAAAAATGTTTTTAATTGCATTTTTAAGAAAACACGGATGTGGATGAAAAAGAGGTCACAATAGATACTTACGTATTAACAACCATAGATAAGTAATGAGAATGTATAATTACCCCTTACCTTGTACGTTTCCTTATTCTATAGTATGTTAAACTCTTGTATAATAGATAAAACATTGTTATTAAATTACATATGAACTATATACATAAATATGATATCATATACGATCCTATAATTTTTCATTGTTAATAATATTTTAGTAGTATCATCGTTTCAGGTGTTAAATAATTCATTTTAATTTATATGTTTGGTTACATAAGACATGTTTTTATGAATTGGATGAATTTTATTAATACACATAATGATATTATGTTTATAAACCTTATTTTTAGTCATATAATTAAAATTATTCTTGAATGATTATGATGGGGAATAAATCTCATCACGTTCGTGGAGACGGTAATCCGTACGTACACATGAGAAACAATATCCTTATATTGATAGTGAAATAGTATGTAAATGGATGTTATATCATATATAAAGGATAATTAACATGTTATAATTTTCATTTAATTATTTATACTCATTATTATACCCATTCAAATAATTAACTGTTCGAATAACAAACTACACAATGAGGTGGGGACAGTAAGCCGTACATATGCATGTATGATGACTTTGTAATTTATAAAATGGATAAAATAATAAATATGGTTGTAAAATATTTTTAATAACATCATAGTATGTAGAATGTACTGGATTTATTATTTTGGTATATAAACAACAAAGAAAAATAAAGTGGAAGAAGATAAGAACTTAAAAGAGTGCGGTAAAATTATTACCTCTTCTTCTGGGGGTTCCTTCTTTAGATGATCAAAATTCCTTCATAAGCTGGATTTATGATAAAATTATGGACTCTAGGTTAAAGGTAGGATATTTTAGAGGATATTTGGTCCGGATTTGGGTGATCTAAATGGCTTTGTAGGTGTTAAATTAAGAGAAGGTGAAGTACCCTTTTATAAGAGTGGTTAGGGTCACTTTAGAAAAAACATTAAATATTATTTTATAATAAAATCATTTATGGTATTTAATGGCTCAAAAAAATTTATTTCTATTATAAGGTGGGGATGGGTCTAAAAACTCTCAAACAACTGGTTATAGACATGTTTAGGATACCATTTTAACCTTATCTATTAGATTTAACTCTTTGTTAAATAGTATAACTTTTACTATGTCTTCTTGTATTCTTCCACTATATGGTTAATAAAATTACTCTAAACACAAAGAGAACATAAAGTGGTTAATTAATGACATATATAATATTATTTAAGACCTTTGGATGAACCATATATTTTTAGGAATATTACATCAACCAATAATATAGTATTTTAAAAAAAAATTAATTTATGTCAATTTGGACACTATTTGGTATTTGATTTTTTTGAAAGCCAAAAAAACTCTTTCACTTAGAAATAAATTTATTTATTAAATCCTAACATTTCATATTAACCTGTAAAATTAGGTTAATTGATCAGAAGTCTCAATATACATTTATTTGTATATTTATAATATCAATTATTTTAATATTTCATTATTAAGGTAATTACTGCATCATCATTATTTCATAATTAAATTAAATTATTTAATGTCTAAATATTATAAATAAAATACCATTATGTACTAAATCTATTTATATTTCTAATTAATATTTATAGTCGATTTTATATTTTGTGTAACCCTATATTAAAAATGTTTTAGTTATTAAACATTGAATTTTACACTTTTAAATCTTCTTTAAATAAAATAATAATAAATGTCCTAATCTAATCCATGTGGACCAAAGAAGATCATATTTTATTACTAAGGTTGTTTTTTCTCTAATTATACTTATAATATAGAATTAGGACATCTGTTTGGGTAATTATAATGTCATTTTTACCCTTAATTACCCTATTTACTTTTAACCGTCGTAAATAAAAGTCAGAAGTTACTATTCACAAAATTATTTTCCTCTTCTTGAACCAAATTTTACTTATTGATGTCAACCATTTCTCATGGAATTTTTAAATTCAACTCACAGAAATGGTAAAATTATGTTTTATGCAAATTTAATAATGCCCCTAAAAGGTTGGTTAAAGATGGTAATACGTTCAATAAAATTTTATATATCAAAACAGATTATAAAATTACACCAATTAATTACATTGAACATATAGAGGTATTATGTATCTATTTTGACCTCATATAAATTAAAATAAAATAACTAATTACTTAAACAAGAAGTCGGTTTTAAACAATAACGAAGTGTTTTTCACTATTCATCAAAAATTGAATGTTTTCAGAAAAATACCAAAAAATCACCCTATTATAATTTCGATATTCCGAATTAAAAAATGAAGTCTATTTTAGAAAATAAAATGTATAAAATTTCAAAAAGTGTGTAGTACTATTTATAACGGCTAGTTTGATTGGTCGTGCTGTGTTAAAACATCAAGTTGCACACAACACAAGCTATTGCATTATTCGAAGGGAAACATACTATATAAGGTTGTGGTGTTACATATTACATATAATAAATTATATTAGTTTCCCGAAATTTCTATATAGTGGTTTTAATCCATTAATTTCTGAGTGGTCATGATAGGTGTGCATTAATGCACACCATAGGGTTTGTTGGGGGATCATGGTCTTTTAGGGTATATGGTCCAAACCCATTCGAGGTACACAGAAATTGGTCATATACTATTCTTGGATAAACCATGTTTGGGGTTTCATGGCCAGGTATGCTACTAGGAAAATCATGTGGAGTACATGCTATGTACAGGGTGGTACATGTCATATAGTTCTTTGGTTTACACACTAAGTGGTGGTGAGGTACGTGGGTAGGTACCCATGTGGGGTTATATGGTGTGTATCTAGAGGCACATGCTTTGTAATTTGGAAAAGTAATTTTTTAATGGCATGAGGCATATGGTGAGGAAGGACCACTATGAAAACACATTATGTACCAAAATTACATGCCATGTACTTTTCTAGCCTTGATCATTTTTTTTCCTATTTTTCACACATAAGTAAAAAATGGACTTCTATGTAGTCTATTCTATGAATTTTTCCCTATAGACCTTAATGGTGGTATCCTTTAATAATTTAGATGTTTTATAGATGTTGTTTTGTATGGGTGATAATTTATATGAGGATTTCATCAAGGTTTGGTTTCAAAATACTTATATTGGTTGGGTTGTGAAAAATGGGGACCGGGTGAGGGTTAGATCGTAGATATCATCGTGGGTAGAGTGTTCCAAAGTGATAATTTTGAGGTTATATTGGAAAAACCATGGAATAAAAGATCAGGTAGTATCTTTAGGGATTTCATAATTTATCCATTTGTGTTAAGACCAATTTTTCAAGGATTGAGATATTGAGTATTAGCTGCTTTGAATGAGTATTTAATCAATGGGAGCCATTGTGTTGAGATGAAAAATTCAGAGGGATATTACATTCAGGTGCTATTTTTTATTAAGATTACTCTAAGGGGGTTTCAATGATAATCAGGTGGGACAGTTACTAATAAATTGATAAGTATTTGTTGTAGTTAACTATTTAGAATGAACCTGTGGCATGGTGATTCCTTGGATGCCATTGTGGGTAGGTTGGTACCCTTGAATAAACTGTATTTTAGGATGTACGACTAAGGTTTCTCAAGTATGATTTTCCAAAAGGGTTTTCTTATCCCACAATGAGCTTGTGGAGGTTCCTATATTGAGGTGTCCATGAGAAAAATTATGAATACTTTGGTCGGTGGGATTATATTTTGGGTTCACCATTAGGTGTAATGTTGATAAGGGATTGGTTAGTGGCCATTATGGGTTGTTTGGGATGTTTTTCAATTGGTATTTCTAGTATTTCAGATTTTCTTGAGGAATCTCTTCCAGGGTATACTTATATTTTTGTGGCTCTTTCTCAATTTGAGGATATTTGGATGGCCATTACCAAGATCTAGTGTGTAGTAAGAGATCCCCTGGTTGAAAATTTCTTTGTTTCATGGCAATAGGGTCCATTAGATCCCTGAGTTTGGTTTGGCCCTGACATGGGTCATTGAGAACACATAGTGTCTATTTTTTGGGTCCTAGGAGAGGATTTGTACTTTTCTAGTCATGATGTTTGAGGCAGTTTTTTCTCATGACTTTCTTTTTGGGGAGGATAGCCTTGGGATATATTGGATTGAATTTTTTCCCTAAGATTGATAAAATTCTCTCCTCCATTGACTAGACATGATTAATGGGTATATGGAGATAATGGTCGATTGAGATAAGTGTGACCCCCTTATTGTTTAGTGTATGCCCTTGCTATAGTGTATTCCACCATGTGAGGTGTCAAGATAGTCACATAATGGGTTTTGTGTGCTGTGGATTCCATTGTGATCCCATGTTCATGGATGTTATATTCTTCTATATTATATTCCAATACTACATTTTTGGGTCTATATGAGGTTCAAATTTTTTCTGAATAACCTTCAGGGCTGACAAGTTCTCTGGTTTTGTTGACCTAGATGTTCCCATCACAAGTTCTGATCATTAAATTGGAGTCATTGAGCCCCGTAGAAGCGATTTATCATATGGGTGCCTATTTTTATCACCTAGGTTATGAAATTATTTACTATTTCATTTATACACCATGGATCTCCAGTGTAGATATGTTCGAAATGTCAGTTTTCATGTGGCTGAGTGATCCACATTTTGTAAATCCTATTTCATGGGATAGAGCAGGGGTATATTTACCTCGATTGATATATTAGAACCCATAAATAGATATTTTTCTTTTTTTATCCCATTTTTATTGTTCTGTATTTCTTTTATGCCAGTTATTATTATTCTTTGAGTAAGATATTCCTACCATGTGTTCATTAACTTGTTATTATAGTATATAATTGGTTCACCATTGGGGTGGCCTACTAAGATTTATTTCTCACCGACTATATGTTCTCCTCAGTGTGTATGCCGATCTGATGTAAAATTATATCTTGTATCATTTGTAGTGTAGTGGATGAGGTAAGGCCCAACGTTGCTTGATCAAACAGATATGCTCATGTGGAGTCTACAGATCGAGCTAGTGCCGCTCGAGCATTATGGAGACTAACTAGGTGGATTGGACCAAAGTTTATACTAAATCATGATATTTTATTTTATATTTTATATTTTTTATATGATCATAATTTTGGGAGACCAACTATTGTATTTGTTTCATTCTTATGATTCTATTTGATTGTATATTGTATTTTATTTATTATAGCATGGTCTATTTTAGTAAATTTATTATATACAATTTGATGATCATCCCTATGTATGAGTTTTGTTATTTTACACATTTATTTCGCTCTATATTTTTTTATAGCCTATACATTATATATTTTAGAACTTTAAAATTGTTTTAAAGCCTCTTTCATTATAGGAGGCATGATTGACACCATCTAGAGTACAAGATCAGGTGACATGTTTGGTCGACCTTGGATGATTGATTAAAAAATGGTATCAAGGATCTATGGTTTTAAAATTATGGAATTTGGAAGACCAGAGGTATAGGAATATTTTAGATATTGTGATGGTTATTAGACCTGTGTGTCATGAACACCTTGGTTGATAGTAAGTATGAGTTTCCATGGAATGAGACTATTGTTTTTGGATTAAATTTTTATGGTTGTTTAAGTTCACCAAGCATGATGCACATGGAATTTTAGATTTATGGTTTGTTCTTGATTTGGGATATTTTCCCATATTCAATAATCTAGTGTTAATTGATCATTATAGGAACGTAGGCTTCATATGACATATGCATGTTTGTGTGTGGTTTAACGGATGATAGTGGTCTAGTTATTTAAAGTTCCATAAAATTCATATGATTTGTTTCCATATAAATGAACTTTTTGGAATTCTAATAAAATTAACTGAATGTATTTTTTGGTTGAAAGGTTATATAGATTGTCTGGTGAGAGTTTCTCTAGTGATGGAGATTCAGTCCCTTCATTGATGGATTTTTGTAATCACTAGTGGTTTTTTAGTGGGATCTGAGTCCCCTATTGGTTTTTTGATAAGGGAAAGGATGCCTGTGGGATCACCAGATTGGGATCGAGCTTCTGTAAGGTATTGATTCCCATGAATTCTTTAGTTTGTCTTACTTGGGAGGGAGTTCTTATTACCACTTGTTGTTTTCTAGGTGTTTTGGTGGAAACCATGCGCCTGATATCACCAATGGATTGGTTTGACTTGGTTGTTAATCGATACTGTAGATATTGAGGTATATTATCACTAAGATGTGGTTTTGAATGAGGATTCTTGTAATATGATAAGTGGGGAGTTTGGAGGGCTCCATGTACCATGGATTTCTTGAGAGGGTTTCTTTGGTTGGTTTACCAACCTTTATCATTTTAATCTCATCCTTGGGTAGTTCATCCAAAGTGGGTTTATAAACTTTTGGATTTGTATCTATTCCCATATAGATTATAGTGATGTGATTGTTTGTGGCATGAGAGAGACGCCTCCTTTTTAAGGGGAGTGTTTGGGGTTCTTTGATTTATAAAATCTTGTCATTATGAGGTGCATTTTAATTTTTTTACCCACATTAGCCTCATTTTTGTATGACATGGACAATGTGAGAATAAATCATGTTTTTAATTTATGATTATTGTAATGAAATACTTGTATTGGTGAATTCACCATAGGTTGATGGAGGATATAAACCACATTTTATATTATTTGTTCAGAATGAAGGTTTTTGTTCTTAGGGGTTCCAGATTGAGTTGTTCTATTTTCTTATTGGTTCTTAGGTGTGATGGGTTTCTCTATGTATCTCTATTTAATATGGTGATGGATTTAGAATTGGAGATGTGGTAATCCATTTGGGGAGTGGGGTGACTGTGAGGATACTCTATTATTGAGGAGAAACAGATAGATTGGGGTAGAATATCTCTCATGGTTGGAGATAGTTTCTTATATTTTAATTCTAGTCATTGGAAATTCATGATAATGTCAGTTTAACCATTTCATAGTGTGATATAATGACATATTTTTTACCACCAAACCTTCGTGGAGGAGAGAATTATTTGTAGTCGAATGTTTTGGATGCCTCACATCATCATGGAATGCCAATACAATGTGAAATTAGTACTATTTTTTACTTAAGTTTTTCAAGGGAAAATAGTAATTTCTATGGTAATATGATCATAGATAATTTTTGTCTAACTCTATGTTGGTCTGAAAATAAGGTATTTACCCTAGAAAGGATTTTGGTGTAAATAAGAGTTGGTCTATTTTTTTCATAGAATATTTAATATTTAATTAAAAAAATATTAATGTATTTTTGTATTCTCTTTTAATTGTATCATTCAAACAATGTTTCATATTGATATTATATCTCCATAATTGAATCTGAAATGGGGTTGTTTTTCTAGGAGAGGAAAAAACATAGTTTAATCACTGGGGACGTGCTCAAATCCCTTTTCTTTTCTTTATATTTTTTTCTCCCTTTCCCCTGTTTATATTCTCTATTTCCCTTTTACCATACCATTCATGCCCCATTGGTTGGGTTGTGGGATATGAGGCCCAGGTGAGGTGTGTGATCCTCGAGATCATCATATCTCATGTTTTCTAAGGTGATCAGTTTGGGGTTCTTCTATAAAAATTCAGAAATATGGGATTGAGTAGAAACTCTGAGGTGATCTTAGTTTTTACAAGTGTTTCATGACCAATTTCTTGAGGTAAGATATGTTGTGGTTTATCCTATATGTTTTAGGATCTAATATTTTGGAGACTTAAGGTGGGGTTGAATCCCATGGATGGATGTTACATCCATGAGCTGTTGAGTAGTTAATATTAGTTTGAGGGACTCTCAAGGATTATCCAATGGGATAATTAGTAAATAGTTGATCAGTGGATATCGTAGTAAAATATTGAGATATCACAAGTTTCATGGAATATTTGTGTATTACCTTTTGGGGATTTTGGTATAGATTAATGGGTTTTTTATTAATTAGTCCATCTAAGGTCCTCTTATGTGGGATTTGCCCAATGGTTTGGCATGAAACGTGGAGATGTTGTGTATTTTCCTACTTTGAGGTTGAAATGAGGAATGTTGTGAAAACCATGGTTAGTGTGATTCCCTTTTAGATGACACTTTAGGTGTGTTGTTGATCATGTATTGATTGCAGGACATTGTGGGCAATTTGGTATGTTTCTATAATGGGTATTTCTCATCAATTGGATACGCTAGAGGAACCCCTTATAGTTTGTACTACCTTTGTTTTGGCCTTTGTTTAATTTGAGGATATTTGGATGAGAGTGACCCAAGATCATGGGTGTAAAAGGGGATTCACTATTTGGACAACAATTTTTATGACAGTAGGGCCCATAGGATCCCCAATAAATTTTTGGGACACATTTGGATCATTGAGACCTCTTAGTGGCTATTTATTGGGTTATGTGATAGGTTATATTCTTTTTTGGTCATGATGTTTTAGGTAGTTTTTTCCATGACATTGGTCTAAGGAGGAGACCCTTATGATATATTAGATAGAGAGGTATCCATAATTTTGATTTTTTTTCTCTCCTCTGTTTGATGGTTGTGGTTATATGGGTTTAGGGAGATAATAGGTGATATGTATGAGTGATACCCCCTCTAGTTGATTGTATACACAAGCTATAGTGTGTTTAGACTAGTGAGGTTTCAAGGTATTAAAGGAATTTTTATTATTATTGATGTCATCATTATCTTAGGTTCATGGATGATATATGCTCCTAGTTTATGCATGGGACCATCTATTTTAGTTTATAAAAACTTCTGAATTAATTATGAAGGACCTTCAAAACAGATTGGATCACTATTATTTTGATCTACATGTTCCTGAATTCAGTTCATATCATTCTACTATATTTATAGCTCTGGGTAGATGTGATTTTCCATGTTGATTCCAATGGATTTTCCCTAGGGTCCTACATTTTATATTACATCCTTTAGATATCTTGGAGATCTAGTGTAGATCTAGTAGACATGTCAGTTATTGTGTGGAATGGTGAGACACATGTTACAAATATATATTTATAGTTCCAGAAGTGTGATATTTACTTTGGGTCTTATTATAGAACCCATATATGGATGTTTTCCTTTTTTCACATTTTTATCCTTGTGTATTTATTTTATTACATCCATTATCAGTCTTTGACTTGGTTATGCATGTCATGTGTTCATGCTCTTATTGTAATACTAGATTGTAGGTTCACTATTGGGGATGGTGTATAGTTTATTATTTATCCCACCATATATGTGAACATTAGGGTGGATGTGAAATTGATGTCGACATTAATGTTATAAAATAGGCAGAATAGTGGATAAGGTTGAGGCCTAGTGTTTCTTGATCATTCTAAGATACTTATATGGAGTATCAAGATTGATCTAGTGCATATTGAGAATCATGGAGACCGAGTATGATGTTTCGATCAATGTTTTTATTTGATCCTGGGGAATGTATTTTTAGTTTCTTTATTTTGTGTTTATGATTAGCATAGTGATAGACATTCTGTTTAATGATTTTTTATTCTTGTGATTCTACATGATTGCATGTTGTATTTCATTTATTATAGCTTTCCCTATTTCTATTTATTTGTTATGCGTACTCAATTGTTCACCCCTATGTATTATTTTGGTTATTTTACACTTTCATTGCACTCTAACAGAAAGTTATAGTCTCCCCACTACATATTTTAGAGCCTCACCCTTTGTCTAGAGTCAGTAACATTTGAGGAGGCATGCTTGAGGCCACTAGGTGAGCCAGATTAGGTGACGCATCAAGTCGAATTGGATGGATTGTTACAAAATGGTATCAATGTTATTTGGTTTTATAATTTGGGAAGTTGAAAAATAAGAGATCTAGTAATGCATTGAAACTTGTGATGCATATCATATTAGTGATTCCAAAAACACCTTTGCTGATATAAATTCTAAGTTTCCGAGTTATTGGATTGTTATTCTTGGATTCGATTTTTACGGTTGTGTGATTTCACATAGTGGGATTTCATAGTGTTTTCGGATTTATTTTGAGGTATATTATCATTATCTTGTACCATGGTAAATAGTCCAGTGTTCATTCATCATTCTAGGAAATTAGGATTCATATTACATATGCCAATCTTTGTGTGGATTCAGTGATGATGGAGGTTCATTTGGTTAATGTTATAGAAACTACAAAGATAGTGTTTTCTCATATATGTACTTTGTGAAATGATGATCTACTGAAACATGTCTATATATATAAAGTTATTATATATCATGTGTATTTTATGGTGTGGGGTTCTTCGGTGATGGAGATGTAGTCCCTTCATTGAAGAAATCTTGGAAACCCTGGTAGGTTGTTAGTGGGATTTGTGTGCTCTATTGGTGGCCTGATAAGTAAATGAAACCCGATAGAACTTTTTATTATGTTGGAGTTTCCCTATGGTGGTGGTTCCCCTAATTTCTTAGGTTTTATTTCCATTGGTGTTTGGTGTTATTACCACATGTTTTCTTCTAGGTCATGTGGTTGGGACCAAGTGACTGCTACCATTAATGGATTGGATGGACACAGTTGTTCATCCATAGTAGAGAAATTGAGGTATGTTATCACTAGGATGTGGTTTTGAACGAGTATGTCTGGTGTCTCAGAAGTTGTGCAAAGGGAGGTCTCCATGCCTTATGTTTAGCTTAAGAGGGTAGCTGTGGTTGGTTTTCTGGACCTGCTGATTTTTAGTTGGGCATTGGGTAGTGTAGTAGAAGATTGTTCAGAAACATGTGGATTAAGATCAATGTATGAGTAGGGGATAGATGTGTGACTGATCATGGAATGACAGAGATGCCTTATTTTGACTAGGAGTGTTGTGTGGTCTACAACTTATTAGAACTATCCAACTTGTGGGGAATAGATAATTGTTTTATCAAAATTAGACTAAAATTTTAAAACCTAGACCATGTGATAGTGAGTCTTGGTGCTCATTTTGAGGTAGTTTAATGAAATCCCTTTTGTATGGAATTTACCATAAAATTTTGGAGGTCGTAAACCACATTATACCAAATTTTTTGATCATGAAGGTTATTGTTTTTTCTGGATCATAAATGTGTGGTTTTGTTTACATGTTAGTTCGTTGGTTTGATGGGTTTGTCCATGTATCCCCATTTCTTTTGTTGATGGATGTAGTGTGGTCCATGCGGTTTTCCATTTGGGAAGTTAGTAAATGGTAAGGATAATCTAGTAGTGGGGAGCAATAGATCGATCACAGTAGAATGTCTCTCATGTTGTGAGAGAGTTTTGGATACTACATGACTAGTCAAAGGAAACTTTATATAGTGAATGTTGTGGAAGTTGTTGGAGTGATAGAATTTATGCTCAGTTACCACCAAATATTCATGGGGTAGTGAAGAATTTATACTCGGGAGTTTTTGATGTCGCACATCTTTATGGAATGTGAAAATTAGAGGAAATTTGAAAAAATTTATTCCCTAGGGTGTTCAGAGAAAAAATATTAATTTCTCTTACATGATGTTCTTGGATAATTTCTCTAACCTCTATATTGGTATTGGAATATTGTATTTTCCTTTGAATAGGTGTCTATATTAGATCTTTTCCATTATAAATTTCTTAAAATATTTTTTTTTAATTAATTAATTATTAATTTACTTGTGCTTGACTATTTGGATGTATCTTTCAAACAGATAATTTATTGAGATTTTATATCCTCTATTATGTCTGAAGTGGGGGGGTTTTCCTAGGAGAGCCATAAAAATGTTACGGGAATTGGGGATGGACTTATTCCCCCATTATTTTATAATTACTTTCCCCCGTTTTATTTTACCCTTTTTTGTTTTTTTTTTCTGTTTTCTCCTTGACATCCCATTCATGCCCCTTGGGGATTTGGTGTCTCATGTCCTAGATAAAGATAAAGATATAATATATAGGGGGAAATGGAAGAATCTTGTTTAGGGGTTTCTCGGGGCTTATGTTAGAGAACAATGTCTATATGTAGAATATTTAGAGTGAATTATTGGCAGTTTATTCCAAGTGGTCAACTTGTTTTTAGGTTTTTTCCATATATACCAATATCTTAGTTATTTAATGTTTTAAAATTATTTAACATTTTCTAGTGACACTTATGGGGTCGATCTATGATTAATTGGTGGGAAGCTGTGGTTTCAAGTCATTTTTAGGTATTCTCGTTCATGAATAATCATGTATACAGTGTGGGGTTCATAGAATATATATATATTTTTATATTTTTTTGGTAAGATTAGTTTTTTGGGTTATACACCATGTACCGATGGTACATTTCATATATTGGAAACTCATTGTGTTCTAGGTGAACATGGTCATATAGGGTACATGTCTAGAAACCGTGTGAGGTATTTGGCCATTGGCCATGTACGTTTCTTATCAAAACTCTTTATTAGGTTACATGGCCCGAAACAAGGTTGGGGAACCCATGTTGGGAACACTCAATGTATGGGGTGTTCCCGGCCATGTAGTTTATTTATATACACGCTGAGAGGGGTTGGGGTACATGGGAAGGTACACATGTTGGGTTACATGCCATGTACTTTGGAGAAGTAAAAACTAAGGGCCATGTGGAAATAGTAAGAGAATGTCTCTCTGGGTACATGACATCTACCCAATGTATATTCTACATAAATTTTCCATTTATGGAGGTTTAATATTTTTTTTCAACCAAGATTTTGAATTGGAATTTTTAGTAGTCTATTCAATGAATTTTTTCACCTAGATCATGATGGAAGAATACTCTCTATTTTAAAAGTATTTATAAATGTGGATTTAGATGGGTCAGAATTTGTATGAGGATTTATTTGAGGTTTTTTTTCAGAATCCTCTTGTTGGTTGGGTTGTGAGGCATGGGTGAGGGTTCAAAGATTAATGATAGTCCTAGATTTAGTGTTCCATGGCGATCATTTTAAGGATATTTTGGATGGATTCTCAAAAAAATTATTAAGTAGTATTTATGAGGAGATCTTTGTTGCCCATGCGTGATGGGACTGGTTGCTTGAGGGTAGAATTATGGAGGCTTATCTCATGTGTTTTAGGATTATATATTTTTGAGACATTTGTCTAGGATGATTATTTTTTATAGTTGTTATGTTTAGGTATTTCTGATTTTTTGAGATGAGTATAAGGGAATCTCATGGACTAATAAGTGGTCCAGTTAATGATCAATTGATCAGTGATTTCCATATTCAGCTATTGATAATGCTTATGCATCATGGTGCTTCTTTGGAAGCTCTTGTGGGAGATTTGGAACCCATGGATGGGTTGTATTTTGACAATTATGAATGATGTTTTATTTCATGGACTTTAAAATTACGGTTTTCTTTCAATTAGGATTCCTTTTGATGGATCTTTAAATGAGGTGGTCATGAGGAGTGTTGTAAATGACCCAGTTGGACTACTTTGTTTTCAGATTCCCCAGTAGGAGTGTTGTCAATCCAGGATCAACTGGTGGAAAATGTTTAACATTTGGGATTTTTTTAACAAGTCATGTCTTTTTATTTTGGATAAGCCCTAGGAACCCCTTTTAGATGGGTGTTCTTTGGAAAATTCAAGGATATATAGATGGATGTGGTCTGAGTGATTGGGTGATGAAATTGAGTCCTTAGTTGTATATCTTTTTTGTGATGTAACTTCAGGGTTTGTGGGATCCATGAGATTGGTTTGGCCCCATGTTTGGTTGTTTAGAGTATATGGAAGCTATTTTTTGGGTGATAAGAGTGGAAATATGGTTTGTTGGATGTGACTTTTTTTAGTAAATTTCTGCTTAAATCATTAGTCTGAGGGGGAGAACCTTAGGATATCATGGTTCAGGAGTTGGACTTGAGTTATATATGGATCACCACTCTATATAATGGTTGTGGTTAGATGAGATTAGGTATCTAATTAGTGATTATATAAGTTAAATCTCCCACTAGTTGAGTGTAGGAATTTATAGAGAGGCTTTAGGGTCATCATGTGATAAGGCACTCACACAGTGGGTTTTGGGTACTGTGGATTCAGTTGTGCTCATTAGTCCATGGATGTGATATAATATCAGGTTATGTATAGTGTTCATCATTTCTGGGTCCATAGTAGGAACCTTATTCATTTTGAATGTCCCTCGGGAGTGATAAGTTATCTAGTTTTTTCTCTCTAGATGTTCTTATTTATAGTTAAGATCAAAAAATTAAATTTATATAGCCTAGTAGATGCACTTTTTCATGTGGATGCCTATGGTTACCCATTAGGGTCTTTAATTCATGTGTTTTTCATTTAGATTTCTTGGAGATACATTGTAGATATATATATCATGTAGGTTCTCATGTGGATGGGTGATTCTTGTATTGTACATACTCTTGCATGGGAAAGATCAATGAGAGATTTACCTCAGGTGTCAAACTAAAACCCAAGGTTTATTGTTTTCCTTTTTTAGACCTTTTTAGTTAATTTATATCAGCTATTATTATTAATCATCTTGAATAGGAATGTCATTTGTGTATGAAATTGTTATAAAAGAATATTGTTGGTAAACCATTATAGGATTACTACTAAGATTTTATTTCTCAAATTCCATACATGAACCCTGGTCTATGTGCAGACATGATGTCTAATCTCAGGTCATAGAACAGGTTGTGTAGTGGATGGGGTTGAGGCCTAGTGTTGGTTGATCGAGTGGAGCCAGTCATGTATATTCTCAAGATTAGGATGGTTCAACTCAAGCATCATGTAGGTAAGGTATGTGTTTTGACATAGTGTTATTAGTAGAGCATGATGTAATTTTTTCAATTTCTTTATTTTTTATGTGATCATCCTAGTGAGAAACCACATGTTGTTTCTTTTCGATTCTTGTGAGTGTATATGAGTTTATAGTAAATTTATTTTATTATAGTATTCTCTATTTTAGTTTTTTAATTATGCATATTTGAATGTTCAACTCTGTGTTTGAGTCTGGTTATTTTCTACTGTAATTACACTCATACTTGAGGGTATAGTATCCTCACTACGTGTTTTATATCCCGTTCACTATTTTATAGCCTCTAGAATTCTGGGTGGTGCACTTTAGGCCTTGTGGAAAGCTAGATCATGTGACATGTCAGGTTTACATAGGCGGGTTCATTATAATCATCCACCATGTTTAATTATATGGGTGGTGCATTGTACAAGATTTGATTTGGTATTGGTGGTGAATTCTTCACCAGGGGACATGAGACAATGGAGGTTTTCCACCTTTATAATGTTATATGTGGTATATTATATATGTAGATATGTTTTTTGGTGACTATTTATCTACTTTATCTATAAAATGGTGGTATTTCACCCTCCTAAACATAAAAATGGTAGCATATCATCTACCTATGATTGGTGACGCCTTATACATTACTACTGACTCATTCACCTATGATATCAGTTGGGTGATGCACTATTCACCTAGAGGGGATGTGATGGTGATATATCGTTTACCTATCATATGATGGAGATAAATCATTATTCATGAATATTTCATGAGGAGTCATTAATCCTTCATCCCTGAGGTGTGTGCTTAGGTCATGCATATATAGTCAAATTCCATCATTAATTGAAGTAGATATGGTCACATGTGTCTTCATTGGATAACTCCCTTGGGGTGATATGTAATTCATATATTACCTTTATCATTAATAAAATTTCATTTTAAGCATGAAACTATATTTTACTAGATTTTATAGGGATGCCCTTGGTGGTTTCCTATATAGTCATACTCACATCCTATTTGAGAGACCTTCTATATAAGAAAACTTCATATTTCTTGACCCAGGTAAGGGAAATGGAAATAAATTATTAGACAACTATTTTAATAAATCTTAGTTGGAGTAATGATGTTGTTCAATGCCTATGCTACAGACTACATATAGATATCTCATTTTTTGTTTTATTTTAATTTTTTTGGGCTCAATTTTCTATCATCGACCATGGGATGATCCTTATTTTGAATTTATGACTTTTTTGAAATGCATAATTTATAACTATGATATAGCATATATTGATGTTAACTCTTGGTTTGTATTTAGTGATGACATATCTGTTTTTATTACAATTGTGTGATGATGACTAGTTTATTATATTACTATGGTTATATTTATTCTTATATGTACATAAGTTTATAGTATCCCTATGGGATATATATCAACCCTAAATAATAGTTAGAAACAATGGGAATATATGGAGGTGTGCATGAGGTATATAGATCTCAGGTATTTTTACATTGGAGGTGAATTATATTGTGGTTATTAGATAGAGAGTTGAATTACCATCACAAAAATTGGAACATCCACACATGACTCTTTGATTTAATGGATTTAAAAATTCATTTTAAATGTAAATTATAAATTAATATGAATGAACATAATTCCTTTTCTTAACATATTTTGAATAATGTTATAAATCCATTATCAACCCCTTTAATACAATGAGTTCAGAATATTTAATTTTATGACAATACAAATTTGTTGAAAATATTTAATAATTTTAATAAAATTTACAAAAAAATCATATTACATACCATAATGTTTTAACCACTCCTTAAATCTATTGATTCACCATTCATTCACCAAACATTTATTATAGGGTAATTATTTGGTAAATATAATGGCTGAGGGAAATAAATGAATTCAGAATTGATGTGATTAAAAAAGTCGAATTCTCTATTATTGTTTCTTTCCCTTCCCATTAAAACAATTATCTTTATTATTAATTAAAATTTCATAACCTAATTAATAATTTTTTAACTATTATTCTAATTGATGAGTTTATCGAAACAAATAATATCTAGTTACACTAAACAAAAAACTGAAATTAATTCAATAAATTGATTTCCAAAACAAACATAAATCATACATTAAAAACCCTTATTAACACCCCCATACATCATAAATATCATGCTTGTAAAATTTATAAATCTTATATTAGAGAAACTATAATAAATTAATAATCTAATAATAAATCAATGAAAATATCCCCAAATTATATCTCCTGGGATTGTTGTTTTTCCCAAATATCCTTTAAATACCAAAAATCATATAACATAAAAATTAATAGACATATGTCATTGTTTAGGATATAAAATTTAAGTAAAATACCATGTGTATAGATTAGAGATGACCACGGGTTTTTCTCACAAAGAGGACGGCCTAGAAAACCAACTATACAATCACTTATGTGGATTTTTTTATTATTTCCTTATTTTTTTAAAATATAAAAATTATATTTAATGTTGAAACAGGAAACAAAAAATGATAATGATGACAATATGAAATCCATGAAATTAGACACCCCTAGATTAAATAAATATAATGCTTCATTTTATAGCCACATTAATTCCCTTTCCTTACTTTTTTTGTGATTCCCATTGGTTACACAAAACCTCACTACCTCAATTGAGTGAATTTAAATCACACATAAAATACCTCCTATGTTATAAGCCTACCACTCTCTAAAATATATTAGAGTATTTATTCCTCACACTACCCAATCCATTGATACCACCATAAATCTAATATTTTAATCATATAGGAGATACTTTATTTTTAAAATGTGAAAGGAAATATGGGGTATAATATTAAGGTACTATTATCCACCTCTACCCATCAGTCACCTAATTCCATAATATAAAACAGAGAATACGAAAACAAGGAAAATAATCTCTAAATTAATAATTATTCTCTAGTGTGTGACCCTTGGGTTAGCCTCCCATGCAGAGGAAAGATTATGAATATCATTTAAAAAAAACTAAAAGGGGGAATAATGAACACATGAATACAAAATAATGAAATTTTATTAATAAAAATAAATAAATTTATACAAATCCAAACCTAAATAAATCCAACAATGATGTTGAGGTCTCAAATAAAATATACTCCCAAAATATATTTTAAAAAGGAGGGTAAATAGTTTATATAAATTTCATATTTTTTTAGTACAATGAGTAGTGATATATTCATCATTAGATGGTTTTGATGTTTCTCATCCAAGGTTCAACATTCTGTAGTAGGGAATCTCTCTAATTTATCTTTATTTAAACACCCTTCCAATTATATTGAAAATTAAAATATTCTATATGGGTTCCCCATTTAGTTTTTAAGGGGAATTTTTTTAATTTGGGAACATCGTGAAAATGAGTTTCAATGGAGCATTTTTTATTTTATAAATTCTTTATTTTAATCCCCACATGGAAGCTGTGATTTTGTAATTTTTTAAATGGAGGGATGTTATGTATCAGTTACACTAGAGAAGTTATGTCATGTTTGAGTTTCCAAAAATTTCACAAAACTATATCTCTTTATCTATAAATCCTCCCACTGAAACATATTATGTTTTAGGTTCTCTTTTATACTCCACTTTTTTTTCAATCATATATTACAAATCCTCCCCTAAATCAAAAAAATATGTTATGAATACTCTTATCAAAGATAAAATATATGATGTATCTATTCATGTCATCAAAAAAATATTTTTTATCTTTAAAAAACCCCAAGTGTCATAATTTTTCTTCCAAAACCTCAAACACCAGTATCTTCATTAATATAAAGAGGAAAATATCATACACATATCTTACTATGCCCAACAAGTATATATAACATCTAATTGGACTAAAAATGTTGTATATCTATCCATTATCCATCAAAATCCAGATGTATATATTCCGCTGAATTTTTTTTCATTTTCCCAACATCATAATTTTAAATAAGACTTCTCCAGTACACAGAATATTTTATATAATCAGTTATACTATCACTACTTTACCAATTTCATCAATAATATAAAAATCATGAGAAGTAAATACATAGTATAAAATTTATTCAAGTTATTATAAAAATAAATATAATAAAAAATCATATTAAAAATCATGTTCTCTATTTAGACCTAGAATCCAAAAATCAAATTATGTATTTCAATGAATTTATAAATGAGTAAAACACTAAAAATAAAAGTCTTCATTCATTTAACTCACTAATTTCATATTCAAATAAGTATTACAATTTTTTAAATTTCACATATTTAAACAAAAATGTGGACATAATTTTAATTTTTGAAATGATAAATTCTTTAAATTGTTGGCCTTGTCACTCCCCACAATATATTTTATTACACTCCTATGAACTAAAATGAATTTATCTATATAAAATAATATCCTTCATAGAAACAAAAATGAAACCAATAAAAAATGTGCACATTCATCATTGAAAATGTCATTATTTTTTATGACTTATTCTCACTTCCCAAATTATTTTTTAGAAAATTATCTAGTTTTAGAGTTATATACTGAATATAATTTACATTAATTATGGTTTTTAATGGGAATGTTCATAAATAACTATTTCATAAGTTCCACATACCAAATATCTATTTATTTCATATATTATATAACCCAAATGACTTATTATAAGTCAATTCCCCCTTTTCATCTTGGTTCAATATTACTATCACCAAAATCCATTCATTTTTTATAATTAAGAACCCCACTATTTTTTAATTTCATTTTATGTTTTAGGAAAATATTCTATTTAAAAATGGCTCAGTTTATTAATAACAAACCCACTGCTTAATTGTCTCTCAAATTGATGTGGGATCCATATTTTCCTTTTCACTATAGTTTCAAAGGATTATATGAATGAATTTTGACTTTGATCCTTGAAATTTTTCCTTTCAAAGTGGCAATGTTACCCATGATAATGATTAAAATTATATTGTCTTATAGTTTTAATTTGGATTGAACTTAATTATTTTGCATTAAAAAAATTACACGGTTTTAAAACCAATATATCCATGAAAAAATGGTATATTAAATAATTTTTTTTATAAATTATACAATTTTAAAATTAATGGAATATTCAAAACCATATTGGTATTTTTAACATTGTACGATGGAATTTACGATCAAATTTTCTAACATAACAAACTCTAATAATTTAAAAAAAACAAAACTATATAAATGTTTTTTCTAAAATAGAACCTATGAAAAATAAAAATTGATTCAAATTCCACCTCCCACACATATCTAACACAATTGATGTTATTCCTATCATATAGACTCTAAAAAACAAAATTTGGACCCATGTTCTAAATATAGTTATAGTGAAACCTGAGTTTTCTCTAAAGAAGGGAGTGTTATAGGTGTATTTTTCATTTTTATTAGTATTATTATTATTATTATTAATATTATTATTTTATACACTCAAAAAATTTAAAAATAAAAATAATAAGATACATTTTATGGATCCTAAAAAAAATTGGGGATCCCTTTTAAAATATATATATATATATATATTTATTTTATTTTACGCTAAAAAACTAAAAATGTAATTACATTTAAAGCTACGTGGTCCCTCTCTCCACATGTAGTTCATATTTACATACATTCAATTTCATCCTGCATTTTTCAAAGAAAATTGATTAAAACTAAAAAAACTAAATCAATGAGAAGGAAATATGAGACTTAATAGTTCCTAATTCAATATAAGCATGAAGGTGTTTGGACTCCTTTATTAGATTGTTCCAAATGACCTTAAGATAGTTATTAATTTTTTTCCATTCACATTGAAGGGTTTCAATGATTTGTTTCCCTTGATCTCAAATGAAATAAATGGAAATGTGTTAGTCAATATGTATGGTTTTGTACATTTGAAATGACATTTTTTGGGAAAGAGTTTCATCATTGAAGAGAATAACTAAACATTATCATCAATTTTAGATTTATTTTTCTATATAATTCGATTATGGAGAAATCCATATTTATATATTTAAAATAGTAAATTATTATAAAATTATATTTAGGGATCATCATGTTTCATCATCAACAACTTCTCTTCATATTTATATTTTTCAAACACTTAGTTAACTATATTTATAAGGCCCCATCCTTTAACATTACTTAATCTTGAGTTCTTTCAAGAATACACGTTGAGGATATTTTTAGGTTTAGAGTTTTAGAGAATTAGATCATAAATCATGTATTACATTCCACATCTAAAAAAAGTGGTTACATAAAATATATTACTCATTTTTCCCATCAACGGAAACAAATTTAAAATAAAAAATGGAATATTTATTGATACTTCCTAGACACTATCATCACATCTTGTACCTTTCCCTTGACCTGTGGAAAACATTTCAAAAACATGGGATGAGTATAAAAAGCTCAGAAAGGGATATAAAAGTACAAAATGAAAACATTAGTCCATGTACAAAATCATACATTACTCATAAAACATAAGCATTTTAGCATACCTCATCAAATAATGAATAAGTCATACAAATCATAAGACATAATGGTAACTTGAGGAATTCAAAACATTCTTACGTAGGGAGTAACCCTCATGGTTACGTTTGGAATACCCATCACAGTATATTCCCTAAATCTCTTTGGAAAAACCTTAACGTTTAACCCCTTTCACATTACCCAATGCATTGGAGAGCTATATCTGGCTCACCCGCCCTTAGTTTATCATGGAACCACCCATCTTCATAAACAATTTCCATGTACCAAAACACAATCATATCACATAAAACATGCATAAAGGAACATAACATTTTCCCATTTCAATCACAAGATATCAATTACATATTAAAATAATAAAAATATTATAAAAACCATTTTCGATACCAAAATAAAAGAAAAGTAAAACATAATATTATTTTTTCATTTTAAAAATAGTTATGGCTTGTAGAGGAATCTGAAACTCAAATAATGGTCACGGTGGTGGAGAAGTCGTTGTCGCCGCATACGTATGAAAAAAACATTCGCTTTTTATCTTTTAGTATAGCGTATCATATAAAAAGATTCCTTTTGAATAAACATAAAATTAAAAGGGGTTTACACACCGTATAAAATAAAGTTGTGTATAAAACAAAATATGCCTCAATGAAAGGAGATTGATACGACGTCCCTTACATCGTATCCAACTTGACTCGATCATTATTTAATCTCCTAAAGAATAAACTTGAGTTAATTTCTACTTTCGTATGAACCTTTTTCAAGTTCATTATTTATGTTTTATCACTTATTACCATGTTATAAACACTATGTAATTATTTATGTTAATAACGCTCGTTTTAATGATCATTGGTACTTGAGTCAAAAATGAACTCTTTATAATTACATGTTGTTCTTGTGTTAAAATATCCATTATAACCAGAATAATTTTAATGATGTAGATATTATATATATCATATATATCATGTATATACATGCATTTATAATATTACAAAACATTTAGAGGTAAGAAATGAGATGCACCGTTCATGGAGATGGTAAGCCGTACGTACACATGAACGCTACTTTCATTTCTATTTCATATCTAATGGAATGAAATCATAATGATATAAAGTTATATTATAATTCCAGTATAATATAATATATAATATTATTAACTCCATCCTTTATACATCCCACATATGAAATTAACGAATCAAATCACTTTGAGGGGGTGGTAGTCTGCACTTCCTAAAATTAAATTATCATGTTTACCCATAATGGAAACCATAAAGGTATGACATAAATGAAAAATACAGAAGAATATGGAAAAAATAAACATAATAAATATCATATATAAACATAGTGACATCTAAATGGCCAGTTTTAAGGTGTTAAAAGAATATTGAACAATCATCATTTCGTGAGGAAGAAATTCGCCATCCACAGAAACAGTATGTTCTTTAGCCAATAGATGTAGGATTGTGTAAGTGTAGCTCGAATAATTCTTATAAAATCTTCCCACTATATTGAAGATACTGTTGTTGTTACAAATTAAATGAATAAAAAGATTTTAGGGGGTTGGATAAGAAAACTAAAACAAAAGATCATTAGAGAAGACTTTACCTTTAAATCGGGTAAGTCCTCTTGGTTTTTACCAAAAGGGTATCATTAAGAGCTTTATGCCTAGGGTAAGGTATCTAGGATTAATAGAGGGATTTGGAGAGATAAAAATAGCAGATCTTGGCCAAGAAAATGGCCTTAGAAGTGTGGGTATGGAGTTAGAGGTGGGGGCCTTTTATAAGAGGGAGGTGGGGCCCTCTTGAAAAGCCAAGAAATGTTACTTTATTTTAAAATGATTTTCGTATTTAAAAGGTCCCACATTGATATAGTTCGTGGATAAGGTGATAATGGTTTGAAATATACTCATCCAATAGGTTTTTAACAAGTTTATATCTTATATTTTCAATTATCTTTTCATTTAATTTAAATCGGTCATTAATGAGGTAATCACTGCATCATCATGTTGTCATAAATAAATTAATTTATTTAATGTCCAAAAAATAAAAAAAAACTATGATATAGGAAATCTATTTATATTTTAAATGAATATTTATAGTTTAAGAGATAATTTACACAGTCAAAACTAAAAATGTTTTACTCGGGTGACACTTTCATTAGTGATATTCTCCTTTCTTTAAAAATAATATGATAAAGGGTCACTTTCTCCCAAAAGTGATTCCATGGGGTGCCAAAGATTGGAACAAGGCATACCATGGTCGTCCATGACACAACCAGTAGCATTATGACACTTTTTGGGGTCATTTGTTATTATTGTGATATTATTTTTTATCCTTAACTACCCGATTACTAATTAATCAAGATAATTAAAGATAATTACCGTCGTTACTATTAATAATGTCCAAAAAAGAGTCTTAATTACATAATTAAGAACTTATGATTAAAAATATGGAATCCATTTTACAAAATTCCAAGAACATAAATTGAAATAATTAATTTAAAAATAATTCCAGTTGTTAAAACAAATAGCGGGTTTTTTTAAACAATATCTATGAAAAGTTTGGAACTTGTTTATGCCCAATTCCAATGTGAAATTAATTCTGATGACCAAAATTTAATTAAATGGTAAAAATATATTCTAATTACACTATAAAAACAATTAAAAATATAATCTAACCAAATAATTAAACTATAATAAGAAGTAGTTTTGATGTCAAATGCAGTATTTTTCACTATTCATAAAAAAATGAAAATTGTCAGAAAAATACCAAAAATTAATCCAAAGTAAATTTCAATGTCCCAATCATAATGAATAAGTCTATTTTGAAAAATATATCTTATAAACTTGTCAAAAGATTAATTTAATAAAATGGTTTTCCATTAAAAGGTAGTAAAACAATCTTTTAAAATTATTAGTGTATTCTATGCTTAAGATTGGATTTATTCTCATTTTAAGCCTCTAAAACAGTATCTAATTCATAAATAGACATAGATAAGAATATCTATTATTAATTACTTACTTGGGATGTTACATCCTTCCCCCTTTAGAAAATTGCGTCCCCGCAATTTATTTACTTATCAAATAAGTGGGGTATTTATCCCTCATTGCATTTTCAGATTTCCATGTTGCCTCTTCACTCATGTGGTTTTTACAAAAAACATTTACTTGATGAATCACTTTATTCCACAACACATTATCCCTGTGGACAAGAATCTAGACTGGTTTCTCCTCATAGGATAGATTCTCTTCCAGCAGAACAACCTCTGGACTCAAAACATGAGATGGATCTGGCATTTACTTCCTTAACATTGAAACATGAAAAACATTGTGTACCTGAGATAAAATTGTAGGTAAAGCCACTCGGTATGAAACTGATCCAACTATCTCCAAAATTTCATATGGTCCAATGAACCTCAGACTCATCTTTCTTTCTTACCTAATCGTATCACACTTTTACATGGTGAAACTTTGAGAAAAACATGACCACCTACCTCAAAAGAGAGATCCTTCCTCCTGTTGTCCGCATAACTTTTCTGGTTGCTCTGAGTTGTTCACATGTGTCTCTATATAAGATAACCTTTTTTTCCAACTCTTATACCAATTATGGTCCCATCAACTTCCTTTCACCCACAACATCCCAAAAAACTGTAGTTCGACACCGCTTTCCATATAATGCCTCAAATTGTGCCATCTGTATACTAGAATGAAAACTATTATTATAAGAAAACTCTACCAAAGAAAGATGTTGGTCCCAAAATCCCTGATAATCTATCGAACAAGCACATAGAATATCATCCAATGTTTGAATCGTTCGTTCAGACTGCCCATCTGATTGAGGATGAAAAGCTGTACTAAAATTTAATTCAGTACCCAACGACTTCTAAAGGCCTTTCCAAAAATTAGATGTGAACATGGGATCACGGTCAGATACGATGGAGAGAGGAAATCCATGTAACCTGAATATATCTTTAAGATACAAAGTGGAATTTTGATCTAGAGAATATGTATCTCGTATAGAAAGGAAATGAGAAGATTTAGTCAAGCGATCAATAATAACCCAGATTTCATTATTACGTGAAGGTGTCTTCGACAATCCCACAACTAAGTCCATGGATATATTCTCCCATTTCCACTCTGGAACTGGTAAAGGTTGAAGAATACCTTTCAGTAACTACTTCTCTGCTTTAACCTGTTGACAAGTCAAACACTTCACAGTAAAATTAGAAATATCTCTTTTCATTCCATCCCACCAGTAGTACTCCCGAAGAACTCTATACATCTTAGTACTTCCAGGCTGAACTAAAAATAGAGAACTATGAGCTTCACATAACAACTTAATCTTCGAATTTGAATCACATGGAACACACAATCTCTTCCCAAGTCTCAAAACACAATCATCATCAATGTTGAATTTAGGGAACTTACCTTTCTGAAGAAGATCTACACTTTTCTGCAACTCACTGTCTTCCTTCTGTGCTTTCTTAATTATGTCTGATAGAGAATATTTCAATGATACTTGAAACAAAAAAGAAGGACATCCTACACCAACAAATTCTAGTCCAAAGTTCATCAAATCATTAACCAAAGGATCACGATCCAAATGAAACATTGTTAATGAAGCATTACTTTTTCGACTCAAAGCATCAACCACTTTATTTGGTTTTCCCAGATGGTAATGAATTGTACAGTCATAATCCTTGATTAATTCAAGCCATCTCCTCTATCTCATGTTCAATTATTTCTATGTGAATATATACTTTAAACTTTTGTGATCGGTATATATTTCACACTTTACTCCATACAAATGATGTCTCCAAAATTTTTAATGTGAAAACAACAACACCTAATTCCAAATCATGTATAGGGTAATTTACCTCATGAGTTTTCAACTGATATGAAGCATAACCAATTACCAGATCATTATGCAATAGGACGAAACCATGTCCTTTTAATGAAGCATCACTGTAGATAACAAACTCACCATTCCTAGAAGGTAGTGCCAAAACTGGAGCATTCACCAATCTTCTATTCAGTTCCTGAAAACAATCATCACATTCTTTTGTCCAGATAAACTTAACCCCCTTCTGAGTTAGCTTAGTCATTGGACTAGACAACCCTGAAAAATTTCTATCAAACCTTTGGTAATAGCCTGCCAAACCAAGAAAACTACGAATCTTAGTTACATTTGTGGGTCTTGGCCATTCTTCCACAACCATTGTTTTTGCAGGATCAACAGTTATCCCTTCTTTAGAAACAATTTGACCAAGGAAAAAAATTTGTTGCAACCAAAACTCACACTTTCTGAATTTCCCATATAATTTATTTTCATTTAGGGTTTGAAATATAACCCTTAAATGACTTTCATGATCCTCTTTAATTTTAGAAAACACCAAAATATCATCAATGAAAACAACCACAAACTTATCCAAGAACTCATGGAAAATTATATTCAAAAGGTCCATGAATAAAGTAGGTTAATTGGTTATCCCAAAAGACATTACTAAAAATTAATAATGGACATATATTGTATGAAACACAGTCTTCATAATATCTTATTCCTTTACCTTCAACCGATGGTACCCCTATCTCAGGGTAACCTTTGAAAAAAACTGAGCTCCCTGAAGCTGATCAAACAAATCATCGATATGAGGCAAAGGATATTTGATCCTAACAGTGATGTTATTTAAGGCTCTATAATCAATGCGAAGTCTCTTGAACCATTTTTCTTTATAAAAAATAAAATAGAAGCACCCCATGGTGATGTGCTAGGTCGAATGAAACCTTTCTCTAATAAATCATGCAATTTCTCCTTCCACTCTAGATGTTCAATTTGGGCCATTTGATAGGGGTGTTTTGAAATTGGTATAGCATCAGGAACTAAGTCAATAGTAAATTCAACATCCCGATCTGGTATTATTCCAGGAAACTCATCAGGAAAAACATTAGGATACTCATTTACCACTGGCAAATCATTAATCTGAATAGTTCCTTTGTTTTCAACAATATATGCAAGGTAAAATTCATTTCCATCTTTTACAAGTTTCTCAGCCTCTTGATATGTTATCAAGAGTAAGGGTTCATTCATGTAAACAATCTAAAAGTCTTTTTGAATAGAAAATTCTTTATCTCTACACTCAATCTTATCATGGTAAATAGAGAGACAATCTATACACCGGATAACATCATACTCTACTAGAGATAAAATAATAAGGTTTGCAAGTAGGTTCTTTACACGGATAAAGATAGGAAGACTCTTATAAATTCTTTTTACCTAAAAATTTCCCACAGGTGTTTTTACCACATGTTCAAGAGTCATTTCTTGAGAATGTATTCCCATTTTACTAGAAATGTTTTCAGAGATGAAGGAATATGTAAACCCTGAATCAAAAAACCCACTGGCATAATCTGAAAAAACAAACTATGTACCTGATACCACTTCATTTGATGGACCATAAACTGCTGAAGTAGTTGCAATGGATTTGACCACCCCTTTCTTCTTGTATTCTATCTTCTTCCCATCACTCGAGCTCTTTGTCGGACACTCGTTTTCATAGTGACCCATCTCATTGCACTTAAAACATTTCACTAAATTTAAATCAAATTTGGTCTTACCATCACCTTGATCTTTTTCAGTGCAATCATGATCCTTATGTTCCATCTTACCACTTTAGCAGCACTTTACATAATTCATAAGACATTCCCCAACATGCCTTTAACCACATTTATCACAAAAGGGAAACTTAGTTTTCTTACCATCAGGCCTTTTTGAAGAATTCTTCCCTTTCTCCGGCCACCTCGGTCTCTTATTCTATTGGTTGTTATAGAACACTTGATCATTGGAAAACTCCATTTCCACCTTCTCTGCACATCCAACATGCTTTTCATAACTCTTTAACTTGTGAGAAGCTAAAGCCCTTCGATATTTTGGCTTTAATCATGAGTAAAAATGATTGATTTTACTATCAAGGTCCCGGATAAAATTTGGAGCATACCTTGCCATTCGAGTGAACCTTTCTACATAAATAGCCACTGAGTCATCCTCTTGCCTAAATTACAAGAATTTATTTTCCATCATAAGTCGAATAGCCTTAGGAAAACACTTCTCAAGAAACATACCTTTGAATTCATCCCAGTCGAGATCATCAATCTCATCAGCGTACCTCATATTTTTAACCATCGACCACCACTGATCTGCTTCACCCACCAAACGGTAAATAACAAGACTATCCTTTTGATTTTCTGAACACCCCATGACATCGAAAATAATCTCTAGTGCTTTAATCCACCCTTCAGCTAGCACGGGGTCAGATGATACTCTGAATGATGGGGGATGTTGCCACATGAAATGTTCCACCACGGACATGTTCCTCTACAGTTGATCTGGCTGATCTCGTGCATGGATACAACCACCATTTATCCCTTCAGTCAACTGCGCCATTACTGCAACAAATTGTTCAGTTGTAATTCCGACCATCTAAGGATGCTGATTCAGAATGTCATGTCCATCTGTATTACTTCCTAGCACTGCTTCCCTATTTCCTCTACGGAAAACCATTCTAAACAAACATATCTTAGATGAAGGAAATGGTAATCCTCAAATGCTATATCATTTCAATTTGACCATAAAAATATAATTTTGTATAATAATTTAATAGAATTATAACTCCTAATGTTATCTCAACCGACTTCTGATACCAACTATAAGGCCCCAGCCTTAAACATTACTTAATCTTGAGTTATTTCAAGAATACACGTTGATGATCTTTTCATGATTAGAGTTTTAGAGAATTAGATCATAAATCGTGCATTACATTCCACATTTAAACAAAGTGGTTACATAAAAGATAGTACTCCTTTTTCCAATTAACAAAGACATATTTAAAATAAAACATGGATTCTTTCTTGAAAATTACTTGACACTATAATCACATCATGTACCTTTTCTTTGACCTCTGAAAAACATTTCAATAAATTGGGATGAGCATAAAAAGCTCAGTAAGGGATATAAAAGTACCAAATGAAAACATTAGTCCATGTATGAAATCATACATTACTAATAAAACATAAGCATTTTATCATACCTAATCAAATCATGAATAAATCATAGAAATCATAAGACATAAAGGTAATTTGAGGCATTCATAACATTCTTATGTAGGGAGTAACCCTCATGGTTACATTTGAAATACCCATCATAGTATATTCAGTAAATCTCTTTGGAGAAACCTCATCGTTTAACCCCTTCATGATACCCAATGCATTGGAGGGCTATACCAGGATCACCCACCCTTAGTTTATCACAGAACCACCCATCTTCATAAACAATTCCCAATTAACATAACATAATCATATCACATAAAACATTCATAAAGGAACATAACATTTCCACATTTCAATCACAAGATATCAATAACATATTGATATAATAAAAAAATTATCAAAACCATTTTCAATACCAAGATAAAAGAAAATTAAAACATGATATTATTTTTTTATTTTAAAAAAAAGTTATGTCTTGTAGAGGAAGCTGAAACTCAAATAATGGTCATGGCGGCGGAGAAGTCATTGTCGCCGCATACGTACAAAAAAAAATTCCCTTTTTGTTGATTCATAAAATGCAATGTATAAAAATATTCCTTTTGAATACACGTAAAATTGAAAGGGGTTTATACACCGTATAAAAGAAATTTGTGTATAAAACATAATACTCCTCAATGAAAGGAGATTGAGACGATGTCCCTTAACTCGTATCCGACATGACTCGATCATTCTTTAATCTCATGAATTATAAACTTGAGTTAATTTATACTTGCTTAAGAATTTTTTTCATGTTCATTATTCCTTTTATATCACTTATTACCATCTTTTGAAAACTACGTAATTAATTATTTTAATAACGGCCGTTTTAATGATCATTGGTACTTGAGTCAAAAATAAACTCTTTATAATTACAAGTTGTTCCAGTGTTAAAATATCATTTATAACCAGAATTATGATCATGATGTAGATATTATATATATCATTTATACATAGTATATACATTAATTTATAAAATTACAAAACATTTAGAGGTAAAAAATGAGATGCACCGTTCATGGAGACAGTAAACCGTACGTACGCATGAATGCTACTTTCATTTCTATTTTGTATCTAATGGAATGCAATAATAATGATATAATGGTATATTATAATTCCAGTATAATAGCACATATAATATTATTAAATCCATCCTTTTTACATCCCACATATGGCATTAACGAATCAAATCACTTTGAGGGGGCAGGAGTCAGCACTTCCTAAAATGAAATTATCGTGTTTACCCATAATGGAAACCATAAAGGTATACCATAAATGAAAAATACAGAAGCATAATGAAAACTTAAACATAATAAATATCATATATAAACAAAGTGACATCTTAATGGCCACCTATAAAGGTGTTTATAGAATATTGAACAATCATCATTTCGCGAGGTAGAAATTAGCCATCCACATAAACAGTATGTTCTTTAGCCATTAGACGTAGGTGTGTGTAAGTGTATCTAGAATACTTCTTATAAAAAAACCCTAGTATATTGTAGATACTTGTTTTTTTACAAAATACATGAATAAAAAGAGTTTAGGGGGTGGAGAAGCAAAATAAAACAAAAGATCATTAGAGAAGACTTTACCTTTAAATCGGGTAACTCCTCTTAGTTTGTACCAAAAGGGTTTCACTAAGAGCTTTCTGACTAAGGTAAGGATTTTAAGACGAATAGAGGGATGTGGAGAGATAAAATGATCAGATATTGGCTGAGTCATTGGCTTGAGAAGTGTGGGTAAGGAGGTAGAGGTTGGGGCCTTTTATAAGAGGGAGGAGGGGAACTCATGGAAAGGCAAGCAATGTTACTTTATTTTAAAATGAGTTTCGGATTTAAAAGGACCCAAATTGATATATTTCGAGGATAAGGTAATAAGGGTTCGAAATATACTCATACAATTTGTTTTTTACAAGTGTATGTCTTTGATTTTACATTATCTTTTCATTTTATTTAAATCGTTCATTAATGAGGTAATCGTTGCATCATCATGTGGTCATAAATAAATTAATATATTTAATGTCTAAAAATTATAAAAAAATAATTTGATGTAGGAAATATTTTTATATTTTTAATTGATATTTATATTCTAAGAGATTATTTACACAGAAAAAACTAAAAATGTTTTACTCGGGTGATTCATTCTTTAGAGATATTATCCTTTCTTTAAAAATAAAATGATAAAGGGTCACTTTCACCCAAAAGTGATTCCATGGGGTCCCAAAGATAGGAACAAGGCATCCCATGGTCGGACATGACATATCCTGTAGCATTATAACACATTTTGGGGTCATTTGTTATCATTATGATATTATTTTATTATCTTTAACTACCTGATTACTAATTAATCAAGATAATTAATGATTATTACCATCGTTACTATTCATAATGTCCAAAAACAAAAGAGTATTGACTAAATAATTTGGACCTTATGATTCCAAATATGGAATACATTTTACCAAATTCTAATCATAGAAATTGGAATAATTAATTTAAAAATAAAACCCGTTGTCAAAACAAATAGTGGGGTTTTTTGAAACAATATCAATGAAAAGTTTGGCATTTGCTTATGCAAAATTCCAAAGTGAAATTAATTATAATGACCACCATTGGATTGAATGGTAAAAATATATTCTAATTACACTTTAAAAACAATTAAATAGATAATATAACCATATAAATAAATTAGATGAAAAATCAGTTTTGATGTAAAATGCAGTATTTTTAACTATTAAAAAAAATGAACATTGTCAGAAAAATACCAAAAATTAATCCAAAGTAAATTTAAATGTCCCAATAATAAAAAATAAAATTATTTTGACAAATAGGGCTTATAAAATTGTCAAAATTGTGATTAAAAAAAATGGTTAGCCATCAAAATGCAGTAAAACAATCTTTTAAAAATATTAGTGTATTCCATGCTTTAGATTGTATTTATTCTCATTTTATGCATATAAAACAATATCTAATTCATAAATAGACATAGATAAGAATATATAATATTCATTACATTCTTTTGATGTTACAATATGAACATCCTATTATGATTTATGTTGAATCTCAATAGTGATGTAAAAATGTTTTACATAAACAACTACAAAATGATACATACCTAAACAGGGGTTTTATGTTGTTCTATTATCCCTCAGTACATCATCCAACTTTATACTTAGATATTTATCATTGGGTTATAATTTATTCACCAGAATATTTTTTCTATTAATTGGAAACCTTAAACATACCATTTGTTTATCGGTGGTTGGGAAGTATAATATTATTTCTACACATTTTATTTCCCCCTAAGTGATTCCATGTTCTTGTTATATGTGTGTGTAGCTTTAAAAACATTATTTCTTGATGAATTGTAATTATAAAAAATATATATTATTTTATATATAAAATTATAACTTTGGAATCATCTGTTCACATTTCTTTTACTTCAATCGATATGTAAACATAATACACTAAAAATAAGATATAACAAAATTAAAATGTTATAAGAAATGGTTCCATGAAATCCATTCCCATACATCAAATAGTTTATTGAGAATCAAAGTCCTATATAGAAGTTCATGTATATTATAAATTCTACTAGTTAATTGATATTTTCTACATTTTTTCAAAATTTACGCGAATCTTTGAAAATTAAGGGCTAATAACCCATATTCTAATACTTTTGTGTCTGTTATTTAGGTTAAAAAATTACCTCCACATGGAATTTTATAAAAAGAATTAATTAGAGACAGAATGTCTATTTCAAAGATACACTTCCTTGTTACTTGATTCTAACAGATCATCTATAAAGAGTGATCTTACCTAAATTAATAGTTTTACCCAAATTTCAATTTAGATTTTGATGCCTGTTAATGAATGGAGGTAACTTTGATGAGACATAAATTTTTCACTTTATCACCATATCAAGGTTCTTTATTGGCTTCATACATTCTATCACAATGGAAGGAGTCATCCATATTTTCTTTAATGGGTGGGCCTACTCTGTTAGTGTGAGTCAATCTTATAATGACTAGTGTTTTTTTCTAAAGATAAAAATTGAGTTCAAATTCTAGTTTTTAACATCCAATTATTGGAAGGGTTAAATGGTATGTTTTCTCTATAGTATGACCTTGTATAAATTTTATTACCACTACATTAGTCAATGAATTGGTTTTTTACCCTAGGATATGAGATTCGAAGGAATTTGAGTCATTGGAAATTTCATGGAATAATGAAAATATAATATTTACTTTATTAAATAATAATTTATATTCAAATGTTCATAAATTGATATCATTTTAATGGGGAATGGTATGGAGATTCCATCTTTGTACTTGATTCCAAATCGTTGTTTTTCTTAGTCAAGTCATTAACTCAAGTTAGGCATCAGGGATAGGGTCCTTTTCCTTTTTCTACTCTTTCTCTTTCTTTTCTTTTTCATATTCTCCTTCTCCTCCCACATTTATTATTGAATAAAACCACTATGGGATTACCCTTCATGATTCCAAGAGGGAAAAGGGATATAGAGTTAGATAGAGAGATAGAGTAGGGTAGTTTCCTCCATGGGGCTTGGTAGGAGTTGAGTTTTCGTGCAGTAGTAATGGAACATGAATACAGGTGAAGCTTCAAAAAATCCCTCCAAAGTTAAGTAGTTTTTTAGTGTTTCTATAAATACCCATATATATTCTTATTTATTGTTTTAAGGCCCTATTATGAATGTTAATGGATCACATGGGTTTGATCATTGTGTAATGAGGATAAATGACTATTTTCGGCCGATTGTAGATGTTCACAATTAAAAAATCCTGACCTTGCTATTTGTGGTTCCATGAACACATGTTGTATACTCATAATACATAGGGAATGTGATTTTTTTATAAATATATTCCATATATTGGGTACACATGATGAGAATTCATTCTTTTATATTCAACCAAGTACATATTTGGTTATCCCGTGTAGGGAAACTTGGTCCTTTAGGATACACGACTAGACCACATATAGAATGTACATTGGTAGGTAAAGACACATGGCCATACCATGTGACATGAAATGTATGTTACCCCATGTATGGTAAACATTGTTTATAAGATTTATAGTTCATGTAATTAGATTTCAAATTCCATTTATGGCAGGATTGCAATCCCATTAGTGGCTTTGTGGGTGCATGTTGTGTACTCTAGGATAAACATCATGCACATCTCCCTTACTAACCCTTTGAGGTGTTTCCATGTTATCACTCACCAGATTCATAATTGGGAATATGATTAGTCCATTTTATGGTTTTATAAATAGATCACCATGGTACACCATTTACTTGATTTAAGGATTACTAAAAGGTGATTTTGGGTGAGCAGTATTGAATGAAAATGTCCTTCCTCCACCTAATGAAAAGAGCTTTCTCTATAAATGAGTCATGGGAAGAGACCCTCTTGTGAATCATATTAAATTATTATTGGACTTATCATGGGTTCAACAAGTTCTTTTTTTGTATTATATTGGTATATTCCATGGTTCGCAGGACTGAGATGTATCTTGATATGTCAGATTATTTGGTTGTTAAGACAAACCTAGATTGAGACCTTGATTTGAGATGATCCATGAGACTTCTCCCTTGACTGATTATTATGTATATTTTCTTGTAAGGATGTCTCCATTTTGATACATGACCTTATGGCCCAAGATTCCATGATATGTTATAGATAGAGATTTAGTATGTCTTACCATGATAGATTACCAATTCATTCTATGTACCCCATGTAGGATGCCTTATATTAATCATTTTGTTGATTTCTGTGTAGATTTCCTACACATAATCTAATGAGGATCCTACATTGGATGCCTCTACTATATTAGCATTCAAAGGGTCCTAAGAGGGACTCTTTTTCTTACATGTCTACATAGGGGATATCAAGAGGGATGAATTTTCTTTTATGGTGGCATCGAGGAACCCACATAGGATTCAAGTCCAGTGTTTTAACCTTGGGAAACTAGGGGTACCCCAGTGTTTGATAGATCCTGAACTATTACATTAGTCATGTATAGAGATGGTAGTGAGTATCACCATAGAACCTACACAAATCGTGTGATCCCAATAGGTTTTGTAAATAGGGATTGCTTTAGGCATTCGGCCCCCATCCCTCTTTTCTTTATGCATTAAATTTATTACTATTGATAGAGATATGAATTACATAGGTGATTCCTATTGTTTGGTTAATGTTCCAAACATGATCTAATAAATTACATGAATTCCCAATTGTACTATTTAGGATCAAGATTATGAGACTATGGATTGAATTTTATATTATTATGATTACCTGACATACTTCCTAGGATTTAAATGTTGATCCAACTTATTTATTGTGATTTAAAGACATATTGGGATACTTATTTTATTCCTTACTAATTGATTGTTAGTGAACACGGAATTACATGGATTTACTTTTCATTTTTGGACATTGCATTACATTTTGGACATAGATTTACATAAATATGACTATGATTAGGGGATATAGAGTTCCATAGTAGAAAAAAAATTCTATGGTTGTGATTAAATTATAATACACTTAGAGAGATACATATATTATTGATAGAAATATCCTTCGATAAGCTCATAGGATACATAGAATTACTTTATGATTGATTATCATTATACATTGATTCCCTTGTTATGTAACTTGGGTCCTAATTTTATTTATATAAAGTAAAGTTCCTTATTTAAAGAATATAAAGATTTAACCTATAATCCATTATTATAGTGATTAGAGGTGAGTACTATTGAGACTAGGGCTAGGATATGTATCCCCATATAGTGACATATATTTTTTTCAGAGACATTTTCAGCACTGGAAAATGTAGGTAATTGTTATTATGATTAAATACCCAAGGATCGAATCAATTATTAATTGTTTTAGTGGAAGGATATTCAGCTCAATGCCTTATTGAAATAATGTCTAGTTGAATGGGTTAAATGGACTAGGGATCAATCGTGGTTTCATATTATTTATTTATTCTAGTTGTGTCACAACTAGGCTTATTTTATTTCCTAAACATCCACTTAGGATATTATATGTTCACTATTTGTGGTGGCCAAATAGGATTTATTTCTCACCCCTTTTATGCGATCCTCGGTGTTCATGAAACACTTATATCTGATTTTAGGTTGACAATGGATGTATAATAGATATGGATAAGGTCATGGGTTTCATAATCTAACAGTGATGATCATCTAGAATCTTATGCTATGTCTGGAGAAGATAAGAAGTATAAAAGAGTTTTGGTGTGTGATTTTGATTGGAGTTATTAAAGAATCATTTTACTTTATTTCTATGCCTTTTATTTTCTCCTATATATGTGTTTATCCTAGACATAGATCTGTTTATTTTGTATGACATGGTCATTCTTACCTTTAATGTGTTTTATTATTCTAGCCTTGTGGTATGTGTTTATTTTTTACTCTGATTATTTAAAACATTGGATGATATTGGGTAATTTATGATGTTTTCTTACACTAGTATAATGTTGTATTCTCCTATAGACTTACCCTATCCATTAACTTAAATTCATTAGACTCTTTAATATGGGGAGGTTCACCTGAGGTCTTATGGTGAACCAACTGATGGTAAATTTTTAATGGAATTTGGGATGGAACATTACAATGTGGTATCATAGTTTTTCCCCTCTTGGTGTATTAAATATGAGATTTGAAAAAAATGGGTGTTAGAAATTTGAAGAAACCTATAGTTTTTTTAGACTTGTGCACCAAATACACATGTTCTAATGATAATTCCCAGATTACAAGGACATGGGGCTGTTTTGAAGGATATTTATTATTAAAATTGTATATTTATTCCACTTTGAGCAATGTACATGTGGTACAGAGTTATAAATTATTATGAATTTATCGCTCTATGCCATTTGGAGAGGGGCCATTGAAATTTTTTAACTCTTGGTCACTAATGGAAAGTGATATCTCAAGAATCATATTTGGTATATAGGGTCCACATGTTATAGGCCTGGTAGGTTATGATTTTATTACTAATGTATGAGGTAAACTGTTTAAATATTAAACAAAAACCTGAATTGTTTTTTCTAAATAAGTTATTAGTGTAATTCTACTCAGTTGGAATGATATATATATATATATATATTGTATGGAAGGCTATGTGGATCTATATTGAGACATTTGAAAATGATATATAGAACACATTACATGTGAACATGAGGTGTAATGACCCTAGTAGTTTGATATGGCACTTGATTCCCATGATTTAGACCCCTTTTTATGTATTAGTTTCATTGGTTTGGTTATATAACGTTTTAGTAGCAACCTATCATGTGTTTTCCCAAATATCATGAAATTAAAATATACAAAATCGAACCATATCACCGATGCACAAAACAAATAATTTGAGATAATGTTGTGTGGATAATTTTTGACGTCATAGGTCGATGTCAGTAATAAAAAAATTCTAGTAGAACCTTTTTTGGGTTTTTCATTTTTTGTGTGGTTCATTAAAGGCTCGTAAGAACCTAAATAGTGTTTTCCCATCCATTTTGTTATGTTTTTTACTAAACATACCTTGGTTTATGGTTATCTAGTTATATCTTATTATGTAATGTCAAAAGGTACATAGATTTTTATAGCGAGCTTGATCTTCAAGCAGGTATTTCAATATAATAATACCTAATAAGGACCGATATGTTGTCTCTTTACTAGAATTTATGAACCTCTAGAGAGTAGTACCTTATGAGGATTCATTGAGAGGATTAGTTTTTGGTAGACCAATAAACGGTAGGTGATTACATTATAATTATTTTATTAAACTTGTACCGTACTAAGGTGTTTCACTTAAATGGGTATCCAATTAGAACCTTAGGATGTTTTCCTTTATAAAATTGAATTTACAACCTATAGAATTGAATCCGAATTGATAGGTTTTGAACCTTGTTTTCCAATGTCATCCATACCTCTCTTATAGAGGTTTGATATTCCCATTGGATGAACTTTGTTGATATGGTTGTGTAGATGATTCCCTATGAAATGTGATCTTGGGGATAGTTTTGACCTATAGGATTAGATGTTGGACCAAATGACCCTAGTTTGAGCCTTGATTAGTTGGGTTAGGGGGATACCTAGAGGATCTTATTTTTTTACTCATACCCTTGTAGGTTGATTTTTGATTTATCAAGGTAAACCTATGAGAGAGGTAGGATCGGGTTTTCAGATTAGTTTTTTGATAGAGACCTGGTGCTTGAGTTTTTTGACAGAGGTTGGTGGATTCCTTCTATATATGAGGTAGAACATAGGGTTCATGGATATCATAAAAATAATATATGGGTAGGAATTTTTAGTTTCCTTCCCCCATTGACCAATGGAATCATTTTTTGTATTGTTAAATTTTGGGTTGATGATATTGATTGGGTGACACTGCATTATGGTGGGTTGTGGAATGAATCATGGAAAATGTAAAGTGCATGATTTTGTAGAGGGGATTCAAGGTAGATTCTCGTTTTATGTGACTAATGTGTTGGTCAGATGGTCATATTGTCCATATGATTAACAACTCATAATTTCATGAACCAGTTTGTGAATTTGATTGTATGTGATAGTACATCTTTCATGTTGGGAAATATAGTAATGCTACACATTAGTATTTTCTGATTCTTTTTAAATCAATTTTTTTACGGTTATGTGGAAGTTAGGGACCAATGTTTCTAAGTAAATTTTATGAGCATGGTTTCTATAGAGTCATGATAAGATGAGGAATGTCAATATTTTGTAGGGGGCATCGAAAAATAAATGGTGAGGGGGGATGAGATGGTTGGCCTGTATTTGGTCATGGACACACATTTCTAGGAGAAACTGTATCATGAGTTAATTAAAGGAATTTAAATCATATTTTTTTATAATCATAGGTCAAGGAGGGTTATATATACATCAAGATGGAATCTTAGTGTACTACCAATCTATGGGTGATCAATACAAATACCTTCATGTTATCATGAGTATGTTGAGTGAGTGCCGACTATACACTATGATTCATTTATATTAAAATATACTTTATATTTTTGATGGATTAAATCCATTATAGTTGTTCTCAATGAGTTTTATAAGGTAATATAGTTGGTGGGGATTATTTATTTAGATATTAAGAGTGATGAAAATCATTATGAGTTAAATTTAACTTTTTCTATGGAAACCATTATCAGAACGTGGGAAAAATATTATTTTTGATGATATAGGTTAATTATTGGGAATTATAAATAAATATACACTATATTAATTTCATTTAGCTATGGAATTTTTGTGGTCCTTTGATCATGGAGCTCTATTGTAGCAACAAAAATGGTATTCCTATGGTGGGGATTATTAGATCAGTTGTGGTTGATCATATTCCTTGATTAAGAGAGATGTTAATGTTGTGGGATTGGTTATTGGATGGATAAAATATCATAGATATATATATTCTAATCATGACATAATGGATGCTATTTCACCAAAACTTTTTCTTGGGGATGATTATTTTTATGTTGGAGAGGTTGTAAAGACACGAGTTTTTTTGGACTATGAAATTTATCATAAATTTGAATTATTTCCATTATATTCCTATAGAGGTTTAAAATAGTCTTTTACCATAGTATATAACCTCATATAATTTTTTGAATACTATATTTTTTCAGAAATACACTTGTTATCAGATTATAAAGGTTTTGTTAAAAGATGAGATGTTGATTTTTCATGGGAAAATTAATATTAAAAAATTAATTAAATAAATAATTATTTATTTTCATGAATTCATTCAATGATATCTTATAATTAGGGAATTAGATGAATATTCCCTCTTTACTTTTTAGTCTAGAATATGGTGTTTTTCATAGTCATGGCATAAACCCATTTTGGGCATTTGGGTTGGGCTTAAACCCTGTTTTCTTTTTTCATTTCATTCGCTTCTTTTCCCTTTTCTTCATTACTTTATTCTCCTCCCCTAGTATTATAGCATACTCCCCATATGATATTACCCTTTATATAACCATGATATAATAGTTATAGTGAGTTAGATAGAGAGAGCAGTGGGAGAGGGTGGTGTCGTCGTGGAGCTTAGGAGAAGTCAGATCGTTGTGCAGAAATGATGGAAGGTGAATAAGGGAAAATATTTTATAGATTCATCCCAAAGGTGGGTTGTTTCTATGTTTATTAATAAATTATCATATATTTATTTATATATATATAAGGCCTTATTATGGCTACTAATAAACCCCATGGGGTCCATCTATGATTAAATGGTGAAAACATATATGTTTTAGGCCGATTAAAGGGATTCTGGTTTTGGAAATCCCAATCACATGTTGTGTAGTTCTATGAACACATTTTGTGTACCATTCCCATGTGGGGAAGATGTATATTTGAAAATACAATTAATCTATTGGGTATACACATTGTGTAGACATGCTTGGCCATGTAGCAAAGTACATGGTTGGATAGCCAGTGTAGGGGAACTTGTAGGGTACACGGCCATACACCATGTGGGTTACACATCATGTAGAAAATACACAAACAAGAAGAGACACATGTATAGGCCATGTGAGGTGCATGATATGGTACCACATATAGGATACACAACATGTATATTTATTTCGCATCATGTCCATGAGTTTTACATGCCATGTCTGACTAGAGTACACACCTAGGTGAGGATTTGAGGGTATATGTCATGTACTTAGGTATACACACTATATACATCTCCTTTTATACCCTTTTATCGGTATTTCATTTATTTATTCTTACTACTCATAATTGGATGTATGAGTAGTCAATTTTTGGGTTTCCTATACAAATCGTGATGGTACAACACTTGAGATATTTTGAGGACTCCTATAATGTGATTTGGGGTGAACAATATTGAATAGTGTAGTTCTTCCTCCAATCGATAAATAATATGATATCCATAAATGAAACATATGATGATATCATATTATGGGTCATATGAAATGATTAATGAACATGGAATGGGTTTCACAAGGTCCTCATATGTATTATATTTTTCTAATACCTGGTTATTGGGACGATGGCGTATCATGATAAGATAGACCAGATGGGTTTTCAGACCAACCTAGAGTGAGACATTGATCTGAGAGGGGCCGTGATTCATCTCCATTAACTGATGATTATGTTTTTCCCATGAGTACATCTCTATTTTGAGATGATCCCTTCCATATTTTAAGGCAAAGATATGTTAGAGATGAGGTTCTAGGATGTGTTACTAGGATAACATGAATATACATTACAAGGATGCCATGTATGATGCCACCACTTACCCTTTTGTGGATTTTGTGTAGGATTAATAAACTTACCCTCCCTTAGAATATTTTATAGGATACCTCTTCTATATTTATATTCCAAGGTTCTGAATTGGGATTAATTTTCTTAAATGCATAATTAGAGTACCTCAAGAGGAATTTCTCTTCTTATATATGGACATCAAGGATCCCATATAGAATTTTTCTCTAATATTCTGACTTGATGAACATAGTGGGTTCCATAGTGTTCATACAATCCAAAGCTAGTATGTTTTTCTTGGCTAGATATGGTAGTGGATATAACCTTAGAAACCATACTTAACATCCGATATCGAGAGGTTGTTGCAGTAGTGGTGGGTTTAGGAATTCAGCCACCCTCACTATTTTCTTTATGAATTAACATGATTATTGTTGATGTGGTTATGAATTCCAAATGTGCTTCCTATATTTTGGATTATGTGCTTGATGTGATCCAATATATGATAATTATTCCTTGAGGAACTACCTAGGATCTAGATTCTGAATGTATTGATTGAATATTACATTATTAGGATGTCTATAGGAACTTACTAAGATCCAAATTTTGATATTAATTATTTATTGGGATGCCCATACATACTTGTAGGGATACTTATTTGAAGAATTTATGATTTAATGTGAGTGAAAATGGTTTTCCACATATATAATTCGAATTATTGGACATGTAGTTCCATAGTGGACATGGAGTTCCACCAATATGAGATATTATTGTGATTAGTGGACATTGTGTTCCACAATGGGCATAATGTTCCATGGTCATAATGAGATTACACTATTCCTATTCTGATACATGGATTTCAGATATATAATGAATTATATGGGATCATAGGATACTAGGAATGATTTTATGACTGATTATAATTATACATGGAATCATAGGTTATATACCTCAGGTTTGGGTTTTATTTATATCATGTAAATGTGTATTATTTACAAGATTTACAATTTTTACTTGGATTCTACCTTTATCATTATTACAGGTGAGTTTAGGTGAACCCATATCTATAAATTTTTTAACCCTTTGGTGATGTATCTTTCACATAGATATTCTTTGAACTGATCTAAGAAGGTAATGTTGATTGAGATTAAGGACAGAAGGATCGACTAAATTATACATGGATTGAGTGATATAACATCCAACTAAAAGAATTATTCTAGGATATCTAGTTGAATGTGTTCATGGTCCTAGGGATAGACTGTAGTTTCACCTAATTTTTTATACCAATTATTTCTTGACATGGTTGGAAAATTATTTGACCATACTTTATGAACACAGAATATAGGTTCAGCATTGGGGGTGACTTATGAGATTTATTTTTCACCATATGTATGTGAACCTCAAAGCACTTATAGATATTTTGTATGATGTATAGGGTTGAGTCTCACGGTTTCATAATCAAGAAGAGGTGGTGTTATATATTATTATGGTCAAGATAGAGCGTCTTGGAAGTGTATAATAGACTGGGTATATGATTTAGCTCTGAGTTAGTAAATGATCCTTGTAATTTATATATATTAATTTTATTTACTCATGTATAGGTTATTGGCCCATTGGAAGATTTATGTTATATGTAGGAAATGGTTCTTCATGCCTTTAATTTATATCATTTTTTACAACAGTTTTATATTGTTCACATATGTTGACATATTTTATAAAACTTTGGTTGGTGTTTAGTTAGTTATATTATTTCTTAATATGATATAGGGGAATATTTTACCGACATACACACCCTAATATCTCACTTCAAATAAAAAACCTCTGGTTTGTGGATTGACATGATTTAGGTTTACATTTAACTAGCTAAAGGCACCAGTTTAGTATATTATTGATTGGGATGTTTCAAATCATCTAATGTGGTATAAAACCATATTTTTTTACCCTTATTTTCATTTATATCCATGTTAAATTATTGTATAAATTACATACTTATCACAAGCCATAGATTTTACTCATCTATATTGATCAAATACTTGTGGTATTTATGATCATATTAAATAGTAACTTTACTTTTTAACAAGTATGATTATAATTTCTCTAATATAATAAAAATAGACAAAAACTTATTCTATATTGTTTTATAATTTATTTCGGATTTATCGTGGGTTTGTGAATTTTGCGCTATCACTGGGGATTTTCCATTAATATTCTAGGAATGGAAATCACATACATCTCTGTTTGAGACAACACACAAAATCTCAATAGGGTGTTTCCAATTTTGTGGGTAGATTATGGGGACGGTGGCCAATATCTCTTTTATCTTATAAAAATATATCCTATAAGTATCATCATATAAAAGATTAGTTTCTTTCATTGGTAGTTATGTCTTGCTTAATGATTTTTTAGGGTCCCTAATAAACTTTTTATAAAATCCATCAGGGCCTAAAAAAGATATAATGAGAATCATAGTCGTGAAGTAATGTAGTGTAGAAAATAATATCCATTTTGGCCTTGTAAACATAAATCTAAATATTCAATAATATGTGTCCTAAACATTTTCCTTGTGTACTATTAAATAAAACCTTTTGAAATTTCACTCTATACTTTTCTCAACACATCTATTTAAATTTTTTCTACAATTTCAAGGAAACTCTATAAATAATTTCAATGGATAATAATTTTTTCAATAATCACATCAAAGTGTATCTTAATTGGATTCATGAAGATACTTAATATGAAACATTAAAATGTAAATGGGCTATTTAAATGATCAAAATGCATCATTTTGAAAGAAAAAATCCAATGGGACATGTGATGGTGGTATTTTCTTGGTCCTATATGGAAATTTCAACCTAAAAGAACCAAGAAAACATGTTATGGAAACAATAGTACCCTTCAAAACTAACAACTTCATCATTTGGTCTTAAAATGAAATGTTCAAGTGGAATTTTCATATTATATGATTCAATCTCCTTTAACCAATGAAAAATGTCAAAATATTCAGAATTATTGTTGGCACTAACTCATTGATCACATTTTTTGTGATGGTGTATCCATTTTTCTTAGGAAATTCATTATTCTGAGTAGCTTATCATGATTTTGAGATGGGGTAACTTATTCCACCAATAAATAGTCTTTTAACATCTTATTTTAGATGTTCTAGAAGAGTTGTTTTATGAATAATTTGTAGAAGTATCACTCATTTGGACTCATTTTCAAGTAATAAATGATAAATAAAAATGGTTGAGATAACCACTAAAATTTTATTTGGTGTCCAGCGAAAGGAAATAAATTTTTTTTCAGAATTTTCCCTAGTTTATACTCTTCTTTAGGCTTTAAATTATTATAAATTATGACTATATTTTTTTCATATTCCTTAATAAAATAATATTTAATATTTAAAGGGAGTGGTTTCAGTTCTAGTTTAGGGTTTCTTCCAAAGATGATTTTCTCTTGGTATTATCTATTATAGAACCTATAAAATAATTTCAGAAGTATGTGGGGGTATATTTGATTAAATTATGAAAATATATCTCATCAAAAAAACTCTATCATAAAACATATCAATTTTGAGATTCAATTCATTTTCGAACACAACTTCATAAATAAGGTCATGTGTTTCAAAAGCTTCTCCTAATTGAATCATTCCATATAATATTTTAAAGTCCTCTTTAGCATAACAAATACATTAAGAATAGTTTAAATTAAAAACATATTTCTTTTCATGGGGAAAAGTTATTCAATATAAATTGCTAAAATTCACAATTTATTCACAAAAAATAATTGAAATAGTTCCTTTATTATAATTTTGTGTTCTATTAGAATTCCTGAGTAATGTCATACCTATAATTACGTGGAGTATATATTTAACCTTTTCTCTCTATTTTCAATATGAAAAAATTATAATGGTAAAATAATCCTTGTACACTTACAATAACATCTCCTAGCACACCTACAGGGTAGTAAGCGGATTAATTGGAAAGGTGCACAACTACTCCGGTGGGTTTGAACTCTCCAATAAATAGGGAATAATAAACATAAAAATGAGTTACATAAATTGATTATCATAAATTAAATAATAATTTGGAAAAATTAACCACCCTTATAATGAAAGGGATAGTTATGTTACTCATACATTAGAATTAATGGAGTTACCAGTGCATGAACATTTCACCTAATCATACCTTTCCATTAATGTGAAATTTTCTCTTATCACTATATATCTTCTTCATGAAATTTTTATGCCACTAGATTTAACAGATACCATCAAGAAAAAGGGATGTTAAACTCCACCATTTTGGAAAAAATCTAAAACTACCAACTATAATGAATCTTGATTTGTTCTTATATGTGGTATTATAATAAATTGGACGGGAGGTTGAGGATGATTAAATATTTTAAACTTCTTCTTACCTTTTCCATAAATCACTATTAAATTATATAATTTTTTTTAAAATATTCATACTTTTTAGATTCTTCTTGTGCATGAGTTTATCAACTTTCATCTTCTCCATTTGATGGATATTCATCATTTATTCCCATATCATTACATCTATTTAACAAAATAGAGCACAAATTTCCCATATAATTATGAAATGACATTGTACAAATCTTAACTAAGACATTATTATTGATATCAGTGATGCTAGTCATAATATAGATGTGTTATCCTTACAACTCCATCAGTGTAGATCTATGAGTGTGGAGCATAGTTTTTTGAGTGGTGTGAGACTCCATATGTTTTTTTATAAATTCCATAATTGTGGGTCGTTTGTTTTATTAATTGTTGGTAGATTCTATAGGTTTGAGAAATAGTTATTTGATAGGTTATAGGAAATAAAGGTTGATTTATTTTCAGTTGGAAGGGTGGATTTTGTAGTTATTGGTTTCGGACTCCAAGATGATTATTAGAATACTTTCTGTATCTTTTGTTTCTAGTTGATTGAAGCTGGTATGTCCTATGGAATAAAAAGTCACTACATTCTTACACCTATGAGCATCCATTAGTGTAGTGCTCATAGAATATCAATGATGTCAAACTCTTGAATGTGTCAGAGGTGATTTTTTTGCTACATTGTTAAAAGACAATTTTCTCACAAGAATGATTTTCTCTTTATTTTTTTAAGAAAGGGGACTTAGAACTTTTTACCTCATGTATATTTCTAATTGTGGATATTTTACTAAATTACTAATAATTTTTTGATATACTCACAAATATATATGTAAATTAAGCAATTGAATTATTTATTAGTAATCCACTAGAGGAAACATCATGAATATTTAAATTATTTTCTATCATTACCTTCTAAGTGGATAACATGAACTAGTGAACTTCATGGGACTAGTGTGGAAAATAATTTCTAGAAAAATGAATATCTCTCAAAACCCATTTATTTTCACCATTTTGTTGTGGTATACCATAGCTCTATTTTCTCATATGGGTACTCCATGAAGAATGGATTTCTTTTGGAGGAAATCTCTCTGAATTTCTTCCCAAGTGATAACTTAACTAGGTTAAAATCCATATTACCATTACTCGGCTTATCCCTGTAAATAAAATATGAAGGATTTACTACTGATCTGAGCCTTATAGTCTCATTTTGGATTGAATATACTATAAAATTCCCCATATTATTTTAAATTTTTGTTGGGATCTTCTCAAGACAAACCAAGAAACATGGGTAATAGATCAATAATTCAAATTTTTAGTTTAGAATATAGTTAATTTTTTAATCATGTTTCTTCGTAACGGTTATTCAAATTTTGGGAATATAGATATCTAATTTTTTTATTCATTTAATACAAGTTAATTTTAATGTTTTCACCCCGTTATTTGACTATTGAAGGAAAATTAGAAGTTGATGGGCAGTTAGTCAGTGGTATAGTTCCTAAATCCATTTTGAATTCGCCTATGATTCCAAGATTCTAAATTCTTTCTACAATACTCAGTTCAACCAATGGATTATATCTAAAGTTGTGGGATAAACTAATATATGTTATGTGTTAATATTATTTCAAAAACAAAAATAATACACTAACACTAGCACCCATGACCATGAAACAAGTATGTTGTGTGACCTATCATGGGGATTCCAAAAAAAAATTATGATTTTTTTTGAATGCTCTTATAATGGGACTCAGGTTATCTCCCGAGTGGATATTGTTGTGGGTGTTTTTCTCAAGTTTTATTTCTTTTTGGTGTGACTGAAAATAATGGTTAATTTTTTTTTAAATTCAATATTAAAATAATGGTAAAAATATTGATATCCCCTCACCCTTATAAAATTATAATTAATTATTTACTCTCCTAACTTATATCTAATCAAGAAATCCACTATTGTTCTCCTTCTTTATATTATTTGGATTTGAATATCAAAGATCATTGATCATTAAATACATTAATATCACATGGAATAGTGATCACAAATCTATTATCACTCTTAGATCAACCCATTACATATGAACATAATTAGTGGGTAAAACCTATGTATAATATATGTGAAATCTAGTAAAAGAGGAGAGATGGTTTAAGAATCCATGAAATTATAGAAATTGCATATCATCCAAAAAATTTAAATAATAATCCCAATATTAATATAATGAATATTAAATTAATATATCAATATCATTAATAGACATTAATTTGAATCTCATGATAACATCAACTAATATATTATTGTTTCATCACTAATGAAATATAGAAAAATTAAATGAATAGAAGCAAAAGGATAAAGCATAGAAACAATCAATCTAGTTAACAAATCCTAGAAAACCCATTCTATTTAATGATGGGTCCTTTTATTGAAATGATTGATGTTTCTAGTACCTTACGAGCCTTCATATGACGATCATGAGATTGAACTCTAAAAATCCCATTAATTTCAAATTTTTCCAAAAATTCTTATCCCATTTACCTTTCGTAAGATTTCTTCCATGTGAATGGTATTATAGTAAATATTTCATTAAGTTAGTGTTATTTGATTTTTTCTCATTAAATCATTACCTTCCCATTATTTATCATTGTATTACTTGTGGAAGATGACACATATGCCTATATTTTGTGATTATTTAAATGATATAAATTTTTTTGATTGATCTATGGATGATTTAAAATTTGGACCAAGATCACACTGTTTTTGGGATTTATCAACAGTTTTTCAGTTTTGGGATAAAGCCCTATTGTTTTGAGTAGAAGTAGTGAGGATTATCAACCCAAATTGGAGATATTATGGATATCCATGGATTAATCAAGATTTTCATGATGGTTTGGAAGAATTTTATATGAAATTAGTTGATGTAGTTATATTATCAAAAAGGTTGTGTGTATATGTTTACGAAATTATAATCATAATAAAATAGTGATTTCGATGCATTTTATCTTCGATCTGCACATGAATCAAACCAGTAAGAACAAAATTATAATATTAATTTTGGAATCCCTTATGATCAAGCGTAGTTAAAATTTGATGTGTAGAAATATTTATAGAAGCGAAGTGTAGGTTGAATCAGATGTCTCCAATCTCAAATTCTCCATCAACATCTCAATATTCAGATGCTTCAATTATTTGAACATGGTCCAACTCTAATTTGAAAGGGAATACTCATATTCATCAATATTGTGTCTCACCTACTCATATTATCCTCCATAGAAGTAGGTTCTCTATCTTGAATAATGGTTATACTCATTTATTAATTAGTGGGCATTGAATTTATCCATGCAACTAAGTATTAAAAACATGATCATATCCGTCCTCCTCTAATCCAAACATGACACACCCTCTCCACACCACTATAAAGATGGGTTTTAACAGTGCTAGTAAAGGAACAATAATAGAACCTATAAATCATTGTTTATATAGACACAATTAAAGAGAACTCTTAAATGACCCCTTCAAAAACACTTATTATTAGCACAGTTAACGGACTCTTTAACGAAACTTCTTTTACCATTTTTAATAGACCCCTTTTACAATGATAAAAAATAGCAGATAAATGGTGTGAAGTTTTATTTTTTTGGTTCTCTATGAGATCGGCCATATCACTACTTCCATAACCATTGAACATCGCTATAACCCCCCTTAAAATAACTTTTCACTCCCACAAACCATTATTAGTGATTTCTGAATTTCATAGCCTCTTGATTTCACAAAGATTCGATCCATTCACCTCTCCTTGGAATATAGAATTTCTTTACTATTGCATCATGTTTTTTGTTGTCTGTATAATGATATTTATGTTCATTTAAACACACACACACACACACAGATATATATAATTATTTCTAAATATTTTTTAAAAAATATTATATATTATATTCATTTATTTATAATTGAATAGAATATAAATATATATCTGTTTACTAGCACATACATATATGTATACATAAACATTATACAAATAACTGTATAATATAAAAAGTGGTTAATAATTGTTTTAAAAATATTTTTAGAATATATATTTACTTACATATATTATAATAAACATATACATATATTTTTTTAATTATTGAAAAATAGATGTTTATATATAATAATTAACTATACATGTATATATATATTAACACATTTTTATAATGTAAATAAAATGGATAGTTTTTTACTTTCAATAAAATGTAAATAAATATTTATTTTATAAATTGAAAAAAAAAATTATTCATAAATATGTCGATATATGCATTTTTACTAGTGATTTATTATAATTAATTATAAAAAAATATGAATATATTTAATTATAAATAATAGAGAAATGGGAAAATTGTAAAATTTAAAAATAATAATATCTATATGAATGAAAGACATATAAATAAATTTAGTCCCCATAGAAAACAGACCAAAATATTCCCATAAATGATATTAAAATTCAATCGAATGTCAACAAATTGGGGTACCCTTACTATAAACACATTTTTTGAGGCATTTTGGACATTTTTTGACCTCAAAAAATATGATTGGGAGTTACACCGATCAACAAGGAAAAGAGCTCAATGTTGGAAATGATTTTATATGTGGAAGAGCCGAAATAGACACTCAGATCAAAGGCTTGTGGTTATTTTCTGTTCAAGTTATTTTTTCAACTTATTTGGAATCTTTGTTTTGGTTTTTATTTTTTTAATTGGAAACTTTTATAAAATAAAATTTATACGATAATAATTAGTAAATTATTAATTTCAAATATTTTTCAAAATATTTTATACTTCATTTTTACTAAATATCTAATTTATTATGTTTAAATTCCTATTTAGCCTTTTTAAAGCATGTTTAAAAACAAGATACTAAATTTTCTTCAATATCTTTATATTTATATATGAATATATTATTTTTAATTAAATATAATTTTTATGAAGTATAGACTTTCTGAAAGCTAGTAAAATATTGGTCATAAAGGGGGATCTTTATCAGAACATCTAAAAAAGAATTGATAATGACCTCCCCTTTATCAGTGTTTTTACTAGTGATCATAAAGAGATATATTTATGAGCTCCTTTTTACTAGTGCTAAAAAATGTCCTATTTACTAGTGTTTTTTACTATGTTAGATGAAGGGGGATCGTTAATAGAACTTTAAAAAAAATAGTGCTGAAGACATCCTTTAACAGCGAAAAAAATGCTCTGTTAAAGTCTCTATTTCAATGTTTTTTTATTAGCGTAGAGAAAATGGGTCTTTAAAAAGGAATTTCAGTGAGATATCTTAAAGACCTGGCACCAGATAAAATCATTTTTTTAGTGGTGTCAATCGTGGATTGATTCTAGAACATGATCATACCTTTCACCAATCTCGGGTTCTTATAGATCACAACCTTGGTCTGGAATCATCAATAATTTTTAGTCTCCTTCAATTAAGCTTTGAACATGGATCTAAATGAGATAATTTCTTCATTTTTAGAATATAAGAACTATAGTGAACCACCCTTCATACTCGACACATTTATTTCATAAATGGTTAGCCATTATTAGTTGATGACTCATATCCTACAATGGAATCCTAATAAAATAGCCCAAAATATACTTACCAAAATGGTGGATGTATAGATGATTCTAATCGTTTTGACAACACTTGGATTTTAAATCTTCATGATTTGATGACATTGATTTCATTTGTTTGATCAAATAAACATGAGTTAGAAAATGTCAAAAATGTTCAATATAACACATCAAACCACGATTAGATGAATCTTCAATTTCTGGATTCATGATTTAGCAACACTCATATTACCAAGGCGAGCTCACAAATGCATGAATCATGTTCTGGTTGAGGCCTTTCTTCAAACAGGTTGTGTGAGGCCCTCTACAACATCACATTTTTTTGTTAGGGGATATTGAGGTCTTGCAGTATTCCACCTATATAGGTAACACCTATTATCGGTGAACACACTTCGTAGTTTGCCCATTTCCACACAGAACTAGATATTCTTCAAAATAACACTAAGCCTTCACTAGTTCCTCAATGACCATCCTATGGTCAACCTCATTTTTTTTAATTCACCTGTGGTTCTTCATATGATTCCCCCTAATGCGATTAAAGGTGTTTCAAAGATTAGAATAAAACTTCTAATCAATATGATCATAGTCATCTCATACATTTCAGTTTATTAGTGGATCACTGAAGCATTTCCCATTTCCATTTTTTTAGTTACTACCTATATTTCACAAATATATTTTTTTCTTAATATTTTATTTGTTTAAAATAACTAAAATTGATTAAAGTTGAATTTTATTTTCCATTCAACCATATTATAAAATTTAAAATTTAATTCAATTTTTTACAAAATACATGAAATTTTAAAATAACTTTTTAAAAAAATATTTATGTTTTAGGTTGATTCCTCACTATATGAAATTCACTTTTTAAAATGTATACTTATCTATGATAAATTGAAAGAACATATTATATATCTATTTAATGGTGAAATTAAAAATTAATGAAAGTATTATGAGATAAATCCAAAAAATAGAATAAGTCATTAAAATTAATATTAATTCATTTTTTAAATAATGTCCAAAATTTTCCAATGTAATTAAGATTAATGAACTAACCCAACATTAATTTAATTTGAGGGGTTTTAAAGAATAAAAATCAACATAATTGTTTTTTGAAATTTTGATCTCCCATCAACTACTAAATTAATTTTCAGTACTGTTTAAGCTACTTCCCTCCTTTGGAATCCTATAATTAAAATAAAAAACATGTAATTTTTTTAAAAGATAAATAAAATGGTAAAATTAATAGAAAATTGGTAAATAATTTTGGTGAATCTCCCAAATGAGTGGTTATATTTTAACTATTCATAGCATTATATCCTTGCATTCATCCCCAGACTAGAAGGAGATTATGTTTCATTTATTAGAACAACCACTTCCTTTTCGTTGTCATGTGATTCAGTAATTTATTTTTTCTAAAAAGTAACCATTATGAGTATAGTGTGTGTCCTTCCCCTTTACATTATAATACAACTTATGATGAATAATTATTATCCATTGGTTTGATCATTGAGTGCCTCATGTAAAATCTAAAAAATTTGTGGGAGTGACGTTTGTTCATGTTAATCATCCACTTCTTTTGTATCTTCTTGTGAAAAAATAACAGGATTATTGTATTTTATTTATTTATGTTTTTATCTTTTCACCGTGTGTGGTTGGAAGGTGGTGGCTATCCTAGGCATCATATACTTTAATTCCCACCTTTTATTTTATGTATACATAATTTGTTTGTCTAGTAGTAAATAGTTAGTGATAATTCATTGGATCTTATATAATGCTGGTTTATCTTCATTAAGATGTTGTGTATGTGTATATGGTTTTTAGAGATTTGATTAATTAGTGTAGTAGGATTCATAGTCCAACCCATTGTTTTGATCTAATGGATTCTCAATATTTTGGCCTTGAGTTTGTTATTCATTAGGATATTATACAAAGAAATATTGGTTAGTATTAAATTTGGTCAATTATTGTTTCATGACCATAGTTGTAACATCATTTTTTCTTCTTTCTATACCTCTTTTCTCCGTTTTTTGTTTTCCATCCTCGATTGGGAATGCTATGGGCCTTTGGTGGGAAGTGAGTGTTTGTAAGAGAAAATGGCCTAATGATTGGAGATGTTTATTTGTTTGATTTAATGGATTCAGTGTATAAATGTTTCAAAGACTTAAGACGATGTACTTTGTGGTATGGGTTGATCTAAATGTTTTATTAGGGTTTTTGTGTATGATCTTTATAATAGACACATTAAAATAGTGGATTTTTAACATAATGTGAATTATTTGGAGGAAATATTTCAGAAACATATTTGTAGCATGAAATTTTTACAAGCTGTGAAACTTGATCACGTCATTGAGATGTTGGGGTTCATGATTTTTTATCCAAGGAGGTGACTTTTATCATGTATAATATAATCATGAAATTCTTATTTTGAAATGGTTTAATATTATAAATCGTCTATGACAAGTAGTTCATACCATGTTTCACATATGATTGTTTTCATTTAATGTTAAGGATTTTCTCAAAAAATCCATAAACACTCCTAAGTAATTTTCGAGATCTATTCTCCTTCTAGATCACCTCATTTAGTGTTTGATCTTTAATCTATTTGTGTTATAATTCTCAGGGTAAGAGATCTTTCTTCTATGTAATTTAGATTGACCAAAACAACATTGTTGCAATGTTTTTTGGATCTGTTGATCTTTTGGTGATGCTCTTCTAGATCTATTACAGATTCATTAAGATATATTCTCTTAGAGGATTAAAATTATCTTGGTTTTATTGCATTGTATGAGTTTTTTGAGGTATGTATCATTTATATTCTCCATATACTGCTTCACTATTTATATTGATTCTATTACATGGTAATAAATTCCTAAGAATCTAGTCCTACCTTTGTATTCATTCCTTGATGGTAGATTCAGTTGCAGGCATGTGAAACCCAAGATTGAGGTAGGTGGTTCTGTCTCTTCATTGTGATGGATGAAATTTATTTCCATAGTTTTAAAAATAGTTTTATAAATAAAATGGTATGATTGATTGATTTATTTTTATATGTGTGTTAAAATTCTCATAGTTTTGGTAAAATAAAATGTATTTTCAAAGAATTGTGAAATGAATTTATAAAATATTTTTCCATGCATGGTTTTGAGGTAATGATTTGGAAACACTTTAAAATGGGAAATGTAGGGTACACAAATGGAGGTTGTAGTAAAAGGACTCGTCCTTTGATACTATCAGGGTGTTCGCTCATGGGTTGTTTCTCTGCTCCCTTGGCCCACGGTTCTATAAACTTTTTATTATTATTGGAAGGTTCCCTTTCTGTGGTGTTCCTCTACTCTCAATATTTGATGCATATGTATTGATACATTATTCACAAGATTTTCTAGGACTGGTTTTTTGTGTTCTTTATAGGCATAACTGTAGTGATCCTTGGTTTTATTTACTTATTCTTTGTTTTGTAATACTTTTGTATTTGATATGATATGTGATAAATCAATTGAACTTATTTGATATATATATGATATTATTTTAAACTATTTATACTATATTGTTTATAATTGTGGAAAAAGGGAATTTTTTTACAATTATTTTTATATAAAAACAATTTAATAGATTATCACTCATCGTTTTATTTATTTTTTTAAAATGATTGGATTGTTGAGTATAGATAGGTTATGAAACACCTGGGAAGGATTATACTGAGCTTGTTTAGCTTATAACCTACAAACCTCATCAGCAGTGTATAAACCTAGTTATGTCTTATAATATAGTTAATTTAAAGGCACTATAGTGAGGAAGAGAGGATTTGGACAGCTATGTCAGGGTAGCTAGTGGTATGATGGTGGCCATTTTCTCATGTTATCACATGAAATAGAATTTAATAATTTTGTTTTTTTCTTTTATATTGGACTCGTACCATGTAGTTTGATTAGATACTTTTGATTTTTTCCATTTATCACATGATGTAGTTGTTTATCATGTTTTCTACTTGGTTTGGGTGAAATATTTACATTTTGTTGTTCTTTGCTACCTAGATGTTAGTCTCCAGCCCTTGGGGATTATAAATTACATTGTTTTATGCCAAATACCTGGTCCGAAGTTAGTTTAATAGTGCAACCCAGGTCATTTCAATGTTTTTCGGTATCATACGATGGTTGTGCTCAATCTTGGGATGTTTGTAGACTAGAAATAATATTTTTAGGGCTTGAGAGGTATATATGATTGAGTACCATGCCAACTAATGTCACAATGAGACTCAAATTAAAATGGGATTTTGGATATGTGTATCATGTTCTGATTTTTTGATTTTAATATTAGTTCTAATTATTTTTTCGGGTGATAATTGAAAGTATCCTATCATCTGACCATTTCCTATGTCTTTGGTGTATAGTGACATTCCTGTGAAATGTATTCCAAAGGTTCCATAGGATTATTCATTTGATACTTCATAAAGGATATTATTTTGGTTATGAATATTTTAGAGACCATCATGCTAGTAGTTCATGTCACGGACCAAAATGTACCACTTGTTTAGAAATCTGTTATAGAGGTACTACCAGATAATTAAAGATAAATGGATCAATATCGTGAGTTCTTATATGAGAAAATACCATATTTTAAGGATAAAAATTATCCCCAAGAGGTAGGGGACTGGTTGGACCATATTGATCAGATCTTTGACTTCGTAGATACACCTGAGAATATTAAGTTGAAGTGTCTGGTGCTCAGACACAAGTGTCTCATTAAGCGATGGTCGGTCACATGGTATAAGAATATAGACACATTGTATTGGACTATAACGGGTTTGATATTTTATTCCTCATGTAGTTATATCATAAGTCTCTGATAATGGAAATTTAATTAATTTTATTCTCTTTGTAGAATAGAGAGAGAGAGAGAGAGAGAGATCTATGTTATCATGCAGCAATTGGTTCATAGAGCTAGTTTTTTTTCTCTCCATAGGTAGTGAAGAATGTCTAGCTAAAATCATAGAAGTACCCACATGGGTTGTGATTGGATATCATATCATAGGTATTCATAATAAATCATTCCACCTACATAGAGAGCATAGATAGGTTTATAATGATAGAGAAAGAAATGACTAGAATGGTTGTCTCTTCCTGAACTTATCTTCCACCCAGTGGTAGCCTTAGTGGTGTGCATGGGAAGAAGGGGAAGTGGAATGATCATTTCAAGGGTAGTGGAAGTTATTATCAGTATCGGGGATCATCTGTACCATAATTTGCAACTGGTAGTGTTCCCCTAGCTTTCTATCAGTTTAGAACGGTCAGGTACACAAGGATTTCATGTTTCGCACCCTGAAATATGTGAAATGATTTGGGCCAATATTCCCATATTTTGAGGTATTTTAAGGTTATCTATAATCCTCATTATATTTAGGGATCATCATATATAAAGGTTACTAATATGTATTCAAATTCCTTATATAATACATGACTCAATTCACAAGAATTTGGAGTGAAGCACCATCACATAGTGGATGGGTTTCCAATGGTGGTTGACATGTGTCTAGAAATTTTGATATATACCATATTTATTGCCTCTCTAGTAGTGATTTATTTATTCGATACTGTTCCATCACACTTATTTATTTCTAAACAATTTTATAATGTTATTTAACTTCCAATGGAAGTCAAGTCCTTTGTAATTGAGTTATAAGCACCTCTTAGAAAGAAGAATTAAAATGCGTTCTAGTTTTCATCTTGTTCACAATTGATAGCCAATACAATGTTAGTATCAGATTTCTTTATTCTCAATAAATATCTATTTTACTTCATCCTGGGGATGGATTAGATCATTTCTCATCATGATGAGGTTTATTGTTATCATGTTCATGTCCCATTCCTTTCGATTTATGGGAAAACTTGGGTGTTCCATGGAGAGTGGGATTCGAGGTCTAGTCATGAAAGATCCTTCACCCCAAGCATAAGATTTGTAATCATCTATTGTATTTGAGATAGATGATGTCTACTTTTTGTTGATCTTTATGAAGTTGTCAAGACATTACTGACACATTAATAGATAATTATTTGGTTTTTCTCTAGATAAGTGGTTGGATATTACAATTGAAATATTATATGGTAAGTATCTAGTCTCAATACCCTCTTATAAGATGATACCAAATTAGTTAAAAGAGCTAATTATTTAGAAGGATGATATGATAGAAAAAGGTTTCATTCTTCCCTATGGTTTAACACAGGTATCCCCTATTTTATTTTCTAATAAGGATGGTGGTTCACTTTTATTGTGTGTAGACATTCCGATGTTAAAATGGGTGACTGTTAAGAATAAATATATTTTACTCCCCACGGAGTATTTTTTTATCAGTTAAATGGGAAACATGGTTTTCAAAGATCGATCTTTTGTCAAGTTATCATCAGATCAGATTTTGGGCTTTTGATATTATGAATATGAATTCCATAATTAGGTATAGAAAATATGAATATATAGTGATTCCATTTAGTCCTAATAACTCCTTAAAATAATATTTTTTCAATTTTCGAAGAATAAATTAACAATAAGTGATAACCATATAGACATTTACCAAAACCCATTTATAGTTCTTTGAAAAAACAATGATTCCACCGTTTTACATGGGATGGTGGAAGTGCACAACCAAAAAACACCCACCACAATTCCACCAAAAAAATCACACCATATCCATGGAAACATATTGTGACAAAACGCCATCATTTCAATTATGATAGAATCCCACGAATCACTCATCATTAATCAAAATATCCTTGTACCAACAAAGAACCATCAATAAAGCATATACATGAACACGCTAAACCCATAGACCATGTCTTTGGTCTCACTTCAGGAGACACCACCTCCAACCGATCAAAAGAGACCTTGGATGCTTGTGCCACACAAAACCACTACAAACCACGCCACTGGGGCCTTGCACATCCATAAAACCTATGATCATGTTCTTTAGGATATGATCCACCAACACAATCCCAAATCATGATGTAAACCATATAAACATAACAAAATGGGTTGGTGCACGAATGAAAAACAAAAGAAAAAGGCGTAGAGGAGTACTAACCAGAGAGGGGCCATGCATGGAGGAACATGGAAAAATACTAGAGGATGACCAATGATGGATGGAACCAATCTTGGGAAAGAAAAAAGGGAAACCAAAATGGGCCAAACCACGCCAGAGTTTGGTTGTGGGAACACCAGAATGAAAAATCCCACATAAACTATCGAAGGAGGGTGAATGATGGTGGATTATTTATGGAGAGGGCTCTGAATTTCGAACCAACTAATCACTAAACCTATATTAAAAGATGCATTGAGAGACACTATTGGTCCCAACAGAAAAAACTACTGAACAAACTAGAATAATTTAAAAGAGGATAGGCATGGACACCACCAAAACTGAGAATTACTATGAAATCACCATTTATATGGAAGGAATTAAAATATTAGTTTCTAGATCTCGGAAGTGATGTTTTTGGGAAATTTATTTCTAATCTTGGATTATCATTTGATATAGAGAATATGATGGTTGTTTTTTAATGGGAGGATCCATTGATTGTCTTTGAGATTTAAAGTCTCCTTTATCATACTAGAAACTATCGACCTTTATTCAATGATTTCAAAAATTTGGAATCACATTTTACTTATCATACCATGAAAGAGGTTATGTTCACATCAAATGTAAAATTTCATTCTTATTTTGATGAAATGGAATTCATTCTCACATTGGATCCTATTCTGATCTTTCTTAATCTTGATAAGGGGTATGTGGTGTACTATGATGCTTCTAACAGTTTTCTAGGTTGTGTGATTATGTGTGATGATAATTTTGTGCCCTATGGATCATCCCAACTTCAACCATATGAGATTAATCTACCAAATTATGATTTGGAGATTACTATAGTTATGGATTCTCTTAAATATTTATAGCACTATATCTTTGGAGAGAGGATCATAGTCATTTTTGACTATATGGTTCTATGATATATATTTTCCTAAAAGAATAGAATCATAAAAATTGGTGGTGGTTGGAATACCCTCCTTTATTTGACTTTGACATTTTCTATACCCTAAGAAAAGATAATTTCATTACAGATTCACATAGAAGGAAAATTCCATACCAAGTTTTTTTGAAATAGAAGGAATACTATAACATAGGACTCTTCAATAAGTTGCATCCAGAATCCTAAGTGGATGTTTTAGGTTTGGTTATGACTAGTCTTCAGTTATCATCACATATCCTTCTATATTTTATGTATGTTTAGTAATTTGTATGATGATGTTCAATAGAATTTTAGAAACCCATTATTGCGGGGTGTGATTTTTTGGTTAGTCACACTATTTATATGGTATTCCTCTCTATGGGGATTCTTTTGTCATCCTATATTCTGTGAGGAGTTTAGTTTTGTTTGAATTTCGTAGTTATTCAAGTGAAATATAATTGAGAATTATGAATACGTATTATGGCATGATACAATGATTCTAGAGTTCATGTATGTTGTCTGACATTATAGATTTGGTTTCTCTCTATTAAACATACCAATAGATAAAAGTAGAGTATTTGAAACCTTATGTTTATTTATCTGGATAATTGTTATGAATGTTATTAAATGGGAAGAGGTTTTCAAGGAAATTGTATGTGTATTACCATTGTATCCCTGAGGGAATAATATTGCTTGGGTGGGGATCAATTAGTTGATGAAATTAGACCATATAATTTTAATCAGGGACACTACTAAATTTGAAGATCTAAGTAAGATGTATGTGAAGGAGTTTGTGAAGTTACATGAGGCTACCTCTATTATTTTCATGGATAGGGATCCTAGGTTTACGTCATGGTTATGGAAGAGTCACCAAAAAGAAATGGGGGCTCTGTTTAGGTTGGGTACAACTTACCATCTAATGATAGATTATGAAATGGATCATGCTATTTAGATGTTGAAGGATATTCTCTATGAATGTTTATAATGTTTTGGTGGATTATGGGATATCAATCTGGGAATATTTTACAATCCTTGTAACAATATTTATGAGTCTTCAATCAAAATGGGTCCCTTCTGAAGAATTGTGTGCTCTCCCATAACAGTCTCCTCTTTGTTGGGTATAGGTGGGCGATGATGATCTTATGGGAATGAGTCACATTTTTGAGATTTTGACATGGAATAAATATATATGTCAACAACTAGTTAAATATATGATTCAATATAAATCATATGAAGATCATCAATGTAATCTTTTGTATTTTTCATTGGTGACTTGGTTTTCTTGAATGTTTCACCTCAATTGGGTCATAGTCAGCTAGACAGATATGGTAAGTTATATCCAAGATATGTTAGACCATTTTAGGTCACCAAGAGTCTTGAGAAGGTTGTATATTAGTATAATTAGTGGAATAATTGATAATAACACTATATGATTTCCACATATCTCATCTCTAGAAGTATCTTCTTAATCAATATCTAGTTTTGAGTTGGGAAGAGATAGAGTTGTACCCAGAAGTTGTAATGGTAGTGAAACCAATTTAGATCATAATTTCATAGGTGATGGTTTTTGTGTGAATAATATGCCATTCTTTAGGGTGATATAGCAGCATTGATCATATTCTAATGAGAATTGGGAGCATGAAACATTAGTGAGGGATTAGTGTCCTCACCTATTTTTGGAGAACTATCCTTCCAAATGACTTCTCAAGGATAATAAGTCTTTTGATGGGGAAGTTTTAACATTACACTACCTTCTTTGAGGTAAATATTTTTGATATTTTATATTTACGTCTTCATTTTGGTGCGTTTTGGGTCTTTCATGGGAATGGAGTAGTTTTTAGAGAAAATGACATAATGTTTGGGGATGTATGTTTAATTGATTTACTGGACTACAATTGTAGATGTGTTAAATCCTTAACCATGATTTACATCAGGGTATGGGTTGACCTGGAGGATTCTATAATTTATTTATAATATTTTCACTAGAAACAATCATGTTTCTAACTAGTTATTGGATGTGAACTCAGTGAAGGGAAACATTCATGAACAAGTATAGATCTTGAAAAGTTTACACAATATGAAACATATTCACATCATGATATGGTGTGGATTATTATTTTTTATCTATGGTGATTCCATTTTTGACAAATCTTATAAATCAAAAAATCTACATCTTTAAAGGGGTTCAAATCATAAATTGTATGTATCTAGATATTTTAAACACACGACACAAATGATTCATTTTATTCAACATGCAGGCTTCTCTCATGAAACCAAGGAGCTCCCATGTTGAAATTTTGGGGTTCTCCCCTCCATTCAAACCACACTGTTCAGTAATTGGTCTTTTTTCTATTGTTTTTATGCATCTCTTTGGGTATGTTATAATAATAATTCATTATTTCTATTGATGGAAACATTTTAATTGCAATACAATTTTAGGTCCTCGGATCTTATAGTGATGTTATTTTTAATACTTTAAAGATCTGTTTTGTGATCTTCTCCTAGAGGATGACCCTAATGTTGGTTGTGGTGTGGCATGCTTGTTCCTTGATGTATGTGTCATTTATTTTCTCTATTGATTTCTTTAATTGTTAAATTGATTCTATGATATGAGAATTAGTTATAGGGACTCTAATATTTTCTTTTTGTTCCTTCCTTCATGGTGCATTACATTGTGGGTGTGTGTGACCAGATTTTGATGTTGGTGGTTCCATCTGTAGAATGTGTTGGATGAACCTTCATTAATATAGTTTTATAAATTGATTTAAAATAAAATTGCATCAATAATTAATTTATTTGTGTGTTTATAAAAAAGGGGTTTTCATGAAAGATGGTTTCCCACATGTTTTGGGAAAGGAAAAGGTATTTGCGAAGAGTATTAAAATAAATTTATGAAATGGTTCTAAAATCATGGATTTTATGAAATAATTTCAAAACTATAGAATATGGAAAACCTTCATTACATTGGATGAATGTGTAGTAATATGTTTCATCTGTCGATACTATTGATGGGGTTCACTCATTGGGTGTTATTATGCTCCCTAGGCCTATTGTTCTAGGGACTTATAGACCTTTTTAAGGTTTACTCGCAGAAGTGTCTTTATGATTTCTAGATTCATTGTACATTTCAAAATACTTGATGTACATGATTTTCTATGTTTGTTTATGAGTATTCTAGCTATACCGACCAGAAATGATCCTTGGCATGATTTACCTATGCTTTTGTTTTTGTTTTTTTGGATTTTTTATGACATGGAATACATTATTTGATCAGATTTGATATATATGATTTGATTTGAAACTATTTTACTAGGATTATATAAAACTATGGAAGAAGGGAAATGTTTTACCATATCTTTGATATAAAAAATGTTCAACTAATAATCATGCCTTATTTTCTTTAATGTTGTGCAGTTTGGATTTTTATATAGAGACTGCTATATTAAAAATTGGTGGGATCCTATAGAGCCTATTTAGTACCCACCCGTCACACTCAATTCGTGGTGTGTATTCTTGGTTATGTGTTTTGATGCAAGGAAATACAATACACCATCGTGAGTATTAGAGGTATCTATCAGTTGTAAATGGGTATATTGTGTTTATATGGTGGAATATTTCTGATGATATCACATATATTAGTTTTTTTATCATTTTGGTTTTTTCCTATTTGGACTCATTCCTTGTTTTTTAGATACATTTGAGTTGTATCTTTTCCGTTGTCTTATTTTAGTAATTGTATATATATTTATTCCTATTTTATCATACTTTTTTTCTCTCTGATATATACATACAAATATATATATATATATTATGTGATGTTTGTTTTAGGTTGGGCTAAATCATTACCTCTTTTTTTGTTTAATTCTCGAGTGCTAGTCTCAATCACTGGTGGATCAAGAACACTTTTTAAGTATATTGTGGACTAGGTCGGGTGTCAGGTTGTGAGGGATACCCTTGATGGTTCATGAAAAATTAGTGATTCAATAAATCTCTTCAATTATGATAAAAATATAAAGACACATTAAAGAATGAACCCATTTTTATATTCTGCCTAAATGGAAGGAATTAAACAAATAAAATATAAAAAAAATAAAAAAAGGAAAAAAATGAAAAGGAAAACAATTGAATGTAGAGAGATTAATTATATTTATATATAAAAATTATGTCCATCTCAATTTCATATAAGAAATATATAGTTTTGATAGTTTCCATCGTTGATGGATTTGAAAAAATATATATAATCCCTTTTATTGACTTTAGAGTTAACCAAATTATTTCATTGCAAAGATAAAGGAATGTAACACTCACTATACTCACTGTTATGTTTAATTTTTATTGATTACGTAATTTTAATAGTAGGTTATAAATGAGGGTTGATGAGTCAAAAATGGAAATAAAAAAATGCAGAAAGTGTGAAGTAATAGAATTAACGCACCCCTCGATTCATCCCTAATAAACCTTTATCATGTTGAAAATTTATTATGTAGTAAAATAATTTTTTTTCAACTTGATGCAAAAAAACATCATTTGATAAATTATGTAAATGAACTTCAAACTCAGGAAGCCTCATATGTTGTCTACATACAACTATATTAAATAAAACACAATACCGAGTCTAAAAACTACTAGAACCACCGATCCCATGATAAATAATTTATTTATATTGGGGAGAGAAATTGATTTTAGAAATTTGGAAGAAAATATGGGAAAATCATCTCAATATACTATAATTCCCCACTACCCCTCTATCACCAAATTCCCAAGAAAAACTAAAAATAAAAAAAAATTGTTCATTAACTCTAAGTTATTAGTTTTAAACCAGTGGATGAACCACGAGTTAACATCTCACCATATATGAGATATTGAGAATAAATATTCAATAAATAAAAATAAAGGGAGAATGAATAATCATGAATAAAATAAAATGTAATAATTTTAAAAAAAATATTGAAAATTATTTATATCCAAATATAATTAAAGCCAAGGTAGAATCCAAGGCCTCAAATATAATATTCTCCCATAGTATTTTTTTAATTCAGATGGAAAAATATTTAGAATATTCTTTGGAATTTTCCTCTTCCTCCAGGTTTCTAGTAATGTGAATAGTTAGTTATTCTTCCTAAGATGGTTTCTGTGAGTCTGAGTTGTGGGTCAATATTCTTTTGTTAGTAATATATTGAATCTAATCCATTCCTTAAAATTATTCACATGATCTTCATGTTGATTATTTATTGTATACATTCTATTTTTATTGATTAGAGGAGATTTTCCTAGTATGGGAAGATAATATAAATGAGTTTCTATTAAGCCCTTTTCATTTTAAAAATTCATGAATTTAAATCGCATGTTGGAGCTATGATTATTAAATTTTTGAAAAGTAATGGATGTTATATATTATATGAACTAAGAAAATTATCTCATGTATCAGATTCCAAAAATTTCACAAAATTATATTCATATTCATGAATACTTACTATGAAATATCTTAAGGATTAGATCCTCTAGTAGATTTCTCATTTTAAAATATGTTCTGTTTCTTCTTATTAGGGATAAAATATATTATGCATCCAATATTGTCCAAAAAATGGTACATGTCCTCTAAAAACCTCACTTGTTAGTCTTCTCCATCAATAATATTATGTATCGATATATTCTTCAATTGAATGTTAAAAAATCATTCACATTTCCCACTACTCCCACAAAAAAACTTATGTAACTTCTTTTGGGACTAAAAAATGTTTCATATCAGGGTATTTTACTTAAAACCCATTAAAAATTTATTAATTTTTCGATTTATCAGTATTCTCAACTTCAAAATGCTACCTATGACTTATCATATTTTGAATGATTTTCCTATCATCTAATGATATTAAGAAAATTCCAATTCCATCAATAATCCACAAATCATTAGAATAATAGATATAATGTGATATTTATTCATGTAATTATAGAATTAAATATAAAAATTTTAATTAAGATAAAAAAAATCTTATAAATTACAATATAGAAACCAAGAATCTATTTAGGGATGTAAATTTCCTAAAAAATAAGTAGAAAACTATAAAAGATATACAATCCATTTGAAACATTATTTCAAAATTCAAAAAAGTAACAAAATTCATTTTAAAACCCTAAATTATAACTCAACTTTTATATTAACTTTAATTGAAAATAGATCACAATTTTTGAATTATAGTCTCTCAAGAGCATAATTCCTCAATTTAAAAAAAGAAAATTTAAATTTACTATATGTTGTAAATGTCATTACCCCCCCCCCCCAAAGTTACTCCTTCAGGGATGAAAATGAGAGAAGACAGATAATGACTCATGATGTTTGCCACGAAATTTCCTTAGTTTGGTAACATGCACCATGTATATGTAATCAAACACATAGGAGTGATTATCATTATAATGACTGGATAAGTAATAGTTAAGATGGTAAAACCACTAGACAACACATTCTCATAATAAAATTAATGAATCTCTCAAGTACATGTATGAAACAACATACTACTGAAAAAATGAAAACACTAAAAAAACCCATATTATTAACTAAAAAACTCCATGATCTCAAGACAAACTCCTTGAACTATTTATCTATAGATCAATCACCAAGAAATCAATGTTGTCCTAGAAAACTATTGATATATACATAGGGTTAGAGTAATATTAATACATGGTAGGATCCTCCTTTTAAACTCTATTGAAAAAATGTAACATCATCATACTAAATCCCAATGAGTAATCAAATGAAACTAACTCATCACCTAAACAGGTTTACTATTATATTACCATCTTCACTCGGGATCCCTGAACATGTATTGAAAACAAGTAATCATATAATTACAAATATAATATAAAAGTAAGGTACCCCACAACCATTTCTCCATGGGGTTTCCACTCTTCCCCCTCATTTAATGTCATCAGCCATCTCTTTCCAAAACTAATTCCCAGTAATGAAACCTCATATAAAGTAGGACAACATGAAGACACCGATGTAAATAATTCACTCCATACATCACATCATATCACTATCGGAACCACAACTTCATATAGTAACAGAGTTGTTTTCTAGAACTGCCATAGTTCATACATTGTGTATTATACCTTGAACTATCATAGCCCATACAAAATATTTCTATTATAATAATTTCGAATCTATATCTGGATATATGTCTGTGTAAAACAATCAAAAATCATTATTTCCCTTTACACACATATTTTTGGAAAGATAACCACCATTCATTGTAACATATAATACTAAAAGGAGAAGAGAGTGGGTTTAGAGGGGGTAGTTCACCATCCGTTCCTCACTATCCTTGATGTGGGGGAAACCACCCTCTCAAAGTATTTTGAGTCTCTCTCATCCTTGAATCATTGGTGGGGTATCATATGAAATCCCAGAACATACATTATATATATATATGTGTGTGTGGATTGAAACCACACTATGGGTAGCTATATTTCCCTATAATTATTGTCTCTAAGGACTCTTGACTGCCACTGCTAAGTGCTAGTTATCAAAATAATACAAGAATCAAACTCAACATTAAATAATTAATTAATTTACCATTAATTAATTATTATTATTATCATTTCCAAATTAAAATTTTAACCACATAAAATATTTTACAACATAAATATTAATTATTTTCCTGTATTGTAAATCATATCATCATCATAAACAAGAATCCATAACTAACCCCATTCATTCGTTAATTCAATTATCATTTCATAATCATCCAGTTGCTCATGATCTTATTCCAGGATACCACATAAAATATTCACGCATAGTTTATGGTATCAAACCCATTCCCATAGTTGTGAGGTGAAAATATAAATATCCAATACTCATCAAACATTAAAAAAATATTCATTATCAAGAAAGCATCGAAGTTTTTAACACAATAACATTATGAAATACCAGCATCAACTCATTTTATCAATCTTGGATTAATCCCTAAACCCACTAAACATAATATCATATCCAACATACCATTCCAACATCATAATAAACCTAAAACCCTTTTCCACCATCATAACATTAAAAACCCCATCATACTATCGTTATCATAACCAACATCTTGTGCAACTGTTATAACCATAGGCACACTTACCCATTATTCTAACCATATAAGGTTACCATTCTACCACAGAAAAGATCAAAATATACAGAGAATAAAATTCACATTCGATGTACTATTCCACATATAATTTTAATTTCATGTTTGGAGAAAAAAATAAATATATTCAATCATTTATCAAACAACATCAGGCTTGGTTATCCAAAAAACAAGGATTTTTGGAATCATTAATTTTTCATAAATTTCTTTAATTAATAGATTTACAAAAAAAATCTCATCATCCCTAGCCTTATATTTTAAAAAGGATGAATATTATTTAGTCATCTTGGTGTTCTTCCTTAATATATTTTTTCAATAAAATCAATAATCAAAATTATAATTATTTACACATTCCGGTAATTTTATAAACATGTCATTACCAGCTTTATGTTTTTATTTAATATCCAAGAATATCATCCATGTTTAAAAACTAAAACAAATAATATCACACTATCTTAAAAATCATTGTGGGGAAAAATATTTTTAACAAAGCACACGATCACACGTCCCAAATATTTCTAGCATGAATCTAAATATTACCACATGTCATAATACATATGGTTAACCAAATTAATTTAAACTATAACATGTGACAATATTCTTCAATTTTGGGCATGTAAGAATAATCATTGAGGAATAAACATTTAAATAAATTATTTTCCCTAAATTATATTCTCAGTTTTACAAACTATAAATAGATAATGTCATGTGATCATCCATTTCCCTATCTAAAATAATTTCAAGAACAATTTTTTTTATTCTAAAACATGAAAATACTAATTTTCTCCTCATTTTAAAATCATATATATTATCAAATATTGTTATCTACTACATCAAATAATTCCATAATTTACATTATTAAAATTATAATAAACAATATTTAAAAAAATCCTTTAAGAAAAACATTAATATATACTTAGATAACATTACTTATCCACAACATGAAATGTTATCCTTAATTCAATTTTGAAAATTAAACAAAATTGGTTAACCATTTTCTTCAAGCCGTAAAATCCAATTTTATTTACTGAAATAATACCAACTCATTAATTATATTTCATGAAAAACTAGTATTATCAAAACAACATTATAATGTATAAATTAAACCTCATTCAATATAATAGAATTAATTATATTTCGTTGATAAAGCTATATAACATGTAACTTATCTTCTTTATTTATAATTTTCAGTGTATCACATATTAATTCCTCTTGCGATTATTTTTTAGATTATTATCTGATTATGGTTAATAAGATTCATATAAATAGAGGATCCCACATAATCATTATTTAACACTTGCACATTATATAATACGGAGAAGTCACAAATTCCTTACCTATAGGAATGAAGTTTCCAGACTATAACCAATAGAGGAGAGATACATATGATAACAACCTGTGAAATGAAGGGATGCCTCAAATATATTTTTAGTATGATTAAAAATCCTGATTGGTTATTTCTAGACCACCCAAACTCAAGTGGAATGAGAGATACTAAATTGTTGGGAATAAATTTATTTTTAATATTTACATTTTCTCTCTAAGGATACCTCAGAAACACTATCAAAAATTCTATATTATATTTCTCTTTAGTTCATATTAATTTTATTTCTATTTAATTTATACTCCACCATAATTTGGGATATATTAATATTAATGTAATTCAAAATTTTCATTTCAAAATATTATCCAAGACAATAACCACCAATTTCCACATTAAATTATTTCATATATGATAAAAACGTGTTACATGTGATTTCTAGAAATAAAATTAGGATTTTAGGAAATTTTCTATTAACCATACATGACACACTATTATTGTGAAAGGGTAATACAACTTTAAATTCATATGGGTTGTTACTATTAAAAAGGTATTGAAAACTAAAATCTACCCTTATGTGATCTGGGTAGGGCCATTGCACAATATATAGAATAACCCTTTAAACATTAATCAAGGTGGGGAATAACCTTATGTGAGAAGAAGGATCCTTGGGTTACCATTATGAAACAATCAGATTACCCTAAAGAAATTGTTGAAAATATTTAATTACATTTACTTATGAATAGATGACCCTTATATGACATTTAATATTAGAGTTTGACCCTTAAATGATATATATATTGACCTTACACAACCTTGGATTACATGAGATGGACCATATATGAGATTGTACCCTTATGTAAGGTTTATAATCACATGGTTACCTCTATATAGAATAAGTAATATTCTACGTATTCGTAAAAAAACATTTTAAAAACTATACTTTTCCTTAATAAACTCCATGTTAATATATAACGGTAAACATTTCATTGAAAATTTTACACTTCTAATTAATAAAATTTAAATATAATTAAGAATGGTGTTTATTATCACTTCTAAAATTCTAGAACACTTTTAAAAATTATAAATAGTTCTGAATCTTATAAATTAAGTTAAAAATAAACATTTAACACTTTTATATTATTTATTTACCTTGTAAAACCATGTAAAAACATTTTAAATTTCAAAATATTTTCAATAAAAACATATAAATTTTAGGAAATAACTCTTATGCACTTAGACAATTTAGAATCAAAAAGGAAGAATTTAGGAAAAACTAAAACTTCTATTAGATATCTAGCAAGAAATTATCATCCTTGATAATTAAAACACAACCAATAGATCGGGAAAAGGAAGGGGGGATAATTTTACCACCCCATGAGATACCCCTCATGGTTCTCACTATATTCTGAACACAATAACGCCTAGAGAAATAATTTTTATAGCTACACAATATTTTAGAATAATTTACATGGGGATACACCTATCATATAGGAGTAATTCCATTACTAATACATAATATCTATAGGAGAATCAATCTCATATATCAATATTAGATCAAATAATTCATCCAAAAAAACCATGCATTAAAAACATTATAATTTTGTGTACACATCCATGTCTTTCATTCCCATGAAATGTAGCATAAAAGGACCTAATGATTACCAAAAAATGAAAAAAAATATTAATGTATATTCAATAAAATAATCATAAATAAATGAATCAAATTAGAATATAGTCACATCTCATTGATTAAATAAATGGGAATAGAACTACATTTGGGAGAAAACACCTTTATCTCCAGCGCTTCATGAATTTTACCTAGGCATCCCCTAAAATGAAAATTTATATATACTTCCATAATTAATCGTTGTTTTATAAATCAAAACATATTTTTTTCCCTAAAATATTTTATTCTTTCTAGACATGTATCCAAACATTTTACATTATAAATAGTTTCACATCATAACATGATGATAAAAAATTCACCAAGTCTCTTGTGTTAATAATCTTTCATGTTAAAAAGTACTTAATTGAAGACCCCTTTTTATTAATTATTATAAAATGGTATTCAAAAAATTCAACTTGTTGAAAATACTTTCAATAATTTTGTAAAATTTATTTTAAAATAAATGCATTTCTCATGGAATAAAACTAATTTTTAATTTAATAAAACCTTTTTTCAATGAATAAATTTTTCTATGAGGGTAAAACTAAATATTATTATGTAACAAGATTAATTATTCATTAGATTAAATACTAAGGGCACTTTATCATTTTATAAAAAAATTTATCAATTTAAATCTGTTTAATGATAAGTCACTCACATAGGAAAGTTAATTGAATTATTTTTATTCAGCTATCCCATTTATACTATACTATTTAGAAAATTTATATTGAAACAAAAATCCAAAAAAATATAGAGAAGTAAAGTTAAATATAAGAAATTCATCCCAAATCATTCACAAGGATTAAAATTTCATCATTATATCAATTAAAATCCCTCCATGTTTGTAAAAAATCATTAGTAATCAGGGTAATACTCAATAAAAGGATACAAAGGAAATAATGTAACAATTTCCATTTACTATTTACCTAAATTGAATTCGATTAATTCAAGAGTTTCGAATTAATGACACATAACATTTCCAAACCAAAACAAGAACTTATATCATCATAAATATAGACATCACATGTATATAAATTAAATGAACTCATCTACCATAGTAAGATATTGTCTACATTGGTTGACACTGACTCACCCACACTGTTTTAAAAATTATTAAATTATAAAATGTCATGGTATGTGATGTTTTCCCTCTCTTTATATGCTCAATACAATAACATATGTAATAAATATAAGATAAATACCTTTTTGTTATATAAGTACATAAGGCCACTATAATTTCATAAAAATCCACAAGAACAACCCCAACATAAAAGAATATATTTTTCAATAGAGAGAGAAATTAATCAAAAAATAACTAGAAATTATTTAAAGAAACATATAATATTCTTGTTTCCCAAACCGGTGATATCATATCCTAGAATGATTGATGATTATATTGATCAAAATAAGGGAATACACATAATAACCCATTCAAATAGATAGAAAACTCCACCACACGAGGCTTTAGAGAAGAGTATAAGAGGAACATGATGATAAAAATACCCCCCAGACTAAATAAATGCCTGATGTGGAGTAAATATTGACTCCTGTCCAAAAATGGGCCCGATGAGAGAGTAAAAAATATATATGAACATGGTTATAGAAACTCATTTTCCCCAACCACATTTCCATATCAACACCAGGGAAGAGTAATGAGTTATAATTACAACATTTTTGTTTCAATCGAATGAATGAGGAGGATTCCCTATACACATTCTGAAGATAATGTAATCAAATAATGAAGATAATCCTAGTAATTCACTAAAATTGTATAATAATTAATGGGTTTTAAGATAAAAAGGATATTTAAAAGTTCCAAAAAATAAAAAGATCAACCCTAAAAGCCTATAATGAAGGGAAAACATCCGTGGCCAATAATACACACCTTATAGTATATGAAATAAACTCAACATGAAAACTGATATCAAAAATATACAACACAAAATATTAAATTCCTTATAAAACCTGGGGGAGAAGAACAACCATTTTAGAGTTGATCTATGTATCATCTTCACAACCAACAACGATTAGTAATCCCTTTGATCATGATTCAAACCAAAGACAATAAACACATCCTCTAATAGAACATTTTTCCCTAGATCCAAAATGGATCCTTCAGACTTCCATAGAATTTGCCAATATAATTATATGACTATCTTCTTCTAACCATTATCATTATAAATCTCAACCACTCTATGGTGTTTTAGTGACTGATCGTCTTAACCAGATTCAACATGGACCAGATGGGGATGCCGGCTTGGAGACACTCTTATAAAAAAACAATTTTAGAGACTCATAACCCGGGATGAATATTATTTAAATTTAATTATTTTCTTAATTTTTAACCTTTCCCAATTGTATACCCATTTATGAAAAGGAGAATATAAGCATGATTCTTGATTATTTTTGAGATATTTAGATTAAAACTAACATCACTTCACTTAGAATATTCCATTAACTTCAAGGTCATTAGACCAGATTATAATGGTACCTAAAATCACGTCCTACCCAGTATCCCATATTATTGGAATGTACTAATTACATATATCATTTTTACCTAAAAACCCATGCATAGATACCAATTCCTAACTATAAACTCCATCCTATCTCTCAACCATAACCTCTCATACCACTATATCATAACCCACTCTTCCTATTGGTACCCCACCATTACTGATAATGAGATAACAGAGATAATGACATTTTAATCCCACCTATAATAGGTCATGGGTTGGTTCTTATCACCTAGGTTAAATAATCTGACACATGGACGAATTACCCTCATAAAGAGTTGATAAGTAAGAGATGATAAAAGAATATTCACCAAAAAAATCCATCTAATAATAAAATTATATAATAACGAAGGTATGTGCATTAAATGGAATAAAAACTAAAACAACTAAAAATGATAAAATAGATCCTTATTAGTGACAACGAATCTCTAATATATCTAGAATAACTCCCTGAACTAGTTATGTTTCGATCAATATGCAATCGGTCCCTTTTGAACCAAATAATCTATATATACATAGAGTAAGCATAACACTTATACTCTTTAAGATCCCCGATACATCCTCCCCTAAGATATATTAAATAATCACACCAAATCGTAGTGTGGAAACAAATGAAACCAACTCATAACCTAAACAAGTTTATTATTCCTTTCTCATCGTCACTATTTATCACTCACAAAGTACTAGAGAAAGTAATCATATAATATTAAACATAATATCAAATTAAGGAACCGCACTAACACTTCCTTTCTGGTTTTACAATCTACCCAAATTTCACATTTATTGAGACATATATCAACAAAAGTGATCCTCTTGATGTCACCTGATATAATGTAGCCTATATCTAGGACACCTGATCTATAGAATGCACCTCATGTATCACATCAACTCAGCATCACAACCACATCTTCATATAGTAACTGAGTAGTTTTTGGGAGAAAAAAACCCATCTATCATGTATTATTCCTCAATATATCATAAAACATAAAAAACATATATATAATAAACAATATTATACTATATGTAGAGATATATGTGTAGGAAATCACCAAATGAAATTATATCTTTCGACACACTTTTGGATGGAGAAAAAGATAACCACTGTGAATACCAGTACATAATACTACCAAGAGAAGAGAGTAGAACCAGTGCAAGTAGTTATCCATATGTTCCTCTCTAACCTAGATATTGGGAAGAATACCCTCAGAGAGTAAACTAGGCTTCAGTATCCCTACTAACATGGGTGGGGAAGAATATTAAATCACAAATATTACATGATATATATAATGCGCATAACAACATTATGAAGAAATAACTGATCTTAGACTTATGTTTCAATAATATATATCATGAATCATGCCTTCCACTAAAAAGGCCTAGGTATCAATAACATACAAAAATAAATCTCAATATTAAAAAATTAAATAATGAAACATTATTTAATTATTAGCAGTATAATTTCCAATATTGTCATTTTAATCTTCTAAGATAAGTTCCAATAAAACTATTAATTTTTTAATTGTATTCTCATATATGTCATCGTCATAAAAAATAATCAAGAACCATCCCCACTCATTCATTAATTCATTTATCATCTCATAATCATCATGGTATGATAGGACTCAGCCAACGCAACCACATAAAATATGTAATCACAGTGCATGTTATCAAACTACATCCTACAGTTTGGAAATGATAATATAAATATCAACCAATCATGATACATTAAAAATTAGATTCATTATAAAAAAAGAATGCCATATTTTAGAAGAACAATAATGGGAATGCCTGGGATTAAATTATTCTATTAGACTTGGTTCCATCACTAACACTACAATACATTATATCATATCTAGGATCCCATGGCATTATTATTATAAAACAATCACTACATGCCACCATCGTAGATCCAAGAATCCCCACCCACTATCATCATCAAAAATGACATGTCACTCTACCATCCCAACCTTAGGAAACCACACCCATTGTTCCAATCATACTGGGTTATAATTCAATATCATCAATAATCTAAATCAATAAACCACACATACAGATTTAATGTATTATTCTGCACATTTACCAGGAAAATATAGAAATATAGAAAATTAATTTTAGCCTTTATAAAAAACCATATATCTCACTAAACCTAAAGCAATGATTTAATCAAGAATTAATTTTTCAAAATAGTCTTCAATTAATAGATTTATTAACAATAGATATATATAAATTTATTTGTATAAATTTCCAATTATAAATATTTTTATTTAATTTCACATTCTATATAAGATGTTTTTTATAACAAATATCATTAATCTTGATGATAATAATTTCAACATGCCTCTTTTTTAGTAAAAAATCATTAGTAGATTTATGTTTTTATTTAATATCTTGTAACACTAGCCATGCTTAACAAATATTACAATTGATAACACACTATCTAGAAAATCGTAGAGAAAACAAAATATATATCACAAACTATGGAATCACAAATCAAAATTATTTCAGGCTTGAATATAAATATTCACACATGTTATAAAACTTATAGTTCAAAAATTTAATTAAATTATACAATTTTATAATATACTAAAATAAATCAAATGCAAGAATAGTCACATATTCACTTGAATTTGAATAATTTTTTTTTAAATTATCATATCAATTTATATAATGATAATTAGAAAAATCCATGAGATTTTACATTTCTCTCTATTAGATAATTTCCAGAATAATTATCCTTATCATAATACATGGGAAACAAAAATTTTATCTTTTGTAAGATTATTATACAAATTATCAATTTTTTTACTCCATGAAATAAATCATTAATTTACATTATTTAAATTATAATCAGTAATATTCACTGTACATTCATTTCGATAAGTAATTTTCATATTCTATGATAACTTTATTTATCCAGGATATGAAATATTTTATTAAACTAAATTTAGAAAAATTAAAAAAATTAGGTTAACCATTTTTATTAAATAGTAAACTCATATTTCATTTATTTAAGTAATATCACCAAATAGACTCTATTTCCTGAAATTTCGGTGTTTTCATAACAAACATTATACCGTATTAATTAATCATTCAATTAAAATAATGGAATTTATAATATTTCATCAATATAAGTACGTAACATATAACGTGTCCATATCTTTTATAATTTCATGATTATCACATATTCTTTCCTCATGTAATTATTTTCCTTGTTATTATATTATTATTATTAATTACATTCATCTCAATAAATGATTATAAAGATTAATAATTTCATACATTTACATTATAAAATAAAGATAAGTCACATATACTATACCAGGAAGAATGAATCTTCCATGTTGGATCTAATAGAAAAGCGAGTGATATGATAATAGCTTAGAAAATGTAGGAGAAACATCAAATTAATTTTTAGAAGGCTTGCAGAAAGCATGTGAGGTTTTTAACACCCATACATTATAGGAACAAAGATAGTCTCAAATGAGGGTAAGAATCTAATAATTAATATTTCAAGAAATCCCTTCCTGGATAATTCTGAAACTACATTAAACATTACATATTTTTTTCACATCAATTTATACAAAACTAGGTTCTATTAATTAGAATTTCACTATCTTTTATGATATCTTGTTATTAAATTAAGTAAATAATTTCATTTAAAACTCTCAATCAATAAAAACCCACTAATTTGTTTAAAAATGCCTTTATTTATATTAAAACATGTTACATGTGTTCTCAAAAAAATAAAACTACGGTGTTAGAAAATTTTTACTCACCCCTACACAACACACAATCTCTATATAAGGGTAACACATATTTACCCTAACACTAATTGTAACCCTAATGATAGTGTTAAAAACCCGAATCTAACCTTATGTTTGATTGGTAGGGAATTTACACATCATATAGAATAACCCCTTACCCTTATGTATGGTAAGGACTACCCTGAAGAAAGAAGAGGGATCCTCAACATACCCTTACAATGCTAATAGATTACCCTTACATGGGTATTGAAAATCTCACATTGCCTTTACATATGAATATATGGACCTTACATGAGATTTAAGAGCAGCGACTAAATGTTACATGAAATAAAAATTACCCTTACACAATAATATAATACATAGGTTGATCCTTATGTAATTTTGTACCCTTATGCGAGCTAGTACCCTTACAAAAGGTTCAAAATCATGTGTTTACCTTTATCTAGCATACATAATGTTATGAATACCCTTATAAATCCTTTAAAAAATTTATACACCCTTATGAATCTTCATGTTCACACATAAAGGTAAATATTTAATTGAATATGATTCATTTTTAATTAAACTAAATTATAAATAATTAATAACCGGGATTACTATCACGTCAAAAATTCTAAAACACACATAACAATTATAGATACATTTTAAGACATCTAAATTAACTTCAAAATAATATTTTAACACTTTTAAGTTACTTATAAAATAATTTTAAAGAACATTATAAATTACAAAATAAGTTTGAAACCACATCATAATTTATGAAATTAATCCCAATCCACCTTATACCCAAAAATGAAAACTGAAGTGATGAGGAAAACTAGAAATAGAAACTAAACTTTTTAGAGTATGATATAAATTGATAATCATGTTCATTAAATAATCAGAAATTCATAGTTTCTATAAATATAACCAATATAAACACAGTCCTCCCCAATAATGTAACTATGCTTTTGAATAATTTATAACCATTACATACACAAGTCAGATTCCCTCCCCAATATTTCTTCTTGAATATTTTCATGATTCCAAAACACCTAAACTAAATAAATATACATTATACTAATCATTTTATCATGCTTATCCATGAATTGAATAAGTCTTTAAATGAATGTAATATCATTCTTAAACTCCACTAATTTACAATCATGAAGATGATATGAATCCTATAAATATACACTTTTCTAGGATATATGACATTAATTATAGATATCCAAGTATCATGATTGTAAATTCTAAATGATATACCACTTCACAATTTTTCTTTAAGTTTACATAGGCCCCCCAATAATTAGTGATATCTTACATTTACTACTAAGTATTCAATTTTTTAATCAAGTACAAACTCATAAGATATCATGATCATATAAATTGATATCTAAGATCTATATTTTATGATAACCATATGATGTATGTAGGATTTGTTCTATCATTAAACATTTATAAATAAAAATTTTCAGTTCCTTTGTATCCTGAATCAAACATGACCTAATATGTGGCCATTCACCAATCTTCACCTAAATCAAGGGTAATTGATTATGTATACTTTACAATGGATCCAGTTGTTCCCTAAAAATTGAAGATTGGTAACTACTATTAAATAAAATTCATCTTCGAAATATTTGTCTTACAAAGATTTCAAACAATCTAGATTATATGGCCAAGGAATATCCTACAATAATCAAAAAATTCAGTACTTAATCCCATTATTTTAAGGATGTCAAAATATAATCGACCTAAATTTAGAATAATGGGAATTATAAAGTCCCTTACATAGTCTTGGAAAAAATGAGAACCTCTATCCTAAATAACTGATATAATAACTCCATGAAGATTAAAAATCTATATGATATACAACTTTCTAGGGTCATAATATGTTTTTCACCCAAATTGGAAAAACATGATATGAAATCATGATTCAACTACCAAAAACTAAATAGAATAATACTTCAATGGATAACTAAGTCAAAATATAAAAAATACATTATAATTCCCTCCTATTTACATGTTTTTATAGGTAAGGGTTGCAATAATCTTGATGTACATTTAGGTTTTTCCTTCACGTACTGACAAAACAATCATCAAAAAATTATCCCCTAACATCTTTTATCATGATCGACCACCAAAACAACCTCTTGATTTCATGTTGTATTTTGAAAATTAAATTATGTATTTTTTAATTGAAAATTGTAAATTAATTATTTATGTTAGGTTAATTGGGATGTAAAAACATTTATCACAGACAATATCATTGAGAGAAACATTTTATGTGGAAAATAAATCCATCACTAAAATAGTGTCACCATTAACTTATTGTAGTAGATTTATAATTAATTAAAAATAATTTGGGTTTTCTTTCACGCTCTACAATGTACCAATGTTATTTGTGACAATATTTTACATTTTTATAGCAATATATTACTAATTACAATAGAAAGAAAAAATCATTGCAATTACATTATAAACTGAAAAAAATAAAATATTAATTTTTTAGATAGAATATATTCATCATTTTTTTTGAAATAGAGGGATAACATAAAAGTCTTGGTGATTATATGTAATGGATATCATATAAAAAAAATAATTTCTAGAAAAATCGTGCTATGTTAAAAATGTTGGTTATTATTTGTGAAAAATAAAAAATATATAGCAAATACCCATTATGAAGATAATGATTTTTCTGAAATAACTATCCCATAAAAGTGACAAAAAAACGAGTTAGATGAATAGTAATTGATTTCCTTCAGTCAATATTATCTATTGAAAAAAAGTAAATTATAAATAATTTTTCATGTACCCCTCTTTACTTACAATATCATTTGGATTTTACCTCTCTCTCAGCAAAGGTTCCTGTGATAAAAAAACTGTATATCAAATCAAAGTGCAATAATTTTTTACTTAATCACGTTTCATTTTTCTAATATTTATTTATAAATTTTAGTAGTTATTTTTTTTGGTTTTAGATATTTTTTAATCGTAAATAAAATAAAATAATTTTAAATTATTAATTATTTTGGATTTTAATGTTTTTACCTCTTGTAGTCTTTATTTATATAATTCATTTAATTCAAAATAGAACATGAAATTTTGTGAAATAAAAAAAATTTATTAATAAAATTTAGCTAAATAATATTTGTACTTTAGAAATAGTAATAATCACATAAATAATAATGAAAAAAATTATAATAAATTATTAAATATTTCAATAATTGTAATGATATAACATTAATAAATAATTTAAATAATCATTAACAATTTTAAATTAATATAAATAATAAATAATACTATGATTTAAGTAAAAAATAAATATTAAATATTAAAATAAATTAGTAAAAATTAATAAAATATTATATGATACAAAGTATAATATATTATTAAAATCGGTTCAGCTATAAAAAATATTATTTTAATAAATTTTGAAATTAATAAAAAAATTATGGTATTTATTCATTAATATTTACATAGATAATATTTAAAATTAAGAGTTTAGTATACAAATAATTATTTTAAAATACATTTGTATATTGGTGGAAAAATAAAAAAAATATAAATCAATACATAATAAACTAACAAATTAATTAAATTTAATTAAATAATTATTAAATAATAAATAACATAATAAAATATTATATATAAAAAATCAAATAAACTATTAAATATAAGAATAATTATAAAAACAATTTAATTTTTACAAATTATTAATTTTGTTGTAGACTTCAATTTATCAAAAAATATTATTATTTTAAATAAAAAATTTATCAATATAAATTTACAACCATTAATTTATTTTAAACTAATTATTGTTCCTCTCATAAAAATAATAAATAATTAATATAGTTAATAGTCTTTATTCTGAGATCATGATTTGATTGACCATCAAAAAATCCAAATAGTTCTTATATAAATCTCATATTTTTTAGGGTAGTGAATAATTTATTTCAAGTACATCATTATTTATAATATTTTTATATTTTGGGGAAATAAAGTGACCTTATGTGAAAGGAAATATGAGAACATATGAATGGTTTTATACTGTAGGAGTTAAACTATTACTGTTTACTTTTAGTGCGAATTATGTTTTTTTTGTATCTGTGTGATGAACCTAATTCATAGGAATATACAAAAATTTTAGTTCTTGATCTATCCCAATTTAAAAATAAACAAGTGAAGCTACTAGACAATCTTTTGGATAATTGTAAACTCAGAATGATTATTTTAGTTCTCAATTATACAATTTTAATTTAATGAATTATTTATGTTTCTTAAGGAGTCTTTATATACTAGATGTAACATAAGGAAATTTGAAGAAATCGCAACTTTTATGCCCACTAAATAAGATTTTTGAATGTCTAATAGCTATTTTGATATAATAATTTATTTGTTAAATCATTTATTCCTAAGGGAAATGTGTTTATAGTAAATTGATATGAAATTAAAATAGTACACCATAATTTGGGTGTTAGAGATCTAAAAGTTCAAGAGTGTCCAAATAATTGCATCTTTTATTATCGGGATTATGAATCATTATTTAATTTTCCAACATGTGTACAGTCGAGGTATAATGATATTTGACCTGGAAGATCTATAATTATTCCTATAATAAAATTGAAGTATTTATTGATTACATAGATATTGAAATGTCTATTTCTTTCTCACAACACAACTTCATTTTTGACATTTCATTGAACCAATGTCTTAAAATGTAATCCTAAACCATCCTTGGTATATTGATGTGAGGATATACTTTGATCAGTAGAATTTAAAAATCTATTTAGAATCTCATAATGTACAATTAGGTATTTGTACTTATGGATTTTTTCCTTTTAGTGATTACTAGAGTCATTAATCTTATTATCTTATTTTTATAACTCAATATGATATAGCTCATTGGTTGTTGATGAAGGAATCACACACACACACACACACAAATATATTTGGAATTATTAATTTCAAGTCTTTCAACAAGACTATTATCCATTATTTGAAACTATTGATTGGTGAGTAACTTTTTTTATAGAGTGATGTAATAACTATATATGAAGTAATTTCATAAAACACATATACAGTATGAGAATCATTATTGTTGAAAATTTGTGACCTTCAAATATTATTTATTTCATTTTGATGGATTACACATGGTCCTACTTTTTTTTATTAGAGGTAGTAAAGCATCGATTCTTCTCAATTTAATGAGACATTGTTTTATTAATATCCATTTAATATTTATTATCATCAATCATATTTCTAGAATAAATATAAATGACTTTATTAAAGGTATAATTGAAAGCGATTAACCTATATCAATGCTATGATGTATTCAGGTGGAAACTATTACCTCTTCATTGCCTCATATATCTTTTGGACCCATTAAAAAAAATTAAATCTATTTACTTTTAAAAAAATAACAATTTGATGTAGTAATGTATTCTTTTGGATATACCATATTGGTGTGATTTTTTGATTCATCAAATGTTATATTTAATTCATATTTGTGAAAAATTATTTTGATAACATATTTTATTCTATGTAAGAAACAACAGGGAAGATTATGAATACAATAAATGAAATGTTAAATCTGGGAAAAATTTTCAATTACCCTAAACATAAGCTATTTTAAAATAAATGATCATAAATTTTGATCAATACATAAGAATCATGTGTACATTTTAATGAAAATTATTTTTTATTCTATTTGCGGATTATAAATTTTTGGTTAAAAAATGGATAAGATTTTGGGTTAACTAAAATATAATATTTTTGTAAATCCATTTATGACGAGACATCAGAAAATGATATATTGAGTAAGAAACAAAAATATATAATTATATATTTTCATAAATTGGAAACATATTTCTATCATAATTATTTGATTTAATAGGATATTTAATATTTCATTTGGTATCTAAAAAAATTTATATAGGTCTAATGACTTAAAAACTAAATCTTATTTATTTCAAAATAACATTTAATATGGAAGTGGGAATCCTATAATGTCTAGGAAATTTCCAAACCACAAAACACATAAGAGATTACTAATCCATTCTAGAAAAAAATAAAAGAGTTATAATCCTTCGCCATATATAATCTCCATATGATAAAGGTGAAATTAATGTGTTGATTATCCTTGAGGTGATCATTAATGTTGCTATCCATCTTTACCCATGTTTGAAAATACTATTCCAAAATTATTGAACCCTCATTGAATCCATGAGGTAAAATATAATCCTGTTTGTTGATCCTATAATCTTGATCATCATTGATTTCAACCCATATATTTAGTTCAAACATTCTTGAGGAAACCTCTTTTGAATCATTATTCATGAAAGAATCCTTGAATATATCAAACCTAGAATGTTGGATTGTCTATGAGCCAATTTCTTTAACAACATTATCCATTCCAATATCTTTCAGAACACTATCATATAATTCTGAATTATGATTTGGATTATCTATCCTATCAACTTGGGATTAATAAAACTTATCAAAATGATATGTTTCTTACTCTGTAGTAGTTTTGTATTCCTGAACCACACCTAGTTTTGGTTTCAATTCTTCTAGACATAACTCTACATTAGAAGAAATTGGTTTACTAGAGGATAAGATTTCAATAGGCTTCAGTAAACATGAGTAATCATTTGATTATATAGCTTTTCACTCTAATAAAAGGATAATATCCAAAATCCTAGATATATTTCTTCCCATTTCTAAATCTAAACCCAATATGAACTATTTTTTCCTGATCCTTTTCACCATCTGAAAAAGATTAGGAATATATTTCTTTATCACTCATGTCGGGTTATGCATGGGTCTTGGAACCATCCAACATTCATTTTATCGTATATATTTACATATTCCACCATTCTAGATCAATATCATCTACTACATACTCAAACAAGGATTTGATCCAGTTACGGAGATGGATTTAGTTAGGGGAGACTACTTTTTAGAACAAACCTTCATTAGAGGAGCTCTAGCATCCACTTGGGTGGGGGGGGGGGGTTATAACACCGACACTTTTTTCCCATAACAGAATCAATAATAACAGTAAGAACACCTACCTAGATCGATTGACTTAATTGGTGAGGAGATCTATTTATCTCCATATTAGGGCATGGATCATAGTTATTTTGATGTTTTTTCACATATTTAGGAACATTTTTATTTTATTTTAATTATTTCACATTTTTTTCCTATCATTTCAGTCAATGTGGATGATTTTTCATGGAGGTATTATTCATATGGGTTTTCATTTTTTTATTAAATTTTTTCCCTTAACACATTATATTAGTTCTATGTGGTTTATAAATGATAAACTTTTCTTTGATCTTCATCATTATCAATGATTAATTGATTACTAGAATTAAAGTTCCTTGTTTTATGGTTAAGGTGATGATTATCCTATTTCAAGATGGAACCTACACTACCCTTTGAGGGAGTGGATTGTATGTTAAACACTATACTTCTCTATATCCACATGTTTTCATATGAATTTTTGATATTACATAATGGGATCTTAGATATCGGTTTATAAAGTTATTCGATATGTGTACCCTGATATCTATGTTTTTTTCTCATGATCATTATATCTCTTGGGGATAGGGTCTAGTATAACTAATATGAGAGATATAATTTCTAGAAAATTCCGATTAATGTTTGATTAGTATGTTTTTAATATATTGGTAATATGATTTGGTATTTTTTGGAACTTACATAGTCAATGACTTTGATAGATCATTCCCCAGATGTTTCAACTGTTTTTCTTAATTTATTTTGTTTTCTTTGTCTTTCTATGTTATTTTTTTCATGGCTGAGTTTTTTTCTTTGATATCACTATGCTCAACTTCTTCGGTTCATATCTATGATGGATCGAGAATTTTAAATATTATAATATCTATTTTGGGGTCCTAATAGGTATTTTATTCATGATTTATTGGTTATTGGTGGGATTCATGTTTACAAAAGGAGGGTGACACAATGAAAATGATGAACTCAACTGTATATATTTTTTATATTTTCAAGAATCGTCTCTAGGGTCTGTCTAGATGTGCATGGTATTAATTGTATATTTAATTAGTGGAAGTTTCATTGTTTGAATATCTGTGGTTTATAATATTTCTCATAAGAAGGTTGAAGATAACACAAATATGGTGTCATTACTTTTTGAGCTATTCTCGTTTTAAAGATAGGGTTTTGATATCAGTGTTTATATGTATTTTTTTTCATTGGTTGATTCCATTATTTTGAGTTCCACATACCTTGACTATGGTTACTATATTATTTAGTTGTCTATAACAACTTCACCATTTTGGGATGATAGGCTTGGTGAATGGATTTTAGGAGGTGTATAAGGCTACTTGATGTGGGTAGTAGGGTTCCTAGGTTATGGTGGTTTCGAGGGTTTTCTTATCCTAGATTATCTCTATTACTTATTTTTTTATGAAAAACATTTGGATGAAGGTGATTTAATATTTATGATACTTATTTTCTATGTGGTCCCCCTTGGTTGATAAATTATGTGTGGAATCGGTGTGATGTGATGTTAGTTAGTTTATTGTTTTTTTTTGTTTTCGATTAATGGGAGTTTAGTCTTGTCCTCTTCACTTTATCCTAGGTCCTTGTTATTTTGTTTCAAATATATAATAAATTATATTTTATAAAAAAATAAAATACATAGAGTGTTGTAACTATTATTTTAGGGGTACCTAATGTATATATATTTGATTGAATTTAAGTTAAATATATTAAATAAAGCACTCAATGAATAGTAATATATAGAGGCCTACATGTAAGATAAAATGAAAATTTTTTATGATATTATTTTCAATATAAATATGCTTAAAAAACAAATGGGTTGAAATTATGGACATTTAGATGGTAATAAGGATAATTTATTATCATTATATAATTAATCTTCAATTCGATTTTGTAACTAAAGTAATCATTTCCATTTAGATGATAATAAAAACATAGATCATACATATGATTAAATTAATTATGAATAAATTTATAACAACCCTAATCTTTATTTCACATTAATACAATATTTATTACAAAACTTTACTCTTAATACAACCCAAAATATCGAAAAGCCTAGTGTATTTTGGAATTATTTACATGTCATAACATTTTGAAGGTGGGATACAACATCCATACTGAGAAAAAATATATGTAAGTTGTGAGATATAATACCATGTAAGGGAATAGAAATGAAATAAAATAAAGAAGATATTACATGTTAGAATATAGGCATATTAATTGGGGAACATCAAGAGTAGGGATCATAAAAAATATACTGAGAGATGAGATAACATGATAATCATAACATGGGAAATGTGACACCAACTTAAAACACAGAATAATAAACATATATCATGGGTAAACATTCTTATAAATCATTTGGACATTTTACCAAAAAGGAATCATGTTCAATTCCTACCCCAACGTGATGTATCATGATGCTAAACATTATCCAATGTAATGGATAACTATCTGGGTGCACCCAACGAATTCTATTAATTCTAAATACATAAGTGTTCCACATAGATTATAAAAAATGGATTCCTTAATCATCACAATTTTTTCCATGATTAAGGATTGTGTAAGACAAATATGTACATCTCCAATAAAATTATTTGTGTATAAATTTTAACAACCTTTATAGCATTTGGGTATGTTATTGAGAAGAAGAATCACTTTGGAATGTAAAATCATTGTGAAACACAACAACATAATGGAATCACATAAATATTCATAAAATGGGTTGATTAGAGAGAAAGGGTTCTCTCATAACATAGTAATAAAATGGTAATTAATAAGGTCATGGAAAATCATATCCCAATATTATAAATTTTTAAATAGAAGGCATAAATTAATGAATAAACTCAAATAATGAAAATAATCATAACTATATTTTTACATTGTAATAGGTGAACATATAGGATCATGTGAGGCTTAGTGAGAGTGAAAGGGGATCTAATAATTTGTAATTTAAATATAACATAAGATAAATATCTATGAACATATCCTAACATAATAAAATTGAGTTTAATAGGAATAATATGAAAGAAAATGTTGAATGGAAATATATAGAGAGAAATACCTTAAGATATTTCATCATGAAAATGAGTTTACATAAAAGATCATGGGTTGATTAATGAAATTAAAAGATAAATTTCATCATGTAAAAATAAATGAATGTATTTGGGATATGGAATAAAATTTTCTAACAAAAAAAATTGAAAATTAAGAAGCATAACATAAAAAAAGTGCTTGAATAAAAATGAACTTGGACGATCTCTTACTTGATTTTGTACTATCAAATTATTGATACGACCTTCATGATAACATGGGAAGAAAATTTTAAGACTCTGTATAGGGTATGAAAGTGTATGGACATACTCTAAGGATTTTTAGTGAAGAGAAATGGGTGCATGGGTGGATTTATTTAGGAAAACATGGGTAATTCTTTATTATATAGGTTTTGGACTGTCCATAATAAAATATCCAAAACCACAAACCATACCATGTTTTTCCCATGATTTATACAAATTGGGATTTTTATTATTATTTTATATTCATGTGGTCTTAAATTATTACATTAATCCCCTTCCTTATGTGGAGGCGAGTGACACTCTGAAAAAAAATGATTTTAAATTCTTGAAGTATATTATAGGTTTTGGAAGATTCATAATGGCTTCAAAAAATAAATCAAATAAAAATCAAATAAATTATTTTAAATTGAAAATAATAAATTGTAAGTGTATCCCATTTATAGTAATTATTACATAAATTTTGGGTCATTATTATGTTAGAAGAAACAATATATATTTATACGATATTTAAATGTTTTTCCTGAAAATTCATCTATCTCAAAAAATTTTGAAAATTCACTATTTGATAATTTTGAAATTATGATATAAAATAATATTCATTTTAAGGTAATGATTTTCAAGAAATGAGAACCTTTACGTTTAAAATAAAATGTATTTTTATTTAGAAATTTAATTTTTCTATAATAACATTTTTTGAACTATTATAAAAATAAAATTTGTCTTCATAAAATTTATATGATCATTAATATTTAATAAAAAGTATTTAAAAGTATTATATTAAAATACTATTTATCTCAAAAATCAATTAACTCATCAAAATAAATACCTTAATTTAATTTTAGTATTAAGAAAAAAATACTATTTTTGTTTTATTCAATAGAATAAAAAATAATTCGCAATGTAAAAATAATTATATGAAAATATATTCATTGTTATATAAAAATTAATTTTAAAATTCATATATCTAGGACCATAGTAAATTTCCCTTTAATTGATAATATATTTATTTTGAATGGGAAATTTTAATTTATAAATGTTCAGGTTGTTACAATCCTCCCACATTAGGAAATTTTATCCTTGAATTTTTTCCCACATTGAAACAGATTATGGAAACACTATTTCTTAACCTCCTCCAGTTCCCACATTTCATCCTCAAACATGTGGTTTCTCCACAAAACATTGACAAGGTACATTGTCTCTTTTACTAGAACATTTTCTTTATGATAAAATATCCTCATTGACTAATTTTTATAAGAGAGATCATTATACAATGGTAAAATATCTCGATTGAGTACATGTGATGGGTCTAGTGTATACATACACAAGAGGGATACATGGAATACATAATGTGATTTATATATGTTTAGTGGGAGTTATAGTTGATAGGTCAGTAATATAATGTGATTAAGGATCTCAATAGTGTTGATGTACCTTGGACTAATGTTTCCCTTCTTCCAAAATATCATCACTTTATTCCATGGAGATATGTAGAGTACAATGTCTCTAATATCAAACTATAGGTCTTGTAAAAGATTATTTATATAACTCTTTTTTAGACTTTGAGAATCCTTGATTTGAAGTTGAACGGTCTTAATATTTTCCACCATTTACTCAACCATTTTAGGGTCTTGTAGTTTGCCTTCCTAAAATTTATCACATCACGCAAGTGTCCTACACCTATTCCAATAAAAAGATTCATATTAAGAAATTTTGATGCTATAGTGGAAACTATTGTTTCAATAGAACTTGATCAGAGGAAGATGTTTGTCCCATCCTCTTTTTAAGTGAATTGATATTTCCTTCAACATGTCCTCAATTTTCTAGATAGTCCAATAAAATTGGCCATCTGTTTGATGGTGATAAGCCATGTTGAAGTTTAAATAAGTATTTGGATCATATTGGAGGCTATTATAGAACTTATATATGAATCTTGGTTATTTATTAGATACAATCAATTATGGTTCTCCATGCATCCTTACCACTTCTCATATGTATATCCATGAATGTTAATCTAGTTATAAATCATTTTGAATTACAATCAAGGGAGATGTAATTATAAGGAGATACACAAAAAACCATATATAATTGTTTCCCCGGGATTTCTTTAGATGTTAGGTGACAAAGTCCATGGTGATGTTCTCCTATTTCCATGTGGCTATGGGTAATTGTTTCATCATACCCTTGGATTTTTAACTTTCCTATTTTAATTGTTGGCATAAAATACATCCAAATATACACTTCATGTTCTTCTTCATATTGCCCCGACAATACTTTTCATAGATATCTTGGTACATTTTTGTGATTCTAGGGTGGATGGATAATGTTGAGCTATGTACATCATCCAAAAGACCAGTCTTTATCTAAGTATTTTAAATAACACATTTTCTTCACCCAAACACACAACTCTTTCATTAACATTGATTTAAAAGGATTGTTTTGTGGACATTCCCCTTTCTTCTGAATTCCAACATCGTCCCATTTAAAATAATCTAAACTCCCTAAAAGGGATGGTTATGAAATCATTTTTGAATGGATTGATAATTTAAATTTCGTTATGATTCCTGTGTCAATCCTTTAAAAATCTAAGAATATTAGATCTTCCCCAATTCCAATAGTGATAGAATTGATGGATTCTTTCTACATAAAGAATCTTAAACTTTATTTACATTACCAGGGTGGATGTGAATTGAGTAGTTGTTGTCTTTGATCATCTCTACCCATATTAATTGGCACATATTCATCTCTTTATGTGTGAATATATATTTTATTCTTTTGTGGTTCGTATATATTTTACACTTATCCCCAAGTAGATAATGAATCCATATTTTCAAGTATAATATCACTATTTTCATCTTTATATCATGTATTGGGTAGTTAATATTTATTAAAATACAACTAATTTGAATCATATGCTATGAATTTTCCATTCTATAATTACACACAGCCCAAGCCCTTCTTCAAAGCATTGTTGAATACCAAGAAAGGGTCCCCACTTGTGGGTAGTGTGAGAATAGGTGTAGTGATAAACATATTTTTCAATTACATGATGATCCCTTTATATTAATCATTACAAGAGAAATCGACACCCATAAGAGTTATCTTGGTTATGGGGATTGATAATCATGAGAAAGTTTTAACTAATCGACAATAGTACCCTGATAATCTATGGAAATAATGAATATATGTTCCAGGTATTGGTCCAATCTATCCATTAATTTCTTGTTTCATGGATGGATCCAATGATATCCCATTTCTTGTGATGATATGGTCTATAAATGAGACTTCCTTCAACCAAAAATAAAATTTTATGTACTTGGCATATTGATTGTTGGAGCATTGGTTTGTAATGTTCCTTGATTACTTATATTTGAAGAAATGGAAATTGTGTTGAGGTTTGAACAAAATATTCCTTTCCTCCATCTCATTAGTGGTTTTATACTATCAAAAAGAGTTATTTATGTTCCCTTCCATCCTGCATATAAAGCATTTCTTCACCAACTATACAAAATTTCCAAGGTTCTTCTTTCAACACCATTGAACTTGGGATTCTGAAATTTCATATCACAACTATATTTATCCATTGAAATACCATAATTTAAAACCACTTTCTTCTTCTTATCCCCATTATACCCTTCAGATTCATCGATCTCTATTTCAGCATTGACGTAACATAAGAAAATTTCATCATAGCTAGAAAAGTTACGTATCACTAGGGATTTTCGTAGAGTAGGTTTTATCACACTAAAGAAGCGGCCAACCTTGCATTCAGGAGTAACAAAATATCCATTGGAAAAAAAATGAAATTCTTATAATTTTTTCATCATAATACCTAATATATTAATCATATTATTTTTCTCTTGGTAAATGAAATACCATTCCATTTTATGTCAGAGTGAGTGAGGACTATATTTCTCAAAAAACATTTTTCAGAATTCCTTCCACTCCCTTGATTTTATCTCATTATTTGGAGTTATATTTTTGGTCAATTTACACCTCTAATAAGATTATCCCTCTATAAAATAAATACAAAAAAGATCCTTCTCTTGTTCTGATCATTGAAATATGTAGAAAATATTTTCAAGGGAGTTGATCCCTTATTCCACGAATAATGGATCAACTGATCCATTTAAAGTAGTAGGAATTTATCGTATAAAGCTTTCAATTGTATCATGTTCCCTCTTAGGGGAGTTTAGATGTTATTCTTAATCCAGGTTTCTATTCAAAACTTGAGTCATCTGAGAGAGATTCATATGTTGTCTATGATCCCTTCTCCTACCAGGATTGAAATCTTTTTGGGAAAATCATCACATTCCATATTGTATTGATTGTTTACTTAATTCCTAATATTTCTTTCCATTGGATAGAATAAATGGAAATTTACGGATGATTATTTTAAACTATTAAACACATAAAGTGGAATCTAATGACATTAAATTGATAACTTATAAATTATATTTCCCCCTAACATATGAATTTTTAAACGTCAATCTACGTGACCCATGATCTATTTCCTAACATATATACATATGATATTTTTTGTTCTCTTAATAATGGAATGTAATGAGATTTTTATTTTACTAATGAATATTCATCTCGAGTGTAACACCAGGTGTGGAGTAGGGTCTTTTGTGATGTACTGGGTTACCTTGAGTTAGGCTTGGGGCACACTGTCCGAGTTTTTAGTACTAGGAACATATGTGAAGAACCATGTCGACATATAGTATCCAGGTTGAGATATATTTTCTTGATAATCTACTTATTCGATGCTTAAAAAACATTAGTGTTTTTTTAATATATTTATTCTTATCCTTATGTCTTTTTATTGATTTTTCTAATCTTAATCTGAAAAAAATAAACAATTCTTCTGATACCAACTATAACTACATTTCTTTTTATTTCAAATTAATCCATGATTTATTATATATAATTACACTTCATAAAACCCAAATAATCGAAAAATTTAGTGTTTTTAGAATTAGGTACATATCATAACATTTTGAACATGGCATACAATAACATCATTGAAATCATCTTTAACATGCTTCTAAAAGTTCATAAATTATTAAATCTTCATGGGATAACCTATGGAAAATCATAAGAAAGGGGTGAGATATAAAGCCTAGTAAGGGAATAAGCATATCATAACATGAAAAATATTATACATTTTAGAAAATAAGAATTTCAGTGGGGAATAAAAATATTATGGATCATAAACATGACAATGAGACATGATACAACATGATAATCATGTGCTGCAAAATCACTACTAGAAACCTAGACATTACCAATGGTTTAAAAACATTGGTAATGGAAAGACAAACATTGCTATAAACTATACAAACAGTTGTTCAAACCATTGTCTATGGAGCCATGGGGATAGACATATCCCAACGGTTCTATGAGATCTATTGGGATATGGCTGAAAAATAGATTATACACCAACGATTTCTTATAACTGTTAGAATAAATGTTAACCAATGCTTTAAAATTGTCGAAAATATCATAATTCATGTCTATACAAATAGTTTCCAAACTTTTGGTATAGAATTTTACCAATGGTTTCTCACAAACCATTGAGAAATTTCAAGTAAAGGATATATACTAATGGGTATTCAACCATTTGTATATACTTTTAACAATAGTTTACATGAAACCATTGGTATATGCATTCTTTTCAAACATATTCCAACGGTTGTAAACCATTGTCATATGAATTATTCACTTTCTAAAGCAAGACTACCACCCCCCTGTGCACCTGCAACAATTCTCTTTTACCAGAATTCCGCCCCCCCCCCCCTATGCACCTGCAGAAAACAAAACACACATACATAATTCATACAGAATAATAACTGTCCACCTATATCAAACAAAGAAAACATAAAAAAATCATAAAAAATTATGAATAATTGTATAATAGATGTATAATCTTTTTTGAATTTATAATGAATTAATACACATTCAAAGATTAGCTATAAGTATTTCCCCATGAAACATAGAGTCACTCTACATTGTGCACATAAATAGTTCTTTTAGTGGGGAGAAGAATATACATTTAAGTTCAATATCCCCAATTTTTTATATAGGAGTAGAAAAAAGATGGTGACTAGGGAGCGGGGTCATCCAGGGGGGCTGTTCAGGAGGGTTGGGGTGTCTAGGGGGTGGGGGCGTCCAGGGGGTGGGGGAGTCCTGTGGTGGGGGTGTCCCGAGGGTGGGATGGTGTTTAGGTGGTGCGGGGCTATCTAGGGGGATGGGGGTGCTATAAAAGTGGGTAGGGGATGTCTAGGGTGTGGGTGGGTGGGGATGTCTATATGGGAGGGGATGTCCATGAGGTGTGGGGGGTGTCCAGGTGGTGTGGTGGTGTTTAGTGGGGGATGTCCAAGGGGGTAGGGGTGTCCAGAGGGTGGCAGTGTCTAGGGGGCTACTTGGGGGGGAGGGGAGGGTCGTCCATGGGGGTGGGGGTGTCTAGGGAGGCTGGGGTGTCCAGGGGGTGGGGGTGTCCAAGGGGGTAGGAGATATCCCAGGGGTGGGGTGGGTGTGTCTGGGGGGTTGTTCAGTTGGGGGGGTGGGGGTGGGTGTCCAGGGGGATGCCCATGGGGGTGGGGGTGTCCAATGGGGTGGGGTGTGGGTGTCTAAGGTGTGGGGTGGTGTCCAGGAGGGAGAGGGATGTCTAATGGGGTAAAGGGTATCCAAGGTGGGGTGTATCCAGGGTGGTGCTATGGGGGGGGGGGTATAGGGGACATCCAATGGGTAGGGGCTTTCTAGGGAATGGGGGTGTTTGGGGGGGCTATTTAGGGGGTTTGGGGGTTTTCCAGGGGGTGGGGGATATCCATGGGGTTGTGGGGGTTGTCCAGGGGGTGTCCTGGGGGTGGGGGTGTCCAGGTGGTGTAGGTGTTTAGTATTGGGGTGGTGTCCAAGGGTATGGGTGGGGTGGTATCTATAGGGTTGGGGTGTTATCAAAGGGGGTAGGGGGTGTCCAGGGGGTGGGGGTGTGTAGGGGGCAGGGCATATAAAGGAGGTGTGTGGGCTATCCAATGGGGTGGGGGTGTCAGGGGAGGGGTGAATCAGTAAAATAAATCGTCAATTCATGTTTTATTACTCATAGATAATGAAATAAAGATAATGTGACCCACCTAATCATACATATATTCAGGCACAAAAAATCATCAAACATAAGATTTCTGTAATATTAGTAAAAAATGTAACGAATAAATCTATCCCTCATCACCATCACTGTCATCACCATCATCATCAGCCTCACCCCAATCCTCATCATCGTCCCCACAGTCATAAATTCCCTCCACCTCACTATCCTCCTCTGCCTTAGCCTCCTCCTCTTCCATGGCCTCCTCCTCGCAATAATCTCGACCACCACTCGAACATCCAACTAGTTCACCATATATATACCACATCGAATAAATTTATTAATCACTCTTTGTTCTGTCCTCTAGTGGAAGTGTTGGATGTAAAAATTAAATCAGTTTCATAAATGCAGTGTTTTCCCTTTTAGATGGTTCTTCCATCTTTGCGACCCTTTTTCAGCATGTTATTCCTTTTACATAACCTTCCGGAACATGGTGGAACTACAAATCTTACTTAAATATGGCTAATACCTAATTGGGTCTATACTCTTCCTAGGTCAGCAGCATACTCTGCCAGGGTTCTCATATCCCAAAACCTAATGTAAGTGATCGTTCGGCGCTAAATTGATAGGATCATAGGCATCAAGGGCCTCAAAATCAACCCGTTGAAAATATAAATAGATTATTACTTTACTAAATAGATATAAAAAATTTGAAATCAACAATGTAAAACTTACAATCTGCTACTCAGTCAGTTCATTAACCACACTTCCATCTTTCTTCCTTCATCTTGAGAAAAACAGTTTTACTCGAGGCTCACATCATTCAATATTCAATGTTATCCACTATAATGACATTGAATATAAAAATCCATAATTAAAAATAGGTTTCCAATAATTAATTTCAAAAATAAAATTATATAAAACATTATAAATTAAATAAATTACGGAGGAAACAATAGAATGTGAAAGTCGTAATGAAATATTATAAACAAATTTCATACCTACTTCCTCTAAAAATCTGGCATCATCATACGTCCAAATGTGTGGAGATATATTTTAAAACCCATGTTTTTTTATTTCTTTCAGATGATTCCTAAAATAAAATTCAATAATACAAAATATATTATTAAATAAAAACATGAAAATTTTCATTTGAATACCTCAAATGTGATTAATACCTTAAACTAGATAGTCGCACAATGAGTAATCATTGTCTGATACTTTCAGTCATACAATCATCCATGTAAGGGACTGGCTCTAACTCTGTGCCAACTGTATCACAACAGCTAGTACTAAACTCATGCTTATAGGCTCTCCAAAGCTCACCTAAATTTTTTAGATGGGTTGTCTACACACCCTCACCATCTGGGAAATTAAACTGAAGATGACACCAAAATATTAATTCAAATATTTACAAATAATAATATTGTTCATTAAATACAATAGGTTTATTTACCCATATTTCTAACCAATAATTATCCTTGAATTTATTTGGAGACTGTCTCTATGAGAGTGGGATAACATGAATGATGTGGGATTATTTTGTAAGTGTCGCCAAAAAAATCTGACTTTGCTGCCCAATTGTTTCAATAATTTTACTATCTTTATTGTAGTCAACCATCAACTGTGTGAAACAGTTCCACTCCACACTCATGAGTGCACGCCCTCACCCATGCCACCTATCAGTATATATATTTATTATGAAAGAAAAAAATATTTTATCAATGCATGTTATAAAGAAAATTAATAAAGTTATAAACATTTGTGAGGGTTCTATGAATATACCTATGGTAGTCTGATCAATGGGCGTCGCTGGATCCACATAAACCGAAGGAACACCCTATATTGGTGGAGTAGGGCACAATGTATGCTTCATCAGGATGGACTCTGGTAGATCCAAAGTCGATGAAGATGAAATATAGAATCTCTTAGAGAATGAAAGTAGAAGTAAAAAAAAGACGGAACATATGGATGGATAAATGTTGGATGGAGAGTGGGAATCATCATCAGATAAGGTAATAAATAGTGATGAGACTCATATGTAAAGGGTAGTGAAAACAAGGGAGGCCAAAATATCCCATCTATCCCTATTGACATACCCGGATAAGAATGTGTGATAGATAGTATATCAGTGAGAGGGATAAGGTTTAATCAGGTATGCTGACCAGGTCACCTAGCTCTCATACCACCCCCTCATATGAACACCCTGAGTACTAGGACCATTACTAGGCTGCTCATCAAATAATTTCACCAAAGAGGTGGATCCTGCAAAAATTATTAAAACAATATTAATCAAATGACATTATATATTATTTAAATATATATATTTGAAATAAAATACTCACTATAGGCACTAGTTGTGGAATTCCCATCTCAGCTATATGACGATTATTATCTATCATATTTATCTATTGCCTCTCTTCAACTGGTTGAATTTTATGCATTTGGAAAAATATTATAGATGTAATTAGAAAATGATAACTAATATGTAACCCAATAAACAAAATAAATGAGTGGTATTAAGGGGATTCATTGATAATTTAACTATCCATCATTTTAGGTTAGCTTTAATAGATATATAAATAATTCGATAAATCATACAAGATATATTAATGAAATTTAATTTTTAGTAGTATGGTTATTTAATAAGTTTCATCAGTCTATTAAAATCAGTGAACATTGATTTTGTGGCTTTATTTTACCCAACAACCTAGAGAGAGATAGTGTAATGAATTATGCATCTATAATATTCATCAAGGTATATATTATGAATGATTAAAACCAAAAGATAGTTGGAAATGATGATATAAAAATTTTATCAAGGATATGATATCTACCAGATTCATAAGGGATAAAACACATGTCAAAATTAACAAAAATTTTAATTCTTTATCCCAAGTAGATGATGTAGCTTTCTATACATTTTTTTATAAGAAGACAAACCATCATGTTCATTATCTGCTGAAATGTTAAAGGGATGTATTAGAGTTATAATAATTTTATACATGGTCGATAAAGAATTGAAATTTTCACCATGTAATAAATTTTGTTTTCTTAGGTTTGAATATAGTTCAATTCCAAATTAGAAAATGAAATTCAATTAAAATTTCAACCAATAAACATTGAAAATTCTCATAATAGTCAAGTCGGATGCAACATATTTGTAATCAATATTAAATTAATTTGAATTGTACCTACTTTCACAACCCAAGTCGAGATAAACCAAAAGAATTGTGAACATGGAAGGATGATTTTATATATTTCCTACCACAAACTCTGGTACATAGTGAACACTTACAATTAAGCTATTGGAGACATCAAAAGTAATAAATGGATCATTTCCAATGGCAGTAGGGATGGTATCAATTCTATTTTCACCATCATAAAAAATATGTCTTGGAACTACTTCAATAATGACCCCAAATTAAGGTCGAAGATGGTGTTTGAAATAAAATACATGTTTCTCCATTGGTGCCAACACATATGGTTCATCAGTTGCAAGAGTGGGAGTCAAATCAGTTACTTGAAAACCAAAATCATCAATAAATGTTCCATGATACTTCATCGAATCAAACCGCTAACATTTCATTATCACGACTCATCCATGATAATAATAATCCAATATTTTTTTTCAATAACTCTATAGTACCCTAATTTTTCAAATCCCGGTCTACTATCGGATGCACTGGCATAAAAGTCTATTGTGTTAGTAACCATAACACCATCATGTTTTGTTCTCATGTTCTTTTGTCATTCAGTGATAATAAATCTGTACCCATTGTTATCAATTGATTTACTTTCAGGAACCATGATTTTAGGACCAAAAGCCAAAGCACTTATTTCTTCAGTGATATAGGCAGAATTAAAACTCAATGCATGAAATGTAAATGAATATTAAACGTAATTAAATATTGGTTTAATTATTTTAAATACTAATTTTTTTACCTTCAATTTTAACCATGTCAAAAACTCTTTGATATTAAAAGTGTCCCTCTTTATAAAAGATGAATAATGATGATTTCAATTTATCATTCAGTTATGTTCCCTGTATGTTGAAATAGGAATAGTTTAATAAACATATATGTATGATATACATATATTGTATTTACTTACTTGATGTAGTTATGGAACAAATCACAGTTGAACAAAACTATGAGATGTGCCATCTCCCGCTCTACATTTCTTAATGTGATCAATGTATATAATCTAGGAATTCCTCCTATTTGTGGAAGTGATGGAAAACTGGGTTCAATTTTCTCATACTATTTTTCTTTTTCTATCATTGGTTTTTTCATTCTTTTTGTATGATTAGAAAAATAAATAGATCTGAAATCCATACATTTTAAGCCAAGTAACCATTCATGATAGAACCTTTAGGATGATTCCTTTTTTGGACATAGGAATTTAAGGTGTACATACTTATTTTAGTTGGATACATCCAAACAAAAAGAAATAGTTCATTCGAGAAGTATTTTAGTTGGAATATGGACAGTTAGATGCAACAAGAATGTGAAAATTGATAGAGGAAATATTTTCTCTAACTCACACAAAATTAATGGGGCATATACGAATAATTTTTTCAAGAAATACTTGGGAAACTTCATAGAAAAAATATCTCTAATCAAATGGAACAACTGAAAAACAAACACCCTTATATTTTTATACAAAAGTTGACATATTTCTATTGGAATCAAATAATGTAGAAGGATATGATAATCATGATTCTTTAAAGATTATATCACCAAAACTATTATTTTGACCCGATTAGATATTTTTCTTGAATAGAAATAAAGATCTTTAACAGTATCTAGTACTTCCAGAAATTGTTTTTTCGATAGGGGTCATCACATAAGAATCACATGAAAATTTCTATTTATTTTCAATAATACACACAAGATGCAATTCTAGTCTGATCCCCCAATCCACCGCGTCATGTTAAAACCATAAATCACCTATTGTATTTCCCTTAACATTTAAAAGAATATAAAGAATCTTTTGACATATATCATTTAAATTTGCATTACGTTTATGAAATTACATAAAAAATTGGTTGACTAATAAGGAAAATAAAAAAATACTACCTTTCTTCCAATTGTAATACGTTTATGTGGAAACCTTCTTTCTCTTCATATATTTCATCTAACCCTTCTCGAATGAAGAACTGAAATATTTCATTTCATTAGGCACATAAGTTCCAGAAATACACAGAGGAGGATCATTGGTCTCCATGGTGTTATCAAATCTTCAAAAATTATTTATATATGTATGGTCCATTGGAATGAATCATCGATGTAACACAAAACTGAAATTGTAATGATCTTTTAGTCTTCTGGATTTTGTATTCTTCATACAAACATGAAATGATAGTTTTCCCATCGTGCACCATCTAGAAATCATTCCATAAGGAGGAAAATCATTGACTTTCCCCATAAGCATAACATGAATCTAAAATATATATTTCGACCATGCATCGTATTTGTGATCACCCACATAACCATGAATTTTATACTCTTTTATAAAGTTTTCATATATATTTCTATATCATTTATAGGATTATAAGGGACATATATGCGCGTACACATGAAATTGAAATGTTTTTTCATACAAAACCAATGGGGAAGGTTATAAATGTGTATAAAAACTAGACATGTGCTGTGAGAAGTAAACATCTTCCCAAACAGATTAAAACTATCACATGAAAGACCCAGACTCATATTACACATGACAACAGAAAAATAAGGATATCGAGCATCATATCTCTTCCATGAAAATCCATCTGTAGGTTAAACCAACTCATCATTAGTCTTATTTATCTTGGTAGGATTCCATCATATTTTTATTGATATTTCATCATACATAAAATCATTTTTGAGTCTGGGGATCAATGGAATGTTCCACATTAGTTTTTAGGGCATAGGGGTTGGAGTTCCATCGGCTTTTGGCTTCCAGCGGGATGTACCACATTTTATAAAATCATTTCATTTAGTATTTTCCAACCAGAATAAACTACAATATTTTAGGAAAGAATGAATTTTGTTTCTTGAAAATCCATGTTCATCAACTAACTTACATTCTGTATAGTGGTTTTGAGATAATATCTACATCATCTAGAAGTAATTACTTCATGAATGTAAGAATGTAATCAATGGATGTATTTTAAATCGCATACATCGTTTTCCTATGAAATAATATGATTAAACATTATAGCTTTTTCATTTTACTACATTGTCGATATACTAGAGTCGTGGCAACATTATTCAATTTTTTCAACCTAAAAACATCATCATTTTCATTAAACGCATCATCTGTGCTCATGTCAATGTCTTCATGGGTTTGAATCCTGATGATGAATAAACTGAAATTGGTTATATAAAAAATTATCCAATCCAGTCCTCTCATTACATCCACAATTTGAGTTTTAATTTTATCCCCATTGTGATACCACACATATTAGTTTTCTTGAAAACCATTTTTGGTTATGTGGTAGCTGACTTATATACAGCTCAACCAAGGTCTTGAAACACAATTATAACATGGTTAGTGTATGTGACCACTATCTAATGCATTTCGAAATGAAAAATCTAAAAATATCTCCAAATTGTTTTGAAAATCGCCTAATATCCAATAGGTTTCATACATCCAACTTCTATACATTTTGTAAAAAAAATTATGTCCTTTCATCAAAATCAATTAAATAATATTGAAGTTTCATGAAAAATATATATTTAATTATTTGATAATTATTCTCATTATATAAAACCATTACTGACAAAATACTCTATATGATAATCATAATATAAAAGACAACAAAATAGAAAATTTATAAGTTAATATCTTTGAAGAACTATACATGAGTGAAAAAGATCATGTACAATTGTGGATGAGAATTATTTAGGTGTTGAGTACATTTTAGATTGAAGAAATTTAATATTGTAGTAGATTATTTGAGGGATCACATACACTGCTCAAGGGGGTGGGGGTGTCCAGGGGTGGGGCGGTCTAGGGAGTGGGGGGAAATCACAGGGGGCATTCTAGGATTGTGGGGGGGGGGGGTGGAGTGGTTTCAAGGGGGCTGTACATGGGTGTGGAGGTGTCTAGGGGTGGGGGGATATCCCGGGGGGATGTCCAAGGGGGTGAGTATGTCTAGGGGTGGGGGTATCCCGGGGGTGGGGGTGTCTAGGGGGGTGAGTGTCCTGGGGGTACTGTTCAAGGGGGGGGGGGAATCCAAGAGATGGGGGGCTATCCAGTGGGGGTGGGGGTGTCCAAGATGTGGGGTGGTCTCTAGGGGGATGTTCAAGGGTGTGGGGGTTTCTTGGGAATGGAGGTCTTTCTTGGGGGTGGTGTTGTCTTGGGGATGGGGGTTTTCCTTAGGGGTGGGGATGTGAGGTGTCCAGGGGGTGGAGGTGTCCTGGGGGTGCGGGTGGGGGGTGTATAATGGGGTGGGGTTGTACACCCCCAAATTAGGGTCATAGAATCCAATCTCCATGAAATTTTAGCATGAATTCAATATTATTATAGATGACCCAAAAGACTATTGGTCTAAACTATAAATATCATAAATATAAATCACTACACACTTAATTATAAAGAAACCTCCAAATATCATATGTGGATGAGATTTTGTTCTCCACTATAAATATCATACAAGAATTCTAATAAGACACACTTAATTGTAAACACAACTCTAAATTTCGACCTAGGTATGTGTCTTATTGATGCCTTGAGAGGCTGGATGAGATCTGATTCAAGGTTGTGATACAATGTGTAAATATAGTTTTTTCTATGTTTACAATTTTTTGTGCATGTCAAATATGATTTTATATATGTTTTTTAGGAATAAGAGCCTTATTTTGATGGGTCACTACTCATGGGAGTATTGTCCTTATTATATCACTAGGTGATATAGAGTTATAATATTGTTAAATTTGTATGAGATCAATCTGGATAGTGGATAAGAACATAAGTGAGATTTATTTGCAGAGATCACTTATTATTAGAATGGTATGAGTGATTTTTGGTATGGAACTTCATGAAAATTATTAACGTGTGAAAGAAACTATAAATTGGTTATATATGATTCCAATTTTTTTGTAGAGTATCAGATTGGATATCCCCTCTCCTGGATAGCTCCCCACCCCACCTAGAAAGCCTGCTCGGACAGCCCCTCCTCCCTGGAAAACCCACACCCCACTCTCCACCTGGAAAACCCACCCCCTGGATAGCGCACAACCCCTCCCCCACATGGACAACCTACCTCCACCCCTTGGACATCCCACCCCCTCCATAGACAGCCCACAACCCCTCCCCACACCCCTACGACCCCTACCCCGCTGAATCCCTCACTGGATAGCAAACCCCCTCACATGGTCAACCCCCACCCCACCTGGACAGCCCCCCCACATAGAAATCCCAACCCGAACCCCCACCTGGATAGCACCCCAACCCCCACCTAGACAGCCCACACCACCCCCACTTGGACACCACCACCCCACCTGGACAACCTACCCCCCGTCCTGGACTACCCACACTACCTCCCCCTCATAGAAGGCTCACCCCACCCCCTAGGAAACACACACACCTCCCCTACCGGTACATCCCACCCTGACCCCTCCCGGACATCCCAAGCTCTCCTTGAAAATCCCACACCCTTGGCCCACACCCCTTTAGCCCCTACCCCTACATCCCTCACCCCCGGGATAACCCACCCCCACCTGGACATCCCCTCACCTAGACAACCCCTACCCCTTACAACCCCCTTAGGTGAATTTTATTTAAATTATTTTATTAATGAAGAAAGTAAAACCATAATGCATTACCCATTTAATTCAAAACAACCCTGTAAATTTATCAAAACATGACAAATTTAATATTTAATGCTTTATGGGTCACTTAGGATATGTCATTGGGGAATGGAAAATAAATTACATGGTTAATTCCAATTTAAAAATAGGGCCAAGAACATAGGATGTGTGGTGGTGTCTAGAACTTGGGGTGGTGTCCCAGGGGGGGTCCAAGTGGGTGGAGGGTGTCCAGGGGTGGGGTGGGGGTGTTCAAAAGGTGGGTGTTTCCAGGTGGTGGGGTGTCTAGGGGTGGGGGTGTCCAGGTTGGTTGTGGTGTCCCGGGGTTGAAGAGTCCAAGGTGGTGGGGGGGTGTCAAGGGCTGGGGCTGTCCAGGGGGTGGGAGTGTTCAGGGGGTGTGCTGTCTAGGGAGGAGGCAGGTGTCCATGAGGGGTGGGGTGTCTATGGGGTGGGGGTGTCTAGGGTTTGGGGGGATGTCCAAGGGGGTGGGGGTGTTCAGGGGGTGGGGGGTATCCAATGGGGGGGTTTCAGGGGGGAGGTGGTGGGGGTGTTCATGGGAGGAGATACCCATATAATACCTTGACAATTAGCTATACCCAATCAAACCAATATCACAATTACAATCCATCACACAACCAACAACTAATTCATCCACCATATCTCTACCATTTCCATTATTCCTTGAACAAAAACTATAAACACAAAATCCAAATCCAATATTATACTAATATAAATTCCATAGAAACAACCATATCACCCCACTAAAAAATGTAAAATAACCTACACCATTTCCCCAACCGTCCTAGATCCCTTCACATGGACCATATTTATATCCAATACCCACCATGAGATCATATGCCTAAACAAACCCTTTACCATCAATGAGTGGGAATACATCTTACTAGCACCCATTAGTTCATATAATTCACAAACTCTACATAGAATAAGTGACTTTGAATACACCACATAAAAAGAGATCAACACAAGCATGACACATGAAGAGTATAAAAAACCTAAAAGAAATCAAATTGTTTGATACACCATGACACAAACAACACAAATCATTGGTTTAGGCCAAATCAAAACAAAAAAACAAAAATAATAAATGATGAACATTAAAAATAAGGTTCCAAATTGTAATTTGAGTGTAGATATAATTTTTTTTTGATTGAATATGGATATATCGGGTGAAAGGAGTTCCAAAGTATAGGGTAAAAAGAGAGCTTTAGGAGAGCATCATATTAGGGCTGAAATCACATAGATGGGGGATTTGGAGCTGTTGTTTATTTATGGTAATCCTTACCCAAAGGTTTTAAAAACATTTAAGAAATCTATTGTTTACTAATGGTTTTAAAAACCCATTGGTATACATTACAGAAATCAAATATTTCCTAATATTTTGAGTAAACCATTGGTAAATCTTCATTCTAAATTCAGAGTACCAAAAATTTTAACAAATTATTGGTAAATGTTTCTCTCATAACAATAATACATTGGGTTTTCCAAGCCATTGGCATGAAACCATTGGGAATACCTCAATTTCCACTAGTGAATATTGAGATAACTTAAAACAATTAATCTTAAACATAGATCATTTCTAAACCCACACAGACTTTATAGTAGAAAAATTACATTAAATATTTTAGGTTCATTACCTATCCCAACATGACTAATAATGATACAAAATATTTCCCAATTAATTGGAGCAATATATGGGTAGGCCCATCATATTCACATCTGTTACATTCTTAATTGTGCCACATATATCCTAAAATATGGAATAATTCATTGTCATAATTTATTCCATGATTAAGGAATGTGGAAAATATATTATTTAGTCCCTAATCAAAATTATATGTGTATAAATGTGAACACCCTTGATATAAAATGGGTATGGTATTTTCAAAACAAATGTTTTGGCATAAAAATCATGGTGAAATTTGATAGCACAATGACACTACTTAAAGATTCATAAAAATGGGATGATTAGAGTGAAATGGGTATCCAATAAAATATAAATCAAATGTGAAGTAATAGGGACATAGAAAAAAATATCCCAAATTTAGAAATTTAGATATAGAAGGAATAAGGTAACGAGGAAGCTTGAATACTGAAAAGAATCCTAAATATATTTTGGCATGGCCAGAGGTGAACATAAACGATCATGGGAGGCATAATGAGAGAGAAACAAGGATATAGTAATTTATAATCTAAATGGAAATTAAGGGTAATATCTAATAATATATCCCAATATAATAAAATTGAGTTTAAAAGATATAGCATAAAATATGTTCTTGAATAGAAATGTGTAGAGAGAAATCCCTTACAAAATTTTGGCATGGTAACAAGTGTACATAAAGGATCATGGGAGGATTAATGAGAGTAAAAGGGGTATCAAATCATTTATAAATCATGAGTACAATATTTTAAATTTGTTATAACATATCCTATATTGGGAAATTTTAAATTGAGAAGCATATTATAAAACAAATGCGTGAATAAAAAGGATAGTAGAAGGTACCTTACTTGAGTATGAGCCTCCAAATGCTAGGGAGGGGCTAATTGAGAGATTTAGGGCACCTCATAAGGGATATTGAGATAGGATTTGAGATTATGTATATTATTCAAGGATTTTTAGTGATGATGAATTAGGGATTGCATGGGGTTATATATGAAAAGAGGGGGATATCTTTATAATTTAGGTTTTGGACTCTACCTAATAAAATATTCAAAATCACATTCCATACCATGATTTTTTCCCATGGTTTCTGAAAAATGTAAGTGTTTTTTATTATTTTATAAGGAAATGGATTGAAATTATTAATACAATTTCCTTTCTTATGTAGAGTTGAGTCAAAATCTTAAATAAATGAATTTAAATCCTTTATTTATATTATATGCTTTGGAAGGATCATAATGGGATTTAAAAATAAAAAAATAAACTTAAAATGAAATTATTTTATACGTAAAACATTTATCAGATCATGGATATTATTTATAGAAATTATTAAATCACCTTTGAGTTATTATGATGTTATAAACACAATATATATTTATATAATATTTAATTTTTACTAAAAAATCTGACTTTCATAGAAAATAATGAAAAAATCACTATTGGATAATTTCAAAGTTATAATTCAACAAATAATATTACTTTTATCAAAAATAATTCCTAAAATTGTGTAATTTACCTTTTAAAGAAAAGTCAACATTTATTATGAAATGTTGGGATTTTTTATTATAACATTTTTCGAACCCTTATGAAAATTATAGTTCAATTAATAAAAATTATAAAATTATTTATATTTAATAGAAATTATCTAACAATATTTCATTAAAATATTACTTATTTCAAAAAATAAATTAATTCACCAAAATAAATACCTTAGTTAAATTTTAATATTAATCAAAAATATTAATTTTGTTTTATTAAATTTAAATAAAAATCATTTACAAAGTAATGATAATATGATGAAAATATATTCATTATAATATAAAAATATTGAATATATGCATATTACTTGGTTGTTGTTACATGTCCCTCAAATAAATCTACAAATATTGTAAGAGTATGGTTTGTGATTGTTGGACATTCGTGGGGTGGTTATGCAAATGCGGTTTGCGTTGTGATCTCAATGAGGTTGAACATCACCTAAAAACGGTTTCACTCATTCTTATTTTGTTGGAACTCAACATGGGATTGATCAATGGAAAAAAAAATGATATCACCCTTAGAATCTTTGATAAATGGGCTTTATAGGGTATGATCCTACTATTTTATTCCATCACATCCTTTTTCTATGACATTTTGATTTGTTAAAACAAGATATTTATACTAATCATGTAATAATTGTTCAACAAATATATTATTAATGGTAGAGATACATAGCAGAATTTTAAATCTAATTTTATATGATAAAATAAATTATGTAAATGTGTTTTCTGTAACCATATTATATAATAATATATTTAATTAAATAAAAAGTGAAAATTTTATTTATAATAGTTTGGATTATTACTAAATGTTATGATTTGAAGATAGACTTTTACCATTATTTTTTTGTATTATTCTCTAAAAGTAATTTTTTTATAGTTTATATTATGTTATTATAAATTTTTGTAAAATGTATCTACTACCCTTAAATAACTGCCAAATTATAAGTGTGTGTTCTGGTTTCAAATTTTTCTACATGAAAAATGTTTATAGGCATATATATTAATTCAATTTCAATTATCAATTATAATGGACAATTTTAACATCTACATGTATAAAAACATAGAAATTAAATTGATAGTTGATTAAATGCATTGATAATTCCACCATCAAATTAATAGAAATTTATAAGTCTTCTGTGATCGATGGATTTCAGTTTTGTACATTCATATATTTTGAGACAAAAAATAAAAGAACATTTTTTAAAGCAAATCATAAATAATAATGTAAAATTAATATTTATAAAATACAAGATAAAATAATTTGTTTTCTTTATCAAGGAATAAATTATTTAACAATTTTTAAATTCCATTGAAAAAATAATTATTGGTAGTTGTTAATTCATTCATTCCATGGAGTTATTGAAATTATATATAAAATCTATATTCTTGAAATGAAATTATTATGTTAGTGCATCAACCACATGTTTTTTATTATAGAAAATAATTTTACATATAATAGAGATTTAAATGAAAATTGGATTTTAAAAAAAGTATCATGAAAATGAGTTGATTTAAAATGAAAATGGTACTATAGAGTTGATTTTTTTTAAAAATAGGAGACATGAGAAAATTGATATATCACATAAAGAGATATTGTTTTCAATAACATGAATTTACAATTAAGTGTTTGTGGTGTTGATAATGTAGATGATATAACTATCAATGATTTCAAAATAGTGAGATATGATATTGATAAATATCTTAAGGAAATTAATGATTTTGATAAAGAAGAAGATGATGATGATTGTGGAAATGGATATGAATATAAAGATGAATAGTGAGGTTTCACATTTTAATTATAATGAATGTTAGTATATATTAATTATTTTCAATATTTATTTAATAGTATTTAATATTTTATTTATATATTTATAATATTAGTAGTCAATATTCATTATATTTTTTAGATTTATATTACGAATTTTGATGATTTTATGAATTTCCTATCCAAGGATGGCCTACAAAATTAGGAGACCCTCTTCTATCATTTGAATTACATAGTGGGTATTATGTAACAACACCATAAACTATGAAGAAATGACATTGGGCTATATTGATGAATCCATACCATATTCTTGAGTGATATATGTATCTTCATTTGAATCAAAATTTGGGGAAGTATGTTGAACTGTTCATTTTGTTGACATAACATTAATTTATTATACGTAATATTTTTTTATTATTCATTATTATTATAGAATATATTCATATATATTCCTTCTCTATGTATGTTCAATTATGAAGAATTATTTTTTTGATCCTTAAGTCCAATGTAATCTGGATACTATGTATATATTTTATAAAAGAATTGAAGTTTTAATGTAATACTAATAATTATTCTATGTGTTCAAAAAATTTATTGAGTATAACATGATATCATTTATCTTGGAGGAATGGAAGGCTTATTTCTGTATGTTTTTTCATAATGTTTTATACAAAATTATAAAGAGGCATACATAGATAAATTTTGTGACTATCTTTGGTTACTCTTATGTGAATCCTTGAAAAAAAGAAACCCTTCCCAAGATTAGAAGGTATTTTTCACATAGTATATTGGTGAGACATTAAACAGGAGATTATATTCAATTTTATAGAGTTAGAATAGGATTTATGTTGTACATAAAGCCGATAAATCTACTTTTAGTCTACAAAATCAGAAGATATATGGTAACATTTAATGTCACTTAATATATATATTAATACAAAAATATTAGGTTCAATTTATAATTTTCGTGGTTGATACTTATATAACAAGATTTTTGTATACAATAAGACATAAAATAATCATACAAATTGTTTTATTTAAAGTGATAAATTGGGATAGTTCATGGTTAATATTTATTTTATATCTTTTAAATTACATTTATCTATTTTTGTAATTTTTTATTTATAATTAAACATTTATAAGAGATGTATGAAGAAAATACATATTATATATGATCATTCTAGAATGATATGGTTGATAAAAATTATGAGAGATCCTTCCAGTAGTACCATTGTTAGGTTGTTTGGCCATGAGGGATTGTGAGTGGTATTGAGAAAGGTCATGTGATCAGTATTGGTTTGTGATTGATGAGAACCAGTTACTATGGAGTTGATGTGATATCATCTACTAATAAAAAATGATATTATATAAGATCAATATTTTTTTTCTAATGAAGATTATAGTGAGTGCGTGATATTTCTAGGTGAGACTATACATTGATTAATAAGAGATCAAGAAGATTAGTAGCAATGTTTGTAGAAACAATAGGTAAGGATGATGGATTTCATGTGATGACTTGCACATGGTTTAGGGGTAGAATTATCTTTTTCTAATAGTACTTAATTACCTCATCCCCATCCCCCACTATGAATCATTTATTATTTTCATTTTAATAAATTTATTATATATTAATTTTTAAAAAATATATATTTATGATTTTTTTTTATTTTTTCAATTCATTGTTTTATTTTATTTTTTATTTATATTCATTGTTATTTAATATTGATTAATCTATCAGAATTTTTTAATTATAATTTTTTTGATGAATAATTGTTTTATCACTATAAATTTAATCACATATTAATTTTTTATGGAACTATATTCCTTCAATATTAAATAAGGTTAAAAAATTAGATGGATTTTCATCTCTACTATAATAAATAACCACTCACCATATATTGATGATCTGGAAAAAATAATATTAACATTATCCACGTGTTTATTGATGACATGTTTTTTTTGTAATTATATCAAAAATTACTTATTGTGGTACAAAATAAAATTCTCATAGGTTTATGTCCATCATAAATAGTCTATAAATTTACAGTGAACTTGAATAATGAAATATCTACCATCAATCAATTCCCCAAATTCATTGTAATAATTGTTTTCTATTTTTTAAATATTTCAATCTAATTCTACGCCCACATCTATGTGGTGTCCCATTATAAAGTGTGTCTTCTGTAATGTTATTCCCTAGGTCAAATAATTTTAACCCTCACACTACGTATAATATTCAAGTCACATTCATTCTAGAAATAATTACATCACCATTTGTTTATTTTATCCCCAAGTAAAAATATGACAAAACCCCCACTGAATATAAGTTACATTCATCTTTTTGAGTAGCTTGAGTTTGAGTCTCCATACTCAATGTGTGACCTATAAAATTTTCTTTTCCTATTGAATATCAGTGCTTAAAATCAATGTTTTAAAGATAATCCCCCCTCCAATGATGCATTAAACAGATATCATATATTGATAAGATATAATTAAGTATCTAACGATCTATATATAATATGAAAAATAATTCAATTATATAATCAATTAAGAGTTTTAATTTATAAAACATTTTATTTTTTTATAAATCATGCATTAGATTTTTTTATTTATTTTTATTTTTCCATATCTATATTCCATGAAAATACCTCATTTCATAAGAACAAACCCTATATATCAACTCATGGGGAATCAATATTTTCCACATTTAAATCACCTTGAACAAAAATGATAAAAACTATTCCTAAAGTACATCTTTTATTCGTCTATTTGATGCTTTTCTAACACTTCTCATTCCATTAAAACATTATTCCATTCTAATTCAATGTCATCATTGGTGGGGATAATTTTGGGGAAGACTATGATAAACCTCTGTTAATATACATGTATTCTAATAAAACTATGGATCTTAAAGATATTCCAATATGTCTCCCAATCCATTAAATCCTTAACATTATTACGATCAAAAGATATCCCTTTAGATAAACCAACATACCCCAAAAAATTCACCTCCAAAAACCAAAAGTGATATTTGGATAAATTTTTTTATAACATCTGTTTATAAAAAATTACTAAAACAACTAATAGATTATTTCCATGATCATATTTTTATTTGAATAAGTATATATTCAATCTATTAAAACTACCATTAATTCATCAAAATACTTTTAGAATATACAATTAATCAAGGAAAGAGACACTATAAATTCTTTAGTCACATCAGAAGTCATGAACAAGAACCTACTATGTATATGAACACATTGAAGAGACAACTCCCAAATATATTCCTATCATAACCTTACATGATAATACTCAATGAAAATATCATACTTAAAAGACCCCGAAGTTCCCATTAGCTAATAAAAAAATTCATAAATACAAAAAATGGGAAATTATTCTTTATTTTCACTTGAATCACATCACAGTGGTTAATATAAAAATTCATTTTATCATAATATATATTAAAAAAACAACACTGATACTACCCAAAGTGATAAACTAGGACTAATGAATCATTTTTGTTCCAATTCATCCAATGGAAGTTTTTCTCCCACAATATTTGAAATGTCCCATTATCTTTTTAGGTACTATTTATCCCTTTTTTATTCACCTTTTTTGGGGTATCCCTATATATTTATAGTGTTTTTGTTATTTATATGATTTTAGAAAGGGATTTCACCTTGGAGGTGACAGTATACCCCATGGTAGGGTTTGGTTTTCATTTGATATGTGAAGTCGTGGAAAGACAAGTTTTTATGCCATGTCCATTTTCATCAATGTTGTGGTGTGGATGACTATGATATTATATGAAATGTATTGGAGCCTATAAAAAATCATAAAAGGTTGTTTCATGGATGTATGCCCATTAGGTAGGGCCTTTAGTGGTCAATTTGTGGTCTTTTCCATACTGAGAGGTTTCCACGACATGGTTGGGGGAACTATGTCGTGACCTTACCCAAAGTAAAGAATATTTTGTGTGGTATGCCTCATACTTTCTATAGGTTTTTTGTATTGGGGTGACTATGTCATGGTCTCCTACACTGCATCATAGTGTCGCCCTTTTTACAGTACCTCTTCGATGCAGTGTTTTATTCTACACTGTGGTGTGTTGTTTTACATGTTTAAGGTCCCAAGCCCTAATTTTTATTTTGAACCCTCATACTAGAATCTTATTCATTTTTTGTGGATTTTATGACTCGCAAAGAGGATTTTTTTCGTTCCATTATCCTCTCTTTTTCTAATATTTAAGAGTTGGTGGATGAATTTGACACCTCTCTAGTAGTGAATATTCACTCATTATAGAATTAATCCTTACCCTAACTCATCTTTCTTGATAATATACAATCCCCATGATGTTGATGGATTGGATACTGATTTTAGGGGTACATATTCTAGGAATTTTCTTCTTCAAATTTGTCAAAATCATCCCTATATTGGTGCTCTAATGTTAGGTGATTCTTGATCACTAATAAACGTATGTTATTACATTATTATTATTCACGAAAATTTAATCTCCAATTGATTTTTTGGTTAATTGTCATTTTATAACCGACTTTCTATGTTTTAACTAAAAATTTGTAACAACATGAGATTTTGTGATTTTTTGGAATTAATTTATTCATTTTGATATTTATAATTTACTGAAACACTGATATTTGTTTTTTAATATAAAATTACTATGTCATAATTTCTTTTTTTCATTACCCTAAGGTAATATTGTGCTACATGAATCACCAACTTGGTCTGTGTTATATGCACACAATGTTTCTGTGAAACATCACATTGTTATTATAATTATTTAAAAAATATAGTTATAACATAGCCATTAAACATAGTAAGATGGTTAGTAACAATCTTTATAAATGATATTTATAATAGTTTAAACTAAATAAAACATATTGATAATAAAACATATAATTTTTGGTAATATCTTTATATGTTTAAAAATACTATTTTCTTAGCGAAGCTACTTTTTATATCCTTCAATGAACAACAATAAAATTAATATTAGGTGAAATTAGAAAATTAATTTGATAAAATATACTTAATTTTTTAATTAGTATTTTCCTAATTATCTTCGGAAAAATTTTTTTGGGACTTTTTTGAGAGATGATATTTTTTTATGAATAGTGAAAAATAATAAATTTTAATTCAAAACTACTTTTTCATATAATTTATTTATGTTGAGTCTATAAGGTTTCTTTATGAATTTTCCATTCCTTAATGTTTTGAAAATCACAAAGACTCTATCTTAAGGAAAATTTATTTTTCCCCTAGGTTTTTTCTTAATAAAGAAAATTTTCATTCCCTACGGAAAATTTATACTTACCTTGTTTTCATTATTCATATCATAATTTACCTAAACCTAACTAATTTTATTTCTAATTATGAAATTTTTTTTCATATCTAATGCCTCGGAATCTTAAAAATACTTAGATATAGAGTATTCTGTTTTCAGGATCCAAATTCATGTTCTGAATTCTCTAAATTAAGACTCCAAAATTTCTGAGTCTAGACTCTGAATTCTATGAATTCAAACTCTGAAAATTCTATGTTCAGACTCTGAATTCTCTGAATTTAGTCTCTAAAATTTCTGAGTTCAGACTCTTAATTCTCTGAATTCAGACTCTAAACATTCCGAGTTCAAACTCCAAATTCTATGAATTCAGACTCCAAATTCTTATGAATTTAGACTCTGAATTTCCTTGAAATTCAGAATCCGTAATTCTATATAATTTTGGTTCCAAATTTTTTTGAAGATAGAATCTGAATATTCATGAATTATATACATATAATGGTTTTTTGGTTAGACTCCAAACTTTTATTTTTTCCTTACACTCCAAAAAATTGAATTTGGTTGAGCAGCCATATTTTACTTACCCATGTTATTATTGTGAAATGATGTCATGATTTCTATTTCAAACCAATAGTTATTTGAGTGGAACGTGTATAGGTCCATCCAAAATTCAAGGGAAAATATGATTGTTGGAGGAGGTAGATGTCCGTTGGGAATGTGCCTATAAATAAGAGCTCATTTGAATGATATCATAACAACATCGTTGATCAATATTGAGATTATATGTTGTTAAGGTGATTTCTAAAGAGGGAGATATTATTTCATTGTGCATACTGAACATCTTGTTTAGAATTTCTTTGTGCGACTTCAAATGCTGCTGAGTACATTCGAGGGCTTCCGAGGATTGGAAGACAGAGGAGTCAACTACCTTGAAGTTTGATGTCTTGTGAGGATAGCAAGACAGACTATGATATTCTTATCGGGGGATTACGCTTGTGTGGTAAAGAAAAACATTCTTGAATGTATAAATCAAGGGACCTATATCCAAGGTTGTTGGATACCCTACTCTTTGGGTTAAAATATTTACTACTTGTTACTTGTATTGTTTCATGTTTTTCCCTGCATTTTGATTGTTAATGAAAGTATAAATATCTTATACTCTCTTATACTTGTACTCTTATTAGTGAGGTCCTATATGCCTTAAAGTATAATCATATCTTTGTAAACTTTTCTTATGATTCATTTCGAGAACCACATTTCCATAATCAAGAAGGTTTGTAGAACTAATAGGTCTTGTGACTTTACCTTGTTTATCTTTGTTAAACATTACCATCTTTAAAATACCCAAATGAATTTTTTAAAGTATTCAATTCACCCCCTCTTAAATATTGAGAGTCTACATTCATCATTTAGATTCTACAATAGGTATCAAATGAGGTATCTGAAATAATTATATTCATATATATGTTTTATTGCTCACGTTTTTTAGTGTTCTATATTTTACTTTCTTAGGATATTTTTATCCTTGTTTACAAACTTTTATTACTGAAAAGTTTGTGTGGAAAGATATTTTCTTTGAGATGGCAGGAATAAATTTTGGTTCGATTTAAAATATAATCCTACAAGATAAACTATATTTGATGGTAATGATTATCAATATTAGAGAGATCGTATGAATACTTTTGTTGTTAGAACTGGAGTGTTCAACTTTTTTATGCTGTTTTAAGATTACAAGATTCCTGATAAGGTAGTCATAACCTTTAATAATCAAGAGAAGTCATAATATCAACTAAACTACAAGGTACACAATACATTTTTGTGTTAGATGACCAGGAATATATATTTCTATACTTCTTCTTGTGAAGTTGAAATTGTATTTGGAATAAGATTTAAGTTACTCTTCTTCTAGAAGAGTTATTCTTAGAGTTGAGTACCATGGTTTTTTCATTCCTTATGGAGAACCTATATGTAAGGTTCAACAAAGATTTATGACTATTGTCAACATCTTACAATCCATCAGTGAAAAAGGTTTGGATGATGAGACACTTGTAGAAAATATTATAGACATCACACTTAATGAGTGGGAATCCAAGAGGATAGCTAAAGATGAGAATATGAAAGTCTCACAGATCACTCTTGATGAGCTTTCTAGAACACTTCTTCAACATGATACTATAAAGAATAGATATGCTGACAATGTTAAGAAAAAAATGAAAATGTATGTGTTCCTTTTACAACTACTTCAAATCATATGAAAGCCAAGACTCCTCAAAGAGTTACATGATCTAAGTATAAGAAGGATAATATTTTATCTAAATCAAGTAAAAGTAGAAATTTCGAGATTGAACAAGATATTCTTTCTCAAAGGATGAACAAGATAGTTGGGAAGAGTCTTTAAGTATATATACAATAAGAAATAAAGAGAGGACAAGAAAGACTCTGATGTCACTTGTTATGAATGCAAAAGAGTTGGACATATAAGGCCGGATTTTCCTATGATTAAAAGAAAATATAGAAAGGAAAATGATTGTTAAAGGAATATAAATAATTAATACAATTATAAAGCTAATAACTTTTTGAATTTAAATGACACCCGGAGTGACAGTGGTGGGGAATCTTATGAAGAATCCTCAGAGTACGAATCTTCGGGTCAGAAGAATCTTGGTTTACTTTCCAAGTAACCTTTTAAAAATCATTACTTAATGGCTAAGGTACACAATTCTGAATCCATAACCAATGTATCATCAAATGAAAATTATAGTGATAGTAAATATTATGAATCCTTGAATGAAGAATCTTCTTCTGATGAAGATAATACTTTAACTACCTATAAAGAAGTTTCTAGGTTTTCTATGCTTCTTAAGAATGAAAATTCTAAAGTCATGAAAACTCTTGATAAGGAAAATTCTAGAATTTATATTCTTACTAAAAAAATATCATATCTTTATAAATATATTGATAAGAAAACCCTTTATTTTGAAATTATTTCATAAAACATTGGGGATGTTAATTCTGAGAATGATAAACATTCTAAGGATCTAGAAAAAGTAACTTCTATGAAAAATGTTTTCGAGCCTAACTCTAGTGCTAAAACTGATCTTTTTAAGGATAATAAATTATTTCTTAGACTAAATTTAGAAATATTTTCCTTGATTAAGTGTTTGTAAAACATTACCATAGGAAAAAAAAAACTTTGATAAGATGTATTCCAAAATTCATCCTCTATGGAATAATTATGGTTTGGGTTATACTAGTTCAAAACCGATTCGTACTAACAATAATTTTGTTCCTCAATGTTCTCCTTTATGAACTAAATTTTATTTTGGGGGGCATTGGTAAAAATAATTTTCCTTAAAAAAAACTCAATCTTTAGGTTTTCATAAAGCTTAATTTTCATTGAATTTTTGGATTCCAAAAAAAATTATTTATAAAGTTTCTAGATCCAAGAATGTTTGGTATCCGAAAGTATAACACTCTTATTTCCATGAAAGTAATGATAGTACAAATATAAATACATGGTACATGGATAGTTGATGTTCCTATCATATGACTGGTAACAAAAACATCTTTAAAAATAGTATCAAGATGGAAGGAGGAAAGGTATCTTTTGGAGATATTTATAAGGAAGAAATTATTAGTGTAGGTAACATTGTTCTTATTGAAAAAACCTTGATTTCTAATGTTTTATTTGTTAATGGTGTTAAGAACAAACTCATTAGCATAATTAAATTATGTGATGAATGTTACCTTGTGAATTTTATGAATGAAAAGTGCTTAGTACACAATTCAAAGGATGAGTTTAATCTTTCATCCCATAGGCATGATAATATTTACACATTAAACAAAGAAGACCTTTGTAGCAAAGATATACCCTCATTTAGTGTAATGGATGATCATTCTTGGTTGTGTCATAGAAGGATAGGACATTGTAACCATATGAAGCTGTGAAAACTCTATAATAAAAGACTAGTTAATGATCTACCAGAGCTTAGATTTGATTATTCAAAAGTTATTGATCCTTATCAATATGGCAAGAATCCTAAATCTAGTTTTATATCAGTTAGTGAAGTCTCAACTACTGATGAATTACAGTTAGTGCAGATGGATCTTTTTGGTCCAACACAAATTGGAATCATTGGAGGAAAATATTATGTATTTATTTTAGTTGATTATTACACTAGATTTATGTGTGTTTATTTTCTAGAAAATAAGTCTGATGCTTTTTCTTATTTCAGAAGTTTTAGAGCCCAAGTTAAAAATGAGAAAAACCTTCCTTTGATAACTATTCAGAGTGATCATGGAGGTGAATTTCAAAATTCAGATTTTGAAACTTTTTGTAGTAGAAAAGGCATTACTCGTATCTTCTCAGCACCCAAAACACCTCAAAAAATTTGTTTTTAATGAAGAAATAGAATTCTTTAAGAGATAAAAAGAACAAAGTTGAGTGAATATTCTATAGCCAAACATTTTGGGGCTGAATCAGAAAACACTTCTTGTTATACTATAAATACTATTCTGATTAGACCTTTTCTTAATAATAATCATTATGAGAATTGGAATGGAATAAAACCTAGACTTTCCTACTTCATGATTTTTGGTTGTAAGGTATTAATTATGAATACTAAAGATAATCTACACAATTCACCCCAAAATATGATGAATGGATTTTCATTGTATACTCCACAACTTCTAAGTCTAATAGAGTTTTCAATAAATATACCTATTGTGTTGAAGAAATAGTACATGTAAAATTGGATGAAACTAATCCTTTTGTTGTTAAATAAACTCATCAAAAATCATTGGATGAGTTTTAAAAAACTGTTTATCAACCCTTGTTAGAAGATCATTCTGATAAGGAAAATGTTCAGGAAAATATTTCAGAATCATTTACCCCAGAAGACTTTCTACCCTATATTGATGAACAAGTTTTACAAAACCCAAATTAGTTTTTTCTAAATAATAATTCCAGTGATAGTATCATTGGTGATCTAAATCAACTAATTAGGACTAGAAGTTCTTTAAGAAATAATGTATAACATCATGAATTCATTTCACAATTAGAACCAAAATGCACGGATAAAGCTTTTGTTGATGATGATTGATAAAAGATATGAAAGATGAGATAAATGAATTTGAAAGGAATAAACTCTAGACCGTGGTTGAAAGACCTAAGGTAATGTATGTTATTAGAGTTAAATGGGTCATCAAAAATAAATGTGAAGAAAATGGAATAATAGTATGAAATAAATCTGTGTTGGTTTCTAAAGGCTATATTGAACAAGAAGCAATAGACTATGAAGAAACATATTCTCTAATATCTAGAATTGAATCTATTCATATTATACTTGGCTTTGCAGAATTATTCAATTTCATACATTTTTAAATTGATGTTAAATGTGCATTCCTTAATGGTTTTATTCAAGAGGATTTTTTTGTTGAACAACCTATTGGTTTTAAGGATACGCAACATCCTGAACATGTTTACAAACATACAAAAGCTTTTTATGGACTTAAGAAATCCCCGAGAGCTTGGAATGATAGGCATAGATGATTTTTGATAAAAAAAATTATGTTAAGGGAAATGATGATCCACCACTTTTTATAATTAAAGATATGAAAAAAATTGATTGTTCAAATCTATGTACATGAAATATTATACTGTTCAACTCAGCAATCTTTAACTTATTACTTTGCGTAACTAAAGAAATCTATGCTTGAAATGATTATGATGGATGAGTTATCATTTTTCCTTGGTTTTCAAATTTATCAAAAAAAGTAATCTATATATCCCAACATAAGTATATTAATGATCTTCAGAAAAAGTATGGATATGATAACATTAAGAGTATAAGTACTCTCATTGGTACCTCAAATTCACATGATCTTGTTGAAGATGGGAAACTAGTAGATCAAACATCTTTTAGAGGTATGATAGAGAAGTCGAATTTACTTGATATCTAGTTGTCAAGACTTTATGTTTTCAGTATTCTTATGTTAAAGATATCAATCCAATCCTTAGGAATCTCATTTAAAGGTAGTGAGAATGATTTTTACTACTTAAAGGGAACCATGGATCTAGGATTATTTTATACATCTGGAAATGATTTTTTAAAAAAATATTCGGATGCTGAATTTGGTTGATATATAATGGATAGGAAAATTACATCTGGAACTTTTCATTTCTTAAGAGATTCATTAGATTCTATGTCATTCAAAAAACAAAACTTAGTAGCAATTTCCACTGTTAAAGCTGAATATGTAGCAGTTGGAAGTTATTGTGCTGAAGTGTTATGGATTCAACACACACTCACATACTATGGTACGAATTTTACCAAAACACAAATTTTGTGTGACAATACTAGTGCTATTGCCTTATGTAAAACCCCTTCACACCACCCTCATGAAAAACACATAGATTTTATGCATTACTTTCTTAGAGATCACACTCAAAAAGAAGACATCATTCTTTAATTTATTGGTACACAAGATAAACTTTCTGATATTTTCACAAATTATTTACCATCTGATAGATTTGAATACATTAAACAGAAGTTAGGAATGATAACCATAAGGTAATATTACATGTTAACATCTTGTTGAGACAAATATTTTTACATTACGGAACTCTTTCTCATAGGGGAACTACATTTGTTTGTCCTAATTTAAAAATATTCCATAGTCTAAAATGTTTCATAGTCTAAAAGTTTTTCATAGTCTAAATTTTTTTCATAATATAAATTATTTTGTAGTCAAAATTTTCATAATGAATATTTTCATTCTTAATATTTTCTTAATGAATATTTTCATACATAACAATTTCGTAATAAAGATTTTTATACTCAAAATTCTCGTAATGAATATTTTCATACTTAAAATTTTCATAATGAAGATTTTTGATCTAGAAATTTGTAGAATTTAGTTTTTCATATTTAAAATTTTCGAAATCTAAAGTTAGTCAACAATAATTTTCCTCATTACATATAATCTTCCTTGAAATCCAAAAGGTATGTTTCCTTTTCTGAATTTTTTAATCATCTTTTATTTTTCCGTATTTTAATTTGGAGTTAAATTTTTTTGATTCACTTTTCCTTAAATCTGAATTATTTCCTTAAAAACCCTCAAAAGATATGAATCTATCAAATTTCCTTATGTAGATATTATCTCAAATGCTAGATATTATAAATATGATTTTAACAGTTGGATCAATCAGGGTAGCTGAACTGCCACTTCGATCGTCAATATAAAGGACCCCCTGATGGTTGTCCCACATCGATCTCAAAGATCTTGCTTGCGGAAGCCCTACCCATACATTAAAATCTCATTATGAACATCTAATATTTTCTTTACATCTGAATGTCTGCCGATGTTTCTTCCTAAAATGAAATTTCGACTATCAGGCCATCCTCTGAATGGAATACATATAGAGAAAGTTTAGTTGATCCAATGTTTTATGCAAAATATTACTCAATTGTTTCAATGAATATAAAACTCAATGGATAGGAGAGTGTATGTATTTCAAAACCAAAATCTTAGGATTTAGTATATCCAGAGTTGTTTTTAGTTTTCTATGAGTCTGTATATTTCTTTATGGAAGAAGCCGGAAGTATGTTTTCTTTCATGTTTTATGGAAAGACATATTCACTTTCTTACACCAGGGTAGCAAGATTGGTTGGTATTTCTTACGAAATGGAAGATGTGTTCTACACTCACAAGCTTCCTGATGTTCAAGGATGTTTTATTAAGGAATTATCCATGTCTTGTCTTGGTCTCAAAGATGTAAAGACTCCAATTATTCTTCACCTGTCCATAAACATTTGTATTCTTTAATTGTTGGTTCAAGGATTCATTATTTCGAGAAACGGTGATAAATATACTCTAAAGAATAGTGTCATCTATATTTTGGATTTCATGGTGAATCTAAGGAAGAAAAATTTGGTTATGTACATTTTGATTATGATTAAGAATATCAATAATGGGAATTTGAAATCTCAAATTATTATGTATCCATCCATTCTGTCAAAGATGGTTTTTTGGTGTTTAGAATCCTTCAATATTTATTGCAGTTAGTCGAGGAATTGAAAAGTCGTGTTGCTAAGTGATGATACTTTGATAAGGATGAAAATTGGGTTTTCCAAAGAATAAGAAGAATTAAATTATTTTCTTAAAGAGGAAGTCAAAACTCTTTCAAAGAAATAATAGGTGGGTAAATCCTCTGAAAAGGATGGAAGGAAGATGATGGTTAGGGAAGTTGAAGAGAAGGAAAAAACTCCAGTGGAAAAGGAAATTCATTCACCACCCACGAATCCAAAGAAAAAAAAATCATATCATGATAAGGTAGTAGAAAAGTGGAGAGAAGAAATGAAAAATAAGAAAGATTGGGAGACTATGATTGGGCTCAAAACCTCTAAGGAAAAATATTTTAATTAAAAGGCAGCAGAAGAGCTTGAGAAGCAAGAGAAAGAGTAGAAGCAGAAGAAAAGGTTGTCTGAGGTAGAGATAGCCAAATCACTTCTAAAGGATCTAGAGAAAGAATCCGAGAATATTCCAATACATGAATCAGTTCTGATAGAACATTTACTATCAACTTCAGGAATGATGTTTGTGACTATGGAAAAATTTCCAAAAAAACATGTAGAAGTATAAGAAGAAGAAGGCAGTGGTGATATTGAAGACTTGATAAAGCAATTTGAGTATTTTAATGAGAAGGAAAGCCCTTCTGAAAAATTATAATTCCAAAAATATGAAGTCAAGCCTTAAAAACATGATACCCCAGGGAAAGAGGAGAAAATTTTAGAAGAAGTGAACAAAGTTCCTGAAGAAGAATGTTCCAACCATGATTTCATTCAGCCAGAGGATGTTGAGGTAGGAGCTGAGAAGGAAGAGGTATATGAAGATAAAATTGTGAAACTATCTGATAGTGAAAACGGATCACCCAATCAAGAAAAAGTCTTTCTGAAAGATGATAAGGGAAAATAGGTAGTAGTTGATACACCTAGAAAATACATAGTTAAGAAGAATGAAGTTGGTACTTAATCGAAGAGGAAACTTTCTGAGTTAGAAAACAAATCCTCACCAAGAAAAATATCTGATTTAGAATCATCCTTTCATGGACATGATTTTGTAGTCCATTATTTGAAAAGGCTTGTTGGAACTATATCTGTATTTCCAATCAGAGAATCTAGATTCTAGATGCATTAGCATTCATTGAATCAAAAATTAGATTCTGTATCCATGGTGATGGATAAGTGTGTCAAATATGAGGCTGATTTCAAAACCTTTATCATGAACTATGAAGACCACAAAATATCATGCAAGAAGATTACTAGTTGGTCAAAGAAAACTATAAAAGACATGATAATTCATGATTAGTTTCAAGATAATGTCAAAGATGCATTTGGAACCAAAGATAGTAAGCTCAAATATCTCACCAAGTCTTTTGAAGAAAAGATATCTCTTGAAGAAAATACTCAAAAGCCAGAAGTGAAAGATCTGAAAGGGGAATTATATTCAGTTTCTTAGATTTGGAAGAGAGAAATAGATATCTGGTTTGAGATAAAAGACAAAAACTAGTTAAGTAAGAAGAATTTCTAAAGCGTCAGGCAGAATCTCTTAAGGATCAGGAAGAAGAAATCAAAGCCTTAGTGAAGGAAAAATAAGATCAAGATCCGCTTATCAAACGTGTATAGGAGGATCACAAGGAACTCAAGATGCTCAAAAGCATAGTGAATAAGATGATTTCATAGGAGAAGGAAGGATAATCTTGTCAAATTCCCCTCTTTTTTGGTATTTCTTCCCTGTATAAATATTTCCAATCTTAATGAAATTTTGGGTTTCTCTTTATAAATTTGGATGTCTAGTACTAATATTTCAGGTACCATATTTTCTTTTCCAATCCATGTATTCCATTTTGAAAATCAAAAAGCTGGAGAAAGTAATGTTAAAAATAATACTAATTAATGAAGAATTTCCCTATGTTTGGGGGAGTTCATCTAAGGGGGGGTTCTTAACCAAGAAGATTTTTGTATGTAATAAAATGCTAAGTCTCAATCCAGAAATCAAGAATGTGATCCTTAGTGTTTTTAAAGCCTAAGAGGGAGTCAGTCAAATTCAACATTGCCCATGTGTTAAGGGAGATAATTTTTATTTTCTATGTCCAGAAAAATATTTTTCTAAGTCCTTATATTCTTTTTCGGAAGGATGTTTGTTCTTTCCAAAAAGGGGGATATTGTTGAGTCAATAAGGTTTCCTTATGACTTTTTAACTCCTTCATGTTTTGAAAATCATAAACACTCTATCTAAAGGAGAATTACTTTTCCCTGATGTTTTATCTTAATAATGAAAATTTCCCTTCCCTAAGGAATATTTATCCTTTACATATTTTCATTGTTCATATCATAATTTCTCCAAACATAACTCATTTTATTTATACGGATAAAATTCAGTTTCATATCTAAAACATCATAATATAATAAATACTTATATATAGAGAATTTTGTTTTCAGGACCTACTTCAGGTTCCAAATTCTCTGGATTTAAACACTGAACAATCTGAGTTCAGAATCCAAATTCTTTAAATTCATACTCTGAACATTTTGAGCATAGACTCCAATTTTTCTAAATTTAAACTCTGAACATTCAAAGCTCGGACTCTGAATTTTATGAATTCAGACTCCAAATTCTTATGTATTCATACTCTTAATTTTCTTAAAATTCAGACTCTGTAAATCTATAGAATTTAGGTTGTAAAATTTTTTGAAGGCAGAATCAGAATATTCATGTATTATAGACACAGAATGGTTTTTTTGTTAGACTCTATGATTTTATTTTTCTATACACTCTGAAAAATTGTATTTGCTTGATCAACCATATTTTACATAACCTTGTTATAGTTATGACATGATTTAGTGCTTTCTGTTTTTAACCAACCGTTTTTTGAGTGACACATGTACAGATCCCTCTGAAATTCAATGAAAAATATGACCATTGAAGGAGGGAGCCAACCGTTGGAAATGCACCTATAAATAAGAGCTCATTTGAATGATATCATAACAACACTGTTGATCAATCTAGAGATTAAATGCTGCTGTATTGATTTATGGAGACAAATACATTATTACTTTGTGCGTACTAAACATCTTGTTCAGAATTGCTTCGTGCGACTCTAAATGTTTCTGATTACATTCAAGGGCATGCGGGGATTGCAAGACAGACTCTGATATTCGTATCGAGGACTTACCCTAGTGTGAGTAAGATAGAATTTCTTTAATGTATAAATCAAGGGACCTTTATCCAAGGTTTTTGGATACCCTACTCTTTTGGTTAAAATATATACTACTTGTTACTTGTATTGTTTCATGTTTTCCACTACATTTTGATTGTTAGTGAAAGTTTAACTATCGTATACTTTATTATACATGTACTCTGATTATTAAGATTCTATACACTTTAAGGTAGAATATTTTCTTTGTAAACATTTCTTAAGTTTCATTTCAAGAACCACATTTTCGGAATCAAGAATGTTTGTAGAAATAATATGTCTTCTGAATTTACCTTGTTTAACTTTTTTAAACATTACCTTCATTAAAAGTTCCAAATGAATTTTTTAAACTATAGAATTCACCCCTCTTGTATATTGAGCATCTACATTCATAATTTTGCTCCTAAAATTTATATAGTTAAATTATATTTTAAGTTCATTTTAATTATATAATAGATCAATTGAACACATATTAACCAAATTTATGTATTTTTAACAATTTTTATATAGAATTTAGATATAAAATCCTAATGAACATCTGAAGATTCTCACAATAAAATCCTGTTTTCTTGTCTTATCTATATTATTAGCATTTATCTTAATTTTACCACATCAATGAATTAATTTTTTTAAAATCAAAGTAATTGTTTTTAATTAATAAGATATTTATAGTCTAATAAGAGGAAATTAGTTTTTGACCAAACAAATTAGTGAATGTAATTAAACATAGTTACACTGAATAAGGTAAAATTAATCTTAATGATGGAAGAAAACATAACCATAATGGCCAAAATGACATTGAAATTTTCCAAATATCCATTGGTGGGCCATATTTCTTCCATAAACCATAATTTGTTGAGTTACATTGTTTTTTAATACTTTTTATGTAATAACATGGCTACACCTAACTTGTTTTCAAAAAATGCTAAGTATATACCCTCCCTCCGCAATAGAAAGGAAATCAACTCTCCCACTTCCTCCCAGCTCTCAAGCTGGGTTGGGTTAAAAAAAATCATCCCAAATAGCTCCAAAAAAATCCCAATATCATACCTAAAATGTTTCCTTTGGGAATAAATCCCTCAAATGAATCAATTTGGTAAAACCCAAAAGGAGTTTCCCAAATAAAGGGTAACATCGCTCAAAAATCTCCATTCTGTTATTTACTTTCTCCACCACTTGAATTATTATTATTACATGATAACATAATAGAAAAATATCCTTAATATATTGTGATTTTTTTATTCTATGTTTTTAGCTTCACTTGTACACATTTCCATCTAATGGGTAATGAACTTATCATTCTTATGTACGGTGAACTACCCCCTCATGGAATGATGTTTTTTTTTGTTTTACATTTAACAAATCTCATGGTTGGGAATTGTGATTCATGTTGTATATTTATCTTATAAATATGATATTTAGGATGTATTTTATTCTACTATATTAATTATATAAATCCTATCTTCACACTTTCCATTTTTTATATATATGATAACATCGTTTGTGGATGTGTGGACAACCGCCTCCTCAAAGTGACGTGACTCATTCACAATTTGAATGGAATATATTAAGGATGAATTTTATAAATCGATATGATATATATGATATTTATAACTCCATTATTTTTTTAAAATTTTTATATTTCACATACATTTATATGTTTCATTTTCTGTCAATATGATTATTTCCTTTGTGGACGTATGGACTACCACCTCTTCAAAGTGATGTGATTTTTTAACACATTACGAGGAATGTATTAAGGATGGGTTTAGTAAATTTATATGATATATATGAAATAATAATTCTAATTAATGATATTATATATATATATATATATATTTCATTTACTTTCATTCCTTCAATGTGACATTAAAATTGAATCAACGTTCACGTGAACGTACAACCCACCATCTCCATGAATGGTTTATTTAATTTAACATGCATATCTTTTATAGAATACTAAAAATATATATATACTTAATATATATGATATATAAATAAATTTTGACGTTTTTTTAATAATTATGTTATGATCTACATAAGAGGATCAAGAATAACATGTCAAAACATGTATGATAAACAAAGCAGTTATTACCAGAAACATTACTTTAACCTAGAATTGTTAATAAATGGGTAATATAAAGTCAAAAGTGAATCATATATGGTATTATATATAATAAAAAGTCTCATTAGATTATTTATAATAAAATTATAATTATTAATGTAACAACCCAAATTTTTCATTAAAGAATTCCCTTCTTATATCTATATCATAAAAACACAAAATAATGAACTACTAAGTGATAAGTGACCTTTAAACATAATTTTGTCACCCCCTATGTTTGGAATTTTAATAATCCGACATGCACTATTGTGCTTAAGATAGTTTTTGGTGTCTAATGAAACAGAAATAATTTTTGGTGAATAGTAACCTACCCTTATGAATAGTAACATACCCTTATGAATAGTAACATGACCCTTATGAATAGTAAATAATAGGAACATTAACTATTAATAATAAAAAAAATTAGACATCATAGAAAGTGGTAATTTCACCTTAGTAAACATTTTTGGTATTTTATAAGTCCTAAATAATTAATTATAATTAATTAATTAATTTAAAAGAATATTTATTCCACTGGAATGTATTAATAAATTATTGGATCAATGTTTAATAGTTTTTAGATAATTTTATAAGACCCAACGTAATTTTTTAAAGAACTATAAAATAAGATTTAATCTTAAATACTATTTTTTAAGTAAATTATGATTTTATTTAAATATTAAATTAATAATATTTAGAATATTATTTTTGAAAAATTGACTTCAAATTTGGATTCTACACATCGAAAAATGGTTGTGGTAAATTTTTCGGATTTTTCTGAGATACTTGAAGTTTTTATGAATAGTGGAATCCTATAATTCACAATAAAAGCTAAATAATGTATTAATTGAGTAATCGATGATGTTCTGCTGATGTAAGCCCACTTGGTTTGGGATTAAATTATAAAAGTACTATTATTGGTCATCTAAGACTCACTATTCCTTGTCTTGGGTGAAATTAATAAACTAATCAATTTTATATTAAGGAAACCCCTCTCCGCTCCACTATAAAAGCCACCCTTCACTCCCTCTTTTCCTCACACCTCTCATGCTCCAATCCTTCTCTAAAATCTGCCCAAAACACCTTCCCTAGCTCATCCCCCACTTCCAAAAGCTGCTGGTCTCATCAAAATACCAAGCCTAGCTTCCTTAAAAACGATCTCAAGAGAAGGATTCTAAAGGTAATTTCTCTCTCTCTCTCTTCTCCTTTAATTTTCATTCAAGTTCAAGTTCCTTTCATGATATCTCTCTACCTATATTCATCCAAATTGTTCTGTAAATCTAGTATTATATATATAATTTAATATTATGATTCTAATGTTATATTATATCACCCCACACCCTTTCCCCCTTCCTTTTATTTTATTAAAGAGAACGTTGTTCATGAGGTGATAATTTATCACCTTCAAAAACGACATGATCTCATTTTCCATATCCACCTTAAAATCTGTTCATGAAACCATTTTAATGGTTTAAGTAGAATATTTTATATGTATTATGTTCTATTTTATGTTCTGTAAATATCCTATGGCAATATTACTAAGTTAAATGTTAAAATGAGTTCATTGTGATCCAAAAACCGAACAAATTAACCCAAATAATCTTCATTTAATTATAATCTAATGATTTGTCCACATGGATCTAATATAACTCATTATAAAATCATTAAAGCTTCTATAATATCATTAATTACATGTAATATTAGTTCTGGATGTTTACCCATGATCTACCCAAACATCTATTTAAGAATACAAGTGGACCGCTCAAGAAAACCGTAAAAACGAACATCCCCGAACAATGTTTTTAAACTCTATAACTCATCCAAAGGAACATAATATGAAATAATGAAACCATAATTAACCCTATTATTTTATAAAAGGTTCTAGAATTTCTAATTAATGAATATAATATCATTATACACTCCATTAATGAGAAGGAGGCATTCGAGTACAAGGTAAGGTGAAATCTCGAACACAATTTTCTTCCTTCGGGTTCTCCCTCTTTCACTCCATTTTTGATATGGTTACTCCTCAAAGATCATTTGTTAATCATTTCCTTTAATTTTCTGGGATATACATGTTTGTCACTAGTTTTTATGTCCATCAAAATGTTTTCCAAAAGAACTCTTCTTTCAAGATCTCACCTTTTACCTCTCATTCAAGGTTGATGGTTCTTGTATCATGTATGTTGTTCCCTCTTTATTTTGGGAACCCAAAGCTTATGAATGTGCTATTATGAGATGAAACCCATTAAATTCCATGGGTTATTTATGTGCATGTTTGATATTTTTTCTATGTGGCAGTCATGATAATGATAATGTTATGATGTGACGGGTGCGCCCGTAATTATATAGCGCAATATGAATGTTTAAATGTGACGGGTGCGCCTGGAATTATATAGCGCTCCAATGCATTGGGTAAAGTGATGAATCTCATGAGTAAATGTGAAATGATGTGTTAACATGATGCTAGATTTTTTCTCAAGTATGTGTGGTAGTTGACCACTAAGACATGATGTTTCCTTTTTATGCTTTGCCACATTTCAAATTTATTGTTTATGCTCCTCTCATGTTCATGATCTTCTTCCTATGTCATGATTATGCTCACCCCATTCTATATTGATCTTATCTATCCTCTTACTGTGCATTTAGATCACCCCTATTGATGTATATCCTTAGGTGTCTACATGTACTAAGGAGATTACATGTTCTACTAAGAAGCTATAGAAGAAGAGATTAAATGAATTTTTATGCTTGATGTTGTACTTGTTATGTGTAGTCCTAGTTTTCCCAAGACACTAAACCTCTAGATCCTCCATGTGTAATACTATTATGTTGTTTATATTTGAAATGATGTAATAGTAATTTAAGAAAAGGCCAGGTCGCTATAGTTGGTATCAGAGGAAAATTTTAGTTAATTTGGGAATTTGGATTAGTAAACCCCAGAGAAAACCCCTAGAATGAGAATAAGTACAAATATGTACACAAGAATATTTACCTAGGGATCCCATATGTTATGTTTTTGGTATAATTGTTTAAATGAATAAGTAATTTGTTACTTTTTTAATTATGTTTTGTTCTAACCATTTCTAATTTATAAAATGGTAGGAACCGGGAGAGGTAATGAAGGAGAAGTACCCTCACCTGTTTGTGTAAAGTGAAATTTTGGGGGCGAAATTTCTTAAGGGGGAAGAATGTAACGACCCAAAGTTTTCAATGAAAAATTCCATTCTTATATATATGTCATAAAAACACAAAATAATGAACTACTAAGTGATAAGTGACCTTTAAACATAATTTTTTCACCCCTATGTTTGGAATTTTAAAAATCCGACATGCACGGTTGTGCTCAAGATAGTTTTTGGTGTCTAATGAAACAAAAATAATTTTTGGTGAATAGTAACCTACCATTATGAATATTAACCTACCCTTATGAATAGTAACATGACTTATATGAATAGTAAATAAGAGTACCATTAACTATGAATAATAAAATAAAATTTAGACATCATAGAAAGTGGTAATTTGACCTTTGTTAACATTTTTTGGTATTTTATAAGTCATAAATAATTAATTATAATTAATTACTTAATTTAAAAGAATATTTATTCCCCTGGAATGTATTCGTAATGTATTGAATCAATGTATAATAGTTTTTAGATAATTTTATAAGACCCTAAGTAATTTTTGAAAGAACTATAAAATAAGTTTTAATCTTAAAAACCGTTTTTTAAGTAAATTATGATTTTAATAAGAAAATTATGATTTTATTTAAATATTAAATTAATAAAATTTAGAAAATTATTTTTGAAAAATGGACATTATTTTTTGAGTCTACACGTCGAAAAATGGTAGGGGTAAATTTTTGGGATTTTTCTGAGATACTAGAATTTTTGATGAATAGTGGAATCCGATAATTCACAATAAAAGCTAAATAATGTATTAATTGAGTAATCGATGATGTTCTGCTGATGTAAGCCCACTTGGTTCGGGATTAAATTAGAAAAGTTCTATTATTGGTCATATAAGAGTCACTATTCCTTATCTTGGGAGAAATTAATAAACTAATCAATTTTATATTAAGGAAACCCCTCTCCCCTCCACTATAAAAGCCACCCTTCACTCTCTCTTTTCCTCACACCTCTCAATCTCCAATCCTTCTCTAAACTCTGCACAAAACACCTTACCTAGCTCATCCCCCACGTCCAAAAGCTACTGGTCTCGTCAAAAGACCAAGACTAGCTTCCTTAAAGTGGATCTCAAGAGAACGATTCTAAAGGTAATTTCTCTCTCTCTTCTCCTTTAATTTCCTTTCATGTTCAAGTACCTTTCTTGATCTATCCCTACCTATATTCATCCAAATTGTTCTGTAAATCTATTATTATATATATAATGTAATATTATGATTCTAATGTTATTTTATATCACCCCACACCCTTTCCCCTTCCTTTTATTTTATTAAATAGAACGTTGTTCATGTGGTGATAATTTATCACCTTCAAAAACGACATGCTCTCTTTTTCCATTTCTACCTTCAAATATGGTAATGAAACCATTTTTATGTTTGAACCAGAATATTTTATATGTATTATGTTCTATTTTAAGTTCTGTAAATAACCTATGGCTATATTACTAAGTTAAATGTTAAAACGAGTTCGTTGTGATCCAAAAACCGAACAAATTAACCCAAATAATCTTCATTTAATTTTTATCTAATGATTCGTCCACATGGATCTAATATAACTCATTATAAATAATTAAAGCTTCTGTAATATAATTATTTAAATGTAATATCAGTTCTAGATTTTTAACCATGATCTACCCAAACATCTATTTAAGAATACAGGTGGACCGCTCAAGAAAACCATAAAAACGAACATCCCTGAACAATGTTTTTAAACTCTATAAGTCATACAAAGGAACATAATATGAAATAATGAAACCAGAATGAACCCTATTAATGCATAAAAGTTTCTATAATTTCTAATTAATGAATATAATATCATTATAGAGGACATTAAAGAGAAGGAGGCATTCAAGTACAAGGTAAGGGAAATCTCAAACCCAATTTTCTTCCTTCGAGTTCTCCCTCTTTCACTCCATTTTTGATATGGTTACTCCTCAAAAATCATTTGTTCATCATTTCCTTTACATTTCTGGTATATAAATTTTTTTCACTGGTTTTTATTTCCATCAAAATGTTTTTCAAAAGAACTCTTCTTTCAAGATCTCACCTTTTACCTCTCATTCAAAGTTAATGGTTCTTGTATCATGTATGTTGTTCCCTCTTTCTTTTGGGAACGCAAAGCTTATGAATGTGTTATTATGAGATGAAACCCATTACATTCCATGGGTTATTTATGTACATGTTTGATATGTGTTCTATGTGGCATGCATGATAATGATAATGTTATGATGTGATGGGTGCGCCCGGAATTATATAGCGCAATATGAATGTTTAAATGTGACGGGTGTGCCCAGAATTATATAGCGCTCCAATGCATTGGGTAAAGTGATGAATATCATGAGTAAATGTAAAATTATGTGTGAAAATGATGCTATCTTTGTTCACAAGTATCTGTGGTAGTTAACCACTAAGACATGATGTTTCATTTTTATGCTTTTCCACATTTCAAGTTTATTGTTTATGCTCCTCTCATGTTCAAGATCTTCATCCTATGTCATGATTATGCTCACCCCATGCTATATTGTTCTTATCTATCCTCTTACTGTTCATTTAGCTCACCCCTTTTGATGTATATCCTCAGGTGGATACATGTACTAAGGAGAGGACAAGTGCTACTAAGAAGCTATAGAAGAAGAGATTAAATGAATTTTTATGCTTGATGTTGTACTTGTTATGTGTAGTCCTAGTTTTCCCAAGACAATAAACATATGGATCCTCCATGTGTAATACTATTATGTTGTTTATCTTTGAAATGATGTAATAGTAATGTAATAAACGGTTGGGTCGCTATAGTTGGTATCAGAGGACTGGTTTAGTTAATTTGGGAATTAGGATTAGTAAACCCTAGAGAAAACCTCTAGCACGGGAATAAGTAAAAATATGTACACAAGAATATTTTCCTAGGGATCCCATATGTTATGTTTTTGGTATAATTGTTTAAATGAATAAGTTATTTGTAACTAGTTTACTTATGTTTTGTTCTAACCTTTTCAATTTTAGAAAATTGTTGGAACCGGGAGAGGTAATGAAGGAGAAGTACCCTCACCTATTTGTGTAAAGTGAAATTTTGGAGGCGAAATTTCTCAAGGGGGGAAGAATGTAACGACCCGAAGTTTTCAATAAAAAATTCCCTTCTTATATCTATGTCATAAAAACACAAAATAATGAACTTCTATGGGATAAGTGACCTTTAAACATAATTTATTCACCCATATGTTTGGAATTTTAAAAATCCGACTTGCACGGTTGTGCTCAACATAGTTTTTGGTGTCTAATGAAACAAAAATAATTTATGGTGAATAGTAACCTACCCTTATAATTGTTACCTACCCTTATGAATAGTTACATGACCCTTATGAATAGTAAATAAGAGGAACATTAACTATGAATAATAAAATAAAATTTAGACATCATAGAAAGTGGTAATTTGACCTTAGTAAACATTTTTCAGATTTTATAATTCACAAATAATTAATTATAATTAATTAATTAATTTAAAAGAATATTTATTCCCTTGGAATGTATTCATAAAGTATTGAATCAATGTCTAATAGTTTTTAGATAATTTTATAAGACCCTACGTAATTTTTGAAAGAACGATAAAATATGTTTTAATCTTAAAAACTGTTTTTAAAGTAAATTATGATTTTATATAAATATTAAATTAATAATATTTAGAAAATTATTTTTGAAAATGGACTTCATTTTTGGATTCTACACTTCTAAAAATTGTTGGGGTAAATTTTCGGGATTTTTCTGAGATACTTGAATTTTTGATGAATAGTGGAATCCGATAATTCACAATAAAAGCTAAATAATGTATTAATTGAGTAATCGATGATGTTCTTCTGATGTAAGCCGACTTGGTTAGGGATTAAATTATAAAATTACTATTATTGGTCATCGAAGACTCACTATTCCTTGTCTTGGGTGAAATTAATAAACTAATCAATTTTATATTAAGGAAACCCATCTCCCCTCCACTATAAAAGCCACCCTTCACTCCCTCTTTTCCTCACACATCTCAAGCTCCAATACTTCTCTAAACTCTACCAAAAACACCTTCCCTAACTCATCCCCCACGTCCAAAAGCTTATGGTCTCATCAAAAGACCAAGACTCGCTTCCTTAAAGAGGATCTCAAGAGAAGGATTCTAAAGGTAATTTCTCTCTATCTTCTCATTTAATTTCCTTTCAAGTTCAAGTTCCTTTCTTGATCTCTCCCTACCTATATTCATCCAAATTGTTCTATAAATCTATTATTATATATATACTATAATATTATGATTCTAATGTTATATTATATCACCCCACACCCTTTCCCCCTTCCTTTTATTTTATTAAAGAGAACATTGTTCATGTGGTGATAATTTATCACCTTCAAAAACGACATGCTCTCTTTTTCCATTTATACCTTCAAATCTGGTCATGAAACCATTTTTATGGTTGAACCAGAATATTTTATATGTATTATGTTCTATTTTAAGTTCTTTAAATATCCTTTGGCCATATTTCTATGTTAAATGTTAAAACGAGTTCGTTGTGATCCAAAAAATGAACAAATTAACCCAAATAATCTTCATTTAATTCTTATCTAATGATTTGTCCACATGGATCTAATATTACTCATTATAAAATCATTCAAGCTTCTGTAATATCATTAATTACATTTAATATCAGTTCTGGATGTTTACCCATGATCTACACAAACATCTATTTAAGAATACAAGTGGACCGCTCAAGAAAACCATAAAAACGAACATCCCCGAACAATGTTTTTAAACTCTATAAGTCATCCAAAGGAACATAATATGAAATAATGAAACCAGAATTAACCCTATTAATTTATAAAAGGTTCTGAAATCTCTAATTAATTAATATAATATCATTATACAGGACATTAAATAGAAGGAGGCATTCGAGTACAAGGTAAGGGGAAATCTCAAACCCAATTGTCTTCCTTCGGGTTCTCCCTCTTTCACTCCATTTTTTGATATGGTTACTCCTCAAAGATAATTGGTTCATAATTTCCATTACTTTTCTGGGATATACATGTTTGTCACTGGTTTTTATGTCCATCAAAATGTTTTCCAAAAGAAATCTTCTTTCAAGATCTCACCTTTTACCTCTCATTCAAGGTTGATGTTTCTTGTATCAAGTATGTTGTTCCCTCTTTCTTTTGGGAACGCAAAGCTTATGAATGTGTTATTATGAGATAAAACCCATTAAATTAAATGGGTTATTTATGTACATGTTTGATATGTGTTCTATGTGGCAAGAATTATAATGATAATGTTATGATGCGACGGGAGTGCCCGGAATTATATAGCGCAATATGAATGTTTAAATGTGACGGGTGCGGCCGGACTTATATAGCACTCCAATGCATTTTGTAAAGTAATGAATCTCATGAGTAAATGTGAAATGATGTGTTAACATGATTCTATATTAGTTGACAAGTATGTGTGGTAGTTAACCACTAAGTCATGATGTTTCATTTTTATGCTTTGCCACATTTCAAGTTTATTGTTTATGCTCCTCTAATGATCAAGATCTTCTTCCTATGTCATGATTATGCTCACCCCATGCTATATTGTTCCTATCTATCCTCTTACTGGGAATTTAGCTCACCCCTTTTTATGTATATCCTCAGGTTGATACATGTACTAAGGATAGGAAAAGTGCTACTAAGAATCTATTGAAGAAGAGATTAAATGAATTTTTATGCTTGATGTTGTACTTGTTATGTGTAGTCCTTGATTTCCCAAGAAACTAAACCTCTGGATCCTCCATGTGTAATACTATTATGTTGTTTATCATTGAAATGATGTAATAGTAATGTAAGAATAGGCCGGGTCTCTATAGTTGGTATCAGAGTAAAGGTTTAGTTAATTCGGCAATTAGGATTAGCAAACCGTAGAGAAAACCTCTAGCATGAGAATAAGTACAAATATGTACAGAAGAATATTTACCTAGGGATAACATATGTTATGTTTTTGGTATAATTGTTTAAATGAATAAGTTATTTGTAACTTGTTTTCTTATGTTTTGTTTTAACCATTTCTATTTTAGAAAATGGTGGGAACCGGGAGAGGTAATGAAGGAGAAGTACCCTCACCTGTTTGTGTAAAGTGAAATTTCGGGGGCGAAATTTCATAAGGGAGGAAGAATGTAATGACCCAAATTTTTCAATAAAAAATTCTCTTATTATATCTATGTCATAAAAACACAAAATAATGAACTACTAAGTGATAAGTGACCTTTAAACATAATTTTTTCACCCTTATGTTTGTAATTTTAAAAATCCGACATGCACGGTTGTGCTTAAGATAGTTTTTGGTGTCTAATGAAACAAAAATAATTTTTGGTGAATAGTAACCTACCCTTATGAATAGTAACCTACCCTTATGAATAGTAACATGACCCTTATGAATAGTAAATAAGAGGAACATTGACTATGAATAATAATATAAAATTTAGACATCATAGAAAGTGGTAATTTGACCTTAGTAAACATTTTTTGTATTTTATAAGTCATAAATAATTAATTATAATTAATTAATTAATTTAAAAGAATATTTATTCCCCTGTAATGTATTAATAAAGTATTGAATCAATGTATAATAGTTTTTAGATAATTTTATAAGACCCTACGTAATTTTTGAAAGAACTATAAAATAAGTTTTAATCTTAAAAACTGTTTTTTAAGAAATTATGATTTTCTTTAAATATTAAATTAATAATATTTATAAAATTATTTTCGAAAAATGGACTTCATTTTTGGATTCTACATGTCGAAAAATGGTTGGGGTAAATTTTTGGGATTTTTCATAGATGCTTGAAATTTTGATGAATAGTGGAATCCGATAATTCAAAATAAAAGCTAAATAATGTATTAATTGAGTAATCGATGATGTTAAACTGATGTAAGCCCACTTGGTTCGGAATTACATTATAAAATTACTATTATTGGTCATCTAAGACTCACTATTCTTTGTCTTGGGTGAAATTAATAAACTAATCAATTTTATATTAAGGAAACCCCTCTGCCCTCCACTATAAAAGCCACCCTTCACTCCCTCTTTTCCTCACACCTCTATAGCTCCAATCCATCTCTAAAATCTGACCAAAACACCTTCCCTAGCTCATCCCCCATGTCCAAAATATTCTGGTCTCATCAAAAGACCAATCCTAGCTTCCTTAAAGAGGATCTCAAGAGAAGGATTCTAAAGGTAATTTCTCTCTCTCTTCTCCTTTAATTTCCTTTCATGTTCAAGTTCCTTTCTTGATCTCTCCCTACCTATATTCATCCAAATTGTTCTTAAAATCTAGAATTATATATATAACATAATATTATGATTCTAATGTTATATTATATCACCCCACACCCTTTCCCCCCTCCTTTTATTTTATTAAATAGAACGTTGTTCATGTGGTGATAATTTATCACCTTCAAAAACGACATGCTCTCTTTTTCCATTTCTACCTTAAAATATGTTCATGAAACCATTTTTATGGTTGAACCAGAATATTTTATATGTATTATGTTCTATTTTATGTTCTGGAAATAACCTATGGCCATATTACTAAGTTAAATTTTAAAACGAGTTCGTTGTGATCCAAAAACCGAACAAATTAACCCAATTAATTTTCATTTAATTCTTATCTAATGATTCGTCCACATGGATCTAATATAACTCATTATAAAATAATTAAAGCTTCTGTAATATCATTAATTACATGTAATATCAGTTCTGGATGTTTACCCATGATCTAACCAAACATCTATTTAAGAATACAAGTGGACCGCTCATGAAAACCATAAAAACAAACATCCCCGAACAATGTTTTCAAACTCTATAAGTCATCCAAAGGAACATAATATGAAATAATGAAACCATAATGAACCCAATTAATGTATAAAAGGTTCTGGAATTTCTAATTAATGAATATAATATTATTATAGAGGACATTAAAGAGAAGGAGGCATTCCAGTACAAGGTAAGGGAAATCTCGAACCCAATTTTCTTCCTTCGGGTTCTCCCTCTTTCACTCCATTTTTGATATAGTTACTCCTCAAAGATCATGTTTCCATCATTTAATTTACTTTTCTTGTATATAAATGTTTGTCACTGGTTTTTACATCCATCAAAATGTTTTCCAAAAGAACTTTTCTTTCAAGATCTCACCTTTTACCTCTCATTCAAGGTTGGTGGTTCTTGTATCAAGTATGTTGTTCCCTCTTTCTTTTGGGAACACAAAGCATATGAATGTGTTATTATGAGATGAAACCCATTACATTCCATGGGTTATTTTTGTACATGTTTGATATGTGTTCTATGTGGAAAGTATGATAATGATAATGTTATGATGTGACGGGTGCGCCCGGAATTATATAGCGCTCTAATGCATTGGGTAAAGTGATGAATATCATGAGTAAATATAAAATTATGTGTGAACATGATACTAGATTTGTTCACAAGTATATGTGGTAGTTAACCACTAAGACATGATGTTTCATTTTTATGCTTTTCCACATTTCAAGTTTATTTTTTATGCTCCTCTCATGTTCAAGATATTCTTCCAATGTCATGATTATGCTCACCCCATGCTATATTGTTCTTATCTATCCTCTTACTGGGAATTTAGCTCACCCCTTTTTATGTATATACTTAGGTGGATACATGTACTAAGGAGAGGACAAGTGCTACTAAGAAGCTATAGAAGAAGAGATTAAATGAATATTTATGCTTGATGTTGTACTTGTTATGTGTAGTCCTAGTTTTCCCAAGAAACTAAACCTCTGGATCCTCCATGTGTAATACTATTATGTTGTTTATATTTGAAATGATGTAATAGTAATGTAATAAAAGGCCGGGTCTCTATAGTTGGTATCAGAGGAATGGTTTAGTTAATTTGGGAATTAGTATTAGTAAACCCTAGAGAAAACCTCTAGCATGAGAATAAGTACAAATATGTACACAAGAATATTTACCTAGGGATCCCATATGATATGTTTTTGGTATAATTGTTTAAATTAATAAGTTATTTGTAACTTGTTTACATAGGTTTTGTTCTAACCATTTAAATTTTTGAAAATGGTGGGAACAGGAAGAGGTAATGAAGGAGAAGTACCCTCACCTGTTTGTGTAAAGTGAAATTTCGAGGGCGAAATTTCTTAAGGTGGGAAGAATGTAATGACCCAAAGTTTTCAATAAAAAATTCCCTTCTAATATCTATGTCATAAAAAGACAAAATAATGAACTACTAAGTGATAAGTGACCTTTAAACATAATCTATTCACCCCTATGTTTGGAATTTTAAAAATCCGACATGCACAGTTTTGCTCAAGATAGAGTTTGGTGTCTAATGAAACAAAAATAATTTTTGGTGAATAGTAACCTAACCTTATGAATATTAACCTACCCTTATGAGTAGTTACCTGACCCTTATGAATAGTAAATAAGAGGAACATTAACTATGATTAATATAACAAAATTTAGACATCATAGGAAGTGGTAATTTGACCTTAGTAAACATTTTTGGTATTTTATAAGTCATAAATAATTAATTATAATTAATTAATTAATTTAAAAGAATATTTATTCCCTTGGAATATATTCATAAAGTATTGAATCAATGTCTAATAGTTTTTAGATAATTTTATAATACCCTACGTAATTTTTGAAAGAACGATAAAATAAGTTTTAATCATAAAAACTGTTTTTTAAAGTAAATTATGATTTTATTTAAATATTAAATTAATAATATTTAAGAAATTATTTTTGAAAAATGGACTTCATTTTTGGAATCTACAAGTCGAAAAATCATTGGGGTAAATTTTTGGGATTTTTCTGAGATACTTGAATTTTTCATGAATTGTGGAATCCGATAATTCAAAATGAAAGCTAAATAATGTATTAATTGAGTAATCAATGATGTTCTGCTGATGTAATCCCACTTGGTTCGGGATTAAATTATAAATTTACTATTATTGGTCATATAAGACTCACTATTCCTTGTATTGGGTGAAATTAATAAACTAATCAATTTTATATTAAGGAAACCCCTCTCCCCTCCACTATAAAAGCCACCCTTCACTCCCTCTTTTCCTCACACCTCTCAAGCTCCAATACCTCTCTAAACTCTGCCCGAAACACCTTCCCTATCTCATCCCACACGTCCAAATGCTGCTGGTATCATCAAAAGTCCAAGCCTCACTTTCTTAAAGATGATCTCTAGAGAAGGATTCTAAAGGTAATTTCTCTCTCACTTCTCCTTTAATTTCCTTTCAAGTTCAAGTTTCTTTCTTGATCTCTCCCTACCTATATTCATCCAAATTGTTCTGTAAAACTAGTATTATATATATAAAATAATATTATTATTCTAATTTTATATTATATCACCCCACACGCTTTACCCCATCCTTTTATTTTATTAAAGAGAACGTTGTTCATGTGGTGATAATTTATCACCTTCAAAAACGACATGCTCTCTTTTTGCATTTCTACCATAAAATCATGTCATGAAACCATTTTTATGGTTGAACCAGATTATTTTGTATGTATTATGTTCTATTTTAGTTCTGTAAATAACCCATGGCCATATTACTATGTTAAATGTTAAAATGAGTTCGTTGTGATCCAAAAACCGAACAAATTAACCCAAATAATCTTCATTTAATTTTTATCTAATGATTCATCCACATGGATCTAATATAACTAATTATAAAATCATTCAAGATTCTGTAATATAATTTATTACATTTAATATCAGTTCTGGATGTTTACCCATGATCTACCCAAACATCTATTTATGAATACAAGTGGACCGCTCAAGAAAACCATAAAAATGAACATCCCCGAACAATGTTTTTAAATTCTATAAGTCATCCAAAGGAACATAATATGAAATAATGAAACCATAATGAACCCTATTAATGTATAAAAGGTTCTGGAATTTTTAATTAATGAATATAATATCATTATACCGGACATTAAATAGAAGGAGGCATTCGAGTACAAGGTAAGGTGAAATCTCGAACCCAATTTTCTTCCTTCAGGTTCTCCCTCTTTCACTCCATTTTTTGATATGGTTACTCCTGAAAGATCATTTGTTCTTAATTTCCTTTACTTTTTTGGGATATACATGTTTGTCACTGGTTTTTATGTCAATCAAAATGTTTTTCAAAAGAACTCTTCTTTCAAGATCTCACCTTTTACCTCTCATTCAAGGTTGATGGTTCTTGTATCATATATGTTGTTCCCTCTTTCTTTTGGGAACGCAAAGCTTATGAATGTGTTATTATGAGATGAAACCCATTAAATTACATGGATTATTTATGTACATGTTTGATATGTGTTCTATGTGGAAATCATGATAATGATAATGTTATGATGCGACGGGTGTGCCCGGAATTATATAGCGCAATATGAATGTTTAAATGTGATGGGTGCGCCACGAATTATATAGTGCTCCAATGCATTGGGTAAACTGATGAATCTCATGAGTAAATGTGAAATTATGTGTGAACATGATGCTAGATTTGTTCAAAAGTATGTGTGGTAGTTAACCACTTATTCATGATGTTTCATTTTTATGCTTTGCCACATTTCATGTTTGTTGTTTATGCTCCTCTCATGTTCAAGATCTTCTTCCTATATCATGATTATGCTGACCCCATGCAATATTGTTCTTATCTATCCTCTTACTGGGCATTTAGATCACCCCTTTTGATGTATATCCTCAGGTGTATACATGTACTAAGGAGAGGACAAGTGCTACTAAGAAGCTATAGAAGAAGAGATTAAATGAATTTTTATGCTTGATGTTGTACTTGTTATGTGTAGTCCTAGTTTGCCCAAGAAACTAAACCTCCGGATCCTCCATGTGTAATACTATTATGTTGTTTATCTTTGAAATGATGTAATATTAATGTATGAAAATGCCGGGTCGCTATAGTTGGTATCAGAGGAAATGTTTAGTTAATTTGGGAATTAGGATTTGTAAACCCTAGAGAAAACCTCTAGCATGAGAATAAGTACAAATATGTACACAAGAATGTTTACTTAGGGATCCCATATGTTATGTTTTTGGTATAATTGTTTAAATGAATAAGTTATTTGTAACATGTTTACTTATGTTTTGTTCTAACCATTTCTATTTTAGAAAATGGTGGGAACCGGGAGAGGTAATGAAGGAGAAGTACCCTCACCTGTTTGTGTAATGTGAAATTTCGGAGGCGAAATTTCTTAAGGGGGGAAGAATATAAGGACCCAAAGTTTTCAATAAAAAATTCCATTCTTATATCTATGTCATAAAAACACAAAATAATGAACTACTAACTGATAAGTGACCTTTAAACATAATATTTTCACCCCTATGTTTGGAATTTTAAAAATCCGACATGCACGGTTGGGCTCAAGATAGTTTTTGGTGTCTAATGAAACAAAAATAATTTTTCATGAATAGTATCCTACCCTTATGTATAGTAACCTACCCTTATTAATAGTAACATGACCCTTATGAATAGTAAATAAGAGGAACATTAACTATGAATAATAAAATAAAATTTAGACATCATAGAAAGTGGTAATTTGACCTTAGTAAACATTTTTGGTATTTTATAAGTCATAAATAATTAATTATATTTATTTAATTAATTTTAAAGAATATTTATTCCCCTGGAATGTATTAATAAATTATTGAATAAATTTCTAATAGTTTTTAGATAATTTTATAAGACCCTACGCAATTTTTGAAAGAACTATAAAATACGTTTTAATCTTAAAAACTGTTTTTTATGTAAATTATGATTTTATTTAAATATTAAATTAATAGTATTTAGATTTTTTTTTTGAAAAATGGACTTCAGTTTTGGATTCTACATGTCGAAAAATGGTTGGTGTAAATTTTTGGGATTTTTCTGAGATACTTGAATTTTCGATGAATAGTGGAATCCGATAATTCACAATAAAAGCTAAATAATGTATTCATTAAGTAATCGATGATGTTATGCTGATGTAAGCCAATTGGTTCAGGGTTACATTATAAAAGTACTATTATTGGTCATCTAAGACTCACTATTCATTGTCTTGGGTTAAATTAACAAACTAATCAATTTTATATTAAGGAAACCCCTCTCCCCTCCACTATAAAAGCCACCCTTCACTCCCTCTTTTCCTCACACCTCTCAAGCTCCAATCCTTCTCTAAACTCTGCCCAAAACACCTTCCCTATCTCATCCCCCAAGTCCAAAAGATTCTGGTCTCATTATAAGTCCAAGCCTAGTTTCCTTAAAGAGGATCTCAAGAGAAGGATTCTAAAGGTAATTTCTCTCTCTCTTCTCCTTTAATTTCCTTTCAAGTTCAAGTTCCTTTCTTGATATCTCCCTACCTATATTCATAAAAATTGTTCTGAAAATATATTATTATATAGATACTGTAATATTATGATTATAATGTTATATTATATCACCCCACACCCTTTCCCTCTTCCTTTTATTTTATTAAAGAGAACGTTGTTCATGTGGTGATAATTTATCACCTTCAAAAATGACATGCCCTCTTTTTCCATTTCTACCTTCAAATATGGTCATGAAACCATTTTTATGGTTGAACCAGAATAGTTTATAAGTATTATGTTCTATTTTATGTTTTGGAAATAACCTATTTCCATATTACTAAGTTAAATGTTAAAATGAGTTCGTTGTGATCCAAAAACTGAACAAATTAACCCAAATAATGTTCATTTAATTCTTATCTAATGATTCGTCCACATGGATCTAATATAACTCATTATAAAATCATTCAAGCTTCTGTAATATCATTAATTAGATGTAATATCAGTTCTGGATGTTTACCCATGATCTACCCAAACATTTATTTAAGAATAGAAGTGGACCGCTCAAGAAAACCATAAAAACGAACATCCCCGAACAATGTTTTTAAACTCTACAAGTCATACAAAGGAACATAATATGAAATAATGAAACCTGAATGAACTATATTAATGTATAAAAGGTTCTATAATTTCTAATTAATGAATATAATATCATTATACATGACATTAAAGAGAAGGAGGCATTCGAGTACAAGGTTAGGGGAAATCCCGAACCCAATTTTCTTCCTTTGGGTTCTCCCTCTTTCACTCCATTTTTGATATGGTTACTCCTCAAAGATCATTTGTTCACCATTTACATTACTTTTCTGGGATATAAATTTTTGTAACTGGTTTTTATGTCCATAAAAATTTTTTCCAAAAGAACTCTTCTTTCAAGATCTCACCTTTTACCTCTCATTCAAGGTTGATGGTTCTTGTATCAAGTATATTGTTCCCTCTTTCTTTTGGGAACGCAAAGCTTATGAATGTGTTTTTATGAGATGAAACCCATTACATTACATGGGTTATTTATGTACATGTTTGATATGTGTTCTATGTGGCAAGCATGATAATGATAATGTTATGATGTGACGGGTGCGCCCGGAATTATATAGCGCAATATGAATGTTTAAATGTGACGGGTGCCCCCGGAATTATATAGCGCTACAATGCATTGGGTAAAGTGATGAATCTCATCAGTATATGTGAAATGATGTGTAAACATGATTATAGCTTTGTTCACAAGTATGTGTGGTAGTTAACCACTAAGACATGATGTTTCATTTTTATGCTTTTCCACATTTCAAGTTTATTGTTTATGCTCCTCTCATGTTCAAGATCTTCTTCCTATGTCATGATTATGCTCACCCCATGCTATATTGTTCTTATCTATCCTCTTACTGGGAATTAATGTCACCCCTTTTTACGTATATCCTCAGGTGGTTACATGTACTAAGGAGAGGACAAGTGCTACTAAGAAGCTATAGAAGATGAGATTAAATGAATTTTTATGCCTGATGTTGTACTTGTTATGTGTAGTCCTAGTATTCTCAAGACACTAAACCTATGGATCCTCCACATGTAATACTATTATGTTGTTTATCTTTGAAATTATGTAATAGTAATGTATGAAAATGTCGTGTCTCTATAATTAATCATGATATTTTAATGTGTGTGAAAATAGTCAAGACTTAAGGTAAGAGAATTTCATCTCACCTTTAATTTTCAGGGAGATACTTACAATATTCAACACTCTCTTTATTATGGTATGTATACATAACATGAAATGTAATTAATTTAATTTTACATATTTTTTTATATTAAAATCTTTAATTTATGTTAGTATTTATTAGGGATCTAAATTATAAAGATACACATGTACTACGGGTTTTCTCACCTCACTATTATTTTTTGTGAGTCAAAATTATTGTTCACCTCATATTTATTATATGAGGTGTGTATAATTTCCATAGAAATATTATATGATAATTATATTTAAATTTATGGGTATTTACGTATCATTTTTATGATAATTTTTATGTGGTTTATGTTTCAAAAGTTACCGACTCGATAAAGTAATTATGTCTCAATTTTCTTTCTTTGAGAGACAGTCTATAGTATGTACCAATATTCTTTTACAAGGTGTATATATTTATATTTGACTTTTTATATCACAAAACCTCGTATTTTCATGATATTTTAAGCACCAACTAATATCACGGGGATTATAATTCAAAGTTACTTATTGGTAAGATTGTATTGAAATAATATCATCATTTATCGAGATTGTTTATAAATATGCTTCCATTGATAAAATATTATGATCCATATCTAAATTACACTCATGAATATTATATTTATATGTTTATTCATGAGATATTCATTTATTAGTACCATTTTCCTATATTTGGTATTGAAATTATTTTTTACAGAAATCTGATCTCATTTCTCTTTTCATTAAGAAAAACTTTTTATTAAAAAAATCATATTTTAAAAATATATTTTTTTAAAAACATTTTAAATGACATATTTGAAGATAATTTTCAAGTTAAAATTATTTCAAAAAACAATTTTTGACTCTCATGTTTTCCTTTATATGTTTTAAAGCTATTTTTATGGAAAAAATATTTTCAACCTGATTTCAAGAATCTTTAATATGTTTTCAACAAAAATTGTTCAAAAAATATTTTCATGATTTTTTTAGTTTTTATAGTTATTTTAAATGAATTTTTTTTCAAACTATTTTCAATCATATTTCATAGGTTTTTATGGAAAATGAATTTAGTGTTTTTTTAAAGCTTCTACGATAAGTTTTCTTGTTTATTTCAATAAAGTTTATTTCAGAAGGTTTTATGTTTAAAAAATATCTAAAACCAAAAATATATTTCAATAAATAAATGTTTTAAATGAAATGGTAAATAATTATTTATATTAAAATTATTTTTGAAATGGTTTTATAAAAATTATTTTTAATAAAAAAATATTTTCCTTTTGAAGTGTTCTTTATGATCTTTCAAAATCATTATCCAAATATGATGGAATGATTTGTGATATTTTATGATTTACATGGTCTATGATCATAGAATAAAATTCATGTTCATTCTTGAATATTTTTTGTTTTGATGGAATTATGTTAATGAAACCAGTTCTTCTTCCACATATTATATGACTTTGAAACCTGTATCTATTAACAGGTTATGTATTGATGAAATGATTTCAAAAAATATCTATTTTCTATAGGAAATTATATGATATAATTTTACAATAACTATTTCATTTAATGGGGGTTTATATGATGTTCATGAAACCCATATCTTTTAATCGGCCATGATATGAGGCTTGTTTTATACTCTTGTGGAAAAATTATGAATTATTTAATTATTTGGAGAGTTGGACCTATATATACATTTAATGAATTTTATAATGATAATTACTTTATGAGATTAAGAGGGTACATTGTAGTGAATAATAAGCCTAAGAAAGGGTATTCCAAGCTTAAATAAAAGGCTACATGAGATGGAATCCCAAGACTAAAACAAGAGGGCATCGTAAGCCCAAAACAAGAGGGTAAATAGGATTGAATCCCAATCATGAAACAAGAGGGTAAACCGAAGGTTATCCCAAGCCATAAATAGTAGGTCATCTTATGAACAATAGAATAGGGTATATAAGAGGGTATCTCTATCTCAAAACTAGAGGGTACACATGAGGGAATACAAAGCCCAAAACCAGATGGTACATGGGAGGTTTTCCCATGACTGATGTTGTTAGACGAGTTATTATTAAAATATTATCATGTTATGAAGGTCTTTATAGGTAGCATTGACATAATATTTTCTATGATAATGTGTATGCCGCATTTTCTATGTCATATTCCTATGTTATGATTTTATGTCTTATTTTCTTGATTCACATATGATTTATGTCCTAAAAACATCCAATCATGATGCCATGTCTCATGATTATGATATTTTATATGTAAGGTATGATCTTAAAATGATATTCTCATGTTCTCATACCCTTATATTGAATTTATACATATGTTCTTCCTTTTTTTTCCTTACTGAGCATCTAATCCCACCCCTGTATTATGTTTCCTTTCCCCAGGATATAGAGAATGGTTATAAGAATGAGTACTAAAGGTGAAGATCATTAAAGGGGACTATGAAGAACATTCAAATAACTATAAAGATGTGTTCCATGTTTACAAATACACTAAACTATTATGGTCCTCATGAATGAAATTTTTTAATGTGCAGAATATTCATCTAAATTGATGTAATATCTATTTATATTAATACTGGGTCACTATAGTTGGTATAAAATTAAATTTTTAGTTAACCATTATAAACTATGATGGAAAAAACTTTAGTTAGATCCCTAGTAATATTTCTAAGGATATGTCTGGGTATGTCTATGAGAATAAGTATATGGATGATTTAAGGTATGTGGAAATGTCATGGAATTTTGGTAAAGGATTGAGTTCATGGTTTTATAGAAATTCATCTATGTATGTATACTATAAGTGGAAATGATTTTGGAATATAATTACAATGGATTAACAACTATAACCACGTTTTTTTGGGAATGACTCATGCATACACTAGAACACGAAAATGGGCCTTACTACGCACCTAGTTTGACACTCCCATGGGATATGCTTTTGGAACTCACAAACACATTACATAACATAATGAATGTTTTTTATATATTTTATCTATGAATATCCTAGGACAAGATAATGTTTTTAGACATTAAATAATTTGTCTTTATTTAAACACTGTATAACTGATTTCATTTCATAATTATATGGGTTTTCATTATGATAAATGTATCTTACATAATACTTTCAATTTTAGTCAATGGTGGGGACAAGAAATAACTTGGTTGACAGTGAATGTTTCTGATGTGAAATGTATGAGAATTATACAAATAGAGTTTCTATGAAAAATCTCATAAATATAATCATGAAGGTGGTATGAGAATCAATTATACAATCCCAAACAACATGTGAAATGTACGGGTTATTATTATAGTATTTTTTTACATTAAATTTAATAAGCATGATTGTATTTAGGTAGAGAAGTCATAATGAATTATTCATATTTAATTTTACATGGAAGGGATATTGAGGGATAAGATGATGAAGCATGAGTAATGGTTTAAGAATAATGTTGGATAATTTCAGTGATTTTTTTGGAGGTCAAAGATCATGTTATATGAAACATGAAAAATATAATAATTTTCCATATATGTTTTAAAGAATAAAAATGATGTTTTTAATGGTAATGATGTCATAGAAAATTGAATTAATGGAACTGAGATATTTACAATTAGAGGAACACAAACTTTATTTTTTCCCTAATGTTGAGATTTTTTTATCTTAGATAAAGTGATGATTGAGTTGGATAAAGTAAACTGGATTGTACCAATGACCTTAAAACTGATTAAGGATTTGATAAAGAAGTAGTTTAGGTTATCATGGATGATGTTTAAAACTTCTTGGATTTACTTAATATACCAATTACTCTTTTGAATAGAGAAAATGCATGCTTTGGGAATGGATTTATGGAAGTTCATGTTATTAGCATGTTTCAAGAGAATATACAATGGGGATATTCAAATTTTTGGAATATGAAAACCAAGATCTACTTTATAATATATGGGGGATCAATTCTATGATAATTTTTTGACCCACTATTTTTTTGGATCTTAAAATTTTTAAAGTGTTACATGGTTAACCATTTATATAAGGGATTGTGTTAAACATCCAATGATGTTTGTGAGTTTGAATTATTATCTCAGAACATGCAGATTAATGCATATTGGATAACTTTTGATAACCTTTTTATGATGATAAATATAAATGAAATGATCTATCATTCTATTTATTGATATCATGGTCAATTTGTTATTTAGGAATGAAAAATTCCCCTTTATTCCCTAGAGTAAGAGATGAAGTGTAGAGACCCGTAGCTTCACGTACATGGAATTTACATTACTTTTGCGGAATACTTAGTACATAACAAAAATTCAAACACACAAGGATCGTAATAGTTTAGTGTCTTTGGAAACTCGGAACGTAATCTTATAATCATGGTGAAAGATCTTCAATATCTCCCATAAAGATATTCCCTTTTTTTTTTACCTAAAACCTTTCTTTATATCCTGGGGAAAAGAAAACATAAAAGGGTGAGCTCAAATGCTCAGTAAGGGTAAACAAATTAAATATCAATCACATCATATTCATAAGAACATAACATTTTGGAAATCATAACCTGCAAAAGAGATAAAATTTCATAACATGGGATAAATCATGGTAGTGAAATGTAATCACAATAATCATAACTTAAAACATGAAACTTTGTGGCATTTACACATAATCATAGAGAATCATTTCTTGTTAGTCAAGACTCATTGCCAAGACTATCTTAGTGGACAAAGTCCCTTTCTGAATCGAGTAACCCTCGTTTCAGTCATGTTTCACTGAACCGGTATAACCTACCATTCCATCCATGTCTATCTCATGAGATATAAAATCTTAACCCAATGCATTGGAGGGAGATATAGGTCCCACCCATCTCATAATGATATCATTCTTATGTGTGCCACAAAATCATAAATCATACATCATTGCATAACCCATGTAATAAAAATGGGATTCTTAAACAACATGACCTCATAAAACAATTCATATAAGATAAATGAATTCATAAAAATATTTCCATCACAACATAATCAAATCCATGTAATAATAGGGAAAAAAACAGAACCCTTTTATTATATTAGATGGAAAATAATTTTGATAAAATACTTGAACTCCATTCTTGAGGAAAATATCCTTTCTACTTCAAAAACATTTTCCTTTCTTAACATGTCATACAACCTTAAAATAAAAGATGTTAATTAAAAATAAACATGAAAACTTGTAAAGGAAGCTTCTTGGAAATAATGTTTTAAAAATCCATTCATGCCGTATAAGTTAAAAAAACATTCTTCATACTTTTGTCGGAAAAGTCAAAAAGTACCTCGTACGAAAAACGAAAAAAGATTCCTTTCATATCCTTTACGAAAAACTCACCGAAGGGTAAAATTGGATTTAAACTATTGTAAGTGGATGGAAACAATATTACATATTGAGGGAACATGGATGTGGATGATAAAATACACCCCAGTAAATACTTACGAATAAACAATCTCGGATAAAAATGAGATTGTGATATTTCCCTTACCTTAGGTCCGACTTGCTTTGTGAGTGTCCGAACTTCCTGTATATGATTTAAATCATGTTATTGACTTATTCCAGAATCATACATATTGATATGATATCATATATGGTCATATTCTTAGCTTCTTGTTAGTAATATTTCATTGTTACTTGTTACTTGGGTCTTTATTGCCTTTTGTTCTTATGCGTGTTTTGCAGAATAAATTCTTATTATTATTTTAAGGTTATAGATACCTTATATCCAGAATGGTATTAGTGTAACATATATCATATTTATTCATTCAATTCATTTATATAATTACTATGTAATGATGATCATGTAGAACGAGTCGCATCACATCGTGGAGACGGTATTCCATACGTACGAACGAGTGATGATATCGTTCCTATGATCATGGAATTGTATTGGAGTATATATATATAATTTCAGTATCAATATTACTTTATAATAATCATAAATAGTTTCTAATTACACCGTTATACCCATCCTTGTAAGGTGGTGGTGGAAAATAGATTACACCACGGCGTGGGGACGGTATTCCGTACGTACGCACGCGCGGTGATTTCCTTTTTCCGTAGGATGGATAGAAGGTTAATTAGAGTTGTTTCATATTTATAATAACATATCAGTATATAATAAATACTTATGTTATTACTTTATCATGAAACAACTAATGAAGAAGAAGTTGAAGAAGAAAGAAATTGAAAATGATCGGTAATGGAAATTACCTCTTTTTGACGCGCCTTTTCTTAGCCTCCACTTAAAGAAATAAGGATGGTGTTTGAAGAAGATCAGGACCTCTATGATGATACTAGGGAAGTGGATAAGGGATTTTGGCAGGGGTTGGACGAGCGTGAGTGCTCAAATTGGTGTGAGGAGGAGGGGGAGGAGGTGCCCTTTTATAAGGGAGGAGAGGGGCACTTTAGGAATATCTCCAAATATTATTTTATATTAAAGTCAAAATCGGTTTATAATGGTTCCAAAGGGTCTTATTTCGAAGCTAATGTGGGGATGGTTCGAAATACTATCAACCAATAGGATTTAGACAAGTTTAGGGTATTATTTTAACCTTGTCAATTAGATTTAGCTTTAAGTTAAATAATTTAACTTTTACCATGTCTTTTTGTTTTCTTTCACTATATGGTTAATACACTTAATATAACATGACAAACGAACCCCAAATTGTTTATTATTAATATATATATCCTTATCTAAGTCATTTCGCCTAACCTTAGATTTTTAGGAATAAAATAACAATTAATAATATAATATTTGATTTAAAAACTATTTTGTGTCAATTTTGACACTATTTGATATATGATTTTTGGGAAAGTCATAACAGAATTATATGTTCGAAACAAGTTGATTAAATCAACACTAATATATCATAGTAACCTATAAAATTAGTGGAATTCATAAAAAGTCTCAAATTACATTTATTTGGGTGTTTATAACATCAATTATGTCAATATTGTATTAATAAGATAATTACTGCATCATCATTGTGTCATAAATAAATTAAATTATTTAATGTCTAAAAATTATAAATAAAATACCATTATGTAGTAAATCGTTTTATCATTCTAATGAATATTTATAGTCGAATTTATCTTATGTATAACCCCATATTAAAAATGATTTACTTATTAAACTTTGATTTTAACTATTTTAACCCTTCTTTAAATAAATTAATAATAAATGTCCTAATCTAACCCAAATGGGACTAAATGATAATATTTTACACTTAAGGTTGTTTTTGGTCGAGATACACTTGTCCAATAGAATTAGGACATGTGTTAGGTTAATAGTAATATCATATTTACCCTTAATTACCCTATTTACTTTTAACCGTGGTAAATAAAAGTAAAAAGTTACTATTCACCAAAAATTATTTTCATCTCATTGAACCACATTTTACTTACAGACATCAACCGTGTCTCTCGGATTTTTGAAATTCTATTCACAGAAGCGGTAAAATTAAGTTTTATGCAAAATTTAGTTTTTAACCAACCACTTAGTAGTTTCACAATTCATCAAAAATTGATGTTTTTCAGAACAATGCCAAAATTTCATCCTAAGCTATATTTCATATTACGAATTAAAAAATGAAATCTATTTTACCAAATTCATAACATAGAAGTTGCATTAATTAATTTTATAATTAAATCCTGCTGTTAAAACAAATAGTGTGTTTTTAAGAAACAATATCTATCAAAAGATTGACACTTGATTATGTTTGGTTTAAATGTGAAATTACATTCAATGAAAAACATTGTATTAAATTGTAAAAATATATTCTAAATATACTTTAAAAACACTCAAATTAATAATTTATCATTATTAATTATTTCGATTAAACAAGTTGTTTTTAATTATAATTTAGTAATTTTCACTATTCATCAGAATATGAAAGTTATCCGAAAAGTACCAAAATTTCACCTTAGGCTAAATTCGATACTCCGAATCCAAAAATTAAGTCCATTTTGAGAGCTAAAATTTCTATAATTTTAAAAGGTGGTTATTACTATTTATAACGGTTAGTTATAATAATATTATAATAGCATATCGTTGTTTAGTGAAACTCGGTATTGCGTACTACACACGCTATCGAGGAAGGTCGCGATTGCGTGTAATGCAAGGCAAGTCAAGGATGTGTGTTGTGAAAGATCCTTTTGGTGTATCTTACAACACATGATATTAATAAAATTAAAAAGAATAATTTTCATAAAATCTCGGGCTATTACATTCTACCCCCCCTTAAAATGAATTTCGCCCTCGAAATTCGTCGGGGTTATAAATGGTTTACTATTCGAAAGTTTATTTAATAGAAACCCACATCGTAAAAAGGAATATCAAAAACAATCTTTAAAAACAAAAGTATGAAACGTAACGGTTACCCAAATAAACTAATCATTGGGTTTCCGCATAGGTGAAAATATGGATATGGAAGAGAAATCTAACCATCATGTTCTGATGGAGAGTGGTAGAGAACATGGCTATGGAAAAGCCAGTAATCACAAAGCCATAAATTTGTGACGATCTACGGTACCATCTGATTCATCAGATATAAGATCACTAGGACAACATTTTTGGTTTTCAAGATCATTTCCCTAAAGTTAAAGAATTTGAATTAGAATAAATACTTACTTTATATTGGTACAACCTCACTGTTGATCGTGCCTTTAACAATTTCCACTTCATCCCTTAAATAAATGAAGTTGAATTTGTTATTCGTGAAGTGTTAGCAGATCATGTGATAGAATGACGGGTCATTCCATCTGTCTCAAAAGGTTAGAAAAAATTATATACATAAGTCGATCTATAGTGAGATTAATCATATATGGTTCCTAAAATGGACTTTATACTTCATATATCATACTGCTTAATATAATAAAACTAGTTTCTAATAAACAGGGACTTCCTGTAGGCCAGTGGTGGGCGATAAAGGCCAGTCGCACTTCGGTTGTGGGTTCGATTCCCACATCCTTGTCCGACGCGATGGGCTGTCGCCCGTCCTGTAGGTTGTCCTTTTTCTAAACCTATATTACTATAACATCCCATCAATAATATCGAAAAAACTTCTATCCTTAAACAATACTAACTTATGTCCAACATAATCCATTCCAATCTTTAGGCTTATCCATAATACTGTAGTCCACTCTCATAACATAGTGAAAATGATTACCATATATTTAATACCATCGTTGATCCCCATATATCATAAGATATGTTTTGTTGGTCACATTCCAGACATTCAAAGTCCTTAATCATGTGTTCTCTTTAATACCCATTCAACCTTAGTGAAAACATGAATGCAGTTAAAAATTAACACTTTCCACATACCAAAATCCTCAATATTCTATTTACTCAAACCATGAAATCACTTAGTCCTTATATCAATCATGAGCTCATGAATACTGTTAAACATTTCATTTTCTCATTTTCCCTTCATTATGAGCATATCATCTTATTTCAAAAAAATATCACAATCACTTTGAATACCACATTATACCAATACATAAATATTCCAATACTCCACGATACTATATACAACATTATTTTGGAATCCCATTACACAAACACTTAATCATTCCACCACATCGTTGTCATATTCAACATCGCCAATGGCGATCGCATGTAACTTCCCTTTGTCCTTTGCCTTAAGTGGTTTCTCATGTCGATCATCACTAACCCTTGGATTAGGGCATTTATTAGCATAATGCACCATTTCCTTGCACTTGAAGCATTGAAGTGTTGGTGGTGCGTTCTCTGCAGTGTTTTCTTTATTCACATCATTAGAAACCATTTTTCCATTACTTCGACACTCAGCTGCTCGATGACCTTCTTTTCCACACTTAAAACATTTTCTAGTCCCTTTAAGACAATCTCCACCATGCTTCTTTCCAAACTTTGAGCAAAAGGAAACATTCATTTTCTTTTCACCATTATTCTGAGATTTCTCCTTGAACTCCACCTTTCGTTTCTTTTCAAAACCATGAGATGGATATGTAACACCAACTTCCATTTCTACCTTCATAGCACAATGCACAATTTCTTCATAGCTACTAAAGTCTCTTATTGCTAATGCCCTTCGAAGACTTGGTTTTAAGCCACTGAAAAATCGATCAACTTTACTTTCAGGTTGGATGATATTGCCAGATGGATACCTTGCAAGTCTTGTAAAATTCACTTCGTATATACCAACAGATTCATCATCCTTTTGCTTTAGTTCAAGAAACTCCTTTTCCATCTTTGTTCGAAGAATACGAGGTAAGTACTTACTGAAAAACAAGTTCTTGAACTCGTCCCATTCCATGGACTCAATTTCATCTCTTTGCCTCATATTCTTGATAAGATTTCACCATTGATCAGCTTCACCTTCCAAACGATATACTGCTAAGATGACTTTATCATGCTCAGAACATTGAAGAACTGAAAATATCTTTTCAGTGGTACTGATCCATTGTTCAGTAACAAGTGGATCAGAAGACCCACTGAAAGAAGGTGGACGTTGCCTCATGAAGGACTCAATAGAATATTGTTCCCTTCTCTGCTCATTTGGAAGTCCAGAATGATTCATAGCTTGTGTAAGTATAGCAATAAGAATTTTCACTCCATCTCCCACAACATTTGTTTGTTCAGGAGGGAAATCATTGCATTGTCCATTGCATTGATCAACACGGTTCCTTCGGGTTCCAGCCATCGTCTAAAACCCAAAAAGAATAGTGTGAGAGGCAAAAATCATGCTAGGGAAAACAACATAATAAAGGGGGAGTACTTTCAATATCTAACATATTAGGTTTAATTCTACGATCGTTAGCGTAATTCTAGTACTATAACCTATACGTATACATAACCTTAGGGACATCCCTAGACATACATTAGAAATATCTCTAGGGATCTCACTAACGTTTTCACATCCTAGTTTCCAAAGGTTGACTAAACCTTTCCTCTGATACCAACTGTAGAGACCCGTAGCTTCACGTACATGGACTTTACATTACTTTTGCGGAATACTTAGTACATAACAAAAATTCAAACACACAAGGATCGTAATAGTTTAGTGTCTTTGGAAACTCGGAACGTAATCTTCTAATCGTGGTGAAAGATCTTCAATATCTCCCATATAGATCTTCCCTTTTTTTTTACCTAAAACCTTTCTTTATATCCTGGGGAAAAGAAAACATAAAAGGGTGAGCTCAAATGCTCAGTAAGGTTAAACAAAATAAATATCAATCACATCATATTCATAAGAACATAACATTATGGAAATCATAACCTGCAAAAGAGAGAAAATTTCATAACATGGGATAAATCATGGCAGTGAACTGTAATCACAATAATCATAACTTAAAACATGAAACTTTGTGGCATTCACACATAATCATATAGAATCATTTCTTGTTAGTCAAGACACATTGCCAAGACTATCTTAGTGGACAAAGTCCCATTCTGAATCGAGTAACCCTCGTTTCAGTCCTGTTTCACTGAACCGGTATAACCTACCATCCCAGCCATGTCTATCTCATGAGATAAAAAATCTTTACCCAATGCATTGGAGGGAGATATAGGTCCCACCCATCTCATAATGATACCATTCTTATGTGTGCCACAAAATCATAAATCATACATCATTGCATAACACATGAAATAAAAATGGGATTCTTAAAAAACATGACCTCATAAAACAATTCATATAAGATAAATGAATTCATAAAAATATTTCCATCACAACATAATCAAATCCATGTAATAATAGGGATAAAAACATAACCCTTTTATTATATTAGATGGAAAATAATTTTGATAAAATACTTGAACTCCATTCTTGAGGAAAATATCCTTTCTACTTCAAAAACATTTTTCCTTTCTTAACATGTCATACAACCTTAAAATAAAAGAAGTTCATTAAAAATAAACATGAAAACTTGTAAAGGAATCTTCTTGGAAATAATGTTTTAAAAATTCATTCATGCCGTATAAGTAAAAAAACATTCTTCGTACTTTTGCGGAAAAGTCAAAAAGTACCTCGTACGAAAAACGAAAAATGATTCCTTTCATATCCTTTACTAAAAACTCACCGAAGGGTAAAATTGGATTTAAACTATTGTAAGTGGATGGAAACAATATTACATATTGAGGGAACATGGATGTGGATGATAAAATACACCCCAGTAAATACTTACGAATAAACAATCTCGGATAAAAATGAGATTGTGATATTTCCCTTACCTTAGGTCCGACTTGCTTTGTGAGTGTCCGAACCTCATGTTTATGATTTAAATCATGTTATTGGATTATTCCATAATCATACATATTTATATGATATCATATATGGTCATATTCTTAGCTTCTTGTTAGTAATATTTCATTGTTACTTGTTACTTGGGTATTTATTGCCTTTTGTTCTTATGCGTGTTTTGCCGAATAAATTCTTATTCTTCTTTTAAGGTTATAGATACCTTATATACAGAATGGTATTAGTGTAACATATATCATATTTATTCATTCAATTCATTTATATAATTACTATGTAATGATGATCATGTATAACGAGTCGCATCACATCGTGGAGACGGTATTCCGTACGTACGCACGAGTGATGATATCGTTCATATGATCGTGGAATTGTATTGGAGTATATATATATTATTTCAGTATCAATATTACTTTATAATAATCATAAATATTTTCTCATTACACCGTTATACCCATCCTTGTAAGGTGGTGGTGGAAAATAGATTACACCACGGCGTGGGGACGGTATTCCGTACGTACGCACGCGCGGTGATTTCCTTTTTCCGTAGGATGAATATAAGGTTAATTAGAGTTGTTTCATATTTATAATAACATATCAGTATATAAGAAATACTTATGTTATTACATTATCATGAAACAACTAAATAAGAAGAAGTTGAAGAAAAAAGAAATTGAAAAAGATCGGTAATGGATATTACCTCTTTTTGACGCGCCTTTTCTTAGACTCCAATTAAAGAACTAAGGATGGTGTTTAAAGAAGACCAGGACCCCTATGATGATACTAGGGAAGTGGATAAGGGATTTTGGCAGGGTTTGGACGAGCTTGAGTGCTCAAATTGGTGTGAGGAGGGGAGGAGGTGCTCTTTTTTAAGGGAGGAGTGGGGCACTTTAGGAATATCTCAAAATATTATTTTATATTAAAGTCAAAATCGGTTTATAATGGTTCCAAAGGGTCTTATTTCGAAGCTAAAGTGGGGATGGGTCGAAATCCTATCAACCAATAGGATTTAGACAAGTTTAGGGTATTATTTTAAGCTTATCAATTAGATTTAACTTTAAGTTAAATAATTTAACTTTTACCATGTCTTTTTGTTTTCTTTCACTATATGGTTAATACACTTACTATAACATGCCAAACGAACCCCAAATTGTTTATTATTAATATATATATCCTTATCTAAGTCATTTGGCCGAACCTTATATTTTTAGGAATAAAATAACAATTAATAATATAATATTTGATTTAAAAACTATTTTGTGTCAATTTTGACACTATTTGATATATGATTGTTGTGAAAGTCATAACAGAATTATATGTTCTAACCATGTTGATTAAATCAACACTAATATATCATAGTAACCTATAAAATTAGTGGAATTCATAAAAAGTCTCAAATTACATTTATTTTGTTGTTTATAACATCAATTATGTCAATATTTTATTAATAAGATAATTACTCCATCATCATTGTGTCATAAATAAATTAAATTATTTAATGTCTAAAAATTATAAATAAAATACCATTATGTAGGAAATCGTTTTAGATTTCTAATGAATATTTATAGTCGAATTTATCTTATGTATAACCCCATATTAAAAATGATTTACTTATTAAACTTTGATTATAACTATTTTAACCCTTCTTTAAATAAATTAATAATAAATGTCCTAATCTAACCCAAGTGGGCCTAAATGATAATATTTTACACTTAAGGTTGTTTTTGGTCGAGATACACTTGTCCCATATAATTAGGACATGTGTTAGGGTAATAGTAATATCATATTTACCATTAATTACCCTATTTACATTTAACCGTGGTAAATAAAAGTAAAAAGTTACAATTCACCAAAAATTATTTTCATCTCATTGAACAACATTTTACTTACAGACATCAACCGTGTCTCTCGGATTTTTGAAATTATATTCACAGAAGCGGTAAAATTAAGTTTTATGCAAAATTCAGTTTTTAACCTACCACTTAGTAGTTTCACTATTCATCAAAAATTGATGTTTTTCAGAACAATGCCAAAATTTCATCCTAAGCTATATTTCTTATTACGAATTAAAAAATGAAATCTATTTTACCAAATTCATAACATAGAAGTTGCATTAATTAATTTTATAATTAAATCCTGCTGTAAAAACAAATAGTGTGTTTTTAAGAAACAATATCTATCAAAAGATTGACACTTGATTATGTTTGGTTTAAATGTGAAATTACATTCAACGACCAACATTGTATTAAATTGTAAAAATATATTCTAAATATACTTTAAAAACACTCAAATTAATAATTTATCATTATTAATTATTTCGATTAAAAAAGTTGTTTTTAATTATAATTTACTAATTTTTCACTATTCATCAGAATATGGAAGTTATCCGAAAAGTACCAAAATTTCACCTTAGGCTAAATTCGATACTCCGAATCCAAAAATGAAGTCCATTTTGAGAGCTAAAATTTCTATAATTTTAAAAGGTGGTTATTACTATTTATAATGGCTAGTTATAATAATATTATAATAGCATATCGTTGTTTAGTAAAACTCGGTATTGCGTACTACACACGCTATCGAGGAAGGTCGCGATTGCGTGTAATGCAAGGCAAGTCAAGGATGCGTGTTCTGCAAGCCTCTTTTGGTGTAGCGTACAACACAAGATATTAATAAAATTAAAAAGAATATTTTTCATAAAATCTCGGGCTGTTTCATGATGTGGGTATTGATCAAGGAACAACAATGTGTGTGTCTTTCTTGAAAACATGTAAGTATAAAATTTCATGAAAATTCTTCACCATTAGGATTAAAGTCTATAAATAAAATATTGACATAATACCTTTTTTTTTGAACTGATGGAATTTTTTTTCATCATAGTTTTATAACTATGAGTCCCTCAACGTTCCAATGATCATTCACTAGTTTGCAATTTATGACCTCAATCACTTCCTATAAATATTTATACTTTTCCTCTATGTCCAATCTTCACTGACAAACTATGTTATTGTATGTGGAAACCTAGTTTTGAGTTACATTAGGTAACAATTATTGTCCCAAAATTCACTTTTTAAAGAATGTTATAGTATTAATATTTTACGAATTGGGTTTCTGTGAACTAAAATTAAAATATTAAATCATTGATAACCATGATGAATTTTGAGGGTGAAATTCATTTTAATGGTGGTAGAATGTGAAATATTATTATTTTTTGAATTTTTTTCAAATTATTTTAATGTTTTTTATATTTATAATTTCAGATAACACTGAAAACATTTTTTTATATTAATGTACTAAGTCATGGTTTCATTAAACGCTACACTAAGGTAGTCTTTCACAACACACAACACTCACTTAGATTGCATTACACAAAACAATATGTTTCATCAAAACACGGATTTATTATTATAATTATTTGAAAAATATAGTTATAACCTAAATATTTAACATAGTAATTTGTATTGTTATATTTAATTTTTAAATTTTATTATTAGCAGTTTAAAAATAATAAAAAATATTGATAATGAAACATAAAATTTTTGGTAATGTATTTCTATGATTAAAAATAAAATTTTCTTAAAAGAATTTGTTTTTGTGTACTTCTTTGAAAAATATTGAAATTAATTTTATAAAATAATAAAAATTTGATTTCTTTAAATATACATTATTTTCAAATTCATAATTTAATAATTATTGTTGGGTTTATTATTCATATTTTTCTAAGAAGCATCATTTTTTAATGAATAGTTAATAATACCGAATTTTAATTCAAAACAAGTTTTTATATAATATATTTATACAGTTAAATTATATTATAAGTTTTTTAAAATTAATTACTAATAAATTATATATCTATTAATCCAATATATATGTTAATCCAATTTTGGTCATTTTAATTATTTTTAAATTGAATGTAGATATACAATCTTAATGAACTTTTGAACATTATCACATTGAAAACACGATTTCTCACCACATCTATAGGATTAAGATTAAACATAATTTCCCCACTTATATAATTTTAATTTTGAAAAAACTAACATATTTGTTTTTTATAATTATAATATTTAGAGTCTAATAATATCAAATTAATTTTTGAACCGAAAATATTAGTAAAGGTGATCAAAATTAATTACAACGATTAAGGTAAAATTAAACATAACAAGGGACTAAAAATTAATATTAAGAGCCAAAATGACCTAAAAACTTGTACAAAACCTCTTTTATGCCTATATTTAATCCATAAACATTTTAATATTGAGTTTGGTCGGTTTTTATGGGTTTATTTTGTAGAAATGTGGGTAAACCTATCTTGTTTAAAAAAACAAGTGTGTCATCTCCCTCCACTATAAAAAGGCACTTACACATCCCACTCAATGCCACCTCTAAAGACACATTGGATTGACTAATATCTACCCAAATAGAAACTAAAAATCCTTCAAATCAACCTGAAAGACCCACCTGGGGAATAAATCCATCCATGGAATCCCTTTAGGGGAAACCAAATGAAGTTACCTAAAGAAGAGGTGGCATCCTTCCTCAAGATCTTTTCCATTATTTTCTTTCTCCACTACATAAATTCTTCTTCTTCCATTATAATATAACAAAAATCTATCTTAAATATACAAATATATTTTTATTCTTATGGTTCAACCAACACTTGCACACACATCCAATAAATTGGTAACGATCTTACTGGTCTTATGTACGACAAACGACCGACTCATGAAAAAATGTTGTTCATTTTAAATTTACCACATATCAAGGTTGGTAATTATGATAGAAAGTATAATTTCATATTATATATTTTTCATTTATGATGTATTTATACCAATTAATTTATTATATAAATCTAATCTTCATGCGTTCCATTTTGTATAAATATTATAACTTCGTTTGCGGATGTGTGGACTACCACCTCCTCAATGAGACGTGACTCATTCACACTTTCAATGGAATTTATTAAGGATGGATTTAGTAAACATATTTGATATATATAATAATTATAACTTCTTTCTTGTTATGAAATTATTTTATAACAAACAGATTAATACTTTCCATTTTGTGTAAATATGATTACTTCATTTTTGGACATGTGGACTATTGCCACCTCAATGTGATGTGATTCATTCACACTTTTCATTGAATGTATTAAGTAATAATTTAAAAATAATTTATGATATATATATACTATTTATGATACTTAAATGATATTATTTATTCAAATAAACATATATATAATTACATATATTTCATTTACTACCATTTAATATGAAAACAAAATGGAAGAAGCGTTCATGCATACGTAGGGTCCACCATCTCCAAGAATGGTAGATTGTTTTTAATATGTCCATGTTTTATTGATTTATATAAATATATATATAGAAAATATATATGATATTTAAATTATGTTTTGTATTTTTAAATTTAGTAAATCTTCATCTATACAAGAGGATCAAGAATAACAATTCAAAACACATATGGGAAAGAAATCACTTATTACACTAAACACTACATTAAAAGTGAATTATTAATATACAGGTAATATAAATGAATATGTAAATCATATATGGTATAATATATAATAGCATGGTTATATATTAGATGAATAATAATTATATATTTAGTTTATAGTATGTTTTAACATGTACAATGAAATTCAATACTTAATGTAAGGGAATTTCATCTCACATTGTATTTCCATGAGGTACAATCCATATTTACCACTCACTTCTTTTTTGTGGTGTATATTCTACCAATTACATGTTTTATCGGTAATTTTATTTATTTAATCATATTTAAAGATTGATTTTATTTTTATGGGGGTCATGTTCATAATGTTATTCAAGTACTAAGGGTTTTCTCATCTATCTTTTATTTTCAATGTGACAGAAGTTTTGTTCAACTCCTATTTCTTATATGTGGTGTGTATAATGAACAGGGATATATTATATGATTATTATAAATAAATTATTGGTATTTACATATAATTTTTATAATATTTCTTTCCTTGGGTTTAGTTCCCAAATGTTACCATATCCCTAATGTAATTTTGATTCAATTTTACTTCTTTGAGACACATGCCATGTTATGAACCAGTATTCTTTGCAAGTTGTATATACTACCATTTTACTTCTTATATCATGAAACTCCTCATTTTAATGTAATTTTATGGATTATGTAATTTCATGGGGAGTATAATTTGATGTTAACAGATCTTAAGAGTTTATTTAAACAATCTAATCATTTTTTAAGATTTTTTATGATTATGCTTCCATTGATGAAATATTATGATCCATATCTCAATGAAAGTCATGAATTTTATTAACCACTGGTTATTCATGATATATTCACAGAATGGTACAATATTTATATTATTTGGAACAAAAATTATGAAAATGTTTTTTAAAAAATCATATCTCATATCTTCTTTCAGCCATAAATCTATTTATTTTAAAAAACCATGTTTTTAAAGGATGTTTTTCATAAAGGTTTTTAAAAAATACCATTACAACTAATTTTCATGGAAAAAATATTTCATTTTTTTCATTTTCATTAATTCCATTATATATTTACAAATATATTTTCAAATTAAAATGTTTTAAACGTGATTTCAATCTCTTTTTATATGTTTTCAAGGAAAACTGATTTAATTTTTTTAAAACTTATATGATATGTTTAGCAGTTTATTTTCAAGAAAGTGTTTTTAGAAGGTTTTATTTAAAAAAACATTTCTCATTGAATAAAAGATATTTTCCTCTATAATTATTTAAATTAAATGATAAATATTTCATTATAACAAAATTAATTTTGATATTGTTTAAATAAAAAAATTCAAAGAAAGGAAATTGACCTTATGAAAAATTCCATGTGATATCTCAAAATACATCTCCATATAATATGGAGAGCTTTGTTACCATTTTTGATTTACTAATTATATGATCCATGAATACCATTCACATTATTTCTTGAAATCTTTTTGTTTCTATGAAATGGTTTTTATGACACCCATTTTTCATACAGGGGTTATATGATTTTGAAACCCCTTTCTTTTCATTGGTTATACTTTAATGAAATGATTATGAAAACAATCTATTTTCCATTGGTAATGATATGAAATAATGTAATTATACTTATTTCATTACATGGGTTATGATATGATGCTTATGAAACCCATCTCTTTTTGTGGGTTATGATATGATAAAGGTTATATTTTCTTGTAAAACATGTATGGATGATTTTATTATGTAATGGGTAGACCTATATCTCATTAAAATTAAATAGGTAATGAAAAATGATTTATAAACTCAATATTATACATGGGAGGGAATCCCAAGCCTGAAACAAGAGGGCATTTAAAGCTTAAAAAAAAGGTACACAGGAGGGCATCCCAAGCCTGAAACAAGAGGGAATATTAAGCCCAAAAAAAGAGGGTACATAGGAGGGCATCACAAGCCTAAACAAATAGGGCACATAAGAGGGAATACAAATTATTAAACATGAGGATAAATGGGTGGGAATCCAAATCCTGAAACAAGAGGGTACATGGGAGGGAATCCCAAGAAAAATAAATTACACGTGTTATTATAAAATGTGTTACATGTTATGAAGATCCTGGTAGGTAGCCTTGACAAAAGATTTTCTATATTTATTTTATTTCAAAAGTTCCATGTCTTATTACTATGTTAGGATTTAATGGTTTATGTTCTTTATTCCCTTTAATAATTTCTAAAAAACTACCAATAATTATGCCATGTATCATGATTATTTTCTTTGATATACGGGGAATGGTCATCAAATGATATTCTCATGATCGCATACCCTTATATCATGTTCTGATTATGTGAATATTTGTTTATCCTTAGGTATAATCTAATATCACAAATTTCATATGTTACCATTCCCTAGTTTATGAAGAAAATGTTTTAGTGGGTTTACTAATGGAATGATCATTGAGGGAGATATTGAAGATCTTTCACCAAACTTGAATAATGTGTTCCATGTTTCCAAAGACACTAATCCATTATGGTCCCCATACATGTACATTTATATTCATCTGAATATTCATAAATAAATAATGTAATATCCATGTATGATAATCATGGGTTTCTAAAATATGATTTGATGACTTATTTCAAGGGCACCAATTTTGGAAATAAAACCCTAATCTGGGTAGTTTTGAGATATTTAATGATTTATGGGAGAATATTTATTTTGAAAGAAATAATTATGATAAAATCAATTTACAAGAATCTAATAAAGTATATTTAAATAGAAATTGATTTTAAAGGAATGAATTTGGTGAAAAAGCCAATGATATAGATTTGGATAAATTAAATGGTATGATTAAACTAGAAAATTTTCATTTGAACTGGGAATGGTGAATTTATTTGAAATAAACTTTTTTTCCAAGAAATATTTATTAAATCACAAATTTTACTGAGTATTTAGTTTGTGATTGGGAAAATAACACTAACACATTGAATATATTACAATTTATTGATGATGAAAAGTATATATAAACCTACCTTGGAATGGTTTTCCCTAATGGAATGTTCATTGATTAGTCCCAATGGATTGAGCCTATAGATGTTTACATACACACTTTAACCATGATTGATAATTGAGTAGTGTAAGGATCTAAGATTCTAGAACACATGTATCTTAGGGAATATGAGAACAGTTATTTGTTTTGTTTGAATTGATTTGAATTACATTATTTAAAGAATTATTTTTTTCATGACAGAAGTTTTATACAAATGTTTTTTATAAAATTTTCATTTCAGACTATTTTTTATATTTATTCAATCTTTTGATTACAAAGAATGTTTTTTTATTAAAGTATCAAAATGGATTTTCATTCATTTTTTAAAAATTTTAATCATAAATTGTTTAATTTTTAATTAATTGATTATGTAAATATTGGTGATTCCCTACTGGGATGTTTACCTCACCCCTACCTTTGCCTTTGGGACTTTGTAGATTTTTTATATTAGATCCATCAATGGAAAATAAAAACTTGTTGTTGGTAATTGTGCTTAATTCATAATACCATGGGTAATGGAGTTGACTTATAGACTTGTGATCATCTTGTTTCACAAGGATTGTGGGACATAGACTTGATGGATGTTTTCCTCATTTAGATGATGTTTTTCCTTGGAAAATATATCTAATTGTGGTACTTTATACTAGAGGAGTGTTTGGAATTTACATTCTGTAGATTTTTTATCTTCAAAATTATGTATTTATTTATTTTTTTATTCTGTCCAAATGGTTACCTTTTGTGTTTGATATGATTTCATGTTATAGTCACCAAACTTTGGGGATCTGAAATTCCCTTCAGGCTATGTTAGAGCCGGTTCGAGTAATTTTGTGATAAGGTACCTGGGATAGATTTTAACTATGTTTTATCATAGGCAAGAGGTTGAGAATATTTACTTAATATCGATATTTTATATGGTATTTTTCTAGTATACATGAGGTAGTATTTCTAGGAAGTAAGAGGTAGTTACGAGTGATAACCTAGCTATCTCTCTTCGTAGTGGGCCTTAAGTCACCATGTGTGTTTGGGAAATTTATCCATGAGGAATAAATTGATATGATTCTATTACTTTTTCCAGTTTGATCTGAGTATTTTGAAATCCCTGAATATTGAATTTTATTTGAGAGAATTTATATTTCTATATATATTGATTGAGCATATTTTCTGAGGATCATTGATGATGATTTAGTGTTTCATATTGATGTTGTGTAATACCATTTCCCAAAAAAAAATTATTAGACCTCAGGAGGGAGAATATGATGAACCTGTAAAAGTGACCCCACATGTCGATTAGAACCTCTTTGAGATAGTGGTGTGTGCTTTCAATTTTGTGGGATATGTATCTTCACTTATTTCTGTTTATGCTATCATTGGGGGAAATCAAAGGGATTAATCATAAGGTCATTTTCTAGTGTGTATTCACCATATAATTCCAAATTTCTATGGGTCGAATTATTTCACTACTTTTTGAGTTCTTGGAAATTCTAGATGATATTAAGGTGAAGTGTGGTACTTTTATGTCTGAATCACCTTAGAGGAGGACATTTGAATCATGGTTACGACTAGTAATCACAAAGTATTAGAGAGTAATGAAATTAGAGTCCTATTTATAGAATAGTTTTATAGAGATTTGATGGGTTTGGAAAAGTCTTAGGAGTTTTTATCCTCCAACATAATGATAATACCATGAATCAATATGTGAACCATTTTACTGAATGTGTTTAGTTTTCTCCCAAGATAGTGAGTGAAAATATTCATGATTCGTCTACAACTAGGTAACTAATCATAGGTTTTAATTTTTAATTGCACTTTCATTAATGACAAGATCGATAGAGAGTTTATCATTGATCTTGACATGGATGGTAAGTCATGGGTGATGAGACTTACTTTTAATACCAATGGTAGTTATGTAAGTTCCACTAAAGTAAAGAGGAATCATGATGAGTTTCATTGAAGATATTAGTAAACCGAATCATCCAGAAATTTTGTTGTTTCTGGTATAAATATGTTCACTTTATTTAAATTCATAAAGGTTTTGCATACAAAATGGGTTATTATGAGGTACCAAAAATTTGGGGTTCATTTGGTTTCTCATGACAAATTCAAAATTTATACCATATATTTTATATCCTATATACTGGCACAATCTCATAAATAATAAAATTTACTACATTATAATCTAATTCTTCAAGAACTAAGGAGTTCTAGAAAATGGTATCTTTAACAATGATTCTTCACAAATTGGAAGAGTCTCCAAAGGAAACTGAGGCTTGTCCAGTGATATTGAGATGTACCATCATGATATATTTATATTTATTAAAATCATTATATGATATAGATTCATGTAATTAATTCATATTAACAATTTTTTTCTTTATAAACCTTCTTATTGAGCTTACGACTTATGTGGTGGATATTTTTACAACCTTGGGAATGAATAGAGATCTGGTCTTCTGAAGCTCTTCTTGTGTCTTCTCTTTATCAATGATCTAGTGCACATGAGATTTTTTGTTAATTAACAATAAAACCTATTATTTTCATTATTGATATAGATTGGTTGAGCACCTATTAATCTATAATATTTTGTTCTCTTTTCTAGGTCTCCTTTACAATCCCTAATGGGGTGTGTCAGGTTTTCCCGGGATAATGGGACCCGAGATCAATTTTAGTCAAATTCATTTTTTCTATATTTTAGAAGGGTAATATCGTTTTTTGAATTTTGGTATATTAAAAGAAAATTTGAGTGGTTATCTTCCTCTAGTGTTCATCTATCTTCCCGATTTTTTTCCATTTGACCTTTTTGGTTTTCCACTAGTAATGGATGTAGATTTCTCTATTGACTTCATAACAGGCACTCATCCTATCATTATTCACTTTTCCCATATGACTCAATATGACCTAAAAATTTTTATGATCTCTTTGGATTATCTATTAGATAAAAGCTTCATACACTTGAGTATGTCACCAAGGGACGTTCTTATTTTTTTTGTAAAGAAATATGATGAGACCCTTCACATTTTGGTTGATTACTGGAAACCAAATCAAGTAATATTAAAGAAAAAGTTTGTTTTTACATATATTGATAATTTTTTTGAAAATTTGATAGGGGTGAAGTAGTTATAAAATATATATATTTGATTTGGTTATCACTAGTTTGAATTAAATAATCTCATATCTTAAAGAATGCCTTCAAAGGGAGGTGTGCCCATTATGATAACCTTGTGATGCAATTTAGTCTAACTAGTTATTATACATTATTTATAGAATTCATTAACACAATATTCCATGATTTCCTCTAATATTTCTTGGTGTCCTTTTTGGATGACATCTTTTTATACACTATGATAGAGGATGACCATGTTCATCATCTAAGAGAAGTTCCAATAATTTTGAGAGACCTCTAACCTTCTTACATGATTTCACAATGTAATTTCTTGATAACTCAGGAGATTGTTTGGGGAAACATGAACTTATAACATGGTATTTCAATTCATCATATTATGAAGAAATATGTTATCACATTGGAACAAGCAGAACATGGTTTTGAGATTTAGAGCTTCTTTGGTTTTGTAGAATATTATCGATGGATCGTAATTGATTTATTGAAGTTGGTTTCTCGAATGAGAACTCTTATTTGTAAAGTAGTGAAGTTATTTTGGGATGTGAAATTAAAAAATTCATTTTATGAGTTCAAATTATTCTTTTAATTATATTATAACTTGTATTCTTCTAGGGTTGGGTAGGGATATTCGGTCTTTTTGACACATTTGGTCTGGTGTGGGGTCATGTTCCCATTAAATTAGATCAAGTGGTGGACTATGGTTCTCAAAAAATTAATCCACATGAGAAGAACCATCATACTCAATAACTACAACTCACAACTATAATGTATGATATTAAGAGTTGGTTTCATTAATATTTATAAAAAATGCTTACAATTTAATCCAACCAAAAAAGACTAAGCTATATCTTCTCCCTAAAAGATTTGAATATCTGATAGATGCATTTGGGGGAGAACCTATAGTCATTTTATTTAAACATTTCATATATCCATAGTAAGGGTAATGTCATAGATAATGATTATAGTACGAAACTTCTAACTCAGAATTTGAAAGAATCATTAGAAGTGTGTAACTTGATGGATCTATTTTCATGTATGAATTTGGGATTCAGTGAGGATGTGACAGAGATTATATTGATGAGTGTTCATTTCAAATATTACCTTCTTGAGATGATTCTTTCTTAGAAGTATCTTTATTATGTGTTTTTTGGCACAAGAGACTGTCTTAATAGTGGGGAGTCCATCAGGGAGTGGTAATATCCGTATAAGGGAATCCTATGTTTTTTAAACTAGTTAATTATGCTATTTTAAATGAGAAAATATATGTATGGGGTTTTCATATTTCATAATGGAATGTTCACCCTATTTCCAAAAATGTGTTATATGATGTCTATGGATGATTCTTGTGTCCTTGTATGTGATGATAAATCACAAAATTTGTTTCCTATTATTATAATTTCATACAGGTCAAGGCAGAGTAGAAAAAACCATTGGGTTTGCATCACCCATTCGTGTTCCAACATTGAAGTGAGAAGAGATATATATGGAATTTTGTATTGGGTTTTAATGTAACCTTAATGGAAAATTTCTGATATGGGTAGTGATCGATCGACCAACAAAATTACCTCACTTTTTCCATTCAAGATATAACCTATAGTTGGGGACTTAGGATAAATATTTGTATAATAGACTATTAAATTGAATAGACCTCCATCTATTATTGATTCTGATAGGGATCCATGGATTAATTTTTATTTTCAGGGAGGCCTAAAGTCGGTTTTGCAATCCTAGGTTAGATGAGCACAGTGTATCATATACATATGGATGGTCAGATAGAATGACCGATATATATTCTTGATGAAATGTTACATTATTGTGTTCTTGATTTTAGTGGAGCATCAGATAGAAACATGGAAAATTTTATGTTTTACTACATAAATAATTATTATTCATAAATTAATTTGAAAAATATTTTGTCCTTATAAGATTTCCTAGTTAAATATTTGGTGCATTGGTAAGAGATTGGTGAAACTTCCTTGGTGGGACATAATTTGGTCATGGTGATGACAAAAACGATTCAATTGATTCATAATATAATTGTGATTACATAGAGATGATATAAATCTTATATCGATCATTGTAGATATCTTATAGAGTTTTTACGGATGGCTAGTAGTTTTTAATAGTTTCAACACATATGGGTTACCGAAAATATGAAAAATAGATAAATCAAATACTGATAAAAATGTGACCATTCAATATTTTTGATTATATTGGTAAAGTGGCATACCAATTTTCTTTACCACCATTATTCAAATAAATTCATATTATGTTTTAAAATTTTCAATTTACAAATTATCTATTGGACCCATAACATTTTGTAACTAGGGAGTCCATAATTGTGAACCATATTAAGAAATGACTATACATATGGTTCATATTTTTTATTACTATACAAAGGTTCTTCATGGGAATTAAATACCATTGGTTTGTGTATTATTGCAGCACAATTTTAATTTTTGGGATACTTGGTAGAATGATTCTCTAATAAGAGAGTACCAACCTCATCTATTTGAAATGGAGTCTTCTAGATATAATTTTTCCGGGTAAAAAAGGTTTTATGGGGGTGGTTGTAAAATATTTTCACCTCTTTTAGGTACCACTTATCCCTTGTTTAATTCAATTTATTGCTTGAGTGTAGTTCCATGTTTTTTTTAAATATTTATGGTTTTTTATTTGAATTTATTAGGGGACAGTTTCATGGACATGAGGGTTTCTCCCTGAAAAAGGATGGTTGTGACATAGAGCACACAAAAATGATGAATCCAATTTTGAATCCACTTACTTTTTATGTAGTTTTGTGTTATGGACCACCAAGCCAGGGTGTGGTGAGTCATGTAGCCTCAATCAATTGAGGTAGGATGCAACGTGGAATGTTGGTTGTAGAATGTTGTGGGGATCTATGAAATAAACATACCATGAGTAAATAGTATCTATAGAGGTATACAATGTGTATTTATGGGCATGGTTGACTAGGGGTGATTACAGTGTGGTCTCCTTCACTACACCATAGTGTGGCCCCTTTTACATCACCTTTATTGTGTATTGTTGTACTTTGTTCCATGTTGTGTTGTTTTCCAGTCTTAAAGTCCTGAGAGATATTTATATTTTGACTACTCCAACTCAAATATAATTCAAATTTTTATATTTTTAATAAGCCTAAGAGAATTTTTGGTTCCACCAACCTCTCATCTTCTAATATTTAAGTATTAGTGGATGCATTTGATTCCTCTTTGGCAAGTGAATATTCTCTTATTCGTGACTTCCAAATAATCCTACTGCCCCCTTCATGATATTGTTGAATTCTAATGATGTTGATATATTGTGTTGATGCCAAAATTTGGGGAATTCCAACATAGGGAGGATAACAATAAAACGAAAGAAAATGGGAGAAGAAGAGAAGATTTCGAGACCCGGGAGTCAGTTGTGCGCAAGATTCAGAGTATTCGCAGAAGTGGACCATGAAACACAAAATCTTTTGCACCAAACACAGCGTCAAGGTAGAGCTTCTGCACATCTTTGTTTTGTGTCACCAATGCGATTTCAAGATCACAATTTCTCGTTACGCCCCTTTTCATGCCCAATCCGACGTCAATGGAGAGCATCCATGCAATGCCCGTTTGCGAGCCCAATGTGGCATCAGCAACATGTTTGCACTTGGTGCTCCTTGGCACGCCCAATGCTCTATCAAATGACTGTTTTTATGTCACATCCCTTTGCGCCCCCTATGAAACATGGCTATAAAATTAGATTTACCCCCGCCCTTCGAGGATAGTGACAGAAGACAAAGGAATTCTTTTCTTCATGAAAACTACCTCTTCCGCGACCACGTCAAAAATGCCATGGCTTTCAGGTATTGGATTTTGAGTGATATGTCCCCAAAGGGTCCTCCTTTATGTAGGCCCTCTTGGGAATGATCCTCATTAATTTTGTTTCTAACAAAGTCATTTGTGATTAAGAGACACCATTTCTACACATGTTTCCTCTACATTGGACCTCTCTTGCGTGGGTCCCCTTCAATATTGCATACTACCCTTCCATATTTCATGAAACCATTCCATATTTTGTGTACCCCTGATCTCTTGTGCACAAACCTTCCATCATTCCTGAATCTACTTCTATCATGCGTGATAACATTCGATCTTACGCCCAACCTATTCTCTTTCATATGCTCCATGTGTCGTCTTCCCTTCAAGGCACCATGTTCGAGCACCTCTTATGCACACCACACCTACATCACACGCTCTCATTCTTTGCGACTCTTCAAGTTTTCACGAATCGATTTCAAAGTACCTTGGGTGGTGCTTCACATTCAGTTTCTTTGCCTCATGTTTCTTCTTATAGGTACGCTAATGGATATTGCTTCACCGCAAAGACACTCCAATGTGGACCCATCAATGGATGAATCCATAAAATCCTTTAACATGACACTGCTAATGCCTTCACTTCCCCAATGGGTGAGAGGTATATGTTATGTAAGTCCTAAGGGGTGAGAAGTGAACCCATCTTGTCTAAGCTACAAGAACATAAACTACCAAGCGCCATCATCCTCAGCATATGATGTTAAACTATGACCATTCCCCGTGCATCGTATGTAGGGTTCCCCCACCTTGGACATTCTGCATGCCCACTAGTCTCCATTGGAGTGAAATCATTCCTCACGTGGAATAAGATACTCTTTATTGGAGCAGCGTTTGTCCACGGGGACAGGTAAAAAACAATAGTGTAAGCCCCTAGATTTTCTTGCAGGAGGTAGAATCCCTGCGCATTCTCTCTTCCTCGATGCCATGGGCCAGATAGGGCGGGGTATGGGCACCAAAGCCCTCCTTTCATCAGTACCAAATCTCTCTCCAACTTGTATTTTTTCCACCTAGGCCTCCACCATGGAGTAAGTACAAATCTCCATCACCCTGGGCTGCTAACCATGCGTAAACCACTATATCCCCTTTTGGATACGGACCATGCATAATCCCATGTTTCCTTTTACGGCCACTAAATACGTGTAAGCCCCACTCTACTTCCCATGGATGCACTTTTCACACTTTGATCTTCATGTCTTTGCTCCCTCTTATTTCTCACTCTGAGCATTAATCATGTGGGCATAGAGAAAGAACCGACCATGACATATTGTCTGGGCCGCTTTAGAGTGTAATCCCCACGCATTCATCCTGATCTACGTAGAAATTGATCCTTTCAAATGAAATTTATGTAGGAAGCCTCTCTGAGGTTCACGCACTACACCCATTGGTCCCGACCATCTTCACATCAGTTCCCACCCATACTAAACTACGTGGACTTTGATCTTGGCCAAGTAAAGTTACGTAGGAAGCCTCTTTGAGGTTCAACCCAACACCCATTTGTCCTGACCATCTTCACATCAGTTCACAAATAACATTGAACTATGTGGAATTTGATCCTTTTAAAGGCATGGTATGTAGGAAGCCTCCTTGAGGTTCAATCCCATCAACCACCGGTTCTAACCCCCTTCTCCTCAGACCACCTTCGTTCTACATGATGTTAAACTACATTTCCCCTTTTCATTCAGCGCAATGTTGAACTGTATCCACCATCCCAAAGTAAGTGGACTTTGATCCTTGCCAAGGAATGGTATGTAGGAAGCCTCCATGAGGTTCAACTCCATCCAACGGTAAGCTGTTGTGACCCTATACAGTATTAAGCTGTTGTGACCACATCCTGTGGTAAGCTGTTGTGACCCTATCTAGTAGTAATCCATTGTCACACCATCCAATAGTAAGACGTTGTTACCCCATCGAGCAGTAAGTCTGTCTAACTCGATCCAGTGGTAAGCCTCTTTAACCCCATCCAGACAAAGCCATTGTGACCCCATCTAGTGTTAAGTCATTGTGCCCCCATCCAGTGGCAAGTTGTTGTGCCTCTATCCAGTGGCAAGCCATTGCGTCGTCATTCAGTGGTGAGCTGTTGTGAACCCTATTTAGTGGAAAGCCACTTTCAACCCATACCCAGTAGTAAACTACTATGGCCCCTTCTATTGGGGTCCATATTGTTGGTCTATCCCTGTGGAATATGTCCAACCTCGGGTTGCTAACCACACATAAACCCCAGTATAGCATCAAGTCACTGTACTTTGCACACACCCTGATTGTATACCCCCCATCTTGAACTACATGGACTTTGACTCCATTCCATGGGGATACGTTGGAGGTCTCTTTGAGGATCAATCCCAACATCACCATGTGGCTTGAGTCGAATCCATCCTATTCTCCATCATCTTCACTCAACCATCCATTATCTATCTTGATTCTTACCCAAGACACCCCATCCCAGTTAGATCATGCCAATTCATCTCTATAGTGCTCTTTTCAGTAAACGGGTAACTACCCATGTGTTGTCCCAGACAGTAGTGTTCCCTCTTGGGGTTTCACCCATCTGATTCCCTCTATCCAGTGTTCTAATCTATTTGATCCTTCTCCGCTAGATGTTATAATTGTGGCATACCCGGTGTTAAACATGGGAAGCTAAGGAAAACCTCAGATACATGCCTATGGAATATAATTCACCACATTTGACGTGGGATGCCTCGTGCTTCCGCACCCTCGATAAGCCCTATAATAACTTTATGAAACCTAGACTCACTAGTTTTATAGCGTTCAGACATTCCAGTGATTTCCAACATGACAACTCCCCCGATTGAAGGTCGATGCCCTAACTGGACCCCTTGGAATGTCCCGACAAAAGCAATTTAATTAAATGGCATCCATGGATACATAGAACTAGGAAGTGTTTCATGAACAACGTCTTATTATATAATAGAGACCCGAACTAGGTGACATGTTCTGAGGTGGAATCCATAAAAAATGGAACTAAAATCCCATCATCCTATTTCGATAAAGCAGCAAACGTCCCTAAATAAGCGAGGGATGTCGCTCCCTTTTGAAAGAAGGAATGAGGTGCAACAACTATGCATCATCTAAATACGGATTCACGTGCACCGGTGAAAGCATCCAAAAAAAGAAACGGTGAACCCGATGGTAAATTCTTCACCTCATTGTTGTGGTTAGTAGAGTTCAAGACATTATTGGATTATCATGTCACCAGATCTAGTTATCTGGCACTCGGTCCCACCAATCAAATAACGAGCCTGGCGTGAAACTCACCAGATGTTGTGGAAGTCAAAACGTTGGACATCCCGGTCTGTGATCTTGTTAGTGTGGATCCTTCTTTCCATCCATGGGAGATGGAATGGCATTGGGGCACTGGACATCGATTCCTTTGTTTCAACACTAATAGCTTAATTTCCCTGCTTGTTAGGAACCAAGCTGCTGCATCAGGAACCCGATCGCCACCTCCTCACCGACGGAGGGGATAGGACAATGCCATCATGGAAATCCAACATAGCTCAACCACTTTTGTGACAATATCTAGACCCATAGCTGATCGGTACCCATGACCCATCTCCCCATCTAAATTCATACAACGAAGGGTGATAAGTGAGCACGTACGCTGATACGAGGAGGAGATTATCTTGACTCAAGATATGGCCTGCTAGGATTTAGAGGCATCAACGCCTCATCACAACTACCTCCCCCAAGGGACATACAGGGAGACACTACTCTCTACCCCAATGTACAATCATTTCAAGAGCCTCTCCCAAAAATGTCTCGATTACTCCCACCCCTACGCTGATGATTTAGGGGATGTATGGGCTTGCCCAGCTAAGATCCTATTTTAGGGGCCCCCAAAGTTCCCCCACTAGGTTTCGCCAACAGAACCACCAAGTACCATGGGTGGAAGATCAAGTAAGTGATGTAATTGCACCACTTTCCCTAGTCCGACTGACATGACACTAGCGTCGGGTGCAGGCCGAGGAGGACACCCACAAAGTGGAGTCAAAGTCAGCAACTACTGTGGACCAGACCACTTCCGACATGTATCTTTAGCCTCCTGCATACATTGAGTAGTGGAACTTATATACACAGCCCAGATCAAGGCCCCATCTACCCCACGGGAAAGATGGATCGACTATCTCAGCCGCCGGCACAGGGAGCACCCGCCGTGGACTAACCCACGATAGTGGCACCCAGTATAAAGTTCCTCCATGTACCATCACTATGGAGAATGTGGGTCCTCCACACATACAAGATTGACCTGGAGGATGGCCCCATAATAACTTCAATCTGAACGAGGGTCCTCCCCACGACAGTGACAGTAATTACATAATCCTCTATCACACTCATTACATTTGGTATATGGTCATACCTCCTACGACAAACTACTAGTATGAAGATGTTATGCATCCGGAGAATATCCAATATGGGGGGATTCCCCATGTCCTAGCAACAACTAGAGACAGTCCTACTCACCTCAGTAATCAGAGGAGTGAAGGTCAACTTCACTTCACCAGCTCACAACACGGATGTCCTACCCGTGTTCGGATTGACTAGTAAGAGGACCCTCCTCATGTTGATGCATCAAGGGGAATCAAGATTTTTGGTCCTACCCATGCTCTTATCAACTCTAGAAGAGGTCCTAATTAATCCAGTATTTCTTACGGAGATTACCTCTGCACGTCAGCCGGTCGGCATGGCGGTCCTCCCCGTGTTCTCTTTGATATATATTTGGGTGCTCCTTGTACCCCAGCTCACTCAGGCGGAAGTCCTCTATGGCCTAGAACCAGTATGGCCGAAGGACATCCTCATGCCAGAAATCTACCATATCTTAAAGTTCCATCCCAAGTTAGGAGGGAATTTCATCACTAGCACAAAAATTACAATGAGACTTTTTATACTAAGATCAAATCGGATTTCTTCTCAGATTTTGAGGTGGAATACAACTCAATGATATAGCCCTTGCCTAGATCCTCTATGTCAGGGGAAAGTGTAGGAACAAGGACTATCAGCCTCATACTTTTAGAATTTGAGGTCTATCAGGTTCCCCCCTTCCTCCGTAGATTAATCTAGGATGGAATTTTTTTTGAAACCATGTAGGTTATAGTCGTGCAATCACCACCATTATCACTAGAAGAACACTCTACCTCGATTAGAGATACTAAGAGCTATTCTGGGGACCAATGATGAACATGCTGTAGGGTAACCCATCGCCAGCAGCTGTAGTCCCTATGAAAGAAACATCAGTCATTATCCCATCTTAGAGCAATGTGGTGGCCAATTCACTACACTCTTCAGAGGATAGCGGAAGAAATGAAGTCTTGTTAGCTCGCTCACTGTATTCTCCACCGGCCAACCTACCATATCAGTGGTAAGCATCGGTACCACTACAAGTTCCCTAGATACCTCTAGTAGATGAGTGGGTCAATGAAGGGACAAACCATGAATCTGGACCAAGGATCTTGTGGGATATCCTCACATATATCCATTTCCCCGAGATGTTCTAGCCAGTTGTTGCGCCAAATTTTAGGGCATTAGAGGCGCTCATTTAGGAGGAGTTTTGATGATTTTCTAAGACCCTCTAAGAGACTCATTTCCACCATTGGTATCAATGAGTGACATACCCCAAGAGTTAGACACACTTCTATGATATCGTCCAACAATGTCATCTGGTTGATTTAGCTACACTCCCTATGGATTAGCACCCTGAGTCACGAGGCCACAATAAGACCCTCCAACAATGATGCATCCCAGGCTTTAAATTGAACTACAGGATAATCAAGGAAGCTTATCCCCATGTTTGAATTCGTGGTTGGGGGCAGTACACAGCCCTCTATTTTAGTTCTATCCAGTGCCAACCCGATTTTCCAGGTGACATAGAGGATATTCCTCCAAACAGAGTCACGATTAACTTGTCTGACCTATCAGAGGGAGAGAATAAGCTAGAGTTCGTTGATGAGGACTTACCCCATGAGGGAGTTTTGTAGCTATTGGATCTGTTAGGAAGGGTTCCTCTCTTGTAGAGAAATATACTGGGTCTTCCTATGCCCACCGAGGAACTAGTCCTTAGCCAGAATCCCAACAAGGGCAAGGAACTCCTTGGAGCTGTCAAACCCTCTGTCACATTTGGATTAGTGAAGAAGGTGGAAGATGTCCTCGAAAACCCATGTTGTGTTAGCAACTCACCGAACATAAGAAGGTGGTCTATGACCTCCTTATTGAATGCATGGTGGAGCGACGGCCAGACTACGGTGATCCTCATCCAGGGTAGAAGGGGCAGCAATAACATCCCCTTATCAAACTACCCCCATGTGACCCTGACTATCCTACCCATGCAGACAGGGTTCAGGTTGGTACAAATGGAAAGATGGCGTCGTATATGTCGCAAAATCCTCTTGGATGGCCTGAAAATCCTCAGGACATAGCCCGGATTCCCCCATCTGCTCCACATGTCATACAACCGGCTGCTCCACAAGCCGCTAGGCCTGTTAATCATGTTAAAGAAACCACCAATGCACTGGTGGTCATGTATCCCCATCAAGACAAGAATCCCTACCAGGATGATCCAATGGCAGAACTCATCACCCACCTCGAATCCTTAGAGACTAGACAGACGATAATCCCTCCTGATGGCAAGCCATACCTGACATGGGTGGATGATATTCCAGCACCCCCGAGATTCGAGAATCCTACTTTTTTCCCATCTTATGGGACATGAGACCTGCCACAACACCTAAGCCACTTTATCTGAAGGTGTGTCTGAATTTTGGGAACTCCAGCGTAGCAGGAAACCTCCACACCCCAGTGATTCATACAGAAATTGTAAGGGCCGACCTTCCTATGGTACATCAAGCATCCCATCAGGCCATTGGTCAGCTGGGTGGGCCTTAGTAGGAAATTCCTCTACCTGTTCGGGTCCACCACTCCGAAGATGAGTATTGTAGTCCTCTTCAAGTGCAAGCAGAGGCCTGATGGGTGTGTTGCTGACTTTGTTACTTGGTAAAAAGGACTCTCAAGATACCTTGACATGCTTCAAAATAAGGGTCAATTGCTGACGATGTGTGTAGGGAATATCAATATTGTAACGTCCCATATCTGAGTGCAGCTCAACAATTGCCCCGAACCCAGTTGATCACATGACCTAAAGCGCATTTCCCTAAAAGCCAGAGGCTACTTACTAGCAGCGAGGGGTTAGGTCTGATAGTGGGGAATCTATGCCTTCATTTTTCAAGGTGTAACACAGTTGAATAGAATATACAAACATACAACAACCGCAAGAGAAATAAACCACACACATTTAAACTGAACAACTGCAGTAAAAGAAAACCAGAAGTTATATAGATAATGATGCAACATGTCTCTTGTTCTAATAAAACAGCCAGAAGATGTTACATAGCAGTACAATACAATACAATGGAAATTACAGGTATAGTAGAACAAAATAGAATAGCCGATAGCATCACTAGCATGAGCTCAGTCCCATGCTCCCCTATACCTCAGAAACACTCAAGCTCCTGCATAGGGACCCCTTCCCTTATCCATACCAGTAGAAAAATATTCTGTTTGGGCTGAAGACATGACCCAAACAGGGTGTGAGAAATAAATCCCAATAGGCACCCACCATAGGCCCATTCCAACTATGTGAAAATATGCAACTACATTGTGAAAAAGTAAATTCAGTACACTAGTAAGTACTCAAAGTAACTACCATTACCAGTTTCTTTTCCATTTTCGTTTTGACAATTTAATTTAATAACATTTTGTGCTCAGCAAAACCATGCCCTAAGGCCAATCAGAATCTTTCCCTTAGGATAATATAGTTAAACCATGCCCCCAAGCTTACCCTCAGGTATAATGAATAGTGCCCTTAGGCATATGGAATCTCTCCCTCAAGCATACTGAATATTTTCCTCAGGCACAAAATCTACTACCCTCAGGCATAAGATGTGTTTCCCTTAGGCTAAAACAACTACCACCCTCGGGCTAAGAAAAAATGCCCTCAGGCTAAAGTAAAACACTACCCTTAGGTGCATGTAATCGGGCCAAACCCAAAGCAGAACAAGAAATTTCATATAAAATTCCTTTTAAGGAAAAATCAATTCTCAATATAAACATGGCATACCCTCGGGTATCCGGGCCAAATGGCTAAACAAAGGAACACAACCACGAGGTGGTCCTAGAACAAAACAGTGATACCAGACAGCAGTTTTACACTTATATTTAATTACCTATGCAATTCTAGGTATTTAAATAGCCAAGACCTCAACCTTACGACACCCCAATGTGGGTTCGTAAAACAATGGTACAAAAAACACACACAGCGGTTTGAATTTAAACACCAAGCCACCTACATTGATCACCCTTGATCGATATACATGAACAACGCTCCTCAAAATGCCCGAGAACAACATAGATCTGAGGTAACAGATAATTCATGTTCAAAAGTAAATCACATCACTTAATGGAAGAATTGGTATGAACGGTTCTAGGAGAAGGAACGACTTACCTGTACGATTCCAACAAGATCGACAGAGGCAGAGTTAGATTCCTGGTGCTCGATCAAGTGATATCCAAGGTTCCGGTCATCCTCACGTGCTCTCATCCGGTTCTAAGCCTTCCATGTGAATAGTAGAGGCTACTTCACATTTTAAGCCAAAAAACAGACTACACGGTGTGTACGTTCCCTTTTTTAACTATTCCTTCAGTGGCTTCTCGCTAGCATGGCACTGTTCATCAGTTGACATGAGTACATGGTGTGTAATACATGAGTACACGGCATGTACTGATGCTCAGCTAGCGGCTGCCTTCACCTCCTTACTATTCGCCTGCCGAATGACTACATGGCGTGTAAATACCCACTACACATCATGTAGTCGGTTTGAACACCCTCCATCTCTAGCACAACTACATGCCTTTTGTCATCATATCACACGGCCAAAGTACACGGCGTGTGGAAAAGTACAAAGTGTGTACCCACAAAAAGGTGATTTTCCCTAATTTCCTTATTTTCAAAAAAACACTTAAGGAAAAGAGAAAGGAAGAAACCCATATCTCAAGAATAAGAACCAAGTTCTTAAAAACATTCCCCCTTAAAGAAATTCATCCGTGAATTTCCCTCATAATGGTGGAGAAGATAAAGCTCAGAATAACTCTAGCCACTGAGCACGTAGGTCGTTCTCCCGCTCCCAGGTTTCGTCCTATACTTGGCCATGCTGCTATAGCACCCATTGAAGAGGAATTGACCTGCCTTAGAGAACCTTCATGCTTATATCCACGATACGAATCATATTCTCTTCGAAGGACACATATGTGTGAAGTTCAACCATCTCTAGTTAAAAGAAATGAGACATGTCTGAATAATAACTCAGCAACTGAGATGTATGGAAGACGTCTTGCATGACCTGTTACCTCTATTGTAACTGCAACCGATAGGCAACCGGCACGACTCTCTCCAGAATCTCGAATGTCCCCACATACCTCAGTGAAAGTTTAACCTGCCCTATAATTCGTCTGTGTCCCAACCTAGGTGAAACATGTAAAAACACCTGATCCCCGACCACGATCTCCAAGGGTCGTCTGCGGTGATCAGCATAAGATTTCTTATGGGACTGTGTTTTATCCATCTTCTTCTTAATCAACTGAACTTGCTCAAAAGAATCATGCACGAGATGTGGTCCCAGTAAAGCAGCCTAACCAATATCCATCCTGCACAAAGGTGATTGGCATGGCCTTCCAAATAATGCCTCGTAAGGTGGCGTCTCAATAGTTTCCAGAAAACTATTATTATTGGCAAACTAGAATAGGGGTATATGCTTCTCCCAAGATCCCCCAATGTCCAGGATTCATGCACTGAGCATGTCCTCAAGCACCTATATCATACGCTCTATCTGACCATCAGTCTGAGGGTGGTATGTTGTGCTTAAAAGCACCTGTGTACCCAGAGCCCTCTGAAAACTCTGCCAGAAATGATATGTAAAATGGGTGCCTCTATCTGAAACAATAGAACAGGGGACCCCATGAAGATGTATGATCTCTCAGATATACAACTTTCTGAGTTCATCAACACTGAATGTCTCCTTGATTGGCCAAAAGTGGTCTACCTTTGTGAGTCGGTCCACAACAACCAACACGACATCATTTCAACGAGGTGGACTTGGAAACCCAGTCACGAAATCCATCACAACATCATCCCATTTTTACTCCAGAATAGGTACCTGTTGTAATAGTCCAGCTGGTTTCTGATGCTCTGCCTTCACCAGCTGATAGGTGGAACATCTCGTAAAAAGACCAGCTACATCTCTATTCATACCCGACCTCCAATACTGACATCTCAAGTCACTGTACATTTAGGTATCTCCGGGATGAACTTCCCAGGAAAAGGCATGAAACTCCCACATAGGCACCTCGCATATATCCCCTGAGACCCCCACTCATCCATGGAAATGTAGTACTTCATTATCTTCTATCGTCCATCTATGAGGGGGGTCCTTACTTGCCACCTACTCTAGTAGTACTAGGCCTTCTAATTCATATAGATTTCTCATCCTCACTCAATCCAGAAGGGTAGAAGTCACAACTACAGATGAAAGATTGGTTTTCCCCTGACTATCGTCCACCTCCAAATGCATCTCATTGAACAAAGCCATAAGCTTCCATTCCCCACTAGCCTCATGAACCTCCTGTGTCTGAGTCTTCCTGCTCAGTGCATCAGCAACTGCATTACCCTTGCCAGGTGTATATGCAATCTCAAAATCAAAGGACATAAGTTATTCGACCCACCTTCGCTGCCACAGATTCAATTGACAATGAGTAGAGATATACTTGAGACTTTTGTGGTACATGAAAACCCCAAAATGCTCTCCCATGAGATAATGTATCCAACAACATAACACATGAACAACAACAACCAATTAGAGATCATTCATTGGGTAATTCCTCTCATGTGGACTCAATTGCCGAGACCCGTACGCAACTACTCGATTGCCATGCATCAACACAGCTCCCAGCCCAATACTTGATGCATCACAGTAAACTGTATAGATCTTCCCCTGGTCTATAAGTATCAGTATTGGTGTTGATGTCATCTTTCCCTTCAACTCTTAAAAGGCTATCTCGCAAGCTCCTGACCAAACGATCTTCACACCCTTCTTAGTCAAACCCATCAACGGCGCTGCTAAGTTGGAGATGTCCTGGATGAAGTTCTTGTAGTAACCAGCCAGCCCTATGAAGCTCCGTATCTCAAAAAAATTCTAAGGATACTCCCAAGAAACTACTGCTATCACCTTCTCTGGTTCTACTTCATCTCCTGCCTCCGAAATGATATGACCTAGGAAGTGTATCTGGTCCACCCAAAAGTGGTACTTTGAGAGATTAGCATATATCTGATGCTCTCTCAGGGTACTCAATACGATATCAATATGGGGAGCATGGTTGTGTAGAGTGTGATAATACACCAAGATGTCGTCCACGAAGACTACAACAAAATAATCTAGATAAGGATGGAACACACAATTCATCTGAGACATGAAAACTACTGGCGCATTTGTGAGTCCAAATGGCATAACCAAGTACTCGTACAGACCATACCTACTCCTGAAGGTTGTGAGAGGTATATCAGATGGTCTAACATGTAACTGATGATATCCAAATCTCAAGTCATTCTTCGAGAACACTCGTGCTCCTCGAAGTTGATCAAAAAGATCATCAATCCTCAGCAAGGGATATCGGTTCTTAACCATCAACTGGTTTAGCTTTCGATAATCCACACAGAGTCTGAGGGTACCGTCTAACTTCTTCACAAAAAGGACCATCAAACCCCAAGGAGAAGCACTGGGTCAGATAAAACCCTTTGACTGTAACTTCTCTAATAGTATCTTGAGCTCCTGTGACTCAGGTGCATCCATCCTATAATGTGGAATGGAGAATGGTGCCTCTCCGGACACAAGATCAATAGATTAATCCACCTGTCACTTCAGAGGTAGACCCAAAAAGTCGTTCAAGAAGACATCTCTGAACCGATCAACCACGGAGGGAAATACTTCTGACAAGTCCCCTAGTCATCCGGATATAAACTCGCAATCTGGGCTGTCACACCACCTCACCCATGATGTTCTGGTCCAGGTTGGCTCGCCTGGACATCCCATTCACACTTGTACAGAAACTCTCCACCCTATGGTGTTGTGAAACTCACCCTACGACGATAGTAGTCTACAAAGGCTCGAAAGGGAACCAACCGGTCCATCCCGAGAATGACATCATAGCTCGTCATCTCTAAGAATAGATGTCCCATAGAAATTGACACCAAATATCCTATATGGGAACTCTCTACACTGATACACAACAATTATTCTAGTTCCCAATGGAGTGTCTAGCGTCATGACATCGGAAGAAGAAGAAACACAAAGCCAAGGCGTTCCAAAACGGGCACAAATATAAAACTATGTGTATCTCCCATATCAAAATTTACTGAAGATAAAATAGAATCTACTAGAATAGTACCTATGACAGTAGAAGGTCCGGGATCCTACTCTTGTTTGGACAATTGCATTGGATATGCTTGCCCAGTGTTGCGGCCCAGCGACACAGCCTGGATGCACTGAGCTATCCCGCCCTACTACCTCTGAGATCCTGGTGTCTGGCTACCAGGTCCACGACCACCATATCGGCATGCACGCCCTGACGTATTCCAGTTTCCCGACTGGTAAGAAGCTGCTGGTCCTGCTCCCACACACGAAGTCCGCACATAACCCCTCTCACTAGCCACTGTCGGAAACACCCTGCAATAATGCTGGAGATGACCCACCTTTCCGCAAGCTTGTCACTCCACAAGGTCACGTTGACACTGCGGTCTCTTGTACCCCTCTCTACCACATTGGTATCACATGATCGGGCCACCCGAATAATTCCTCTGGCTGGTAATGTCATCTTGAGAGAACTCCATCTGTCTCTTCCTCTTACTGGTAGAAATAGTACAAAAAACTGTTGTTGAATAACCCTAACCCACACCACCATCTTCCCATAGGTTCCTCTCAGAAATCAGTGTTTGGTTCTCAATAGCATGTACATTACACAACCTGAAAACATTCACCAGTGCTCGGATGTCATATCGAAGACCATCCTCAATGTGTCTGGACCCCAACGTCTCATAACCCACCAGAAAGGGTGCAAAATGAAGAATCTTGGTGAAACGAGCAGAATTACCCATCACCGACATAGCGCCCTGCTGCAGATTCAGGAAATCTCGAGCTCTATCTGCCCTCAGTGCCTCTTGGAAGAAGAAATCATAAAAAGCCGTCTGAAAATATTCCCACACCATGTATTTTTGATGCTCTATCTGGGTGGTAACATCCCACCACCTCTTGGTGGAATCACACTGCATATAAGTCGCGAGCTTGACCCTCCACCCTGGAGGTGTCTCAAGATGCTCAAAAATAGTCTTCATAGTATTCGTCCAGGACTCCACATCCTTTGGTCCGCAATCCCCTAAACATGTAGGCGGATACTGCTGCTGAAAGATACGAGTCAGCTCATCCATAGATGTGGTAGCCGGTGGTGCTCCCTGAAAGGTCTGCATGAACCGCATGAAGCCTTCATGGAACTGCACCTCTGCGCCTGCGTCCAATATAATTGTTGGCTCTTCATCTTGCACAACTGGAGGATCAAGTAGTATCTCATTGCCAACCATATCTAGAGTATAATTGTTTCTTTTCTCTTGGTGAACAACTGGTGGTCATCTCGGTGGCATGACTCTACAAGGTCAAATGAACTTCTTAGATCAAGACCATCAAAGACCATAAGCAAGGAGAAACGGAAGTAATGTTTTCAAAATTTACTAAACATGACTACACGGCCTATATAAAAGTACACGACATTTTCTTGAAACCAAATTACCTTACCGAGTCCTTCAACATGACCAAGCCACACAGCTCACTTGAATAAGACTGCATGGAATGTATGGAATCTACATGGCATGTATGGTTTAATTTCCAACTACCTGTGTCGTTCGTGACATGACCTGTATACCTAGGCCACACTACACGGCGTGTTACACCCGCACACAGCGTGTACACCAACCCTTTTTCCCTTCCACACAGCTATGTCCACACGGTCGTCCCCATGTCAATACTACACGGCGTGTCCCAAAGGTACACGGTGTGTTTCAAGAGGAGTTCACACCAACCCGTGTTGTTAGTGACACGGTTGGGTACCTGGGTGAGACTATACGACATGTTCCATGGTGGACACGGTGTGTATGTCTTAAGGTCTCCTCCGTCCGTGTTGTTAGTTACATTGCCGGACTCTGGGAAAACACTACACGATGTGTACATTAGGTACACGACATGTGTTTCCCAAGCCTTTCCTGACCCCGTGTCCCCACCCACACGGTCCATGACACGGGAAGATACTACACGACATGTAATGAGGGTACACGGCGTGTTCTAAAACAATTTTCATTTATTCCTGAATATAATAACACATGACGTGTGTCCGAGGAACTACATGGCGTGTATCTTGGGTTTTCCAGATAGTAAGCCTCTGAAACTACTCCGGGTCCCAGAAAATATTGAAAAACAACACCTAAGTGGAAATTTTCTATCTGTGAGGGCCCATACTCCCCGCGAATAAAATTTTGGAATCTTATATATGTTATCTACAAGTAAAAAAAATCAATGATCCACCAAATTCCGGTCGTTGAGGGCCCATAATCCCCAAAAACCAAAGTTTTTCTTCCATCATATCAATAGGTTCACAAACAAAAATACCCTATCACATATAAGGAATTTTTGAAAGTAGCTATCAAAATAGCATGATTTTCTAGCACAACAACTATCACAACATCATGAAATTTATAATGCGCCTACATGGAATGGAACTATGCATGACATGTGATTTCTAGCATGTGCCTAAATGATGCATAAGATGGAATACACTCATCTTATCGAGTTGAAAGTAAATAGATTCCATGGATAACATATAAAAATCACAATCACAAGTGTGTCACCCAACGGTGAAAATCAGATCAACTGTAAATTGAAAAATCAATAAAATTGCAACACGAGGAAAATTTGATTATCCCTATACACGGGTTAGCTACTCCTGGTCACATCTTATTACCTACTACCATTTCAATCCAATATTACTATGGATCCAAATCATAAGTCAAATAAAAGAAAAAAACTCGTCTGATACCACTTTGTAACATCCCTGATCCAGGTGCCACTCAACGGCTGCCCTGAACCCAGTTGGTCACATGACCTCAAGCCCATTTCCCCATATTCCATAGGATGCCGACTAGAAACAAGGCCCCATGCTTGGTAGTGGGAAAAATATTCCCTCATTTGTTAAATTGTAACGTAGAAGAATAGAATATACAAACATACAACAATATCAGGAGAAATAAACCATACATATTTAAACTGAAAAACTACAGTAAAAGATAACCAACACTTATATAGATAATGATGAAACATGTATCTAGTTCTAATAAAATATCCAGAACATGTTACATAGTAGTACATTACAATACAATGGAAAGTACAGGTAGTGCAGAACAAAACCGAACAGCCGACAGCATCACGAGCCTGAGCTCGATCCCATGCTCCCCTACACCTCAGCAACACTCAAGTACCTATACAGGGACCCTTTCCCTTATCCATACCTGCAGCAATATAGTATGTTTGGGCCGAAGACATGACCCAAACAGGGTTTGAGAAATAAATCCCAGTAGGCACCCTCTAAAGGCCCATGCCAACTGTGTGAAAATATGCAACTGCAATGTGCAAAAGTAAATGTAGTAAACCAGTAGGTACTCAAAGTAACTATCATTATAAGTTTATTTTACATTTTCTTTTTAAAAATTTAATTTAATAACATTCTATACTCATTAGAACCAATCCCTCAAGACAATCATAATCTTACCCTCAGGATAATTTAGTAAAACCATTCCCTCAGGCTTACCCTCAGGTATAAAGAATAGTACCCTCAGGCGTATGGAATCTCACCATCAGGCATACTGAATATTTCCCTTAGGCACGAAAGCTACATTCCTCAGGCATAAGATGTTTTTCCCTATGGCTAAACCAATTACTGCCCTCAGGCAAAGACAAAAAATTCCCTTAGGCTAAAGAAAAACACTACCCTCAGACGCAAATAACCTGGCCATGCTCAAAGCAGAACAAGAAATTTCATATACAATTCCTTTCAAGGAAAAAAGCAATGCTCAATATAAACATGGAATACCCTCGAGTATCTGGGCCATACGTCTAAACAAAGGAACACACCCATGCAGTGGTCTTGGATCCAAACAGTGATTCCAAACACCAGTTTTACACTTACATTTAATTACCCATGCAATTCTAGGTATTTGAACAGAAAATGCCTCAGCCTTATGACTCCCCAATGTGGGTTCGTAACACAATGGTACACAAAAAAACACAACAGTTGGAATTTAAACACCAAGCCACCAACCTTTATCACCCTTGATCGATATACATGAACAACACTCCTCGAAACACCAGAGAACGACATAGATCTGAGGTAATAGAAGATTCCCGTTCAAACGTAAATAACATTCCTTAGATGAAGAATTAGTAATAAAAATTCCAGGAGAAAGATGGGATTACCCATACAGTTCCAACGAGATCGACAGAGGAAAAATCGGCTTCCAGTGCTCGATCAGGTGATCTCCAATGTTCCACCCCCCCCCCCATGCTATCATCCGAATCTAAGCCTTCCCTATGAACAGTAAAGGCTACTACCCATTTGGAGCGAAAATAACAGACTACAAGACATGTACTATTGAGTACACGGAATGTACTGACGCTCATCTGCTGGCTACCTTCACCGCCTTACTATTCACCTTCTAACTGACTACATGGCATGAAAATACAAACTAAACGGAGTGTAGTCGGTTTTTATACCCTCCATCACCAGCACAACTACATGCTTTGTGTACTCATCTCGCACGAACAAAGTACACGTCGTGTGGAAAAGTACCTAGTGTGTACCCACAAAAAAGCTGATTTTCACCATTTTCTTTATTTTCTCAAAAACACTTAAGGAAAAGAGAAAGGAAGAAACCCATACCTCAATAATAAGAAACAGGTTCTTACAAAGATGGAACTGGTCCCTTCTCTGGTCATCGAGAACTACCCTAGGAGATTCTGGGACTTCTCTGATAAGGCCCAGCACCTATAGGAAGCCTTACAACAAGCTAAGTAGTAACGTCTATTGCCTTTGGTGATCACCACATGAAGGGACACCAGGTCCATGCCTATCATAGTGGCTAAAATAGAGGCCCCCATGAAACTAGAGTTGTTACCAGTGGAGCCGCCTCCACATCCTCGCAAAGGCCCTCCACCTAAGGTGCAACCTCCATCCCAATAGTGCCTAACAAAGAATCGGCAGGTCCCCCATCCAATGCGCTGGAACCACCTAGGCAAGATAACTATGCTCCACATTCATAGAAGGCTCTTCTATCCCCTCATAAGGGTTTTAATTTGAGGGAACCCTTCCTGGACATGACGAACTGGACCTACTCGTTTAGTGAGGCACATGTCCCTAGTTATTTTCAAAGTTCCCTAGAGTAGGGGATTGTACGTTTGCCTGAGTGTATGTGGCCAGAATAGGCGAACCTCACTGATCGCCCAAATTACTACACCTACCACTGGATATTGGGGAACACCCCCAAATAGTGCTATGTGTTCAAATATTGGTTTCAAGACTAGGTGAATAACAAAATAGTCTAGTTGGGCCCAGATATAACACAATGGAATGCTTCTTCGTGAGGCCATAAAACAACATCAGCATCGAAGTATAGTGGCATCCGGTTTCTAACCATGGATCCCAGAAGTATGATGACTAGATGGCTCATAAAATAGTCACCCTCACCCATGGTGTTATCCGGGCAGACCTGAATCGGATAGACCCTTTAGAAGCTGCAGCTACTACTTCTGCATTGTATTCTCAGCCTCCCTATTACCAGAAGATTAGACATCAGTGGTGCAAGGGAAAACAAAGTCCCCTTCCATTTCTATTTTCATCCCTTACTCTTGGAGATTTAATTCCCCTGAAGATGGTGATTCCTCCCAGGATCTATCCAGTAGTGGAGGACTCTTCAAGCGACAGTCAATGGTACACCTCAGTTAACACCATAGATATGGTAAACCCCTACACGATTTTTGATAATGAGGTGCACCAGGAGTACCCTCCCAATGTCCCTAGCCATCATTAGTGTCGATAGAGACCCAACTATATGGATCATCGAAGTGCTTCAGTCAGTACTTCTAGCTAGGATATTAATGCTACCGAAACTATGGAGTAAGGCCAGCGTAGATCTCAGCACATGCATCCTTCTCACCTGGTGAGATAAGGACCACATTCACCACCGTTCATGTTGTTGGATTAGGAAGAGCCACTTAGACCGCACCACGACCAGCCACAACCAACTATAGGCTGGTCCCAGTCATCTTGCCCTCATCCGGTAGTGACTCCGTAGGCTTCGACTAGTGAGTAGTAGGATATTACTAGAACCAGTCAGTCATCGGCCTAGTCGGTAGGTCCCACTATACATCTTGTAATAGAGAGACCTCCTATAAGTATAAGTTCATAGTTGGAATGGATGTATGATGTTTTCAAACATCTTTCCATCATTCCATCAATTCTCTCCACCATGGAGGCCCTTCGCCGGTCATCAGATATGTGTGAGGCCCTCACTGAGGCTTTAAGAAGATCCCTCCAGTTTGAGATGGAGGTAGCAGCCGTAAATTCCTTTCATGCTAAAGCAGTCAAGAATGATAAATTCCAGACCATCATCTCATTCTATAGAGAATGTGGAGTTTCTCCCATACATGGACACATTCTCCCACTCTGCATCATTGGCCAGTTAAATGGCATGGAGGTTCGTCTGTGTATTGTTGACATGGGCTCTAGGATCAACCTAATCCTAACTTAGAAACTACCAAAACATGGGTTATCTGAGGATTATTTGAGTCCCTCTAACAAAAAAAATCCATGGTTATGATAGGCCAGAATAGACACCAGTCAGCAAGATTAGCTTGAAGACCCTGTTCGGTGGCCTACTAGTCAGCGCTGAATTTATGGTTGTCTCCCAGGACACCGCCTACAATGAATTGATAGAAATTCCATGGCTCCACCTACATGCAGTAGTTACCTCATTATATCACCAGCTTCTCATGTACTGTCTTAATGGTCTAATGGGCATGATTCAAGTCGAATCATCTTCCTTTACTTCTTGTGAAGCCTACTATCTGGAAGTCGACTATTGTGAGAGAAAATAAAAGTGGATTCAGGCTAATGAGGTTGATAATTCCATGGATGTGACCGACCCATGGATAGATCTAGATGATGCTTACAACATTCCAATCCACTGATTGGAGGCTATAACCCCAGACATGGGATAATGATTTTTTGTTATTTGGAATGATGGGGGAACACATTCCCAGGCCTATATAACTCCAACAGATCACCTCATAATCCTATATAAATAAATCCCAGGTGATCCCAAGGCCTCCTACTCCCAAAAGGTATCAGGATGTCCACCCCATGGCAATGAAAATATGTAATACATTTTTGTCTCGCTAGGCGGAAATCAATTGGATCAAGCTGACATGCCACTATTTCTTTGATATCATCAAGAATGGACCCATGGTTGAATGACCAGATGAGATCTAATCAATAGCCTTTGTCACTATGGTTGCATCACCACATGAGTCCCTCGATGAAGTGTCCACTACCACTCCAGTTGGTACCAGCCTCCCGTCCAGATCTGCCGACTCAAAAGAAACCCCTCCCGCCTAGGATCCCTCATCCATAATTGAAGAAGATGGCTTAATTTATTATCCTCCCTCATTTTAAGAGGGAGTATCTTCCATGGTCGATGAATTGGTACTGGTGATCCTTAGTAGCCTTGAACGCCTAAAAACCACACTGATCTGTGCTAAAATGCCCCTCAAGGGAAAACAGAAGTACATAAGCATCCTTAAAGAACACTGGTATGTATTTGACTAGAGTTATGACAAGATTCTAGGACTAGATCCTCAGGTGGATGTCCACAACCTCGGTCTCCTGGTAAATCACCATGGGTTCAAGCAGCCTCCTAGGAAGATGCACCCTTACCACGGTGCCCTGGTTGAGGCTGAAGTTGACAAGCTTATCAGAGCCAATTTCGTTAAGGAGGTCCAGTACCCCTAATTGATGGCCGAAATTCTATTGGCCTGGAAGAATAAAGGACATATCAGAGTCTTCATCCATTTCCGGGATCTCAACTATCATTATCTAAAGGAAGATTTCCCCTTCATATGAAAAAATTGTTGATCGATGCTACAGCTGGGTTCCAAGACCTCTCCTTCATGGATGGGTACTCTGGGTATAACCGGATCAGAATGGCCCTATAGGATGAAGAGTCTACAACGTTTAGGGAACCAGAAGGTACTTTATTCTACTGAATCATGATATTTAGTTTAAAGAATGTAGTTTCTACCTATTAGTGGGCTTTGCATCACATATTTAATCCGTTCCTCGGAATGTTAGTGGAATTTTATGTGGATGACCTAGTGGTAAAATCTCTCTAGCAACAGGACCATATCAAACACCTTAATAAAGTGTTTTTATTCCTCTGTTCTCACCAACTAAAGATGAATTTGTTGATGTGTTCCTTCAGGGTCACCTCTGTAATGTTTCTCGGCATCGTTGTTAGATACAGGGGCATCAAAATTGACCCAGAGAAGATTATGGAAATCAGTCAGATGTCTCCCCTGAGTAACATTTAGGATATTTGAGGCTTCAAAGGCCACTTATCCTACATTAAATGGTTCATCGTGAATTGGGCTAGCATGTGTAATCCGTTTTCTTGTCTCATGAAGAAAGACTTCGTCTATGAGTGGGACAAAGAGTGCCAAATTGATTTTGGGGAAATCAAGCAGTATCTTCTCCAACCTCCTGTCTTAATTCCACCCATCTCCTGAAATCCATTGGTCTTTTATGTGACCTCCCTAGAATGATATATTGGTAGTCTTCTCAACCAGAAGAACCAAGAGGGGACAAATCACAACCTCTACAACCTCGGCCACATGATCCTAGATATGGAGACCATATACTCCCCTTTCGAGAAGAGATACCTTGCAATGGTATTCAAAATATAGAAATTTCAGAATTACCTCCAATATCATGAGGTACAATTGGTGTCTCGTGTAGGTCACATGATGTACATCCGGAACCGCCCCTTGTTGACAGGCCGGATAGCTTATTGGGCGGTAATCCTCCAGTATTTTGATATCATGTTCGTCCCTTATAAGGATATTAATGGGAAAGAATTGGAATACTTCCTTATCATCCATCCATATCCTATGAACTAGTCCTTGGACCTCAATTTCCATGATAAAGTGATTCTCTTAGTGGACCAATCCATGTTGTGATAGAAAATGAACATCTATGGCGCATCTCTAAGCCCCAATGGCAGGGGGCTCAATGACCCCAGACTCAATAGAGTAGGCTTGGGTGTTGTCTTTATTACCTTGACACAATCTATTCTATCGTATTCATTCATTTTTTCAGAAGGCTTCACCAACAATGAGGTAGAGCATTGGGCTCTCATTACTGGTCTCGAGCTGGCCCTCAAGATAGAAGTTCCCCATTTTCATGTGAAAGGGGACTCCAAAGATGTCATCAAGCAGATAAAAAGTGACTATGTCATTAGAAATCCATATCTTGTACTATTTATGGAACACACTCTCAAGCTAATGGACTAGTTTCCATCTTGGCCCAAAGTTACTCATGTCCATCGATCTTAGAATGGTCGAGATGATGCCATGACCGGCCTAGCTGCATCACTTGCGTAGCTCGAACAGGTGACCTGATTATCCATGTGTCACAATAGAGATTCATTTCTCTTGTCACTCCAGACGATGAGGACTGCCTACAAGTGAGCCACCATACTGCATGCGACTCCACATCGTTACCCATAGGTTCCTTGGATACAGTGATTGAAGTGACTCCTAAGTAGAGTGCCCCCTTTGTTGAGTATCTTCAGAATGATAGTCTCCCAGCAGATCGGGTCGAGACCGAGTGGATTCGACACCTCGTGTTATGGTTTACCCTCCATAACATTCCCAGTCGTGAGTAGATCATCTAAATGTGTGGGTTTTATGGGGTTATACTTTGTTGCATTCTAGGATTTTATATTTATAATGTTAAGCAGGTGGTTTAGGCCGATTCCTGTAGAGCTCATCAGACTGGGTCAAAATAATCTCACCAGATCCAGATACTGGAGTACTGTTGGCCCTCTATGATCCATGACTACATTGAGTTCACCAAAAGGTGCCACACGTTCCAAATTCATGCTAACTTAATTTATCAGCCGCCAGAGCCTCTCCACTCCACCAAGTACTCTTGGCCATTTGCTGTATGGGGACATTATGTCGTGGGATTATATCAACTGGTGACATCTCACCTGTGTAGATTCATCCTGAATACTACAGATTCCATCTCCAAGTGGGAAAAGGTAGTTCCACTCAAGGAGGTCACAGACCATTCCATCATTGAATTAGTGTGCTCGAACATCATCTACCGATTTGGATTCCCACAAACCATCCTCACAGATAATGGGATGCATATCCTAGAAAATGATATAAAGAAATTGTATGCTAAGTATAACATCCATTCTAACCATACCTCCCATCATCATGAAAAAGAAAATGGATAGATCAAGGCGTTCAATGAAACCCCCTCTAACTTTATGCAGATGATGGTTGGTCAAAATATGAAAATTTTACAAGACAAGCCCCATAATTCCCTGTGGGATTACGAGATAATGACTCATAATTCCACCTAGGTGACCCCATATTACCTGGTGTATGGGACAGAGGCCATTCATCCCCTAAATATTTAATTTCCCTCATTGTAGAATGCTATCTATGATCATCAAGCGCCAGATAATGTGGATGAAATCCATCTTGTTGAGTTAGAAGTGCTTGATGAGAATAGGCTTTGTGCCTTGCACAACCTGGAAAGGCATCAGAATAAGATAGCTAGATATTTCAAAAAAAAAAAACAGTTTTCCTTCATTACTTATTGGAAGGAGGCTTTGTATTATCCTTTAATACATCAATGATACCCAGTAGGAAACCACCCAAGTTGGATAAAAAATGGGAATGTCCTAACTTTTTTCACAAGGTTTACTCCTATGAAGCATACTCACTAGGGACCATGGATGGTGAGAATATAACTCCTCCCACTAATGCCACGTTCCTAAAGAAATATTTTTCTTGATCCCCATTTTTATGGTCCTACACGACCCTAAGCTGCATTAGGGTCCCCCATGACCTTAAATTGTCCCCTACTACAAGACTTTAAACTATGCATCATCCCACAAGATGTTAAAATTCATTCCACGAACTATGTATGGCATTATTCTCATCCTCACGGGATACCTAAGAATGCTCAGACACTTTGTCTTCAGTCCAGCCCCAGTTTCCTCTATGACTATCCCCTCTTGGGCATAGTTCGTTTAGAGGATCCCACATGGTGTCGTAGATGCTTTTTTGGCCCCACTCATGTCAGGGTTATGATGATTGCACCATGTGCCCTCCCTAATTATTCTCCCCTCCCACATTATTAATGCATGTGGTTCATGTCTTTTTTAGAACTACGTACGGATTGATTCCCATCCTCATGGGATATGGAGGACCGCCTGAACATTTTTGCCATAGGACCAACCCCAAAGTCTGAGATCCCCCCTTGAGTGTCATCCCGCATAGGCATATTAATTCTCTATCCGTCCCTTCCATTATGGTTTTCCATTATCTTTCACATCCAAATGGTACCCCAAATGATATGGATATGTAGCCTAAGGGATCTCCAATTGGTTTGAACCAACACCCTCAAGGATTTTGAATGGAAAATTGATATAAGTTCAACATTTTGAATAAGTTCAACGGTCGATGCTCATTTTTTGTTCCCATTTCAGGCCACGTGATATTGATTATGTGTTTCAAATCTGGTCAAAAGCCCTCCTTTTTTGTTGTCCCCTATCCCATATGGTCCAAACATGGTGTGTAGTGGTTTATTCTACTCTACCATCTCTCTAATACTCGGTCTAGCTTGAGAAGGATTGTGATTTCAGCAGGTGGTCTCTTATGTGATGGGGAGAGATTAATACTACTCCTTGTTTCCAGCACATAGAATTTATACTGTGGGATTAGGAGCTATGATAAGGCAATACACGCATGAGTGGCCATATGACTACAACTGGCCAGGATGCCCAGCATCAGGTCCCTAATCATTTTCGGCCCCCTGGCCCAAGTTATCATTTAGGATTGTGTAGTGTGGTATGTACTAACATCCTCATTCATGCTAGGATATTAGGCCACACCAAACATATTTGCTTGAGACATCTCTCTGTTTTTCACCTTTTCTGAATTTGTAGGCCCCACCATGCTTTACGAGCCCCATTATTTGGGTTTCCACCATCTTCTATATCCAAAAGGAACCTTAAATGGAATGGATGCTCAGCCCAAGGGCTCTCCTACCATTGTGGGCCAACATCCTTGCGAATTTCAAGCAATAAATTGATACATATCCCATGATGTGAATGAGGTGAATGGTTGATGACATATTACTTGCCCCCAAACTCTGGTCAAACAAGGGTGGATACTGTATTGCAAACCTGGTAAACAATTGTCCGCTATCATCATGATCACTTTGTGGTTTTCGAAAGGTGCGACGATTTTCCCTCTACACTCATATGTCCCATGCATATGACATTAAACTAGTCATATACAGTTAGATCTATATGAACATAAATTAATATCATCATCTTCCTAACTTAAAAAAATTCAACTGCAAGTTGGCTGTTACACTCTGTCTGTGGTCCAACCTCATGTCCCCTTGGCCTTTTTGGGCCCCGAGCCCAAGCCCTCACTTAGGACTATTCATTGTGGTAGGGGATTATGAAATCATTCACATTATATTTCCCTCCATGCCATAGACATCCCTCATTAAGATACCTTTCTCCTATCTACATCCTTTCCATAGATGTCAAATAGCACAAAAACTTTTGGAAGTACGTGTGGCTAGATTCCCATCCTTATGGGATACATAGGATCGCCCAAACGTCTAGTCTTCGAGTCTGGACCCATCTATTAGAAGTCCCCTATCATCTCATCCCCCTATCCAATGTCCTTCCATAAGAGGTGTATATGGTGTTGTATGGGCTTAGGTCCCCATTCATGTCAGATTTATAACAACCACACCACATGCCTCTCTCCCTTGAGTGCCCTTCATTCCCTTTCCCTACACTCATCTTTTCGGGTCAGCTGCTCTTAAGTCGGGTTCCTTGACCCTCTTCAGTGGTTTTCCAATGTGCCCAAGAGTACTCTGGTTCAGAACATGGAAGGTCAGATTTTACCAAGACAAGGTTTCACCCATTTTTTAGGCTTCTTGTTCCACTTTATTTGGGCTTCCATTATCTTTCACATCCAAAGGGACCCCCAAACGGCCTGGATTCCTAGACCAAGGGCTCTCCTACCATTACATGCTAATGTCCCCAAGGGTTTCAAACAATAAATTGATAGTAGTACCACATTTCAATTACGATTAGTGGTTGAAACTCACTTTTTGATCCCATTTTAGGTCACAAGATATGGGTACTATGTTTTCAACACGGTCAAGAGTTATCCTCCATTGTCTTTCCAAGCCATCAAGCCTTAAATTTATATTACATGATTCACATCATTTTCCACTCCATCATGTCCAAGTGGAATTCTGATACTCCTAGTGCTATCCCTCATTGCACATTTTCACGTTAGGTGGAAAAAGCTGTGGTGAGGCGTCATTCGAGGCTCTGCACCAACTCCCTTTTTGTATGTATTCCATGTATTGCAAAAACCTCTTCCACCCTTTTTTCCAACATTGTGTTTGACTCATGTGGGCATAGAGATTGGATAGAGTTATGTGCCCTACTAGGAAGAGTTTCTCTTCTCTATGGTCTGAGCTCTAAGACATTAAACTATGATCTCATTATATTTCATCTTCAAGAACTACATCTAGCTTGATTCTCATGCTCATGGGATATGTGGGAACACTTGGACATATCATATTCGGGTCCAACTAAACTAAGAGCGCATCCCTACAACCCCATATTTTCTAACCTTTTTCAGACCCCCTCATCTTATGGCTTCTTTCTTGGAATCACGAGCACTGTGATCGGGACCGCTTCCTCATTCACATTGGGTATGCTTTATCACCCCGTGCACATTCTCTTTTGAACCTCATCTTTTGTGTACATGTCTAATCCACATGAAATTAAATTATGATTCCAAGACCCACATGACTTTAAAATATTGTGTCTATACTACATGATGTTAAAATGCATGGTTGGTCCAATCACATAACCCTAAACCGTGAAATTATCATCCTAGGCACACTATGAAAAACGAAATTGCACTATGATATCCCCACTCTAGGGGACATCATATTTGGTACCAGTCACATACCATACCATTTTTCAATGCCTACACATGGATTGATTCTTGTGAAGATTCCTATACTTTCAACCCTTGGTCTGTCGCTTCACAAAAGAACAACACATTCACTCATCCTATAGTACAAAGAAGATCTATCAAATGACGCTTCTTTTAGTGCAAGGGATTGACCCACACAACCTTTATATCACTAGAACTGGTACCTTACCATGACACCTTCATTACTACATATGGCTAGATTCCCATCCTCTTGGGGTACGTACAAATTTATGATCACTTTGTTTCAGGACCAACCTAACTTTTGTTTTTGATCCCTTGACCTAAAACCTCCCGAAGGAACACATGGTAGTCTGGACTCCGTGTCCTCATTCACATCAGGTTACATAATTACCTCACCATGTGTCTCCCACATTCCATACCATCTATGATCTGAGCTCTGTGACCATAAACTAAGACCACTCCATGTCCTTGCTGAAAGATGTTAAACTGCACAATATCTTCCAGAACTACATACGGCTTGATTCCCATCCTCATGGGATACATAGATACTTCTAGACACATTGTCTCTGAGTCCAGCCCCAAGAGTCTAAAATCATGTCTTCTCTCTTTCAGCCCCTAGGTCTGAACCCTTTTGGGAACATGTTTTGTGGCGATTACCTCATGGGTTCTCATTCATGTCAGGTTTTTCATTAGTCATAATATGTGCCACCCATGTCTTTTCCAAACCTGTTCTGAGTTCTATGACCATAAACTACGATCTATCTATGGGAATTGTGTGTCACGTTTGGATACATCGCTACCCTATACACAATCCATTAAATTGATTCCCACTCTATAACCAATCCTATGACCATTAAGATGGAACTATACAACCCCATGACCCTTGTCCATAGAAATGGACCCGACTCCCTTTATCGGATACGTCTTTTTTGTCGTACTCAGATGCTTTCTGACCAAAATCATGAAGTGTGGAATTTTTATGGGGACATTCCCTCATTACATGACCAGGATTCTTGATACAGTTATTTGGATCCTCATCCTCTTACACATCTGAAGGGACCCCCTTTATTGCCTGTTATTATGCCACATTGGATAACAGACCGTCTTGGGCTAACATCCCTTATGTCCTTGGATGAAATTTGGCGACAGGTCCCGTGTTTCAATCGTGGTTGGTGGTCGAACCTCAATTTTATGTACCCATTATTGGATTATATTAAACTGATTTTTTTTTCGGACATAGTCAATAGTTATCCCACATCGTCATTCCACCATCATTGCTATCCAAATCTTGAGAATCATGATTCACAAATATCAAATTCCTTATATTCAGGTGGAATTCCAACTTACTTAGATTTACCCATTAATGCATCTAGGTGTGTCATGATGGTGGGTCGGTATTATTGGGATGTCGTTCATGTAGAATCACATTGCCCCACCATGTGCCTCCATGTGTTAGGAATGTCCCATCACTACTCTTTATTTTCCACATCGAGCACAAATCACATGGGCATAGTGGTTCTGGTAGGATGTGTACTGGTGTAGTCATCCCACACATGCCTTTCATCATCCCACATGATGTTAAACTGCACCCTTATAACTATGTATCGCTTGATTCCCATTCCCATGTGGTATGCATGAATGCCGAGGCACTTTGCCTCAGGCCCAACCTAACTATCACTTTTGGTAACATGACCTAAAGAGCTTCCTTTGAGGATACATGCGGTGGTGCATACTCTTTGGGTATTCATTCATGTTATGTTTATAGATACTTAACCACATACCCCTGTCATGGGATCTTCTATTTCACTATTAATCCTATCGTATGACATAAAAATGTGTGATCCCACATTTCCTTTATGTATGACACTAAAATGTTGTTCTACGCTAAACAAGTTTAGGATGCCCTTTTCATTCATGGGATACACTAGATCACTGGACAGAGAGGATTTCCCATATCAGTGTTGGCATCTATCCATGTCATGCATAAGAAATATGTTTGTCTTGATTCTCATCCATATGAGATATATAGCAACGCCCAAGAATTACGCCTCAGGCTTAGCCCTATGGTCATTAACACTTCCAGCCCATCAGCCCTGATCATGGTCCTCTCTTTATGGCCTTAAACAAGGGGCCTATTGTCCATGTAACGTTACATTAAACAGATAGCCTTTTTCCATTTAATATGACCGTAAAACTATGTTCAACATCCTGGTCATAAGATGTTAAACTATTCCATTCATCATCTACATCCATATGATGTAAAACTACGGAGCATTCCAGTTCCATAACAGATAAGTCCTATTAGGAAGAATTTTTTATCCCTAATTAGATAGATATGCCCACCTAATGTGTTTTCCCTCATGGTGTGGTGATTTCAAGAGTGTCGGACTCCATTCGAACAACCCATTACTCTGTATTTCATGCTTTGTGTTCCCTTTATTCGGACCCTCACCCTATTTTACATCTATGAGCTCCCAAACTGTATGGATTCCTGGCCTATAACTCGCCTAATATCTAGGGCTAATGTTCGGGAAAACTAATGGATGGAATTTTGAGATAGGACCTATGTTTTGAACCTGGTAAGTGGTCATCCCTCATTTAATTTCCCCATTTCAGGCTAACGCAATAAGGGTATTGTGTTTCAAACACTGTCAATAGTTATCCTTTATTATTATCCCATCCCTGTAGTGTTTTGAATTTTGTGTATAGTGATTCAGACTTCCCACTCCCTTATGCTTGAATCGATTTTTATACCCTTGGCATTACCCTGCTCGTTCACTAGAGCATATTGGGGTTGTGACAGTTCGACTGTTCTGAGGACTTTATCCTCCAGTTAGGTCTCCCCCTATCTTTTCAGAAGCCCGAAAGAGTCATTTCTATCCCAGATGCCTGAATTATGATTGTCACTCCCACATTGAAATGGCGTAATAGCGTGAACATCCCTCGTTTTTCACACAGGGCATGACCCACGTGAGCTTAGGAATGTATCACTATTTATTTTGGGATTGTGGTCAAAGTTACGTAAAATAATCAAGACAATAGTCCATCTATGCATACAATTTAGAGATAGAATTAATAAAGAAGGATAAGATTAGGGGTTTGACCAAAACAGGGCCCTTAAGGATCGACATTTTGGATGGACCATTCCAATGCTGCCACCTTCCAACTTGTAGACTACGGTATCACTTCCCATCCCCTTAGATCCGTCTCTTCGACAACAGAAGTGGGTAATATCTCATTATACCTGAAATGTGCTTGTGATTGTTCCATCTGGAGCTCTATCATTCGGTGATTTTCCTGTAATATCTTCTCTTAAGCATCTATGGGTTGGCTCTTCAATCTCTCAATGATATCAGATTGGTATGAAATGAATGCCTCCCTTCTTTCGCTTGTTTCTCAAGGCCTTGGACCTCCTGCTCTGCCTCTAAGAAGGCCTGAGTATTTTCTAACTCTTCCTGGCACAAGAAAACATCTGAACATCATCTATCCTCTCATATACTCTCCACCATGTAATCACATATAATTACGTGGCAATGGAGAGAATCTACCCCTCGAACACAGAAAAAGCATAGCCAGGTGCGGAGTGACCCCATTAGGCTTATCCATTCTACATGTGGATAGATGAGAAATAATATGAGGAACTTCGACACCTTGCACCATATCATATGGCTATCCTCAGTATCATCCAAGTTATAATCATCTATTCCATTGGGGTCTATGGGCCTATATTCGTAGAAAGTGGAAAGGAGGTCAGTGGTAGGGTCTTCTTCGGGAACTCCCTCCTACTCTGCAACTTCACTCTCATCAGGATGAAGCTCCACCCCAACATCATTACCATCAATCATTGTAATCTCTGACTCATTGTGTAATGGGGTAGGGCCACCATGAATGGTTTCTTATGTAATGGCTGATGTAGTCACTGGTAGTGCTCTTGTAGATGTACCAGCCTCAATGGTTTGTTGTGCCTCCAACCTTGCAATCACTGCATTAGGAATTAGTATCTTGATTTGATGAATTCTACAGCAAATAGGAGATCCAATGAAAAAGGACTTACGAGAGACAAGTGCGGTAGAGTCCAATTCATGTGTCATTATGGGGTCCACCGCCACAAGGGAGCCCTCAGTGCTTGTTATCTCAGTCACCAACTTCATCTCCTCCTAAATAATGGGAATGGAGGTGGACTCTATTTATGTATCATTCTCACCTACTCCAGCCATAATCGGCACCCAAGTATGCTTAGTTCTAAGGATAGGCTCCCAAGAATTCTCCCTGTCCTCCATAGGCACTCCTTCGTCCCCTGTTGGGAAGGATTCCTGGGAACCCTACTCGTGTGTTCTTAAATAGAACAATGTTTGGTTCACAGATCGAGATTGTGAAAAGATAAACGCCAGTGAAGATAAGTTTTACACATATCTTAAGCTACTCTTCATGTTCTACATTGGATCCTATGATTTTGTCGCTCTCTTGGGAGCTTCGTCGATGTACAAGAGAATCTAAAGGCCCCTCACCACCATGACCTTCAATTCAGTCCTCATCCTATTCTTCACCTACATCTACTTCATCTTCTTCTTCATCATCATCATCATCTTCATCTTCTTCTTCTTCCTCTATACTATCATCCACGGATGGTTTCTTTTCTGGGTCATGTTCTTGGCCAAGCATCACTTTCACCAGGAGATTTAGTTCTTAATACTGCCCCCACTGGCATGCATACATATCTATGGATGTAAAGTATGCATGAAGATGATTAAATTTTACCCTATCCCACATCTGGATGCGTCCTATTTTTGGAAAATCAAGCCTTGCGTGTACCAACCGCTCCCACAAATATTTTGTAGACATAAAGTTCTGCAATGTTCTCTAGGAAGACCACAGAGAAGAGAAGATGGTATGGGAAAATGGATTTAGATGGTACCTGAGATTCTTTCCCATAAGTTCCCTAGTTGGCCCATGAGGTCTCATGTAGGACCACCATTCCCGGAAGGAGGAGTCACGTTCTCGGCTTGCATTGCAACTACTGATGAAGTGTCATCGTGTGAAATGCTAGCCACTGACCCATTATATTCCTCAACTCTCCTATGACACCTTGTCTACCTCCCTGCTCATTGGGATGTACACTGTTTTCCTTGATTTGCTGAATGTGATTCCAAAGAATCGCCGTGGGAAATGTTTCCATCCAGTGCTAAACATACTCTGTTGAAGGGCATGTACTAACTTCGGTTGGGGGAAGAGTGATGAATCCACCCAATCCAGTCATCATGAACATAAGCCATAGTTGGAGGAGAATACAAGGATTCCATTCTTCAAGAACCTCTATATATACGTTCTTCGACATCTGTTGAATGCACCCGAACTTCCAGGAAAACCTGGTCGGCACATACATTTCACAAAAGATTTTACCGTCAATCGTGGATACTAGTACACCATCCCAGATGCTCTATAAGTACTCCCCATGCTCTAATGGCTTGCACACGTCATCTAATATCTAAAAAAATGGGGTTCAGAATGGGTGGAAGTCAAAGTGTTTGTCCTTTCAGATTTTGAGCTTGATCCCCCGGTCTCTGAGCATTAGAGGGAGAATTTCAGCAATGTTCAAGAGAGATGACCGCATACCATTACCAGGGGTGAATGGAATTTAGAAATTAATAAATACCACAGTGATCTATGACCTAGACATGAAGAATTTGTAATGTTCTACATCTCCTCTTGGGTGTACATCCCCTGATGATATGCCCCAGAATGTTGTACAGCTTGGCCAACACCAACACACCCAGATTGACCTTGTTCTTGGCCACTATGATCCTAGTCATCACTAGCATCCCTGGGAAGACCCCCATACTCATTCAAATCACTCACAACAACCACCCGCTCAATAACACAGCAGAGAAACCCGACATATCTCTTATTCGGATCTCGACCATAATTAATGGTAAAGCCCCATGATTGGTACTATCCTGTCTCCAGAACTCACTAGTATGATCCCGCTTTTCCCTTATGAGATGTCTTCGGGTATTTATTCCCTCATCTTATCATATTCACATTTGGGTCCTATGTTAGGAAAAGACCAAACCCCCAAGAATACGATACTTCCATTATAATGTATTTTATTTTTTTCTTCTCTTTATCAAGATTCCGCACGCAACATGACAGGATTGGGGTGCATCTCCAATCTCCCTGAAACATTTCCCATCTGGAGAAACTCTTCCTACTGGTACCCTTCCAATGGTATTCCCCTGATACAGTGGAAATCCCAAAAACTTATTCCCACCTCCCCACGGTATAGGTTGAATGTGTTGGTATCCAGCGACCAACGACTGAACAACTCTACCACTAAGTCCTGCTATCTATATAAGTGAAATCAGTACATTCAGACGGCCTATAAAATCCCGATACACTGTAATTATGGTTCAAATTCCTTGAATTTCGGATGTAACAAGTATTCTCATAACCATTCATTATTGAATTTTCCCCCAGATCTTAAATCTCATTCCTACTAACCCTTCGCCTCATCAGTAATAGTACTTCTGAAAGTACTTGCATAAATTGCGGGAGATTCCTCGATAATCTTATTTCATCCCACCATTGTCCTGGTCTTCAGATATAATAAGTAGATGGATGTGTCCTACATTTCCCTAGTAAGATGGAAATTGTTTTTAATATGGAATTGTGGAAGACTATCCTCATGCGTCACCCATGATCGCAATGTGTCTGTCTCGAAACCGGGCACCATCACCTCTTCTAAAAGGCTGAAGTTCTATTCCAGCATGCTATCACTCAGAAAATAATCATTTTGAGCTTGTGTAAGAATGCCGAAAAGCATTTGGTTATTAGACAAAATACTCTTCACATGATGAATATAAGGGTTCATGACCATCTGAGACATTCTCACTACAGCAACTGCCACTCTCTCGGCATCTATCTGTTGAGGGGCCACTTTAAAAATTTTATGGGGTTTGTGAAAAAGAATGAAGTTCAACAAGAATAATATTAGGCGGTGTAAAGGGATGTCTATCTATGTGAAAAATGTTGTACAATGTGCAAAACCTGAGATCGGCCGTGGAAGCTAACGTACTGATCGAGACCGTTTTCGTGCACAAGAGAAAAGCACCTTTTGTGTAGAGAAAGTCAAAAGTATGGTCCTATGGGGGGGGGGGGGGGGGGGCTCAGCCAATTTATAGGCATAGACTCACCTTTCTCATGCACTAAATGGGTTTTCATAAACAAAATATGATTTTTCACACACCAAACGATGGATTCCTTTTTTTTGGGTGTGCACTTAGAATCCAACATTTGAGTTCCCCTTCAGCTTCGATTCTGAGGGGGCCATTTATTGATGCCGAAATTCAAAGAAGGACAGCATTGGGAGGATAATGTGAAAATGAAGGAACATGGGAGGAGAAGAGAATATTTTGGGACCTAGGTGGCCACTGTGTGTAGGATTCTGAGTATGCGTGCAAGCGGCCCACAAATCACAAAATCTTGCATGCCCAATACGACATCAAGGGAGGGATTCTGTGCAGCTCATGTTTGCGTGCCCAATGCAATGTCAAGAGTGTGTTTGTGCATGGTTCCCCATTACACACCCAATCAAACATTAAGGGTGAGCTTCTACAAAGTTCACATTTACATACCCAATGTTGCATCAAATGTATGTTTGCGCAATGCGCTCATTTGTGCGCACAATGTTTCGCCAACCGGTCATTTGCACACCACACCCCTTTTTGCACCCCACCCCCAAGGAAATCAGATATAAAATGAAATGTACCCACACCCTTCTGGGAAAAATGATAGAAGACTAAGTGATGCTCTACTACATGAAAACTGCCTCTTCCACGACCGCGCGAAAAACACCATGGCCTTCAGGTTTTGGATTTTGCGCGCCAGGTCCCTCAAGGGTCCTTCTTCGAGTGGGTCCTCTTGGGCACGATACTCATTAATTTCTTTTCTCCCAAATGTATTTTCATGCAAGAGAACTCATTTCTGTGCATGTTTCCTCTGCATCAGACCTCTCTTACGTGCATCCCCATCTATATTGCACACAACCCTTCCATCTTGGGAGAAACCCTGCTCTATTGCGCACAATCGTTCCATCTTGCGTGAATCTCCTTCCATCTTGCATGTAGAACTTCCATCTTATGCCCAGCCAATTATTTTTCCTGTGCTCCTCATTTCATCCTCCCCTCAAGGCACCATGTATGAGACCCTCTTATGCGCACCACACCTATGTCATGCGCTCTCTTTCCTGGAAGCTCTTCAAGTTCACACGAAGTGATTTCAAAGTCCCTTGGGTGGTGCCTCACATTGTGTTGCTTCGCCTCATGCTTCTTCACATAGGCACGCTAATGACTATTGCTTCTTTGCATAACCACATTAATGTGGACCCCTCAATGGATCACTCCATAACGCCGCTCCATCACTACATTACTAATTCATTCCCTTTCCTAAGGGGTGGGAGGTATCAGTTATGTATGTCCTAAGGGGTGTAGAGTGAACCCTTATCATTAGAGATACAGAACATTGAACATCCAAGAACCATCTTCCTTAGCCCATGACATTAAACTATGACCTTTCCCCAGGCATCGTAGATGGGGTTTCCCCTCCTTGGTCGTTTTGAACGTTCACTGGTCTCCACAATGATGGAATCATTCCTCACATGGAATGAGATCCTCTTTATTGGATCAAAATTTGTTCATAGGAACAGGGAAACCACCATGATGTAAGACCTTAGAGTTGTTTCAGAAGGTAGCATCACTTCTCCTCCTCTCTTCCTCGGTGCCATGGGACAGAGAGTGGGGTATGAGTGCCATATCTCTCCTTTAATTGGTTCCAAATCCCTCTCTGACTGGTCATTGTGCCCACCTGGGTCTCCACCATAGTGTATGTCTCAATATCCATCACCTTGAGGTGAAAATTACACCTAAACCCCTATTTCCTCTTTGGGTTGCGGACCACGCGTAAGCCCCAATTTTTTTTGGCCAATAAATACGTGTAATCCCAACTCCAATTCCCACAGATGCACCTTTTGTGACATGATCGTCAGGTCTTTGCAACTTCTTATTTCTCACACCGAGCATGACACACGTGGGATTATGGAAAGCCCTGACCATGACACCCTCTCAGGGCCACCTTAGAGTGTAAGCCCCACACATTCATCCTGAACTACATTGAATTTGATCCCTGCCAAGGAAAGGTACATAGGAAGCCTCCCTGAGGTTCAATCCCAACAGCCATTGGTCCCGACCATCACCACATTAGTTCCCACCCATCCTAAACTACATGGACTTTTATCCTTGCCAAGGAAAGGTATGTAGGAAGCCTCCCTGATATTCAATCCCAACACCCACTGGTCCCGACCATCTTCACATCGGTTATACAAGCATTTTTGAATACATGGATTTTAATCCATGTCAAGGCACGGTACGTTGGAAGCCTCCTTCAGGTTTAATCCCAATATCCACTATTCTGACCCCCTTCATAACAGACCACCTTCGTCCCGCATGACCTCAAACTGCATGCCCCCTTTTCGTCCTGCAAGATGTTAATCTAAATCCACCATCCCGAACAATGTGGAATCTGGTCCTTGACAACACAAGGTATGTAGGAAGACACCTTGAGGTACAACCCCATCCAACAGTAAGCCTTTGTGACCCCATCCTGCAATACGCCATTGTTACCACATCCAACGGTAAGCTGTTGTGAAGCCATCCAATGGTAATCCGTTGTAACCCCATCCAGCGGTAAACCATTGTGACTACATCCAGTGGTAAGACATAGTGACCTCATCCAATGGTAATCCATTGTGATTCCATCTAGTGGTAAGGTATTGTGACCCCATCCAGTGGTAATCTGTTGTTCCCCATCCAGTAGTAAACTGTTGTGCCTTCATCTAGCAGTTATCCATTGCGCCCTTATCCAATGGTGAGACCTTTTGAAACCCATTCAACAGTAAGCTGTTGTCAACCCAAACCTAGCGGTAAACCGCTACCATCCCTTCTATTGGGGCCTATATCACTGGTCTGTCCCAGTGGCTTAAGAATGACATTGGGATTCTAAACACGCATAAGACTCAATATATCATTAGGTAAATTTCCTCTACACAATCCCTGATTCTATACCCCCCACCTGAACATTGTGGACTTTGATTCTTTTCCATGGGGATATGAATGAGTTCTCTTCAAGGCTCAATCCGCACATCAATATCACCCTAGAGTTGACTCCATCCTGTTCTCCATCACATTCAATCAACCATCCCTTATCCATCCTGATTCATACCCAGGCTGCCATATCCCAGTGAGATCATGAAAATTCGTCTCTTCACTACTCCTAGAAATAAACAGGTAACTAACCACGTGTTTTCCCCGACATCAGTGTTCCCTCATAGGGTTTCTACCATCTGATCCACTCTATTTAGTGTTTCGATCAGTCTGGTCTATCTCCGCTAGACGTTATACTCACACCATACCCTGTGTTAATCATGGGAAGGTGAGGACAACCTCAGATACATGCCTATGGAATATAATTCCCCACATTCGTCATGGGATTCCTCGGGCTTCTGCACCCTCAAGAAGCAACATAATAAGGAGAAGAAACCAAGACATGCTAGTGTTCCAGCATCCATACATTCTAGTGATGTCCAACATGATTACTCCCCGGACTAAAGGTCACTACCCTAACCATACCCCTTGGAATTCCCCAACGTAAGTATTGTAATTAACTGGAATCCATGAAGACATGGCACTGGGAAGAGTTTAATGAACAACATCTCATGCGATAAGGGAGACCCGGACTAGGTGACATGTTCTGAAGAGGAATCCACCATAAGGAGGAACTGAAATACCATCACCCCATTTAAATCTAGGAGAAACGTCCTCGAATAAGTGATGGATGTCATCGACCTCTAGAAAGAAGAAATGAGGGGAAACAACTGTGCATCCTCCACTGACAGATGTGTGTGCGCCAACGAAAGCATCCAAAACATATTGGTTCCCAATTTTATGATTCATTAATCTTGGGATTTATTTCTTTATCTTCTCAAATATTATTTCTACATTTACATTTCCTATGATGGCGATTCTTGATTATTTTTTAATGGTAGGGGGTTTTGTAACTCTTCTTCATTATAATTGAAACTATAATTACTTGAATAATTAAAATTTAATAAAAGAATTTATTTTTTATTTTTTTAACTAAAAACCATTTCATGATTGATTTTGTGGGAATGAATTAGTGAAATAGAACCCCATTTTGCATGGTTTAGATATTTTGAATAATCTTTGAGAAAATTTGGCTTATAATTGATATTTTTTGTTAAAATGATTCGATATGATTATGAGAAAATTGATTGAAATTAAATTTTATTTTAAAGTAATTAATATGATGAAAATTGTATGATTTTGTTTTAGAAAAATGAAATGACCAGATTAAACATGAAATTGATAAATTGAACTGTTAAGGATGAATTTATTTGAGATGAATGTTTTTGCAAAAGATTAATTGATTTATTTCTCTAATTATGATCTTGAATTGTCAGTTGGTGATTTAGTCAAGCACACTATCACTCTTAAACCATAGTAATGGATTTATGATGAATAATATAACTAAATGATGTTGTATATTATTTTCCCTATTGTGAGATTGATTTATTATTTCTGTTGGATTGTTCACAGGGATGTGTTCACACATACACGATTTGTGATTGATGATGGAGTAGTGTGAGGATCCATGAGGCTAGAACTAATGAAACTTTGGGTTTTTGACCGTGGTTATTTATTTTTATTGAATTTATTATGTATAATGTTGTTTATTTAATTTTATTATCCCTTCTAGTTGAATCATATATATGTCTTATATTAAATAATTTGTAAATTTAATTTTTTTATATATCAATAATCTTTTGATTTGAAATAATGTTTGGATTTAAATATGCAAATGAGTTTTCAAGAATTTTTTATTTAAATTGAAATAGTAAATTGTGTAATTGTTATTAAATTGATTATGTAACACTTGGCGAGACACTGTTGTGCTGTTTAGCTCTCACGGTATCTTTTCATTTGTTAGTTTTTATAGTTTTTAATGTTAGGTCAAGGAAATTGAAAGAGTAACTTGGAGGTGGTATGTTTTATTGATTCATGGGACCTTGGATGTGGGCGATGACCTATGGAGTTGTGATCCACTTATTGGACTGGGATTATGAGAACTTATTTTAATGGATATTTCCATCATTTTTTGGATTTGTTTCTTGGGTATATCTTGCTATTTGTGTTACTTTCTCCTTGATGAGTATTTTACATACCAACTATGTATTGTTTTCACTTCTATTTCTATGTATTGATGCTTTGTATTGTTGAAAATTAATCCCTTTGATGATCAATATGATGTTAGATTGTAGTCTCCAACTTATAGGGAACCAAAATTTCTGTATTTCATTAGAAAAAATGGTTCAAACTTTAGGGTATCTGGGTATATGGGTTGTTTCATGAAAAAAATTCTATATCTATGTAATATAAAGTAAAATAAATAACATATATTCCATGTAAAAAATAATAAAAAATTAATAATATCATTTTAGATGTATCCCTGAAAAATCATGAGGAAAAATATTAGTATATTTATCAATCAGAACTGGTATATTTGGATGGATATTAGTCCCTATGGATTCATGAACTAACAAACTAACTAATTAGTTCAAGACTTAATGTTCTAAATAATTTTTCCAATTCTACTAGAATTATAATCTCACTCCCCTAAAAATGAATAAACTACTTATATTGGTGAAATGAAAAGATCTTTTTGAATATATATATGAATTTGAGACACTAATGTGATAATTCATGAAATCCCAATGATTATGTTAAAAAATATAATCTCTAGGACTTGAAAATCACATTAGACATCTACAACACCAATTACAGTTGTACTAGAAAGAATCCTAAATCATTTCCCATTGCATTCACCCAATAGTTATCAACTTTTCAAAATTAAGGAATCAAATCAATAAGAATTCCCAAGTTGTATAATACATAATAGATATAAAATAATGGGATGCCCAGATATTAAATGAATTAGTAATGTGTTTGGAGTTGATCGGGATAGTACCATGGGAAATCGATTTTCATGCCTCAATATCAGATTCCACAACCACATATTAAACCAAATAGAGCATACCCATCTACCCTTATGTTTTTTCAATATTCACATGTATTAGAGACCCAAAATTCATCATATTATAGACTAATATATGACATCCACTATGAAAAACATGCAATTGGAAAACTTTTTTTATACATGTTTTTTTAAAATGTATTTAATTAGTTACATTTTCATAATACAAACGGACTATTAGAGAAATTTTTAAAAGAATGTCTAATATAGAATTTGTTTTAAAACATGGACAATTTAGTAATGTTTTGATTATAAAATATCAAATTTGGAATTTTTTGAAAAAATAAATGAAAATTTAGCCATGTTTTGTAAAAATAGTAGATAATAAGATATGTTTTCTTGAAAATGATTCTTGTCAACCATTTTACCATTAAATCATGGATAATTTAACCATATTTTCAATAATATATGGCTAATTTAACCACATTTTTAAGAAAACATGTCTTTTAGACACACACACACACTCATGTTATCACGTTTTAAAATACAGTATATATTATTTAATATTATAAATAAAATATATGTGTGTTTGTTTCCATTTATACATAATTGATTCAAATTTTAATTATAATATGTTTATTTGAAATCATTTTTTAAAAGAAAAAATATTTTAATAATGATATATATATATATATATATTAATTATTTAAATGAAAATGAAAATAATATAATATATGTATATATATATATTAAGTAATGTGTGTTTGTAAAAATCTATATATACATGTTTATATACATACAAAAAAGGATAAGAACAAATTTTTAACCAAAAATACCTTTATATATATAATAAATAAACTTATATACATGTGAATATAAAAATATTATTAGAATTATAATTATTTTTTATATATGATTATATATAAGTATATATTATATAATATTACAAATAATATATGTTACACACACAATATATATATATTGAAAAAATATTTTTTGTTTAAAAATATATTTTCATAATTAGAAATACTCACTTCTCGTTTTATATTTTCTTTCATAAAAAATTTCATAATAAAAAATTATATATAAATTAATAATAATAAAAAAATAATATACTTATATATATAATTATTAATAAATATAATATTATATAAATATGTTTCTTTAATATATATATATAATAAATTTAAAATGTTATATTTAAAAAATATATTTACATATATATTTATATATATACTTTATATATTGATTTTTCACGTAGAAAATTTGTTCAAGATTCAATGTAGCATAAATCTAAAAAATTATCCATTGTGCTCTTGTGGGATGTTATGTTTTTCATACACTAGTGCAAGGGGAAGTTGGTCAAGACACAATGAATATTGAAGGTTGACCGGCTTTCCCAGTTCTAGTTTACCTTAACGGGGATTTTTTAAAATATACTATTTGGGATTGGAATAAAAATAGTAAATTTTACCCATGTTTTAATGTTTTCCTCTATCATGAAATAACATTTTATTGATTTCATAAAGGTGAATCCTAATTTCCCATCAATTCCTTCTAGTGTAATCGAACCAAAATTATAATGGAAGCCAGCCCAACAAATTTTCCAAAGTAATGAATTGAAAATTAGATTCAAACTATTGTATTAAATCATATGTAATCTCTATATATAGAGATATTTTAATAATGTTTTTTTCTAGGCTTCTACATCTTTTTCCTTCTTCCTTCATGTTACTATTTCTTATATTATACACACTTGTCAATGAATTTTTTTTCTCACCGTCACTTAGCCTTTGATAACTTATTCACACTAACTTGAAAATGAATCTTGATTTCAAGTTTCATTTTATCCATCACACAACTTGTTATAAGCACATGCATCCTGTCTGTATTGCATACTATAATGGCACTATATCCACTGGTATAATATCTATTTGATAAATCATACATTAAAAGGGGTGTTTTTATATCGTATAATATTATATTAATTTCCCCCTTCTGATGAAATTTAAAAAAAATTGAATTGTTTTATTTATCAATTCTTTGTGGGGAAAATAATGATATCCTTAATAATAGTAAAAACTCCTCAAATTCAAATTTCATGCATTTCATAAAAGCGAATGAAATATACCATTATAAATACCCTATTAATAATTAGAGATTCTTATGTTGAGAGAAACATCTTTCATCAAATGAAAACATAAAACGATGGCACTAGTAGTGGTCAAATGATGATAATCCCAAACATTTAATACACCAATCCAATGCTTTCTAATCATTCCATGAACCATGAAATTTTACATATCTCATTTAATTTTAAGACCCTAATGTTTTCAATATTAATTTTAATGTATAAATTTTAATCACATAGATGATATTTTCATCCTTTATATTTTAATTATTATTTTTAATTTCACTTCAATTTTATTTATAATTCTCTCGAAGTAACGTGTTCATGAATAAAAAAATAAAAAAATCCATTAAATAAAATATGAAATTTATGAATTGGGAATTAATGTTATTGTATTTAAATCATCATAAAACTTGATCAATTTTATATTATTACCTACAGTGAATGAAAATGATTATTTTAATTCATTCCCTAATGTGAATAAAAATATATATTGTTTTATTTTAAACAATGTTGTGGGTGAATTTTATATTTTCTAAATTATCATTGATTCTTATTTTTTTTATACAAAATAATAATAATATGATTTCCCAAAGGGGTTTGATTACAATACATATTTATAAATCATAATGAATTTTATTAATTTTTATAAAAGAATTCATCTCTGAATAACTATATAATGAATGTTTTTTTAGAAATTATTTTAAAAAATTTCTTTTTTAGTTAAATATTTATCTTTATGTTACAATATTAATGAAATAAAAATTATTATTTGTCAAGTGATTATGAATTATTGATATCATATCACATAGATCAATAGATTTTATCCCTTAAATAGGATATTATTATTATAATAGTTCATAATTGAAATATATATTTATTTGTCATTTTATACTTCTATATAATTTATTAAAATTATTTTTCCAACAGAAGTAGTTAATAAAAGGTAGTGATTCTACCCAGAGAAACTTGACATGTCAACCAAGGTGGTCCACCTAATGGTAATGTACATGAAATCAGAAGCAATATATACAATGATAACCCTAAAAAACTAAAAAGATACATATAATAATTAAAAGGGAACATACATTAGACAAGTAATGTGAATAAAAACATACTGAAATTGAAATACAAAACCCATCCAGGATAAATAAGTCCCTTACTGACCATCTATCACTATGAAACCATATCACCATGGAAACAATGATAATTAGAGAATCTAATATACTACTGAATTCCCCTCCCTTTTAGTTTGACATAATGAACAACATGTAAAACTAGTTAGAAAAACTATTTGGGTGTGAGAACAAATCCCAGTAGGATACCCCCCAAATAATCAATACATGTTCAAATATCAGGATTCCATCAGTTCATGCTTCAAAATAAATCCAATTTACAATAATGTTTTCATAATTTAAACCCATTTTATAAATTATTAATTTTATTTTTATAAAATCATTCAATATTCACTAAATACATGAATATGTAATGTAAGAAATTAAATGGGTAAAAAACCATGGAAACACCACAATATAAACATTTTATAAAAATAACAAAAAATACCATATTGTGATAAACAAATCCTAATTGCCAAGAAACACCATTTAGGATCTAACCAATAGGTATAAATGCCATATATGAATTAAAACACTCAATAATATCCTTAGAGGTATCCATCCAATATAAGTTATAGTGTAATTACACACACTAAATTGACATAAAACCACTTATGGCATTAACAAGACAAAGAGTCAAAAGTCTATTCATAACAAACACATGTTTACCCAATGTTATATTTTTTCAGTATCCATTTCAAAACCATGATCAAAATTATTAAAAAAATTACATCAAAACCTTTAATCTTATATGCTTGAAGAAAAATTTACGAAATAAAAATATAAATCTGTTAATTAGACACTTATTGAGTACAAATCCATTTTTAAATGAACCCCCATTAAAAAATTGAATCACATCCAACAAAACCATTACAATGTAAAATCATGAATTTTCATTGAATAACCCAAATTAATTATCAATATAACAATAATGTTCAAGAGTTAACCGCGTAAATAGTGATACCTACCCCCTAAACAGAGGAATCCTAATCACCATTAACAATAAAGATCTTAAATAACCATATTCACGTATAAATGATGAGAAATGAGAGAAAAATAAAATGGACCAAAATAAAACCCAAAAGGTAACAATATTATGAATAAATGCATCAAAAATAGAATATTTATTCAATGGAAATAAAGAATAAAAAATACCACTTACCAGTGATATAATATGTAGCTTCCATGGGAATTCACCATTGAACAAAGTGATCCAGAATGATAGAGATCACCCAAAATCCACTAAGGATTGAGAGGAAGTCCCACACCCTGAAAGAAAAAAGGGTCATGAAATCACTATGATATAATATAATGTACATGAACAAGTCACATTAAGAAACCCTTTCATGGATTGAATTCCACCATTTTTCAAATATTCCATAGAAGGAATCACATTGAGTTAAAAATCATGATCCTAACCATTTTACATCATGAAATGGTTTCACAACATGTAATTTTTCATGATATTAAATGGAATCATGATATCTAACCTATAACTGGTTCATTTTATGTAACTATTTCACGTTGTAAATGTGTCTAGAAAGATATTTTAATTCCAAATCCTATATAAAAACCAAAAACATCTCTAAATCTCTCCAAACACAATGAAAACCCAGCAAAACTGTTGACAAAATTATATATAGATGCCATTAATAGAAATAAAAATAAATCCATAAAAAATATATCAAATAATGTTTAATATATAATTTAATGAATGATATGTTACAATTATCCTCACTATATAATATGTTTTATATAGAAAGTCCTCATGATCCTAGAATTAAAAAATGTGAAGGCCAATGCTACCTCATCAACCAATCCCTCTCCCTTGTCTCATGGACATCCAATCAACACTTCTAAATTACATAGCCTAATGAAATTTATTTACATTGAAATATTGTTTCATGATGATTCACAATATAAACTAATTTCTGAACAATATTGGGGTCATTATCAAGATCAACATCCTCCCACTCGATTAGATGGGATAGATCTGGTCGATACCTCTTAAACTGGGAAACATGAAACATGCCATGGATGGAAGTAAAATGGGATTGAATGTCCAAATGATATGAAAACATTCCAGGATTCTACAAATTCTAAATCAGATCATCAATCCTTAGTGGAAATATACCATACCTACCCAACCGAGGGTGTCCCAAGTGAGGTTATGCTCTAAAAAAAATTGCCACTAACCTCAAACTCCAATTGCTGACAACAATGTTCCACATTGTAATTTTATGACATTATGTCATGAAAATCATCTTTTGGATCAGAAATAACTTTTCTATCTTTCCTAATCTAGGTTTATCCCAACCATGGACCAATATCCCAATTATTCCAATCATAAGGAAGATCTACATGGTCTCCGATAAAGAGGCCTAAAGTGAAAAATCATGATAAAATCTCGATAAATATTATTCTAGGAAAACTCTAATAGAGGCAAATTATTTTTCCATGAACCACTAAAATCAATAATAATTGCAAGGAGTATATCGTTAAGAAATTTGATAGCCTCTCTCTATGTAATCATCTATTTGTAGATGATATGTTGTGCTCAATTTCAAATATTAACCCATAACATCATTCAAACCATTTGAAAACAAGGTTGTGAACATGGGGCCCCTATTTAATCAATCTTTTAGGTAACCCCATGATGTCTCACAACCTATGACACATGTAAGACCTCAATATTAACTAGTTTTTTCATCTCCTAAATAGAGATAAAATGCTATAATTTCCTAATTTGATCAATGATCACCATAATGACGTATTTCCCACATGGATTCTAAGGTAAACTAGTGAATAAAATACCTAGAAACCACAACTCACTTCAACACTAAAATATTTCATAGTTGTGACAAAGAAGAAGGTCTCTCATATTATACCATAATTATATAACATGTAATACACAATTATACAAAATTTGAAATCAAAGGTCTCATACCTAGCCACCAATACTAACATCTCAAGTCATGGTAATTCTTGGAATTCCTAGAGTGCATAAATCAAATAAATATTGTCAACTATACATCAAATTATACCTCAGAAGAAATGAAATTGAAAACATATATTGGAAACATAATGTGTTATCAGGAGACCGTGACCACTCACCCGAGCTCTCCCCACCATTTATGTTTTTTCTAAAGTGCTGGAATAAGGTTCAAAGTACTTATATAAACACAACCCACTTATAAAATGACAAGTCAGCCCTTTTAATATCCACGATAAAATGAAAACTAGATTCTTCCACTTCCAGGATCACCTTGAAAAAAAATCATCAGAGACTACCCCTTTACTAATTCATTCAAGGATTGATTTAGGAATTTCATAATCAATGATTCTGTGACCTCATTGAAGTTCTGAGTGAGGATCCAAGTATCACTGGGGGTGAATCAGTGATATCAATTTTCTTTTAATGTTTCCTTCTTTTTGAAACAACCTCCATCTGCTGTTAAATAGTTTATTCACTACTGAATACACCCAACCACAAGAACACAAGATTTTCAAGGTTCACTACTCTACAAGAGTAGCTACATCCATTGTGTTGTACAGAAACAATCCAATTGTAAGAACCCAGATCTTATTTTCAGGTACGCTTTTCCTTTTTCTGGAGTTTTTATGAGAAATGAAATTTCTAGAAATTTTTGAAGTACACGCCATGTACTTTCTAAGTACATGTCGTGTACTCTTCCCCATCTCGAAACTGTGTGATGGTCATGCCCAGTCCACACACACGGTGTTTAGGGGTGACGTGGAGACCGATTTTGGCGGAGTACAGAAAGACCCAGTATACGTCGTGTATATTTCTTTTGTTTTTAACTAAATGCACCAGGGTTGCGCATAACCACCGATTTTATCTTCTTATTCAGATTCTGTCAGCCCGAGAGCGACCGTATGGCCAGATCTTGAATGTGCTTCCACCTCTTCGTCCGTTCTCTGATTTGAGTGTGGTCAATTCCATTGAAATCACAACGGTGATCTCTCCCTTCTTCTTGAGTCTTGTTTCTTGATTCCTCCTGGTTTTTAAGATATCGTAGGTTGAGTATTTTGTGCTTTTTCTCAGATCAACATCGTTATAAGGGGAATCCGTCATCGTCATTCACATATATCGATCTCCTAGGATCGAGGTAGGTGGTTTGTGCCTTTCTGTAGAATGTTGACGGATATTTTGTGCAGATTCCACCAATTCCATTGAACGGGGAATTAGGGGTTTCTATTTTTTCCCTGGTTTTTGCCTTATTTTCTTGAATGATTTAGTATAGGTTTATTTTTGTCAGTAGAGGAATTTATTTTGTGCTCAGGTCGCTTTTCCATTCTTGATTTGCTTATTAGGAGTTTCTCCAGTGGCCATGCCTAGTTGTAGGATTGTGGACTATTGCCTTGTATTACTCCGTAGCCTTATTTGATATCTAGGTAGTTCTTTAGGTTTACTTGGATGATGGACCCTTACTGAGCATGTGTAGTTTCACTCAGGACAGTGAGAACCTACAGTAGTAGACCAAAGGGAGAATTGATGTAAGGGCTTTTCCAGAGTGTCTTTTAATTATGATGTGAGACCATAGGGGGAATTCACGTTGACTGCTTTCTTAGAGAGTCTGTAGTTTCTCGACATGGGACATAGGGGGAATATAGGTTGAGTGCTTCCCCAGAGATCCTTTAGCACGATAAGATACTATAGGGGAAATTGACGGTGATTGCTTCCCCAGAGAGTCTATTAATTTCATAGCGGAACCAGTGGGGCGAGACTATGTGTGCCTCCTAGAGGGTTGCTGGTACTTATAGGTTGAACCATAGGGGTTAGGCTATGAGAGCTACCCAGAGGGTTACCTTTTTCCTTATTGTTGTTGGTTGTTTACTTGTGTACTCTGTCTATTAGAAATGTGGATTGTAGCTGCTTGTGCTATCCTTTTTTCTGTTTCTTGTTTTATTACTGCCATGTATTCATTGATGGTTAGGCACAAATCTATGGATGATTACCCACTGGGATTGTATCTCACACCCTGTATGGGCCGTGCTTTTGGTTCCAAGAAGACTATGTTGCTATAGGTATAGAGAAGGTCAAGTTCCCTTCTACTTCGGGTTCATAATTGCACTGGATCTGGAGAGTATGGGACCGAGATGGGGCTCGTGATGCTGAGGAGTTCATCGTGTTTTCCTTTGCACTTTGTTTTTCAGTTCTACTTCATCACGTTGTTGTGTTTTCTATTTTCCTTAGTTACTTGTACTTGCTGCATCATTATTATCATTTTCTATATAGTTGTTGTTTCCGCTGTTGGGTTCCTGTTGTTATGCATGTTGTTACTGCTTCCGATGTTGACTGTCGTTTTTCTTCTGTATACTTACCGAATGAGGGCATTGTTTCCCTACCAACTCACTGAGGCCCTCACTGCTAGTTGGCAGCCTCTGGCATTTAGGGAAACATGCTTGAGGTCATGTGGCGAATCGGGTACATGGCACCAGTGGAAGGGGCTCCAAATTCAGGTCGTTACAAAGTGATATCAAAGGAGTTCTTTTCCCTTTATTTACTATTTGGAGACTTTATCTAGGGATAAGATGGATTCAGTCCTTGGTGTTAAGCTGTACTCAGGAATAGATAACTTTTGTATAGAAAAAAGCCATACTACCTTGTTAATTTCAGTTTGCTGGTTTTGAGTTTTTATTTATGATAAGTTTTCACCTAGAGTGATTTGCATGACCTATGCTGTTATTGTTTTGATATTTTGGTTCTATTTCTATCGCAACCCGATGAGACGAGGGTATTCCATCTTATAAATCATATACGAACTTCTATAAATTACATTCCATGCATTCTTTCCATGCCATCTAGGGTGCATTAGAGATTGCATGCTGTTGTGATAGGTGATTGATAAAATCCCAGCTGTTATATTAGAGATATTTTGTTTTCCCTTGTATGTGAATATATGAGATGCCATGATTTGATTCGCGGGGAGTATGGACCATCATGAATCAGAATTTTGCACCTATTTTCCTTGTTTTTAGTGTTTCTGGGGGTCTGTGCAGTTTTTGAGCTACTGCCCAGAAAAACCCAGAATACACGGCGTGTACTTTTTGGATACACACCGTGTAATTTTTAGGCCATGTTACTGACTATGTGAGCAAAACACGGTGTCGTGAAAGTAACTTAGGAACACGCCAGGTAGTAATGAGCCGTGTACCAGGCTATGTCACTAACAACACGGGTCGGGGAAGCTCGAGTAGAACACACCGTGTTGTAACAAAACACGTCGTGTAGTCCCTTCCAGGCACTCTACTGTTTCATGAACAACAAGGGTCATTATGTCATTCTCTTAGAAACGCCATGTTTTTTCGGGCACACGCCGTGTAGTCATGCTCAGGTACCTGGCCGTGTTGCGGACAACACGGGAAAGTGTCACCTTCACCTATACACATCATGTTTGTTCAGAACATGCTGTGTATGGTTCAGCCGTGTAGATGACCATTTGTTTCACAAACACAGGCCACCAAATCCTTGTCTAGTACACACCGTGTGTGTTAAAAACACACCGTGTAGGATCAGGTTACGTCAGACCGTGTGGGTTAGCCGTGTAAGGAGACTCGGGCAGGGGAAAATTATTCAAGTACACACCGTGTGTGGGTGCAGAACACCGTGTAGTTTGAATTGTACATGACCTGTAGGGAAGGAGTACATGCCCGTTTTAGTAGGTTAAGAAGACACGCTGTGTAGTTTTTATACACGCCGTGAAGCCGAGTTTTGTAAACATGTGTGTTTTCTTCCCCTGTTTCCATTTTGAACTCTTGTGTTCTCTGTCATTGTTTTCATGATCTAAGGTGTGCTTTTGATCATTCAGAGCTATGCCTCCGAGACGTCCTGCAGTCATACGTATGTCGTCAGGAAGTGATCATACGCCCGATAGGGCTGATTAGGGACTTCCTGCGGATCCTCCAGTCAGGCCATCCGTGGCACCGACTATGATACAAGTTGCAGGTACTGATGCATAGTTCAGGGAAGGTTTCATGAGGATGATGCAGGCCTTCCAGGGAGTGTCACCTCCTGCCATGACTATGGCAGACCTGACACAAGTTTTTCAGTACCATCATCCTCCCAAGTTCGTGGGGGAAAGAAGATATCAGGCTGCAGATTCATGGCTGGAAGCCATGCTGACTATCTTCGAGCATTTGGAGATGCCTCCAGAGAGGCGGGTCAAGCTCGCTTCCTACATTCTCCGAGACTCCTCCAAGAGGTGGTGGGACGTGATCTCACAGGTGGGTCAATAGCTGGCTATGGATTGGGAGGAGTTCTGGCATGTGTTCTATGACTACTTCTACCCAGAGACCATGAGGGCGGATCGATCACGGGAGTTCATGAGCTTAGAGCTGGGTACTCTTTCTGTCATGGAGTATTCTGCTCGTTTCCCTGAGCTGCAGTGCTTCACAACCCTCTGGGATGGGAGTTGGGTGTTGTTAGTAAGGAAGTTTGAGGATGGTCTCAAGTGAGAGATCCTCTCACAGGTGAAAATCTTCCAGCTGACTTCCATTACTTCCATCGTCAACCAAGCACTGATTGCGAAGTGAAATCTTAGAGAATCTAGAGATGTAATCCAGGGCAGTTCTGCTTCTAGAGCTAGTTTTCCTCCAAATGACAGCAAGAATCATTGTAGTGAGCCTACACGCAGTGATCTGAGTAAGCGAGATACATCGTCAGGAAGCCAGGTGACATGCTACCAGTGTGGTCGGTCAGGGCACACGAGGCTGCAGTGCCAGAGGGACCCCGTGGAGTGTTGATCTTGTGGAAAGATGGGTCACCTTCAGTGTTTCTGTCAGGTTTTCTCACCAGCAACTGGTGATCGGGGTTCTTCCATGACTCCTCATTCAGAAGTAGCCCCACAAGTTTCTCACCAGTCAGGGAACTGGAGTTCTTCCAGCCATTTGGGATGAGGTGGAGGTTGAGGCTGTGGTGGTCAGCCACCAGTTCCTCAGCACCAGTAGGGAGGTTCCACTCAGAGTGGACAGACAAGGACGCATGGCTATGGTGCAGGCCAATCATTCGTCCTGGAGAAGACTTATCAAGAGCAGGATCCCAACCCTTCTACAGTTCGAGATACAATTTTAGTAGCCTCAGTTTTATCTTTAGCCCTTTTTGATACTGGTTCTACACATATTTTTATCTCTGTTGCTGTCGTGGAGAGCCTTGGACTCTGCATATTTTCTTCTACCAACTCGTTGACACTAGAAACAGCCTTGAGGATGAAGACATCTAGTGTATGCCAATGTAGAAAATGGACTCTCGAGGTTGTAGGGTATCACTTCTTATAGGATATCTATGTCATAGAGATGACATGATATGATAACATCCTCGGCATGGACTGATTTCTTACCTTCCAAGAAGTCATCGACTGCTATTGCCGCAGAGTTAGTTTCGTCTCACTAGAGGGTGAATCATTTCTTCAAAGAGGAGAATGGGATGTTTGGGCGAGTCGAGCAGGACTCGAGCATCATGGGCTAGGAGGGTGATAGACCATATTGCTAGTCTTTATCTGGATGATCAGGGGACTTTGCAGTTGAACTTTCCTCCAGCAGCGGATCATTTTAGGGACTTCTTTACTGAGGAATTTTTAGGTCGGCCTCAAGAGTGTGAGTTAGACTTTTCTATTGTTCTCATTCCAGTAGCATCACCGGTGTCCAATCCTCCTTATAGGATAGCTACACCTGAGTTGCAGGAGCTCAAGAAGAAGTTGGAGGAGCTGTAGGCAAAGGGTTTCATACAACCCATTACTTCTCCTTGGGGGTTGCCTATCCTGTTTGCGAAGAAGGCAGACGGTACCCTTCGGCTTTTTGTGAATTATCGGGAATTGAACCAGTTGACGGTCAAGAACTGATATCCTTTGCCGAGGATTGATGACCTTTTCGATCAGCTTTGAGGAGCCCGAGTGTTCTCGAAGATCGATTTGAGGTCCGGTTATCATCAGTTGCGCGTTATACCATCAGATATACCTCTGACAGCCTTCGGAAGCAGGTATGGTCTATACGAGTATACAATCATGCCGTTTGGTCTCACGAACACGCCTGCAGTTTTCATGGCACTGATGAACCGAGTGTCCCATCCTTACTTGGATTCCGTCGTCGTGGTCTTCATGGATGATATCTTGGTGTACTCTCACACTCGACACGACCATGCCACACAACGTGAGATTGTTTTGAGTACACTAAGAGAGCATCAGCTTTATGATAATCTCTCAGAGTAACACTTCTGGATGGATCTGATTCACTTTTTTGGTCACGTCATCACAGAGGCCGGAGTATCTGTGGACCTTGAGAAAGTGAGAGCTGTAGTTTCCTAGGAGTAGCCGAAGAATTTCTTTGAGGTATGAAGATTCATAGGGCTGGCTGGATATTATAGATGCTTCATTCATGACTTTTCTCATCTAGCAGCACCCTTGACTGGTCTGACCAATAAGGGGGAAACGTTCTTTTGGTCAGATTCTTGTGAGTCAGCCTTTCTGGAGTTAAAGGGAAGATTGACATCAGCGCCGATACTAGTATTTCCAGAGCTAGGAAAGATCTACACTATTTATTATGATGCTTCAGGTATCGGGCTAGAAGTTGTGCTTATTCTGGGAGATGGAGTCATTGCGTACGGGTCTCGGCAGTCGAGGACACATGAGAGGAACTACCCAATGCACGATCGGGAGGTGGAAACTATTGTTCATGCCTTACGCTATTGGAGACATTATCTGCTGGGGGAGAACTTTGTGGTCTTCACTGACCACAAGAGTCTCAAGTATATCTTCACTTAGCATGATATGAATCTGAGGTAGCGCAGGTGGGTTGAGTATCTACAGTCCTTTGACTTCGAGCTTGCCTATACACCGGGTAAGGGAAACGTTGTGGCTGATGCGTTGAGCAGGAGAACTCAGATTCATGTAGTTCATGAGGCCATCAGTGAGTGGATGTTGAGGGCTCTGTTCTAGGAGATGCATCTAGAGGTGCACAAAAGACAAGGACAGACCCTCCTATCTTCTGTAGCTGTTACCACAACACTTCTTGATTGGGTACGAATGAGGAAGATATCAGACATTGAAGACATAGTCCTGCGGGAGAGTGTTTCAGGAGAGGGCTATCTTCCCGGATGGATAGTGGGCGAGGATGAGATCGTGCATTTCTAGGGATGCGTATGGGTGCCAGTAGACATACACAAGGAGCTGATGCGGGATTTTCATTCCTTGGTTTGGGCAGTTCATCCTAGAATCACCAAGATGTATCGGGATCTTCATCGACAGTACTTGTGGCCAGGTATGAAGATGGATTTTGCTGGTTTCATCATGAGATGTTCTACTTGTTAGCAGGTGAAGGCAGAGCACCAACGACCAACAAGCCTTTTACAGTAGCTACCCATTCTGGAGTGGAAGTGGAATGACGTCGCGTTGGACTTATTGACTTGGTTACCGAGGTCGGCTTGAGGGAACGATGTTGTTTGGGTTGTCTTCGACATGCTCAAGAAGGTAACTCACTTCTTGCCGATCAAGGAGACCTTCAATGTTGATGATCTGGGATGTCTTTACATCCAAGAGATTGTTCGTCTTCATGGAGTTCTACACTTCATTGTTTCAGATATGGATGTGTGCTTTACCTCTCAGTTCTGGCAAGGACTTCAGAAGGATTTGGGTACATAGGTACTTTTGAGTACAGCATACCATCCCCAGACTGATGGCCAGTCCGAGCGCACGATCCAGGTGCTAGAGGATATGCTCTGAGCTTGTATCCTAGACTTTGGCGGTTCTTAGGAGAAGCATATTCCTCTGGTAGAGTTCACCTACAATAGAAGTTACCAGGAAACTTTTTAGATGGCACCATATGAGTCTTCGTATAGTAGGCCATGCCGATCTCCCTTATGCTGGCTGGAGGCAGGAGAGACAGCTTTTCTAGGACCTTGTCTTGTTCAGGACACTTTAGAGCAGATAGAGCTGATTCAAAAGAGGATGGATACAGTGTAGTCTCGACAAAAGTCTTATGCTGATCAGTAGAGATGACCTCTGGAGTTCGATGTCCATTATTAGGTTGTTCTTGTGTGTCACACCAAGGTTGGAACACAAGGGGATTCAGAGACAGGGTAAGCTTTCACCATGGTATGTTGGGCTGTTTGAGGTCTTGGAGATAGTGGGGTCGGTCACCGATCGGTTACAGCTACCTCAGAGGTATCGGGCCATGCACGATGTCTTCCACGTCTCTCAACTCTGACATTACCTTTCAGACCTGTGTCATGTCTTCCAGCCCGAGGAAGTTGAGCTTGAAGAAGATGCATCGTTCGAGGAGAATCCTATCCGGATTTTCGATTGCAGTATGAAGGTTCTCCACGGGCGGTCTGTTCCTCTGGTACGAGTGCTAAAACAGCATAGGCGAGTACAGGATGATACCTGGGAGAGGGAGGCCGATATATGATCACAATGGCCTGAGCTGTTTGGGGTTTCTTCTTCTCCACCTCATTCGGGAAATTTGGGGATGAATTTTTTTAAGGGGGGAAGTTTTTAAGAACCCGGATCTTCTTTTCAGGTACTCGTTTCCCTTTTCTGGATTTTTTATGAAAAATGAACTTTCTGGAAATATTTGAAGTACACGCCATGTACTTTCTGATTACATGTTGTGTACTCTTCCCCAGCTCGAACTCGTCTGTCGGCTATGCCTAGGCCATAAACACGGTGTGTAGGGGTGACGTGGAGGCCAATTTTTGCGGAGAATGGAAAAGACCCAGTACACACCGTGTACTCTAAAATTACACGCCGTGTACTTTTATTTTTTTAGTAAACACATCGGGGTCACGCCTAACCCCTGATTTTATCTTCTTCTCCATATTCCGTCCGCCCAAGAGTGACCGTATGGCCGGATCTTCGATGAGCATCCACCTCTTCGTCCATTCTCCGATTCCAACGTAGTCAATTGCGTTTGAATCTCAGCAGTGAGCTCTCCCTTCTTCTTGAGTCTTGTTTCTTGATTCCTCCTGGTTTTCATGTTATCGTAGGTTGAGCATTTTGTTCATTTTATCAGATCTACGTTGTTCTAAGGAGAATATTTCGTCATCGTTGATGTATATCAATATCCTATGATCGTGGTAGGTGGTTTGTGCCTTTCTGTCGAAAGTTGATGGATATTTTGTGCAAATTCCACCAATTCCTTTGAATGGGGAATTGCGAGGTTCCTTTTTTCCCTAATTTTTGATTTATTTCCTTGATTGCTTTAGTATAGTTTGATCCTTGTGAGTAGAGTAATTTGTTTTGTGCTCAGGTTTCTTTGCCATGCTTGTTTTGCTAATTAGGCGTTTCGCCAGTTTCCATGCCTAGTTGTTGGATTGTGCATTTTTGCCTTGTATTTCTGCTGAGCCTCAGTTGATAGCCAGGTAGTTCTTGAGGTTTACTTGGACGATTCATGTGTGTTGAGCATGTTTAGTTTCACTCAGTACTGTGAGAACCTAGAGTAGTAGACTAAAGGGAGAATTGACATAAGGGCTTCTCCAGAGTGTCTTTTAATTACGATGCGAGACCACGGGGGGAATTGACGTTGAGTGCTTCCTCAGAGAGTCTGTAGTTCCTCGACACAGGCCACAGGGGGAATAGACGTTGAGTGCTTCCCTAGAGAGCCGTTAGCATGATACGAGACTATATGGGGAATTCACGGTGAGTTATTCCCCCGAGATTCTATTAATTTCATAGCGGAACTAGATGCGTGAGACTGTGTGTGCCTCCTAGAGGGTTGCTGGTACTTATAGGCTGAACCATAGGGGTTAGGCTATGAGAGCTACCCAGAGGGTTACCTTTTTCTTTCTTGTTTCTGGATGTTTACTTGTGTACTCTGTCTGTTAGAACTATGGATTGTAGCTGCTTGGGCTTTCCTGTTTACTATTTCTTGTTTTATTACTGCCATGTATTCATTGACTGTTAGGCACAAATCTTTGGGTGATTAACTACTTGGATTTTATCTCTCACCCTATTTGGGAAAAGCTTTTGGGCCCAAGCAGACTATGTTGCCGCAGGTATAGATAAGGGAAATCACCCTTCTACTTCAGGTTCTTGATTGCACTGGAGCTGGAGAGCATGGGACTGTGCCAGGTCTCGCGATGTTGAGGAGTTCATCTTGTTTTCCACTACACATTGTTTTTTAGTTGTACTTCAACACGTTATTGTGTTTTCTGTTTTCCTTAAGTACTTATACTTGATGCATCATTATTATCATTTGCAATATTGTTATTGTTTCTGTTGTTGGGTTCCTATTGTTATGCATGTTGTTACTGCTTCCGCTTTTGACTGTTGTTTTTCCACTGTATACTTACCTAATGAGGGCATAGTTTCCCCACCGACTCACCAAGGCCCTCGCTGCTAGTCGACAGCGTTTGGATTTTGGGGAATCACGATTGAGGTCATGTGGCGAACCGGGTACAGGGCACCAGTGGAGGGGCTCCAGATTCGGGTCGTTACACCAACACCACACAGTTCACTAGAATATAATCATTTGATGATGAATACAATGATTATTATATTCCCTTACTCTCGTGTAAAACTTTCACAAAAATCTAATAGTTCATGTGATCCCTCATAGCCCAAATATGGTAATGTAATGTTTTTGTGCTTCTTAATGAACTTTCACAAATCAAAAACACAAAAAATTGTCAATATTTCTACCCAAAAGTTGGTAAGAACCTCTTCGCGCAAAAATCTTTCATGCCAATACATGCTTGTATTACTCTCAGCTTGGGAGCCACTCTGCTTATGTGCCTAGCTACTTGAGAGCCTCTCTACTTGTGCACCTCAATGCTTATGCACCGCCATCTTGCTTGCCTTCCTATATGCGCGCCAAAACTACGTGTGCTCCACCATTTTGCACAAATCAAAAAAAAATCATCACTTTCGGATTATGCACAAAACACTCCATGAACACTAAATCCTTCTTGTACACAACTTATAACTTCCGTGCAACTTAAACTTGCGCACCTCTTTTGTGCATAACACAAAATTTACCTGATGATTCAAATTGTGCGTCACATTCTATCACTTGCATGGTCAGAGATCATATTTTCCCCTTAGTGTTGAGAATAAAAAATTAAGGAGGGAAACCATCTATTTATATGAATTTTGGTGACTTGTGCACCACATACAATTGATTGTCATTCCAACTTGTGCCCTGCTCCATTACTAGCATGTTGCCCCATCACTTGCCTGCTTCTCCATGACATGCACTCCAATTCCCTTGCTTTTTCAAATTTTTATCCGATGATGTTGAAATATGACTTGCGTGCAACATACACTTGTGCGCCAATCTTTAACACGAATTCCACTTTCTTTATATATCCTTATTTTGATGTTTTGGCCTTGAAATATGACTTTCATGCAACATACAGTTACACGTCACATATACCTGCATTCCAGACTTGCACGCCAATTATAATTACACCCAACTTTTTTCTCATTTCCAAAAACACTTCTTTATTCCCCTATCCATCATATGGATTTGATCACATGTTCTAAAAACTTATGATATTTGTGAAATACAAATCATCAAAGCATCATAATAGTTACCATGGAAAGTATTATAACATCTGTATCTTCCATCAACAACTTATACAAAGTGAAGTTATTTACATTCTTCTCAATATTCATAGACAATGAAAGACAATACCCGAAAAGGATACTCTTCATAATAATCTTAGTCCTAACAATATCCCCCTTTATATTTTGTTGTCAACCCTGGTTCATAAATCACTGAAATTTGTAATCTCATGTAATGGATTACTCATCAACAATTCTAAGCCTACTTGAGAAAAATAATTTTAGGAAACAAGAATTCTTGACAATAAAACCATGCTATCCAGAAGTAATAACTATGAATCATCTACCACATTTTTCTCCAACATTCTACAAAACAAAATCATCTTATTTTTCTTCTAAACAACCTTCTGTAGCTTCAACTCCCAATATACAAAAATAATTTGTTTCCTACAACCACTATAATAAACTATTAGAATAGTTCACACACCTACAAGCTAAATTCACAGCTTACCCACAACTCCCCCTTTATGCATGAAACCATAGGGACATATTATATGAAGCAATTATCTCCCATGACAACACTATCCAAATGTAAGATGAGATAGGGGACATACGCAGGTACCTACACATTGACGATAATGAGGTTGAGCACCCATTTTCAACATCAATTTAGAAAATGGTTCCTTTATCAAAGGTTTTGTGATTTTGTTACCAAATTGTTACTATATATAAGCATAATAAAGATTCAATTAATTCTTCGCTACCTACACTTTGATGATGTGGTACTTTATGTCAATGTGTTTTGAACAAGAATTTTGTAACAAATTCCTTGTAAGATTGATTTCACTATGATTATCACATCACCTGAGTATTGACAGCATCACTTCGACAAGTAGATATTCCAACTGGGTCTTTATACACATAAGTTGGGTAGATGCTTGATTGGAAGAAACATATCCAGCTTCAGTCATCCTAATAGTTACTGAACTCTATTTCTTTGTATACCAACTAACATAAATTTTCCCCATAAAGAAAAATCCACCCCATTTGGATCTTCTATCATCAAAATTTCCTTCCTAATCAGTATTTGAATACCCAAAAATAAAGATTTTATATTCCATCATACCTAATTCAAAAATTTGTAGTTCCTTTGATATGTATGAGAATCCTATTTCTTGTAATTTAATTATATTCTTTAAGAGTACTCTGAAAACTTGCACATAAGGTAATATCACAGACAATGTCGGGTCACAAGGCAGTCAAATATAATAAACATCTAATCAGATTTCAAAACTCTTTCTGATCAACTTCCTAGCCTTGTTTGCCTTTAGAAAAATTCGTTCCTACTGGAATCAGTGTGGGAAATAGTTTTGATTTCTCCATGAAAATCTTCTTAATAAGTTTCTTAGCATACTTCACTTGAGAAAGAAAAATGTGGTTCTTTTTCTCTAAGATTTGTAACCCCAAATAAATATTATTTCTACCGACATGGAAATCTCAAATAACTTCTACATCTCTTCAAAAAATCCTTCACGAGATCTTTCATCATTTTCAGAAAATATAATGTAATAAAAAAAATTAAAATGATAGAAGACACATAGAATTCCTTGAAGTAAATATTTTTGTCAACACTTCTTTTCTTGAAACTTCTCTTCCTTACGAAAGTATCCAGTTTGGAATTCCACACCCTTGGGTATTGTTTTAGCCTATATAAGGCTTTCTTTATCTCACACACATAACTTTCATCTTTCCCAACAACAATTTCACAGGGTTGTTCAATGTAAAATTCTTTTTCAAGATTTACATTAAGAAATGCGGACTTCACATCCATTTGAAAAAAAATGTAACCTCATTGTGAAGCAATAGAAATAAATATTATGATTGTTTCCAATATATCCACTTGAGAAAAATTCTCATCAAAATCAACACATTCAAATTTTGTGTAACCATTGCACACTAATCTTGACTTGTTCATTATCACTTTTCCTTCTTCATTCAGCTTGTTTGGGTAAACCCATTTTGAACCAATTACTTTTTTTTCATCTGGCTTCATAATGAGTCCCAAGTATACTTATTTTCTATCTTTTCAATCACTTCATTCATATCCTGAATCAATTATGGATTCTCAAAATCTTTATTTACATCATTTGGATCCACTTTTGAGTACAAATAAGTATGTGTAACAGAATTTTTTGTTCTTCTTGTTTGAAACCTTTGATGTTGATCCCTAATAATGTTTGGAGCCTATGCTAGCTTGATCATACAAAGATGAGATATTCAAATATCATCCTCATAACTTGAAATTGGTGAGTCTAATTCTACTTCTTGAGAAGGATCAACACTATTGGTAGCATTATTAGAATAGTTAACAAGTCTTTTTTATCCTGCTCAACTTCTATATCAGGAAAACAATGCTTTTCATTCTCAACATTTTCAAAAACATTCACATCATTAGAATTAATGATTCTTCCTATTTATTTTATTAAACAACTATCCTATTCCTTTTGGAGAATATCCAAGAAAAATTCCATCACATTATCTTTGTTTAAACATTAAAAAGTTTCCCACCTTTCTCATTATGATGCATGGACTCCAAAAAACTATTAAGTGTTTCAATATTGGAATTTTTTCATAAAAAATTTCATATGACTTCATATATGAATGTGGCCTGTAGAAACATCGGTTCAGAATATACATTGTAGTCCTCATGGATTTTAAATAACAATAATGAGAGAGACCATGTTCAAGTAATATAGTTCACCCCATTTCATCCAGAATTCTGTTATTCCTTTCAGTAAAACCATTTTAAGGAGGTGCCCATAGAGAACTGAAGACATGCCAAATTCCATGTTCTTCAAGGTAACATTCAAAATCTTCGTTATTATACTCTTCACTATTATCAGTTCTCATCTTATTCACTGAATACTCACATTCCTTCTCTACCTTCCTCCTGAAACACTTAAACATTTTCAAATCATCTAACTTATGTCTCATTTACATAACACAAGTAGAGCGAGTAAAGTCGTCAATGAATGTAATGAAGTAAATATCTCACATTGTTAATTTATTTCTCATTGGTCCGTATATATCAGAATAAATAATTTTTAGGGGTTTTTGGAATGAATTTCAACTCTCCAATGCATAGTGTTCGTAATCATACCTTTCTCACAAATAGTGCAACACCAATCTCTTCTTCTTGATAAATATGACATTTAGTGTACACTATATCACATTGAAAACATGGACATGTTTTTATGACACATATGCCTAATATTATTATTCTATAAATTATTTTCATCCACTATACCCATGTAACAGGATTTCTGTACTTCACCAACTCTGAACGAGTTCCCTTTTGTACGTTAGAATCTTGTAATTACCTTTCCATGATTTTAATTTTCCCTAACAAACCCATATTTATTGAAGATAACATTTTCTCCATAATCAAAGAGTTTTGAAACACTCAACAGATTGTGTTTCAGCCCATCAATATATAATGTTTTCCTAGATTTCATTTCTTCTTTCCCAATGATGGTTGATCCAACACCTTTGATCCTCAGTGATTTATCATTTCCAAATGTAAATGTCCCTTCATTGAAGTATTTCTCATTCTTTAGAATTTTTATGTCTCTTATCATATGAGAATAACACCCACTATCATGAATCCATGGATGTTCACATTTCGTAGCTTTTAAGGAAGTTTCATTAATAAGATATTTTTATTCTTCCGTTTAATTATTCACCTCCAGCTTCTGATATTTATTAAGAACCTTTTGTTGAGATGAAAACAAAACAATGCATCCATTATCAAGATGTCCAGGATGTTCACATATTTCAAAAATAGTTTCCAAGTCTTGGAACCTATTTTTAACTATCACACTAGCCTTCTCATATTTCTTCAAAACCTCCTTCTCATACTTCCCTTTTTGAGAGGATTGACTCCCCCTCAAACCTTGTCTTCCATAACTTTTGGAATAGTAGTGATGTCGTTGATTAAACCTGCACATGCTTACAGTGTGTCCAAATCCACTATGATACTAGCAATAAACATAAAATTAATATTTCCTTCTGAAACTTCTATACTGACTAGAATTGTGAAAATTCTTCTCGTCAACCTTCTTGCTGTAAAACATTACATTCTTATTTAGCTCAGATTTTGGTATAGACTTATCAGAACTTGAAGTAGAAGAAATATTTCTAGACTCAGTATTTTTATGTACTTCCTATTTTTCATCATTGTTGACTTTGAACACATAAATATCCTTTCTAGCATTGATCATATCAGAGCCAGTTCCATTTTTCCTCTCAACATTTGAAGGAAAATTTTTTGGATCCTTATTTAGTTCATTCTTACTAGAACATTCACCAACATCTGAGATAGATTTTTCAAAACTGATATTCATTTTCGTAGCTTTATAAAGTTTCTCTTTGAAAAGTTCCAACTCTTATTTTTTTTCTTATGCTTTACTTCAATATGATCATTACAATTATTTTCATTCATAAGAAAATTATCCAGATCAGTAATCTCTTTTACAATCTGGATTTTCTCATTAGGAAAACCTTATTTATGTTTTAGTGTAGAATTTTTATTTATCAACTTCTTTTTTTCCTTCTCAAGCCTTCTGATCTTCCTTAAACATTCTTTCAACTCTTCTTTCAGATGATATTCAAGTTGAGTATCTTCTTTTACAGAACTGTTTCTCCCGTAATCTTTATTATTCACTACTGTAATAAAGGTATTCTGTCCTACATTTTCAGCAAATGATTTCTTAGATTCAGCTTTGTATATCTTATTCATCTCCATCCTTATATAAAAATATTTATCCTTTTTATTGTAATAACTTTTTATCCTTCCCCTTTGAAATATATATCAATTTCATCTTGTTTCTTCCACAACATTCTGGGTGTTTTTTCATCATCATCATTATCTTCAACTTTCATATATTGAGGATAGTTAGCCACAATGTGACTATCATCTCCACACTCAAAACAATTCATGGGATGTTTACCCTTGTATTTCCTTATAAGTATTTTCACATTCATATAAAAAAAGTATAAAATTTCATCAAAAATTTTATATACCTCATCATCATAATCAGATTCACCAGTATCATCTTCAATAAGAGTCTTACTTGACTTCCATATTATTTCATCCTTGAATGAAATTTATTTATCATCATTGGTTTTCTTCTCCATATTCTACTCCATTATCTTTTCATATGTAATGATATTTATAAGAAAATCACCCAGAGATAATGTTTTAGGGTCTCTGTCTTTCAATAAAGACAATTTAGAATCAATCATTTCAAGAAGAATTCTAATGATATTTTCAACAATTGTAGAATCCTCCAAATATTCACCAAGACATCTGATTGTACTGTCAATTTATTTAACCCTGGTAAAGAAGTCCTCAACTGATTCAGATTCTACCATTTCTACGTCTTCATACTTCAGCCTCCAAATTTTTAGATTTTCCTTATTCACTTTTGTATTTCCTCTATAGATGTTATTAAACTTATCCCATAAGCCTTTATCTGTAGAAACACCATTCATTCATAAAACATAACTCACAGAAAGGGATGGGAATAATTCATTTTTATCTATTCCAACACCCTCGTGATTACTCTTATCCATATTTGTAATTGGAACATGTTCATTATTAAGAAGAAATCCATTATTTTTTCTTTCAAGAACTTCATACCCTAGAGACATAAGATAATGAATCATTATATCTTTCTAGATATGATAATTATTTCCATCAAATATCAGAAAACCCTTAATGTTCACGAAATTTTGATATTCCATCACAAGTACTCTTCAAAACATCAGCAAAGAACAAACGAAGGTAACATTCCCTCAGATACCAATTAAAGTTCCCAGTCACAATCAAAGTATCACTGAGAGCGGGAGGGGGTGAGTCCATGATATCAATTTTATTTTTATGTTTCCTTATTTTTAAAACAAACTCTGCCTCATGTTGAAGAGTTTCATCCCTGATAAACCCACACAACAACATGAACACAATATTTACAAGGTTTACTACTCAACAAGAGTAGTTACATCCTTGGTATGGTACAAAAACAATCCAGTACCACACAATCCACTAGAAACCAATCCTTTTATGTGGAATAAAACAAGTAGTATATGCACATACACCTGTGTATTATCTTGAAAATAGTCCAATAGTGCATGTGCTCTCAATTAGCACAAATTGGGTAATTTAATGTTTATGTGCTTCTTAATGAACTTTCAAAAATAAAATACTTCAAAAAAATTATTCAAATTCTTACCCTAATGCTACTAAGAACCTCCTAGTGAAGACATCTTGTTCACCACTCACTACTTGCATGACTCACTGATTGCACTCCACTCTAATCTCACACCTCCCTGCTTGCGTGCCTATCTTATTGTGCTCTTCATTGCTTTCATGTAATCCTGCCTGCACACGATATCCATCATGTGCGCCAAAAATTAATTCTGCACCACTATTGTTCACAAATCACACTTTGTGCACCACTTTGGGCATATCCACAAAACACAGCTTGCACACAACTCCCATGTTGCGCACAACATAATACTTGCACGCCACTTTGACTTGCGCACTACTTTGATGTATAACACACAACTTGCGTGACTCTTCAACTTGTGCATCACTTTATACTACTTGCATGATAAGAGATAAAATTTTATCTTATGTGTTTAGAATAAAAATTTTTGGAGGGATACCATCTATTTATAAGCATTTTTGTGACTTTCTCACCACATACACTTGCACACCACTCCTACTTGTGTGCCACATCACCACTTGTTCACTTTCCCATCACTTGTGTGCCACTCCATCACATACATGTCACCTTCTTTCCTTTACCATATTTTGATTCAATGTTGCTGAAATATGGATTGCATGAAACATACACATGAACATCAATCATAAAAAAGCATTCCAATTTATATCCTTTGTCATATTTTGATGTTTTTATCTTGAAATATGAATTGTTTGTAACATACACTTGTGAGTTATATATACTTGTTCACCACACTTGTGCACTAATTATACTTGTGAGAAAATTTTTTCCCTTTTCCAAAAACACTTTTTTAATCCCCCTATACATCATAAGGAATTCACCAAAAGTTCTCATAACTTATGACATTATTGAAATACAAATCAACAAATCATCTTCATAGTTTCCATGCAAAGTATTGTAAATTTCTTATTTCCATCAACCACTTATAAAAAGTGAAGTGATTTCCTTTCATCTCAAACTTCCTTGAAAAAAAATGACAATACCTAAAATGGATATTCTTTATTATCATCTTGGTCCTAACACACATTCCCTTTCATTGAAGTTTATCAAATATCAATGTAAAATGTATTCAGATACTCTTCCAAAATTCTCTATTTTATGTTCAGACACCTCTGAGTGAAAATATACATCTAAAATTTTGTGATCATAATATAATATAAGCCTCTCACCAAATATGTAGTTACACCACCTATTTAGTGAATCTGTAACCAATTCATAATCAAGATCATTGGTCAATTAGTTCTTCACATACGGGCATAACTGGTGAGAGACATAATCCACCCCATATTTCTACTACATTAAGGTAGACCGTAAAACCATACAAAAAGAATCATAGAAAACATCATAACATGAACATTTTTTTAGAAGAATAAAAACTAGATACAAATTTATAATCACATTCAGTTCCTAAAAATATCTTTAACAATATTAATTCTTCTAAAATATTACACTATTATGGGTTTAAGTTGTCATCAGAGTTGTACTCTTGGAGAAATTATAATTAAACCTCCAGTAATAACCAGCTAACCCCAAGAAGCTTTATATCTGACATAATTTTCAAGGTTACTCTCCAAAAATAACTTACTCTCCAGAAATTACCACATGTACATTTTCAAGATACACTGAGAGTCCCCTCTCAAATATAACATACCCAAAATTATTTAGTTCTTGAATCCCTAATTCAAATTCGGAAATATTAACATTCATGTGATGTTCACTAAAGGTTCTAAGAATTTAATCTAAATGGTCGATGTGGCCCTCCTCAAACATGGGGTAAACCAAAATATCATAAAAGGGAACAAAAATAGTCCAAGAACCAAGGAAACATCTAGTTCCTAAAATCCATAAATACCATAGGATAAGTATAATGAATTGATGGTAGAATTAAAAACTAAAATTACCATACCAGCTATTAAACACATTCATAGGTATATCCTCTTATCAAACTCTCAACTAGTGTTAGCCTAACCAATGTTCAGTGTTTTAAAACCATCAGGCCCCTCTAATTTTATCATAATGAACATACATCATGGAAAATGGATATATTTTCTTTATGTTCACATGATTTAAATTTTCATAGTCAATATAATGTATGAGGATCCTATCCACCTTTTTAGAAAAGTGAAAAAGTGAAGCCTATACTAACAAGTTAGGATGAGGAAATCTCTTAGACATGAGTTCTACAAGTTGGACCTTATGCTCCACCAAATTAGAAGGTTATATATGATATTATGGAATAGAAATGTGCATCGTTATTTCTAGTAAATCAATGGTAAACACAACCTATCAATATTAAGGTAGGTAAGAAAAATAATCCAGAAAGACATCACGGGTAGGTACACACCACTATAGGAAGTGTACTTCCTAGACTTGGATAAAAAACATCAAAAAAATTCTCTTAAAACTAAAAATAGATCACTCCATGATAAGGAAAAATAGACACTTCTGTCCCAAAACAATAATCCATATAATCCAGAAATGCATGATCGATTCATCCAGGAGATAAAAACTGAACTCAATAGTGAAAAAATTGATATAGGCCTTAACATTGATCATCCAATCCATCCAAAAATCTGGTTGAATATATCAAGACCACAAACACAGAATGACCACACCATGTCAAGGTTTACTATCTTCAATCAAAATGTGGGACAAATGAAACCTTTTTAGACTTCTTTAACAATGTTGTAGAAGGATCCATCATGAATGGAATAAGCTATATATGCATTCCCAACAATTCAACTAACATTGAAGAAATAAATTAATGGGTAGAACCTATATAATAAAATTATATCACCACAATAGATGAAATAAAAACCATATGTATAACAATAGTTGTCCCTTCTTCATATTCCATTAGTGCGTTCTACAATATAAAGAGAAATCTTGTTTCAGCTCTACCTTGAGATATGTTAGCCACATTAATATCCCCCTTCATCTGAAGACAAAACCCATCACCCATGGAAGCATCGGTACTATCTTATGAAACATAGGTGAGAGTGTATTTTTTTACAAACTTATATCATAATTTTAAAGAAAATCGTCATATAAAAACAATTATCACAATGATGACATGCCTTGGGGGACCCATGAAATTTGGATTTTTTTGACCAGGACTTCCACAGTAATACCAAACAACCTACTCATGTCCTGATGGATCCATAGACACTTGACCTAAATAATACATGCTACCCTCTCCCTTCCTTTTGTGGCATGAATATATACCATATCTAACAACTACTCCAACTGACGCTCTGCCCAAAAAACTTTTCCCAACCATATAATTCTCTTCCAATGTTTTCTTACTGAATACCCCTATAAATGTTGGAAGGAACACCATAATCACCATCGACCGAATAGCATCCATCAATACCAACTAAATCCTATGAGCCTTTAGTCCATCATTGGTTACTATCACCCATTCCAAATGTATTCTCTCATCAAAATAGGTGGAATACTCTAGAATGGTATTGTCCCCTTACTCTATGTTTATACACTCACATGTATTTTCCCCATCTAATATATCAGGATGAAACTCATGGTTGAATATTTTAATGATAGGAGACCAGGTAAGATAATTATACAATATATCATGAAAAATTGGGTCCCAAAACATTGGTCATGGTCCCTTGATCATATATATGGAAAATTATAACTTAGATACCTTAGGAGTCTTTATAAAGTTTAATATCCCATCAATCCACTCAACACACTACTCATATTCTTGGGGTAATTTTTCACTGCCAATGATTTTTGGATATATCTTAGTGAATATTTAGTTGTGACCCACTACTCATCCTATGTTCCTAACTCCATCTTGACCTAAATTCTGAATAGTGTGTATTATACATTTTTTCTAAATAAGGGTCAACAAGAATATTTTCTTAAGAAATCTATCTCATAGCTATCCCTCCCAGATTTAGAAGAGATCAAATCAGATGAATTTTCTAGTAATCTCAAGGCCGAAACCATGCAATCATGGGTAGAATCCAAAATCATAATAAAAACATCTTGTATCCGTAACAATGATTTTAAATGAAAATAATTAATATCAGTTTGTGATTTTATGAGTAAATGATTGAATAAATGAAATAATAGAACCACTTAAATAAACCCCAAATATATTTCATTAATATAAACTCAACCAAAAATTCTTATGCTTGGTAAAAACCCCTATCACCCTTGGTTCTTCAGATTCAGTCATGAAAGTGAGTTGAAAACCCCCTTTTACAGACCTACAATCCAAAATATAACTATCATAACTATAGTCTACCAAGACACTAAACCTAAATTTATAAGTTTCAAAACACATTATAATTGGTAATGGCTTTGATACCAATTTGTATTAATCTAACCTAAGGGAACTAGACAAGTCACCCATGGTGGTGCACAAAATAGAGAAGTACAAAAATGTAGAAGCAACATGCCTCTTGATAAACCCTAATAAGTAAAACCAATGGGGTACATAGATAAAGTGGGATAAAATATCCATGAGATACGTCACCTCAAGAAAAACATGGAAAACAATAATTATAAAACATTTTTGAAAAAATAAGTCCATGTGCGACTGATCATCACCAGCAAACAATCCCGCTAGGAAGATGATGATAACAGGAGAAACATACATGGTATTGAATTCCCATACCTTTACCCAAGTCCTATAAAAACACTTTTAAAACCACCCAAAGGAAAAAATAATGGTTTGAGAACAAGGATCTATAGGATACCACTAAATAATCTTTACAAGTTCTAATATCAACAATGCATTAGTTTTAGATTTTAAACACATCCATTTTATAATGATTTTTTTATAAAGTTAAACCATTATAAAAACAATTACATTAATTTTCATAAAATCATACCATATTCAATAAATCCATGAATATATTATGTATAAAAGAAATTGGGTAAGAAAACATGGACACCCTGTAAAATAATCATATGATAAAATAACCATGAAAATACCATCATGTATTAAACGTATCATAAAAGAAAAATAAAACCTCATGAGATCTAAAATATGTGTATTTGTGAAATAAATGTAAGAAAATAATCAATCAAGGAATAAGGTGGAACCATACAATATAAAATATAGTGGAATTAAACACACTAAATTGACACAAAACAACTCATGGAATTACACACACAATGTGTGAAAATTCCATTCCAAATACACCGAATGTTAACCAATGTACTAAACTTATCAAAATACATTTCATAACAATTCTCACATTTAATATCATATATTCACATAAAATAATTTCTAATTATATGAATAAATACCCATTTGAAAAACAACCATTTGATGCATTTAATCTAAGACATTGTGTGCACGAATACATTTTTAATGAAAACCCCTTTAAACACAAGGATAAATTCCATCAAAATAATTATAATGTAAATTATAGAAATTTCAATGAGTAACCTAATGAAATAAACAATAAAATATAGAAATTCTAGAATCACCACCTCTATTGAGACACCTCCCTCCATAATAGAGAAATCCTAATTGACACTGACAATAGAGATTGTAAATAAGAGGATCGGACTTCAAAAGCCAAGGAATAAGGGAAAACTACAAAGGATAATAGAAACCCCAAACTAATCATAATTTTATATATAAACATATCTATCACCAATGAAGAAGTAAAACAAACCCTTATTTGGGAGAAGTAATGCAACCTCCTTGGGGATCAAATTCCAAATAAAGAAATCCACAATGAGAGAGATCAACCCAAATTTACGAAAATACCCTAGGGATTGAGAGGAAGTCATACAAACCGAATGAAAATATGTCATGAATATAACATTACAAAAATAACTAGGTTTAAAAAATTACTATAATGATCATATTTTGGGTATAAGTTGCACCAGTTTTAATATAAAATGAAAAGGAGTTATAAACTATTAAAAATTGTGATCTCAAACTTTTTATATCAGGAAAATATTTATATCAATTAAGAATTATAAAATATTTATGGGAACACCCAACTACCATATGATGAATTTAAATATTATATGAAAGATGAATCTACTAAATGGTTACATTTTTTATTAGTTTCTTGTGATTATACATAATATTAAATGAATTTTAATTAACATTAATATTTTGTATCATATAACATATAAAAAATATACTATTAGAACCATTGATAAGCTTCTAACGACACTTGTATAAATAATTCAGGGGTAAATGATTGAAAATCAACAGTCCGATTATAAAAACTAGAAGTGTTTCAAAAAAAATATATATTATATCATTATTAACATTGAGTAAAAAGTAATGAATATAGTTTCCCTTACATAGGAAAATGAATATATTGGATATAATATATCAATTTAGATATTTTCTATGATGTGAAAAAAGATCCAGATAAATTATGAGATCTTATTAAACTTTTTTGATGATATATGTGAATTCTTGATTACCTTAAAAACTCTTCAATGATCATATATTTTTATTGATATCATAAAAAATGTTTTATATAAGAATTATTGAATCAATATTTTCTATGTTCAAATTATAAAGCATTGGATTAGTTGTCCAAACTACCGTGACTATTAAATATATATGTTATTATTATAAGAAATATTCTTCATATTAATTAGAATATTTATTTATTTTTTGGATTATTTTCAACTGATGTTGTAATTATAGATATATGTATATAGTTAAATTTATTAAAATATCTTTTTATGAATACCTATATGGTTTTCAATGGCTGAATTATATTGCATATTGTAAAATATTCACACCATTAAATTAATTTTTGCATGGAGTGAACTGAATAAGTTTTATTTCATATATTCTTCTTAAAATATATTCATATAATAAAGAATATACAAATTATATCATCATAAAATGGTTTGTATAAACAAATATATTAAAATATAATATCATCCAGATGTTATAAAAAATATCAAAACCCTTAACTAGTTTCAAAAAGAAATAAAATTATATAAAAATTTCATTAAAAATAATATACATGTATTTTTAATTAATTATATAGAAGAAATACGAAATCTTGGAATGATTTTACACTTTAAAATGAAATCTCATTCCTCCAAGAGTGATATAGATAAAAAAATTATTAATCCCTAAAGAAATTAATATAAATTTAAATTTTAACCTCCAGGGGTATGTGTTTGAATATGTACATGTACCTTGAAAATAATATATGGTCTCATTAAATAAATTTGATTCTGGTTAAAGTTATATTCCATATCATTTAGATTTAATTGTTATAAATTATTATTATTATAAAAATTCATAACATAATGATTTCATTACCAATTGAGATATTGCATGATAGAAATTTAATAATATAATTAGGTGAATGATGTAGTGATAACCATTATTAGAGGGAAGTGTAATTATTATACTATTTTATATTAAAAATATTTTTACCACAGGGGTTTCTTGATATGGTTAATAATGAGGAAATAATTTAGGGATATGGTTTTATTGATCTTTTTTTCATAATCATAGAATTTTCCCCCTGGAAGGGTATTTCATGGATTACAATTTTATTTAGGAAATAATACTTCATAATGGACATACAGGGGTGTGTTATAAATTATTATGGGCATCTATATTTACTTGAAACTATTGTCCTTTCCCATGAGTTATAATTTTTAATGAAACCATTACTATCAATAAAAATTTTCTTCCTAGGTGTTGAGGAAATTATTAAATAGAAATAATAATTGATATTATAAAAACATAATTAATTATTTTAAACAAGAGTAGTTTGGTATGTTTCAGGATTTTGTCTTCATTAATATTTTCTCATTAGGTTTTCTTGATAAAGTTTTTAATGAGAATGTATGACATGGAATTCTATTATAGTAGCTTCACTAGTTTTTAGCATATATTTTATATTAAGTGAATATGATATAAGATTCCATAAAATTATGACATCGAAGGATGTTTGTTATGAATTATTATATTATAGATAAAATAATGGTTACTCGTTATTCCCAAACACTCTTTTCTTATGAAATCCACCCATGATTCTAAAGGAATACACCCAATCCAAGATTCCAAAGGAATATATCAAACATTGTTTTTCCATCCCTGTATATATTCATATATAATCTACACATATATATATATATATAAATTAGATTATTTATTCTACATAGCTATATTTTCATCAATATTCCCTTTAATTATAGTTTCTTCTATTATACACAATCATCACCAACTTATTTTTTTCATCCCATATCTTTACAATCATTCTACATTTCACACTAATTTTAAATTTTATATAGATTTAAGGATTAATTTGATCAATTTCAAAACAATTATCACATTTTCATAAAACAATGGAGTCAAGAAAAATGTTTGTTGGATTTTAATATAAAATTATTAATTAGGATATGAATAAAAATTAGTTTTTTACCAATATTTTTAAAATATGTTTCCCACATTTTTAAAGAACATAGAGGACATTAAGAATGTATAAATTTGGTATATAGTTGGAAAATGATCCCAAATAAAGTGAACCATAATTTTTATACATAAATATTGCCTTAGTTTATATGAATATTCAATGCATCTAAAAATATTACATAACCCAGAACTATAATGGTTTAATTTATGTGAATATTAGAAAAATTATCATATAATTTCATTAAACATCTTCAATATATCGCACAATTTTCTTATCACATTTTACTCTTCTAAGAAATATCTTTTCTAAAAACTTTTTCCATAACATGAGGAAATGAATACAAAATAAATGGAGAGCTTAAATTCTCATTTATGGTAAATATATGACATATCAATCAGTGATAATTAATGAAAATTATCCCAAGGGTAAGATAACATTATCGTAACTTTAGAAATGCATACCTTATTGTTCAAATATCATTAGTTGTGAACATCAGAATATTTTTTTCATCATAAATTACCTAATCCCTAAGAGTATAATATCATAAATAATAATTATAGATCCATGGGAACATATCATAAGTAGAATAAAAAAGTATGTGGCATAAACACAAGAAAAAAAATCATTTCCTTCATGAAGGATAACAACCAAGAATATTATAATGATTGGGTTTCATCCTAATTACATCATTTAAAAGGCCAATTATCATATAAAATATTATCATAATAGATATAGTACCTTACTGAGCAACAATCACTCCAAAATCATGTCTATATTATCTCATATGGTATCAATATATAACCAATGCATTGGAGGAATATATAAATATAATATTACCCATAAAATAATTAAAATAATAAATATTTGTTCCGAAAGATCGTAAAAAAATTACCAATTCATTATATAATAACATATATATAGAAAATGGGTTTTATTAACATCCCATCATTTAATAATAACAAACATGTGGATAATTAATCGGTTTCATAATGATTTCTGGAATATGTATTTATCTGCGGGAAAGAAACGGGATTCATAGGATCATAATTAAATCATAATTATCATAATTCATTCAAAAAAATAAATTAGATATTATTATATGATCATATCCCTGTCTAATCATAAAAATACTTAATGGATGTTTACATAGATGAATAATAGATTTAAAATATTATTCAAACCATTATTAAAAAACATGAGAAACTATATCCTTCTATATAGATTGCATTTTAACTAAAAATTCCCCAAATATTTATAAAATTGTTTTTTATATGTCTATGGAAACATAAACAGGAATCATCGACGGAAATAATGGTCATTACGGTAGGAAAATCTATTTATGTCTTATACATTAGAAGAGAACATTTCCTTCACTATTTTTTAAAAATACAAAAGAAAAATATTTGAAACAATATTTGGAAATATTCATTTTAAAACATTGTAAATAAATTAATATTTATAAATAATTAAAATTAAATTATACTTGGAATCATAAATAAATAGTTTTGATTATCATATACATGGAAGAAAACGTTCACTTACCAATGGGGAAGAAAGGTCATCTTTTCATTAGATTTTTTATCAATGATTTAAGGTTATAATGAGAATAAAAGTGTACTATTACAGGAAATTTACATAAATAACTATATAAGATGAAAATATTTTCTGATTAAATGATTATATCTATATAATTTCCCTTAATAAAAATTTATTATTGAAAGTCCCAAAAAGAATTGAGAATGGAAGAGAAACCCTTACCTGAAGTATCATATTTCATCATAGACATTCAATCCTACTATATAATAAATATAGATTTGTTATAAATATATTATAGACACCTACTTATATAGTAAATACTATTTATCATTTATTTATAATTTTTAATTATCACTTTTATTAACAATTTCTTCAATAAAATGAATATTTGGGTGAACATTGGTCAGTTTTCTATGTATGTTTCGGTTTGATGGATCTAGTCATGTCACCGTGGACACTGTTTTATAATCTTAATAATAAAAATAATTAAATAATTATTATATTTTTAATTATATAAACTTTTTTTATCCATTCATATAAATATGTTATGGAAAATGAAATTCATTACTTTTTGGAGGTGGTAGTCCATATGTGTGCATGAGTGATGTTTTGACTTTTTGACAGATGGAAAAAAATAACATTTAAAAATAAATCACCATAAAATAATAATATGTATATAATAATTATAATACATATTCATTAAATATATCCTTATGGCCATCCATGTAAATATTACATGAAAAATTCACAGATCTTCATGGAGGTTGTAGTCGACACGAACGCACGACTGACATCACTATTTTCTAGTGGATGTCAACAATATAGAAAATGGATATAACATTAAAATAAATACATATCAGAGTAATTAATATTTTAATTATATCATGTAAATATGGTTATATAAAATTTATAGGATGTTCAAGAAGAAATAACTATGAAAACGATTGGCAAAAAATTTACCACGTGTTCTTCTATATTCTTTAAAAAATAACCTTAAGGCTTCTTGGACAGGTAATTTGGGAAGAATAAAACATCAAGATGAGGGATACGAGTTTTTGGATGGTATTTTAGAATATCCTGTTTGAGATAAATAGAAATTGTATTTTTGATAATAGACTATAGGAGGTGACCCTTTATTAGTGAGGTGGGTGAAAAACTTTTAAATACATGAAACTTAATTATATAATATATGTGATACTATAGTAAAGTGGATCAAAAAATTGAAATCGAAAAAAATATTAGATTTATAAGTTTGAAATACCATCATAAAAATTAATTCAATTGTATTGGGATTAGTTAAGCCATATCTATTATGTTAAACCCACTTCTAACCATTTTTACCCTTATGGTGGTTAAAATATTTTTACCATGATAACGATTCATTTCAGCCAAAAATTAATTTTAACCTATTAAATTATATTTATTATATTTATTCAAAATATTTAATAAATTTTACAGCATTAAATTTATATAGTTTATAGATATTAATTGTCAAATATGTGTGTAAAACGCAACAAATCCCATATTTTGAAAAATTCATATCTTACAAAAATATCATTTATTCTTCTTCCATGTATAGTAAAAATCATTACATGGATGATAAATTATTTTTATTGAATATATTTTATACACATTTAATTAAAATAATATCTAAATAGATAATATCTTCATTTGTTAATAAAAATACACATTATTGGCTTAAAAATAATTTTTTGAAAAATATCCTTTTTCTTTCAAATGATATTATTTAAATTTTTAAACAATTTAATTCAAATTAATTCATTTTACTAATTTATTTAAAACTAATATTCATAATTTAGTTTTTATTATTCATACCATCCAATCCAATGGTTAGATGATACCTATAATATTATATAAAAAATATTACTATAGTTTATCGTGGTTCATTTAAACATGGTGTTTTGTGTAATGAAATATATCAAAAAAATTATATTTATTTAAATAGAAATACATCATAAAAATTTAGTTTTTCTCATTATAACACCTTACAATAATTTTCCATCAAAATTTAATCATTCTAATATAAAATTAGTATACTTATACCTTATCACATTTTTATATTCCCATGTTGCTTCAAAAAAATTATGTTTTCTCCCAAAAAAATTAACTAGGTGAGTGGTATTATTATAGGGTAATTTATCACTTTTATCAATAATTTACACTAGTTATTATTAATAATAGTGATATGATATCGTTGAATAGTTTTTGTCTCATATCCATGTGAATGATCTAGTATTTATTTGTAAGGGTATATCTTTTCCTGATAACTTTATAATTCTAGGATGTTCGGTTGTTCAAGAGAAATGTTTATACATTTAGATGTAGTTTTTAAAAAAATGTAATTCATAAGGTTGTTTTAATTTTTTTTACAAATTATAAAGGTTATATTTTTTTTATTTTAATTTATGTTTATGTTTAATTGGTATTTTTTGAAAGTGATTCAAATGTTTTAGCAGTGTTTTTTGGATTTTGGAAGTGAGAAGAAATCCCATAATTTATTGTTTTGAATTTAGTTTGATTAAAAAAACTAATATTTTCACTGAAATGATATCCTTTATGAATGAAAATGGAGTTTTTTAATGGTAAGTCATGTTTCTTAAAAGTTTTTCCAATGGTAACCATGATATTTTCTTCTACACATATAGATAAATGAAAAAACTCATATGTTTTATAAAGGTACCGCTAGGTGAGTTAGGGTTAACATGAAATTTCTCATGTTTTGAAAGAGTAATTATTTAATGTCTAATCAAATCCTATTTTTAAGAAGGCTATGTAAGGTTATGTTTCATCTCATATAAAGTTACCTCGAGAAATCATTTACTCAGGTCATGGTATCTTCTACCTTCACAAACGTAAATCGTTCAAGATATCCCTCATGTGGGTATATCCTATCAAAACATAAAGGCTTTCTTAACCTATCTTGATGTTTCATAAGGTTAATATAATATTTGAAGAAGATTTATATGGGTAGCTTCCCTATAGATGATGGGTCACTCATGCTCCATCATCTCATGTAATGGTATATCATCAGTCACATAAGGGTAACCGAAAAATTCTTCTATTCACGTATGGGTAGTTCCCTTATCACATAATGGTAGAAATAAACCTTTCTAATGATTAAATATTGATTATAAAGGTTGTTTGAAGGTAGTTTATTTCTCACATTAGGATAAATCTGAATTTCTAAAATCTATGTTGGGACCATAAATATTTTCCAAATAATGCATATGGGTGGCCATCTATGTAAGGTTAAAACTATGATACCCTTATGTAGTACATGTATCTTGTGTATGGGTAGTACAAATTTCATTTGAAATCCATATTTCCTTTCCTAACTCTCATGTAATGTATTTTCAATATCAATAGTGGAATAAATATATAAATTTTTGTTTTCTCTTGGTTAATATATTTCAATGAAAACATCGAATTCCATTATATTTTGAATATCTAAGTAAATCTTTTAAATGGAAAATAATTTATTATGAATTTTTGTGAAATAAAATATGGAATATGTGATAAGGTTTCTAAAGAATATGTGGTAGGATATATGTAGATCATAAAAAAAATTCTTCACCTATTTTGAGTCACTATTAATTCCTCTTGAGTTGTATTTGTCCAAAACTATCCTTCTGGGATCTGCAAGTTGAATTAATATTTATTTAGGGATTCTTCTACATTTCATAGTCTACTATCATATTTATTCATCCTCTATTTAATGAATCATGGAAACTTCATTCATTGTGGTAGAGGATGTATGACTAATCCATAATTTATATCATTAATGTAAAAAATTGTAATAATCTATAATCCTCTATTTAGATGAATGTGATTAAAAATAATACGATAATAATCTACAAAATCGGATAATAAATAAATATGTGATAATATTGAAGTTGAGAAATGGGAGGTTTAATTATATGTAATGTAATTCTATATATGGAATGTTATTAATTTCAAAATATTTAATGGAATTTTAATTTAAGGTATACTATATTTATTGTCATAAGATAAAAATTTCATTCAATAGAAATGATGTGTTAATATTATTTTAAGCAATGAAATCGGAGGTTATTTCATGAAGAAAATTATTTACTTATTCTATTCAATTTCCATTATTTGTTTAAAGATAATTTTTCATGTTATGGAGAAATATTTTTGTCATAGAATATGTAAATTTATTATTGAAATGTGTACTATTGAAAATAATTTGAAAAATGGAAATCAATTAATTATGTAATTTATTAATTTTTTTTTGAAAATATATAAGATTATCTAGAGGAAAGGGAAATAATAGTTGAATTTTGTAGAGTAATGATTATTATTATTGATATTATTTATGGGAGTGAAAAATTTAATTGTATGTTTTATTTATTAACATATTAAATAATATTGTTGAGAACTATTCAATAACTTTGATAATTAGAGTACTAGAATATATATTATCGAATATTGTAATATTTATATTCCTGATTGAAATAATTGGTATGTGTGATCACATTATTATAAAATATGTGTGTTTCCTATGAGATTTACTATATATTAGGTTTCTTATTATTATAGTTTTCAATCTTGGATGATATTCTTATGAATTTGATAACATAAATAAATGAATAATTTATTTCATTATATTAAAAGAGGCATGTTGAAATAATTATCATCAAGATTTATGTCATCTAAAAAAGAAGATCCAAAGGTAATCAATAACTAATTAAATAATACTTACAATTATAAACTTATAAGTCTAGAGTTCATGAGATTTATTTTTAATAAATAGTTAAAATAATTACAATTATGAAAAATGAATTATTTTTTTAATCATTATGTTTTGGACGGGATATCCCATCATTTATTGATAAAGGCTATAATTCTATAATTGTTTTCTCTATAATGTCCTTTTATTTTATGTCTATAATAATAAATTTAATATATATTTATGATCTATGGATTATGATCCTTGGTATGATTAAATATTAACCTTGTTTGGTCTGAATAATGGTCGGGGATTCCTGATACTATAAAGGTTGCATTAGGTGTTTGTTATGGTGAAGATATGGGTGGGAATGCCTGATGTTTGGAATATTTATGGGGTATCAGTTATGGTGATTATTTTTGAATCGTACACTAGATATAATATTTTTTATTGTGTTTTTTAGGATGGTACAAGGAAATAAAAAATTTATTCAAGCTGGGATTTTTCATTATAGGAGTCCTAAAAGTTTGGATGTTTTCTTAGTAATAAATATACATTTTAAATGGCTAAAATATGTTTGATATATATATAATCAATTTTTAAATGTGGGAAGTATTTTGATACCATCAATTATGAGTGAATCTTTTTGTGGTAGTTTGGTATGATTCATAGATTACATAGCTAATATTGAAATGATAAATGAACTAATTAAAGAGTAAGATTGGTTATTGATACTTAATTTTTGATGATGAAATACTTGATAATATAAGAAAGTAATTAATAGTCCAATAAAAACATGTATGACAATATTAAAATAAAAATCTTGTATATGGTAATAATAATAATAAATTTATGGGCAATTAGTTAATTAATTAATATTGAGCATGATTGTTGAATGATATTGATCCATTTTACTTAGTAGTGGGATTCATAAGTCTCATGGGATTTTAGTGGTTTATGAGTTTAAGTCTATGTATATTCCTATAGTGTGTTATGAGCCTTATATATATCACATATATTTTAGGATTTCATATGCTTCCCCTCCCATGTCGGTAGGCAGACTAATACCTCGTTGACTATGGGAGGGTGTTTTCACAACATCCACATTGTAGAGGAATGGATGGTTTACTACCCCCTCTATCCCCACTCTCATATCCTGGTTATATTATGTTATATTATTCATGGTGGTTATCTTTCCTCATATATGTGTGTTGATTAATATAATGGATTATGCTAATTTTACACACATATATCTTTGGATATAGTATCATAATGGTTATTGAAGGAATATAATGTATGGTCTTTGATGTATTGAGGTAGAATACTATATGTTTATGTTGTGGGGCCACCCAAAACCCACTCTATGGCATATATAGATTTTTTTTGGATTGTGAGATGATTTAATACACATTGTACATGTTTAGGATTGGTGTCTTTGGGATGGATCACATTAGGACATGTGTCTTATAATAAGATTACTATTAAAGAGAGACGGCTTAGGATGTGTGGCATTTGGGAAATAGAGAAAACCTATTGTAAACTTATAGTGGATTACCTTTATTTGATATTATGTTTCATATTTTATTATTACTTTAATGTGATACAATATGAGTGTCCATGGTGAGGATGATAAAATAATAGTAATCTTTTTTCGTTGACTAAGTGATTTAATTTTCTTTCTCACTCGGCTTCAGTATTCATATTTTACATTCTTCACAAGAGGTAATAGGGTGGATCATACTGAGTATTCTTGTTATTCTAACCCTATATTTATATTTTCTATTTTTTAGATAATGAGGTAATGGTTGATGATCTAGTGAGATATTAATAGTTTGATTTGTTGTTTTGGGGATATTAGTGCTTCATGGTTATTTCTAATGATATTTTTGTGTTTTCAGTTGTTTTAGTTCTATGTCATTACCTGCATGTATATGGTATGTTCATTAATTTTATTATGATCAAGATTTATTTTGTGGGGTTTCTCATCTTATCTATTTCTTTTCAGATATTAGAGGTAAATGCCACTCATTTGTGTGCATTTTATACCCTTGGTTCTAATTACTAACCCATGGGATATTGGGATATAGATTTATACATCATTATCCAAATTAATTTATTTCTAACCCAGGATGCGTACCTCTAGGGGGATGGTCTCATGATAGTTATTCATCAAAATATATACATGAAACACATCGTGAACATGAGATAGATTTACTGCATGTTCAAAGAAATAATAATCCATCTCTGTTTGATAAATTTTATCAATTGGAATAAAATATCTTGGTCTCATTTTTTCCTTCATTTTATATATCATAACCTTCTTCTATGTATATATTCATTGGAATACACTGTCACTATCATTAAATTATATCTATTTCCAATGCTTTTTAGTAGAACATTTCTATCAACTCTGACCTTCCCAAGTGTGTTACAGAACAAATACTACCTTCCATAGCATTTCCTCAACTAGATCTACTCCCATTAGATTTAATTCTCTGACTTTATCCTATCACATTATATTTCTACAATTCTTTTCTAATTTATCTTCGTAATGAGCCATCTAATTTATTGTGTAAAATTTATTAAAAAATGAAAACTCCACTAGATAATGGAATTCATCCAAACAACCTTAATAGTTTTAGAATATGATCTCAACACATTTTATAGGGTTTTAATAGTCCCTTTAGAATTAAAATTAATCTATGGATGATATGTGATTCTACGGATCAACCCTATATTAAAAACTTTTTAAATATTCTTCATGAATATGCACTCACTCTAATTTTTTCATCTCTTTATCAATACCATATCGATCCTCTTAACTGATTTGGTTTGGATTCTCCAAATTATCCACAAAAACATCATAATTTATCATTAAAACCATTCCTAACCTTTTATAGAGTATTATATTTTATTTTTCTCTAATTATAAATGAAATAACCCTTCATTTAATGGTATTCAAACATCCAAATTTTCTTCATACTAATAATGAAAAATTACTTATTAAGACTTGAAATTACATTAGAATCAGCAAAATTCTATTCCACATCTTTATGGAATATTATCTTTCCTTGACACATCAATGATCTGTTATAAATATAGACCGATGCCAAAAATTATTCTTTATAAAACTTATCTCAAAAGTATTTCACAAAAATAATTACTATAGACATGTTATTCAAGAACCTATTTATCCTATCAACTATGCCGGTTTTATGATGATTTCTAACTATATGGACTTTGTTCGTTATCAAATCATTTTCAAGATAGACATACACCATGTTATTGTTAAAAATTCCACCATGATCAGTTATAATATTTAGAATTTTCTATATGATAAGCCTTTTAACCTATCTCTCGTACTATTTTATCCAAATAAAAACTTCATAATTATGAGTGATGATTAATATCCATTCCATTCTATTATAATATTCATGAAACATGGAATAATATCAGTTGTCATTAATGAAACTTGGTGAGATAGCTCTACCAAAATTAATATACAGCAATTAAAATAGAATTTTTAAATTTCCTTCTTATTCCATGTATGTGTTTGGAGTTATATTATCTTTTTGGAAAGATATACATGTGTGTGTAAAATCATGTAACAAATTTTGGAAATCAAAAACATTATCAATATTCTATATATCTTCCAATGTTTTTTTGTCTCAAATGGATAAGATGTTTGTTCCAAAAAATGTTTGCATATTCATTAGAAAAAAAAATATTATTCTCTAGTAACAATGAGAATATTCCTCTTCATTTATATCCATTAGAACACCTTTTCATCATCATTTCCATTGCTGATGCAATCTACTTGGTGAATATTATTTCATCTCATATGAATAAAAGTTGAGTATAATTAATCATGTTGTGATTGAGACCTCTTAAAACCCTGAGAACTTTGAATGTCATATCTTCACCCCTAAATTTGTCATCCCTAAAGACAATAATCCTCAGGCACTCATCATTTCAAAATTTTATTGAACATTTCATATAGTCCTTGATGTATGTGATAATATTATTGTTTCCAATAATGTGGGAGTTACATCCAAAAATTGAAGATCCGTAACCTAGTGTGATCTAGTTATTTTAAATAAATATCAACATCTAATTCCTACCCAACTCTTCTCTTCTTAATCCATATCTTTTATTTCGCTCCTAGAGTTGATTAACATGCTTGATCTTCTTTAGAGTATGCTATACCATCTTTATATTGTATCTCTACAAATTTATATGGTGTTCATGGATCTTTTTATGATTCAGTGATATGTTACATACAACCACATTGGATTTTTATTAGCACATTCATCATCATTATTGAATAGAAATATATATAGATTTATCTAAATCCTCCATACTGAAAACAATGAATGTCAAAAACATCCTTAAAAAATTGAACTATACTTGAATTCCTTTGTTTTATTATGAACTTTAGATCCTCTTCGATATATAGAATAATTTTTGAGAATTTCCTATATTTCCTCAATAATGACACATGATACATGGAGCATTCTTGTATATTGTTGTTGGCGGATGAGTTATTCCATAGGTTTTCTAATTTTGAATTGTAGCTTAATTGACCATCAACGTTAGGGTGGGTGTTTTTGGTCTATCCAAACCACAAATAATATCTATTTATAATGAATATACATACTGTAATTTTCAATTAGACATGACTCATGATTCTATATTTATTAACTTTAATATTACATATGACAGTCCTGCTTTTTATTACACAATTAAACATGATTTATTATATAAAATATTTACTTGATACAATATAGAAGATCAGGAGGAATAGTGTATTTGGGTTTTAATAACATTACCTAATATCTTATAACAAAAAACACACAATATCAATATTGAAAACTTCATATACATGACCACTAGATTCCCTTGTACTTAACATTGGATGGGATAACTTGAGGAAATGCATAAGAAAAGGGTGAGAAATAAGGCCCATTAAGGGAATAAACATGGAATAACATGAGGAATAAAATAAATTTTAGACAATATACATATCAATTTATGACAATAGAAACATGAACATAAGGGCATGATAAATCATGATAATCATAACAAGGAAATGTGGCAAAAGCACTTAACATGGAATTAGCATGAGCCAAGGTTAATTGCACATGTAGCTTGAGTAAACCCTCATTGCACTTGAATCTTGAGAAAAAAATTGTTTCCCATGAATTATAATAGTCAAATACTATTTCACATGCTGTATCATGATACTATACTTTACCCAATGCATTGGAACACTATCAGGGCACACCCTTCACAAATATTTAATTTCCTACATAAGTGTGCCTCATCGATCATATAACATGGAATCAATCATCATCGTTTATTCTATAATAAAGGTATGTGGAATACATACATGCAGATTTATAATCAATAAGTAAATGTTCATAAAGGTGAATACCCGTGATAGAGAAATCGACATGGTATTCACTACATAATGACATTGGGTTGGAAAATTGTTGTGAAATTTCGGCAACATAACGACGTGAAAAAAGAACTCATAAAATTTTTGATGAGAGAGAAAGGGGTGTATCATTATATTTACACAAATTGTACATTAATTCGGTCATATAGATACATGTACCAACAACCATAATGGAATTTAGATTAATAATTCAAAAGAATTACTTGGATGTAAAAGAGGAGAGATAAATCCCTCACGGAATTCTGGCATGGTAACAGGTGTACATGGGAGGAATTAATGAGAGATAAAGGGGTCTCCCATCAACCAAACATAAAAGAGAAAAGAATGGGGGAGGTTTTAAATCATACCCCTGACATGTCTAATTGAGAAAAATGGCAGAAAAACTTAAGGAAAATTGGACAAAAATGAGAAAGGAAGAAATCCTTTACTTGGAAGTGTGATCCCAAAGGCTTGGGAGATGATTGAGAGAATCTTATTGGGAGATTGGGGATCCTTTGGAAGATTAAAGAGAGAGGAGGGCATGAGTTTGTCTAACTCCAAAGTCTTGTAATGTAGAGGATGTGGGATCTTGGGTGGATTTATATAGGAAATGAGAGGAAATTTTTTATTATTTAGGTCTGGGACACATCACATTAAACTAATAAAAACCACAAACCAGCCCATGGTTTTTTCCCATGGATTTTTCCAAAGGGGTGTGAAATAAAATATTTTATATGACTAATTTCGAAACTTCTCAAAATAATAATGTTGCTTTTGTGGAGGTGATTCACACTCTCAAGGAAATCAATTTAAAAAGACAAAATGTTTTATAAGCCTTGAAGTGTCAACTAATGCTTTGTAAAAATATAAAACAAATATAAAATCAAAATTATTTTAATGGTAAAAAGTATATTTTCTGAACATAATGTTTATAGTATTTTATTAGATCACTATTTGGTCATTATGATGTCATAAAACACATTATATATTTAATCGGTATTTAATTTTTACCCAAAAATTCGACTGCCTCAGAAAATATTTAAAAATTTTCCATTGGATAATTTCTATATCCTAATTCCAAAAACAATATTAATTTTATCTGAATAATTATATACAGATTGGAATTTTTTATTTTAAAATAAAAATCGACATTTATCATAAATTCATGTGTTTTGGAAGAAAATAGCATTCAAACCATAATAAAAATTACACTTTCATTCATAAAATTATACAATTATTTATATTTAATAAAAATTAATTTGATAATAATAGTAATAATATTTTATTAAAATATTATTTAATTAAAAAATTGAATAACTCAACAAAATAGATTTCATAGTTGAATATTAACTAAAAATACTATTTGTACTTTCAAAACTATTTACAAAGTAACAATAATAAAATGAATGCACATTATTTATACAGAAATAATTTACACAGTCATAGTGCCTGGGTATTGTTACATAACCCCTTAGAACACCCACATAAGACCAAAGGGTATGGTGTGCGTTGGTACCGGACTCTTGGGGTGGCTCAGATAACATCACTCAGGTGGTAATCTCTATTAACTCCCACTTCTCCCATAGTAGGTTCTGCTCAAGCTTATCATGTTATATCTCGAATTGGTCTTGGTCCAGAGCGAAACCCAATGATGCCAACTCCTTTCCAAGATCCATCATATGGGCTCCGTATGGGGCAGGTCTACTGGATGAGGCTATCACTTCCTTTGTCTGAGTAAATTGGATTTGTTAAAGCCCTATATTTATACTAATCATGTGATCACTGTTCAACAGAAATATTAGAAATGGTCACAATCCATAATGGCATTTTAAAAAATAGAAACAAAAAACCAAGGATTTTCACATTTTATATAACCATAATAAGAAATTTAATTATATCAAGAGGAATTTCTATTAATGAATGTTTGGGTCGTTATAATCTTACCCCCTTATTAAATTTCATCCCTAAAATTTTCTTTTTTCACTCAGAAATAAATGATGGTAACTCTGCTTCATCAATTCCTCTGATTCCCACATCACATATTTATACTTGTGGTTTCCCAACAACACCTTTACAAGGGGCACTGTAGTATTTCGTAAAACTTTTTCTCTATGATATAAGATCTTCAGTGGTTGCTCCTCGTATGAAAGATCATCTCCTAACTATACAAACTCTGTAGAGAGTACATGTGAAGGGTCCTGTATGTACATACCTAAGAGGGATACATGAATGACATCATTTACTTTGTCCATGGTAGGTGGGAGTGCTATTAGATAGCCCACATCCCCAACACGATCAAGAATCTCGAAGGGGATGATGTACATAGGACTTAGCTTCACTTTCTTTCCAAACCTCATGACCTTATTCCCTATAGATATGTATAAAAATTCTATGTATCCAAATTTAAACTCAAGGTATCATTGAAGGCTATCAGTATAAATCTTTTTTCGAATCTTGGATGCCTTGATATACTGGTGAATAATTTTCACCTTCTCGACCATTTCTTCGAACATTTATGGACCTAGAATCTTATTCTCACCAACTTCACACCAACACGATAGTGTTCTACACCTCTTCCCATATAGTGATTAATATGGTGCCATTCAGATGCTCAAGTGGAAACTGTTATTGTAGGAGAATTCAACCAGTGGAATATTTTGGTCCCACCCTCCTTTAAAGTCTATAGAACATGATCATAACATATCCTCCAGTGTATCAATAGTACACTCAGATTGACTATTGGTTTGTGGATGATAGGTAATACTGAAGTTTAGTTCATTATCTATAGCATGTTGAATACTCTTCCAAAATATATAGGTGAATCTTCGATATCGATAGGATACAATAGATAGAATTACTCCATGAAACTTTACCAATTCCCTAATGTATATATGTGCCAGTTTATTTAATGATATATATCTTCCTGAATTGCAATAAAATATAAAATCTTTGTAAGACGATCCACTAGATCCCATATTTCATTGTTACCTTTGTATGTCTTCAGATGTCTAGTGACAAAGTCTATGATGATGTTTCCCCATTTTCATGCTGGTATGGGCAATGGTTGCATCCTCCCCTTAGAATTTTTCCTCTCTGCTTTGACGTGCTGACACACCATGCACTTCGATGTATACTCAATGATCACCGTCTTCATATTATCCCACCAATAATGCTCTCAAAGATCTCGATACATATTTTGTGTTTCCTGGGTCAACTGAGAAATCTGAACTATGTCCATCATCCAAAAGTTTCTTCTTCAGGTCTTGAATTGATAGAACACATAGTCATTTCCTAAATCTCACAATTCATTCTTTATGAACATTTAACTCTAAGGATTTACCTTTTCTAATAGCCTCCACTTTCTTTTGAATTCACAAAGCATCCTTTTGAGCAGCCTGTATCCTTTCCAAAAGAGATTGTTGGGCAATCATTTGTGAAATGATAGGTGATGTTCCCTTCTTTCCGACTCCCATGTCCATCTTCATCAAGTCTAATAAGATTGGATCCTTCTCAATTCTCATAAATGATCGAATTGTTGGGTCCTTTCTACTTAGAGCATCCACCACCTTTTTTTCTTTCCCTAGGTGGTAATGGATTGAGCATTCATAGTTTTTGATCAGCTATAACCATCTTCATTGGAACATGTTCAAATCTTTCTGTGTGAATATATACTTGAGGCTTTTGTAGTCCATATATATTTCACACATCTCCCAAAAGAGATCATGTTTCCAAATTTTTAAAGCGAAGACCACCGCAACCAACTCCAAATCATGTGTTAGATAATTTTTCTCATGAACATTCAATTGTCTTGAAGAATAGGTAATGACTTTGTCATTTGTCATCAACAAACATCCCATGACCCTCTTCGAAGAATCACTGAATTCCACAAAAATTTCTCCACTTGTGGGTAATTTGAGCACAAGTGTAGTGATAAGACTATTTTTTAACCCCTTGAATCTTTCTTTGCATTAATCACCCCAAGAAAACTTTAGTCCCTTTTCAGTTAGCTTGGTAAGAGGGTTACAAAATTGTGAGAAATTTCTCACAAATCCTAGATAATATCCTGCTAAACCTTTGAAGCTACGGATATCTGTTACTAATGATGGCCTCAGCCATCCCTCAATTGCATCTGTTTTGGAGGGATCCATAGATATCCTATTACTTGTGATGATATAGCTCCAGAATGATACCTCCTTCAATCAGAACTCACACTTTCTATACATTTCATATAGATTCTCCTCCTACAAGGTCTCTAGTATAATTCTTAGATGCTCGTCATGATTCTAAATGGTTTTTCAGTATATCAGAAAATCATATATATAGACTACCACAAATTTGTCATGGTAATCCTTAAAGACTCTATTTATCGAGTCCATGAAGATTTATGGAGCATTAGTGAGTTTGAAAGAAATTTCTATGAATTTATAGTGCTCATATATTGTATGAAAAGCAGTCTTGGGGATATCTTCATTCTTCACCCTTATTTGATAATATCCAGACCATAAATCCAAATCGGAGAAGTATTATTCATCATGTAGTTAATCAAACAAGTCTTCGATTCGTGGGATAGGATACGTGTTCTTTATCAGGATTTTGTTAAGCATACGGTAATCGACGCGAAGGCGCATTGACACATCTTTCTTCTTGACAAAGAGGACGGGTGCACCCCATTGTGAAGCACTTAGGAATATTAACCCTTTATCCAGATTCTCTTGTAGTTGTTTCTTCAGCTCCTCATGCTCCAAAAAAACAATTCTATATGGATTCTTGGATATTGAAAATGCCCTAGGTATAATATCTACTGAGAATTCAACATCTCTTATAGGAGGAAGACCATAAAATTCCTTGGGAAACACATCAGTGAATTCCCTCCCAATAGGCATGTCTCTAAGGTTAGTTTCCAACTTAGACACAATCATCTAATCAAGATACGTGTGATCATAGGGCTGTAATATCCACACACGAGATGATGGAGATAATGAAGATTCATATTTCTCCTTGCACTTGTTTAGAATCAGAGGTCAATTCTCCACATGGATATTGATTTTTCTCTCATGCAAATTTATGTTGGGTCTATATAAGGAAAGTCGATCCATGCCAAGAAATGCATCAAATTCCACTAGAGGGAGTATGAAAAGGTTCTCTAGGAAATTCAATCAATAGATTATGACAGGGGAGGAGTAATATTCTGGGGATTAAATGATTGCCTCATTTTCCTTACTCACATACATATTTACTTCCGTGATTTGTGGTGGTGCTGGGATTGTTCTACTAAAATTTTTGGATATAATAGAATACGTAGAACCTGAAACAAAAACTATTATCACTATTCCTAAATGAATTACTAGCGTACCTATCACCACATAGTTTTTAGGGTTCACTTTGGCAGTAGTGATGACAAATACTCTCCCTTTCTGTCTTAGAGGTTGTTGGTTGCCTCCGAAAACCCTTGTCTTAGGGCACTGATTTGCAAGATTCCCTAGTTTTTTCAGTCATAGAAATGGACAACCTATTGAGGTACAAACTGATATTTATTCTCATATGTTGTTTCTATATGTTTTTCTTGTCAGCAGTTAACACATATGTGCCCTTCTCTTCCACACCTAAAGCATTTTCTCTTCCCCTTCATGAAATTTCTACGGTGCTTCTTTCTGAACATTTTGCAAGTGTAGTGATTGATATTTATAGGTCCACTGGATTTATCCATCGGACCACCAACATTGAAATCCACCTTACACTTATTATCCCCATGATACACCTGAGATTCTCTGATCTCTATTTTGACCTTGAGTGCCAATATGACAATTTCCTCATAGCGGTCAAAGCCACGGACTACCAACACTTTCCGTAAGCTAGGTTTCATCCCACCAAATAAGTAATCAACCATGCATTCGGGGTTAACGTCGAAGCCAGAGGCGTATCATGAAAGCCTACTAATTTTTGACTCGTACTCTCTAACATATTCATCGTCTTTTTTCTTATGGTCAAGGAAGTCCCTTTCCATCTTATGTCGGAGGGTGCGCTGAAAATATTTATCAAAAAACATCTTCAGTAAATCCTTCCATTGCAATGCCTCGATCTCTTCCTCATGCTTTGTATTTTTGATCAACTACCACCATTGATAAACATAACCCTTAATATGATAAACAACTAAGATAACCTTCTCTTTTCCATAACATGGAAGGATGGGGAAGATCCTTTCAATGGATTTGATCCATTGTTCAACAATTGAGGGATCATATGATCCATTAATAGTTGGAGTCCTTTGTATCATGAAGCTCTTGATAATGACTTATTCTTTCATTTTGGGGGTTGAAAATTAATCTTGACCGATGTTTCTATTAAAAAATGAGTTAACTTTGAGATAAGCATGACCGATTTCATGATTCTTGCTTCCATATGATTGGGAATATCATTTGCACAATCATCGCATTGATCTTCACATAAGTTGTTAGCCCGAGTCCTCCAATTACGAGCCTTTGGCTGGAATAAAATGAACGTTAGGGGTAACACAGAAAGGGTAATCCAAGGAAAAAACTAATGACTTATAAGTTACAATTTTTTCCTAAACTTTTTAATCCATAGGCTTCAATCTACGGTATTAATGATATACATTCTAACATATATTCTTAGGGGCATTTTTTTAATTCCCTTAATAAGGGTTAATACTAAGCATATGAATTTACCCAAGAATATCCCTTGGGAGTGTCATAACCAAGAGTGGATCATGGCCTCTTGTCATGCACCGGTTCTCATTTGAGTCTAGCTCAAAGTAGTGTTTTCTAGTTTTACCCCTTGGATACATCTGTGCTAGATCCGCCTCTATCTGGTCATATCCAGACATGGATGTATTTGATCGATAAACCACCTACTCAATACTCACCAACACATAGAGCTGTTTTTTAATACTTATTAGAATCTCTATGTCTTCACTAGGGTATTATAATCTTAATACAAAAAAATAACTGAACCTATCCTCTGATACCAACTATGATAACCCGACTTTTTATTACACACTTAAACATGATTTGTTACATAAAATCATCACTTGATTCAACACCTATGATTGAGATTTATAGTGTCTTTGGGGATGAGGAACATTACATAACAGCTTAAAACATAAAAAACACAACATATTTATTGAAAACTTATTTTACATGACCACTACATTCCCTCACACATAGCATTGTGTGGTATAGCGTAAGAACATGCATAAGAAAAGGGTGAGCTACAAAGCCCAGTTAGGGACTAAAAATGGAATAAAATGAGGAATAAAATACATGTTACAAAATAGAAATATTAATATATAATAATAGAAACATGAACATAAAGGCATGATAAATAATGATAATTCTAACATGGAAATGTGGCAACAACACTTAACAAGGAATTAGCATGATCCAAGGCTCATTGCACATAGAGCATGAGTAATCCCTCATTGTACATGAAGCATGAGTAAAACCTCTTAGAACTTGAATTAGCATGAGTCAACACCCATTGACCATGACGTATCATGATAATATACTTTACCCAATGCATTGGACCACTATCAGGGCACACCCTTCTTAAACATTTTATTTCATGCATAAGTGTGCCACATGGATCATATAACATAGAATCAATCATCATAATTTATTCCATGATAAATGGATGTGGAATAAATAAATTATTCATTATAATAAATAAGTAAATATTCATAATGGTGAATACCCTTGATAGATAAATGGGCTTGGTATTAACTACACAATGATATTGCCATGAAAAATTGTAGTACAATTTCTACAGCATAACGACATGAAATAAGAACTCATAAAAAATGGTTTTTGAGAGATAAAGGGGTGTTTCATCATATTTACATGAAATGGACAGTATGGGGGTAATATAGATACATGTCCTATTAAACATAATGGAATTTATATTCATAATTAAAAATAATTACTTTGATGTAAAAGAGGATAGAGAAATTCTTCACAGAATTTTGGCATGGTAACGAGTGTACATGATTGGAATTAATGGGAGAGAAATGGGTCTCCCATCATCAAAAAATAAAGTGGAATGGATGAAGGAGGTTTGAAATCATACACCAACATTTTTAATTGAAAACAAAATGGCATAACCACATAATGAAAATTAGGCAAAAATGAGAAATGAAGAAATCCCTTACTTGGAAGTGTGATCCCAAAGGCTTGGGAGAGGCTTGTGAGAGGGTTATTGGGAGCATTAGGAACCTTGGGAGGGTTCAAGAGATGGGAGGGAAGGGTTTGGTCGAACTCAAAAGGCTTTGAGTGAAGAGGATGTGTGAGCTTGTGTGGGTTTATATAGGGAAGGAGAGGACATTCATTATTATTTATGTTTGGGACAACTCACATTAAACTAATCAAAACTACAAACCAACCCATGGTTTTTCCCATGGTTTTTTCAAAAGGGGAGTGGAAAAAAATATATTATAATTAAAATTTCCAATATTCTTAGAATAATAGGGTTGTTATGTGGATGTGAGTGACACTGTCAAGGAAAAAAATTTAAAAAGACAAAATGATTTATACGCCTTGAAGGGTCCACTAAATCATTGTAAAATAAATCAAATAAAACTAAAATTACATTATTTTAATGTTAAAATATATATTGGCCTATAATAATATTTATATATTTTAATTACTTCACTATCGGATCATTATGATTTTATAAAACACATTATATATTTATTTAGTTGGTATTTAATTTTTACCCAAAAATTCGACTGTCTCAGAAAATTATGAAAAATTAACTGTTGGATAATTTCAAAATCATGATTTCAATAATAATATTAATTTTATCTAAACAATTTTCTAAATATTTTAATTTTTAATTTTAAAAAAATAACTGACATTTATAAAAAATTTATGGTTTTTGACAAAAAATAGCATTCAAACCATAATAAAAAATACAATTTCATTCATATAATTATTCGATAATTTATATTTAATAAAAAGTAATTTGATAATAATAATAATAATATTTTGATAAAATATTATTTTATTCAAAAATCCATTAATTCATCAAAATATAATTCTTAGTTGAATATTAACTAAAAATACAATTTATGATTTAAAAAATATTTATAAAGTAACAATAATAAAATGAATGCACATTAATTATACAAAAATAACGTACATTGTAATAGTTCTTCGGTATTATTACATAAGCCCTTATAACACCCTAATAAGACAGAAGGTTAAGGTGTGCGATGGTGACAGACTCTTGGGGTGGCTCAGAAAACATCGCTCGGGTGGTAATCTATATTAACTTCTACTTCTCCCATAGTCAGTTCCGATCAAGATTATAGTGTTCAAGTTTAGCTTGCGCTTGGTCAAGAGAATAGCCCAATGACATAACCTACTTTCAGAGCTTATAAAAATGGGCTTCGAATGGGGAATATCTACTGGATGAGGCCATCACTTCCTTTGTATGAGTAAATTGGATTTTTTAAAGCCCAATATTTATACTAATCATGTGATCACTGTTCAACTTCTATATTAACAACGATCACAATTCATAACGGTATTTTAAAATATAGAAACATAAAACCAAGGAAGTTAACATTTTATATGACCATAATAAGACATTTAATTAGATCAAGAGGAATATCTATTATTGGAATTTGGGGTCATTACACTCCACTTTCTCAATTTGTTTTCCAGTATGATATTTTTCTGAATATAATAATGAGATTCAAAATTTTCCTTTCATTTATTAATTTTCATCATAAGTGGAAAACATTCCCATAAATTAGTTTGGTATGTTTAACAATATATTTTACACTTTTATAGAGACCATTAGTAGCCCTATTTTTTCAAATTTTAGCTTTTACTCAGGGACTATCTCTATGTTTTCTAGATTTAGATATTTGAGATTCTATACTTCTACATATAGTTTAGACTTCTCTTCTTATTCTTTTTGTTTTATATAAAGATTAGAATCATGAATAACATTGATGTGTTGATTTTTTTGTATATCCAAGTTTTTATTTATTCGACATAATCATCAAGATAAACATGTAGATCAAATCAAAATCTCTCATATCCTTATTTAGTGTTACTAAATTCCTATGTATGGGAATTTAATATAACCACCACTATAGAATTTTATTTACAATATTTATAGTTTTCAATTTCATATATCTTTTTCTCTTATGAAATATCATCTTCTTTTGAAATATGGTACTTATTCATGATTTAATATTATGTGTACCATTCCTACCTTTCACATTGGATGAAGACTTGTTCACAATTATTTCATAATCCTAGTTATCTTCTTGAAACATCACTGGATACTTTGATGCTAGTTTCCAAACATTTAAACCCTGAAAACATTTTAGTTGACGTTTCCCTTTAAAATTTCCTTTTTCATTTGTTATATTTTATATTTGAATGAAATAATTTTACATGCTACCTCTTCTTCTCATCTGTATTCTATAGAGGGAATATTTAAGGCATGGAATTACACCTCTATATACTTCCCCTTTTATAAATCCTTATTATCACTATTTTAAATCTCAAATGTGGAAAGTGTAATTTGAAAAAATCAAATCCAGAATAATAGAGATAATAAAATTGAATCATTGTGTAATTATTTTTAGGATGAATGTGAAAATATTCACATCAATGGGAATTACTCCAATACTATGCATGTCTTCCATAGTCAGATTCACCCAATGAAATAATGCATCAATAAATTCATCATGATGAATCATTACATCATCATTACTCTTCCATAGAACATAAAACATATCTTCTCAAAATTTTTAATTTACATCATAAGTAGTTAACATATTTTCCCAAATTCAATGCAAGAATTAATATGAAACTACTTTCACATATATTTAATTGTACATGGATCCACATAAAAAATTTATTCTTATAGAATCCTTATTATGATATATTCATTTAGAATTTGATAGTGACTCTTTATGTATACTACCTATGATCCCATACATTGTAGTCATATACACATCATTCCTAAAGATAATAATTAGTTATACTTATGATTCTTCCTTTGTAGGAAATTAGTTCCCACGGTGATAAAAATCCATTTTTGATTTAATATTGTTAGGGTCTCAACTAAGAGAGAAACAATCACATTAAAAATTTTACTTGATAACAATTACTGGTCCCTCTAGTTTTGGTACTCTGTTCTATGGGTGGGTACGGGGGGGGGGGGGGGTTGTGAATAAGGCTATGAAAAATTAAATCTATCTTTTTTGGTGTTATTTAATTCTACATCAAAATAAAATTCACTCTATTTCCAATTGAAATGTTTGACCAGAAATGAAAACTTACATTAGGAACAACAATTTCACATGGTTCCACCTTAACTCAGATAGTCCAAGGAGAATATAAAGTCAATGGCCTATAAGAAAAAACAATATAGTGTTTGACAACTATAATTATTGGAGTATACTCACTATCCCTATTGGTTCACTACTAATAACACTTTTAATTCTCACTTATCTCTCAATTGAAGTGTTCTAACTCCTACTCAAAAATATTTTTCCATTGATTAGTTGAATTAATAAAGTTTGAACTACATTTTTTGTGTTATAAATATAAAATTTAATCAACTTTTTGGATATAAAATTATAACAAAATTTCTACGAAATTCATTTTGGACTGTACAACTGTCACTTTTACATAACATTTTCATGAGTTCCATGAAAATTCATTGTTTTTGGTGGAAATCCCAACATTCAAAAAACATTTCGATACATATACAAGAAATAAATTTTAACAGAACTTTTGGGTTTTTATGAAAATAACTTGGAAATAGAAACAATTAGTTTTTCCTTCGAAATATTTATATTGGGTAGCTGGTTCACATAATAAATGCCTTTCGGTGACTCTTATGTTATTTCAAAGACTTGATGTTATCATTAGGTTAGAACATCTAAATTAGTGGTGTAGTGGACTATTTATAGTTGTGTTCAATATATCGACCCAAATATCACAAACATAAATCACACATATTAGTTTCCAACTAGTTAATACATGTAAATACGATCCATGATAGACTTGAAATGGGTTAGTGTATTTGGAAACTTGGGAAAAAATAATAATATTTAAAAATGATCTATATCATGTCCTACTGAGTTTTTCACAACTACCGCACGTCTTAGAAGTTTCATACTTGAACTCATTCTTCATAAACTAGAAAGGAAAATATAACAAGGTGTGATAAAAGATGCATGGTAAGGGTAAAGTAAAAAGATATCAGTCAATTATCCTAATTTAGAATAAGATAAGCATATGTATATGGGAACATAATCATGGATTAAAAATTTCATACATAATTATTCAAAAATCATTAATCAAGAAACTTTGCATAAGGTTTTCTCATTCAAATAAAGTAATATTTTATAGTGCTAAATCTTCAATAACAAATTATGATCCATGAGAACCTAACATAAGAATAAGAAATAAGTTTTTTTTCTTACACAGATTCTTATAAAATAATTTTTGTAGTCTTGTCTCACTATAAAGACAATCATTGTGGATTGGGTTTACTCTCCATTCCATCAATCCCATACTCAACGTTCACTCACACACACATAGTTTATTGGAAAAATAGCATTACTAAATTTTTATGAATACCCATGAAAATCATTATTATCTCATGGATTATTCATTATAACCATTGTTATATAGGAATTATTTAATTCTGACCCCACCCATTAAATAATTGAAACCATACATCAATGTTCCATAAGATTTTAGAACATTCATCATATCATCATATCAGAAACCATGGAATGGATATTGGGTTGGTAAAAATTTCATCATCATAATCATAAACGATCCCATGAAATAATAATGATGGTAACATTGGATCATATACATATTTTATCATAAGAATCCTTAAATGGTTTTGTTATAGATAATACTAAATTTTCAATATTAGTAAAAAAATTCTTGAGGATGATACCATTTTTATTTTAAAATCACTAGTTTAAAATAAAAAACTAAATAATTAAAAAAAATTCATTTAAAAAAATGAATAAAACATATAAATAAATCATCAAATAAAAGTGTTTTCATGTTTCTAGGGAAATTCATTTATACAGTGTATTCTAAAACCAAAATCCATTTATCATTTTTGGTAAAAATTAAAATATACCACCTTTGGAAATCCATAAAGATACACCTTTAAAAATTTGGTAAGTAGTATAAAATATCGTAAAAAAATAATATATAAATAACTATATTATAATAAAATACATAATATTTGGGAGTGTCAGTTAAAATAAAATTCTCATAAAAAATTTAATCATAAAAAATCCTTTTAAAAATGATATTTTAACATAAAACTAACACCTCAAGACTATCAGGATTCATAAGATCTCTAAACATCTATATAATAAATTTAATTTTTTAATAATTTTAATCTATAATAATATTCATAACTATAATAACATACATGGTTTATATATAACATTTTATAATCTGTTGACTAATTATCCTTCATTTTCATCATAATTTCAGATGTTAACTTCTATATTTTTCATATATTTTTTGGTTTGAAAGATGCAGTCATTTCACTTTGATTATGGATATTTAATATATTGTAGGATAATAATGATATACATATAAAATATATTCATTAAATACATATTTATAATCCCTCATATAAAAGTGTTGATAAAAATGGATTATATCACTATGTGGAGACGCTAGTCCGTACATACACACGAGTGATGTTTCTATTTTTCGGTGGATAGAATGAAAAAAAGTTAAATAATAATAAACATTTAAATACAAAATATTATATTATAAATATAAAATATATATAAATTAAATATAAAATAAAAACTAACCATGGAATATGGATATGTAAAATTAATCATATCACAACTTAGAGGGGGTAGTCCAAACGTACACATGAGTGATATTTTTATCTACCATTTGACTGAGAATGGATTATTAATGGATTTTATATTATCATAAGAACATATAAGCATAAAAATGATATTTTATTCACAATTATTTTATATATAGAATTTTTTATGTTAGTATATAATGAAATAAAATTGAAAGCTCTTGGATAATATTTATACCTCTTCTTTGAGAGTCCACTATTGTATTATTCTGTAAGCCTTGAATGTTTTTCATAGTTGAAGAAAAAGATTTAGTATGAAGAGAATAAGTCTTATAATGTATTTTATTTGGCTAAGATAAAATTCTAAAATTGTGTGAATAATAGAGGAGAACATCTACTCTTTTAAAACTAAGGGGTGACACACATATGAAATTTCATAAATGATTTCAATGATATATGGTCACATTCTTGTGAAAGTGGATATTAATTTAAATTTATTTAACTTTTTATAATATAATTTTAAAATTAATTCATAAAATATAATTATACAAGATTAGGGGGTGATTATAACTTTATCTCTTGGTTTAATCCCCCAGTAAATCTGTTTAACCGTAATCGTGGAATCAAAATATTTCTGTTTTTACTCTTAATTATGAAAAAAAATTAATATGATCCTATTAAATAAAAAAAATTATTATGATTAAAAATATGAAATACATTTTAATATATACAATTTCTATATTGGGGATTTTTGTTTTTAATTAATCGTACAATGTGCAATGATAACCCATATTATAAAAATTAATTCTTAAGAATAAAACTAAATATATTTCTATTTATTGCCCTATAAAAACCATCCATTGAATGTTAAAATATTTAATTTAATTCATAATCTATATTATTAATTAATGGAATATATATATATATATTATTAAAAAAACATTTCAGACATGACAATAGTTTTTATAAAATTGTGTTTCGATGCCCAAAAATGATCTTATACAAAAATAATGTATTATGATGTTTCATATATAATTATTTATATTATTTAAAAATAAAGGAGTATTATAATTATTTTAGTTAAAATTTAGAACATAATTGTTGTTTAAATTGAAAATAAATATATTTTTTTATAGAAATAGGCATTTTCACTATTCTCTAAAAAATATTTATATTTTGAAAAATCCAAAATATTATCCTAAAATAATATTGAAGTGATAATTTCCAAAATTATCTTATTTTTCTAAAAATAAAATTTATAAAAATAAATATATTAAAAATGACATTCATGAAAAAAATGGAATAAAAACAATTTTTTATGAAATCATATTTTTGAAGCATTAAGTGACTTTATTGAAAATTGAATAAAAATTTATTATGAACTAATAAATACATTTAAAATATTTAAAAACCTTACAAATATTTTTTATAACATGTTTATTAAAATTCATACTCTAAAATTCAATGATTATGTTATAAATGATTAGTATATCTTTTTTCATTTATATACAGGGTTGCAAGTAAAGTTTGGTACAAATACATTAAATTTATTTAGAAGGAAATATATATAACATATTAGGGGGTTACATTCAACCCCCTATATATGGATTTTACCATTGAAATTACATCACTCTAATGTAAACAAATAAGGATATCCCTACTGAATATCATTCTTGGGATTCCATGTAGCTTCCTCAAATTTTCGATTCCTCTATAGAACATAACTTGGTGAGTAGTCTTGTTAAAAAGAACGTTATATCTACCAAAAAATATTTATAATTATTGTTATTCATAAGAAATTTCTTTCCCCAAAAGTACTGACATTATGTTTGATACCTATTGAAGATTTGGTTTATATTTCATCAAATATATAATGGATCAAATCATGATCTTGGGAGAGGATATAATGAACTGCAAAATGATTTGTTATATTCCTTACTCAATCAAGAATATCTATGGGACCAATATACTTAGGGTTTAGATTTCAAATATTTTGTTATATCAAAACCTTATTCCATGGAGAAATTGGAAAGAAAACCTTTTCACCATCTTTGAATTCCAGATCTCACTCATGATTATCATCATAACACTTATGTCTACTATTGGGAACCCTGATTAGTGTTTGATCAATAAAAGGGATAAGGGTGAATTAGTGATAGAATTTATTTTTACAAATTATTTCATTTCAATTAAAACTATGCATATGATTGAGGTCACGATAAATCTTCTTGTGTCTCTTAAATTCACCTAAAACAATGCTATTAATTTAAAGGCACGTAACACTTGAATTTAAATGGTTAGGTAAAATGACCCAATCCTTTCCATGATATTTAGTTCCCTAAACATGGAATCTATACTATATTAGATAGTGATTAAAAACAACAACTAGCAATTCTCCACAAATATAAACTTGCTATCCCCCCTGTTCCATTTCACAACCAGTAGTTGGTTAAACCCCCAAACTAAACCTTCTACTCTAGTTATTTTCTAGAACCCTCATCCCAATCATAATATCCCAATATTTGGTTAGACCCCTCATCCAAAACATTATTATTCATATGAATTAATTCAATATAGGTTGATATCATGATTTTATTCCAAAAATTTTCACAATCTAACTATAACATAAGCATATCATGGACCTTGGAATATTATTTTTATTTTTCAAATATATATTATCACCGATGTAATATTAGTTTCCATAGATAAAATGTTCTTAGGAAATTCTTCAATTTGGTGATGAATTCAAAAAATTACTCAATGTGTTCAGGTGGATTACAAAAATTCTTATATATTTTTTTATGTAAAAATAAATATTTCAAAACAAAAATCTCAAGATCTATAAATAAATTGATCTTCAAGAATGGAAGTGTAATGCATGGTCAATATCATGTGAAATACAATAATATATAATTTCTTTTTTACTATTTTATGTTGTATTTAATAACATGTGTATCTCACTGTTTTCAATTAAGATTCACAGAATGTAAGAAATTCATGAAAAATATATAGGATAAATATTATGTTAGCCCCTTCACAAAAGGTAAATCGCAACATTCATGAGAATCAATAGCCTGTTGGTTTATCCTGCACAATAACAAAGGCATGAACCTATCTTATTCTTCTTCTTCACAAGACACTGGTATCCCACAACCTCTAAAACCCTTCATGTGACCCATTATTATTTATGATCAGAAGTAGTGTATTGAGAGATAATTTTCTTCACATATAAGATTCAAGTGAATGATTCATGAGATTATTTTATCTTCTTCATGAAAGATTTTATGGATCATGGGTGTCTTCTCCTTTCCTTACAAGACCTTGATGGATCACATGATTCTTCTTCGTGAAATAAGGATTTTCTATATGATTCATCTCATGTAATTATTACATTCATGAAAGTAATAATTGATTCATAAGATCTCTTTTTCATGATCATATAACATAGCCCTTTTTTACCTTCACTTGAATAGTTCCCGTGAGTGACCTATTTATTTGGAAACAAGTGCTCTCTAAAAAATTACAATCAACAACTAAATATCTTAATGATGCCAATTTTTATATATAACAATTAATTTAAAAAAGATTAATTGTTAATTCAATGAATCAAAAATATCAGTGTATATCACATTAACTTGTTGTTGAAGACCATGGATTCACTAATTGATTTATACATTTGACATTAAGATGATCACATGATCATATGATTTCTTTACATGATAGCTTCTCAAGATCATGTGACACCTTAGTGGATTTCTCATGAAGCTATTGTGATTGATGTATTTCAATCATGAAACAGCACCAGATGGCTCGTTGTAAATCCTTTTAACAATGTTGGACTATACACATAATTAAACATGTGAATGAAAAAACATTCACATGATGGAAGTTATGTGTTCATTACATTATGGCCCCATGATGGTATGTATTGTTTAGTTGGTTATTTCTATATATTAATGTGGTTCATGGATTATAATGTGATGTTTTCATCAAATTATGGTGTAAATTTGATATGCCACAGTTGATTCATAATATTCAAATAATGGAATGTCAGGAAGACAATGATTTCATACATCTGCTCGGTACAATCGAATTTATCTCATTCCCTAAGGATGATCACTCAATATGAATGTTTTCATTGAGCTCATGATATTGAACATGTAATTCCCCAACCCTAGAAGCTTGGATCCAGTGCATTATTTTAATACATTGGCATGATTACAAGGAATCAAGTCCCAAAGGACTGATCAATTTAGTAGCCTTGGATGTTCTAGATACATATATGAGTTTTACATTACATTATAAAATGAAAAACAAAAACATTTTGTATCATTTGAACACTCTCATATACCTTAGCTTATCCATGTATGTTAGTCATAATATACTTCTTCACATTAAAGGAAAAATAAAACGTAGAAAGGGGTGATCTCAGATGTTCAGTAAGGGTAAATAATATAGCGGAAACTGTAAACTTTTATGGCAAGATGTGTAATAAAAAAATCCTTTTAAACATAAACATTAACATAATATGGAAAATACAAATTCAAATAATTCAATTTACTTATTCAAATTGATATTATACTACTCGAATAATCATATAGAATAACTAATTTCATAACGATGAAATGCATAATGTCGGACATCATAACCACATAGTCAAGGCCACATGCCAAGACTAGAAATAAAGATTTTGTCAAGGATTTGTGACAAGACACTAGTTCATCTCATGACACCTACTAATTCATAGAGGATCTATATCAGGCTCCACCTATCACTTAATAAGGCCAATGCATTCGTCATATGACAATGTTGAAACATAACATTAACATTTGTATTAAAACTAGCATACAAAATGTCAATAAAGAAACCATAAATCATGAATGGTATAAAATAGCACATTCATAATCAATCATATCATAAATCATTCAATACAATATTGAATATATTATTTATAATAAATCATCCTCAATCAATAATAATATATAAAAATTATGGTGACATAGTTGGAAATGATTAGTAAAAATCTTTGACAGAAATATCTCTTTTCATGAAAACATTTAAAGGTCATACAATTTATAAAAGAAGTCATTTAAATGAAATATTTAATAAAAGAATCGCACACCAATTTGAAATTTTATAAAGGAATTGACAATTTAAAACATTCATTTCCATATTAATAAATCCTTTAAAAACCATTTTGAAAACATGGAAATTAATGTGAATGATTTCGAAGAATAAGTATTTAAACTATTAAGATAATGTTGTATTTGATTAATCCATTAAAAATTATCCCTTAAAATACTCCCTTATCGTACATGGACATGTTTAACAAATATTTCATAGTAAATACTTACACACAATCAATCTTGGATAACAATGACATTGATGAATTAACCCTTACCTTGAAGTTTCATTTAGTCGAGGGTACGTTTGACCTCCTGTATAATAACCATAGTATGTTATTAAATTATAACATAACCATATTAATATTTATGAAATAATATCTTACTCTTTTACGACTTTATACTACCCATTTAATAATAATTTTCATGTTAAAGTAACATTTTGGATAAAAATCGATTTCTCTATCGTATGTATTTTAATTTGTTATTCAAGATAGTATCACATAAATAATGATTTATATATTTCCATAATATAAAATATTATTTATATATCATATATATTTATAATATAAATATGTTTAATATGTATATATATATATTAAATAGAAACATCAGTCATAGAGACGATAGTCCATGCGTACGCCTAAACGTTGTTTCTGTTCTCTTATCGTATAATATGGAAGCAAGTAAATGAAATATATTTATCTACATAAATAAATATTATTCCAGTAGAAATATTATTTTATATATATAATAATTAATCAATATATATATATATATATAAATATATATTCTTGAATGGTGATCGTTGAAGATGAATCTCATCGCATCTTGGAGATGGTAAGCCATACGTACGCACAGACGACAATATAATTCTATTTATGGGGAAATTGTATGTAATTGGATGGTATATTATATATATAGAATCATTAACATGTTATATTTATTATTTAAAATAATTATACACATTATTATAGTCATCCAAATAATGTAGATTTGAATAGAAAACTACACCACGATGTGGAGACGGTAAGCCGTATGTACACACGTATGGTGACATTATCATTCATAGGATGGATATAATAATGAATATGGTTGTAAAATATTTATAACAATATTAAAATATGTAGAAGTTATGGGATTTGTTATTTTGGTATGGAAACAACAAAGAAATAGGAAGTGGAAGAAGAAATGAACTTTGAAATAGGTGATGAAATTATAAACTCTTCTTCTGGTTCATCCTTTTGATTTGAACAAAAGGGCTCCTTAAGATCTATTTCTGATCAATTTAAGGCCTCTATGTTAAAGTGAGGGTATTTGGGAGGATATTTGTGTAGGGTTTTTCTGAGCCAAATAGGTTTGGAGGTATTATTTTTAGAGAAGGGGAAGTTCCTTTTTATAAGAGAGGTGAGGGTCAATTTTGGAAAGGCCTGAAATATTATTTTATTATACAGTAATATTCTGATTATAATAGATCTAAAAGAATTTATCTCAAGAATAACGTGGATATGGGTCGAAATCCTCTCAACCAATAGGTATTAGATTGGTTTAGGTCGCCATATTATCCTAATCATTTAAATTTAACTTTTTGTTAAATAATTTATCTTTTACCATGTATTCCTTTTTTTATATTAAATGGTTAATAAACAAACAATAAAATTCTAATATAACCTCAAGTGGTTAATTAATGAAATATATATTATTATATAAGTCCTTTGGCCAAATCATATTTTTTTAGGAATAATATATCATTAAATAATATAGTGTTTATTTTAAAAACTCAATTATATCTATTTTCACACTATTTAGTATTTGGTTTTTGTGAAAGTCTAAAAAAGTATATTACATTGAAATAAATACATTCAATCCACTCTAACATGTCATATTCACCTATAAGAATTGAGCATGGTGCCAAAATATTCAATTTACATCTTTTTTGATATTTATAATATCAATTATTTTAATCATTCATTGATAAAATAATTACTGCATCATAATTGTGTCATAAATTTTTTTTATTATTTAATATCAAAAAATTATAAATAAAATACCATTATGTATGAAGTAGTTATTTATTTCTAATGAATATTTATAGTTGAATTTATCTTATGTATAACACTATATTAAAAATAGTTTAGTTATTAACCTTTGAATTTAACACTTTTAACTATTATTTAAATAAAATAATAATAAATTTCCAAATATAATAAATTGTGACCGAAAGGATCATATTTAATTTATAGGGTTTATTTTGGTCTAAATAACCTTATCCAATAGAACTAGTACATTTTTAAGGGTTATTATAAAATAATTTTTACCTTTAATTACCCTATTTACTTTTAATCGTGGCAAAGAAAAGTCAAAAGTTACTATTCCAAAAATATATTTTCATCTTATTGAACAAAATTTTAATCAATGATGTATACCTTTTCTATCATATTTTTTAAATTTAATTCACAAAGGCGGTAAAATTATGTTTTATGCAAATTTTCAAATGTGCCTAGAATTTGTGTAAAATACGTTAAAAAGATCAATAAAATTTTATAGATGAAATTTTATTATAAAACGACACCAATAAATTACACTAAACTTATATAGGTTATATATATATATATATATTTACATAAAATACGTTTATATAAAATAAAAAGTTATTCAAATTAAATGTCGGGTTTAAACAATAAAGCAGTGTTTTTTCACTATTCCTCAAAAATTGAAGGTTTACAAAAAAAACCAAAAATTCACCCTATGCGAATTTTGATATTACTGATTCAAAAATTAATTCTATTTTATCAAATTCAAGACATATATGTTTCCTTAATACATTTAAAATTAATTCCCATTGTCAAAACAAAAAAGTGGGGTTTTAAAAAGTAAAAACTATTAAAACATAGACATGTGTTTATGTCTAATTTTAATGATAAATTACTTATAATGACCTAAATTTTATTAAATGGTAAAAATAAAATCTAAATATACTTTCAAACCATTCAAATTTATAATTTAACATTATAATTTTTTTTGATTAAAAATGTTGTTTTCAATTAAAATTTAGAATTTTGAACTATTCACCTAAATATGAATGTTATCATAAAAACACCACAATATTATTGAAACTAAATTTTTACGGACCACATCTAAATAAGAAGTTAATTTTTTAAAATTTAATATATAAAAGTGTAAAATATTTGATTTAAAAATGGTTCTCCATTAAAAGGTGGTATAATTGAATTTGCTGAAAAAATAATTCCTTTATCTAAAAAATAGAATTTTTTCTTATATTATGTCTAAGAAACACATAATAAAGATGTTAAAATTATATAGATTATAGAAAATTAAAAATATAGTTAATACTACTCATAACAGATTTTTAATGGCTAATTTTTATGTCATAGTGTGCGTAAACTCGGTATTCCGTGTAGCACATATTATTTAATTAATTTGTAGAGATAACGTACTTTAATCTTCTAGGGTGTTACATTCTCCCCTATATTAATAAATTGTGTCCTCTCAATTTGAAATTGTTCTTCAAAAATAAAAGGTTAAAAATAGAAAATACCCTTGTGAAAAACCCACATCATGAATATGGTTAATAAAATTTTTTCTTTATAAGAGAAAAAGGGAAATGAAAAAAGTCACCACAAAATTATGATCTCTAATATAAGAAAATTGGTGCAAATTATAATTGTTGGAAAAACATAAATATTTATATGGAGTGATTGAGGTCATAAATCATAAACAAGTGAATGGAAAATTGAGGGCATCAAATCCATAATTCTATGATGATTTAAAATATCATCAATTAAAAAAACATAAGTTATTAGGATAACCAATTTTTGGTTTTATGATCCTTTCCCTAAATATTCATAATTGGTTTATTAATATAATAATAAAAATAATATGTGATAAGTAGAGTTTCATCCTTTAACTAATTTATACCACAAACTCATCTTTTACTCAAAAAGATAATTGAACTCAAAAATATTCTATTTATCCTAGTCATGCAGGGTTCAGATAAAATGAATCTATAATTCAACTATTGCATCATTAAAAAAACTACATTATACAAACCAGGACATCACATAAACCAGTGGTATGTGATGCACCCTTATCGCCCTTCAGTTGTGTGTTCAAGTCTCACGACCTTGCCGAATGTGAGTGGTAGTTGTCCAACCTTTTGGTTGTCATTTTTATAAAAAAAATCCAAAAATAATCTTAATAAATGTTTTAACAATAAATCATAGTTTCTAATGTCCAAAATATCCTATTCCTATCTTTAGGATAATCCAAAATACTTGTGTCCAAACTGATAGTCGAAAAATTGTGAAGGAAGGTCAACATGACATAATGATGATCTATTTTTTCTACATAATAACATGTGAGTACCTTCATCATGTATTTTTTAAAACATGGAAACACCCTGAATTACCATAAAACAATATTGATTTCATTCATTCTCCCTTATTTTTTATATTATACTATATATATTCATTATATCCAAAAAATTTCAATACTACAACAATGATGGAATAAACAAACCATTAATCAGTTCCAAGGTAGTTAATAATCTATAATATAATTTATAAAAATAAACTATCTCTTCTTCCAATATTACTACCTCAATATCAGAACCATATTAATGTTTATCTTTCCATCAAAAATTTATTTTCTTAAATGTTTAACTTGAACCTTTGTCACATTAGTCGGTACCATAAAATATCTAATCGTTAATGAAAATGTAATACAATACAATCATTATATACTTTACAATTCTTATAACTTGTACAACATTAATAAAATAGTCAACTGACACCAACACAATCTGAGTTTTTATATTATAAGTGATGAAAAAACAAAACAAACAAGGATTTGCGTAGGGACACAAACATTTTAGTGCGGTCTAAAATAGTGGAGACAGATTTGATCTCTCTTAATCAAGCCCACACAACCCAATTCAATTTAAAGAATACTATGAAAACAAACAACATTGTTACATTGATCCACCACCATCAATGATGAAAAGTAATACGAAACATTATTAGCTTCACACCATTTATGAGAAAGTTGTATATTATTACTATCAATCCAACTCCTACATTTTCAGATAATCTAAGCAATCGACCAAGGGGTAGAAATATTTCCATTCATTGAGTCATGTATGATATTTGAATCAGTTTCAATATATGAAATTTATATATTTCACTGAGCAAAAAACATGACACCCATATGCATTGCCTCAACATCAGCTTGAATGAAACTACATCTCCCGTAAAAAGCAGAAAAGGCATGCAATATGCCTCCACTCCCATCTCGGACAAAAGCACCACCAAAAATAAAACCTTCGAAACAAGAGACCTCAAAATTCAGTTTAAGACCCATTTTAGGAGGACACCAATGAACCCATTTCCCATTCCTCATATGATATCGACAAGTCAAGACTGGACAACACATCGACATATACCTCAAGGATGGAGGATGACATGAAATTTTAGAATACCGAACCTGGTCTAGCAGAATAAGTTTAGTCATGATAACAACCGATCTTTTTGAGAATTGTATATCCTGAAAATTTGTTTCTTGCTTGTCATATAGACCAACAACCTGCACTAAGGATCATAGATCTGTCTTTTTTTCAGAACCAACACTCTTTAGACCATGTAAACACCTATCTAGAAAAGAGATTTTGGCAGGGAAAGGATATGAAATATTAGTGAAATCTCTGAAAACGATCCAAATAGACAAGCCCCAATCACTCTAAAAAAACAGGTGGTTGGAATCCTCCTCTTACTTATTACTGCAACAGGGACACATAGAAACCTGGTAAATTCCCCTCCTTTTCACGTTCTCATATATAGGAATAGCCTGATTTCTAATTCTCTATGCAAGAAAATTAAATTTAGTGGGAATGCTATTACACAATACCATATCATTCCAAGAATCATACCAATCCTAGGAAATAAAAATATTCTAAAACTCTTTAGAAGGAAACATACCAGTCTTTGAAGCAGTAAAAATGCATCTCTCCATATCTATATTCAGATCAATAAGGTCAAAAGTCATCCTTTGTTTCTCATCAAGAACATCATTGATAAAATTGGGATATCTACAAGCTTCCTTGAAAGAAATCATTAGAGCAGGGCAACCTGAGAATCCAATAACTCACTATGGGAAAAGGACTTTTTGAGACTGGTTATTTGCGATGGGATTTATTCCCGTTGCAAAAATTCTAAGTGGTTATTTGCGATGGGGGTAACAACCCGTCCCAAATAACCGATTATTTGCTATGGGATTTCATGTCCCGTCGCAAAAGGTTTGGCGCAGGTAGCGCGCCAAACCGCGCGAAGGTTATTTACGACGGGGGGTCCACCCTTTGCAAATAGTTAAGTATTTGTGACAAGCCCCGTCGCAAATACCCAGCGATAGTTAATAGCTTTTTGCGACGGGATGTCCTCCCTTCTTAAAAATGTGTGTCGGTAGAGACTATTTTCGACGGGTCCCGTCACAAATAAGTTTTTAACCGCCAACAGTAATTAATGCGGGCGTAGGTATTTGCGACGGGATGCCCATCACAAATAGTCTCGTCGCAAATAATCTAACCTATATATACCCTCATCTGTTATTCTTCTCATTACACTCAATTCCTAGAACTTGTCTCTATCTGAACTCTGATTTCAGAGGGAAAAATTTTTGAAGTTATTTTTTTTGGACCCGAAGAAGTTGTGTAGCAGTCTACATCAATATGAAATCTTGTTTAAAGGTATTTATGTTTTATTTAAAATATTATTTATTTTAATTTTTATGATAATTTTTATTATTGTTGATTAGTTGTAATTAAATTGAATTTAAATTGTTTTTTCATGACTATTTATTTGTAAAAATAATTTGAAAGTTTTTGTATTAATTTTTAATAATTAGTAGTAATTAGTAATTATTAACGTCAATTAGTAATGTATATAATTAATTTGTAGTAATTAATCATAATCGGTTATAAATAATAATAAATACTAATAATTAGTAATAAATATTAATAATTATTAATAAATATTAATAAATATTAATAATTATTAATAAATAGTAATAAATAGTAATAATGAGAAATAAATGATAATAATTAGTAATAAATAGTAATAAATTATAATAATTATTAATAAATAGTAATAATTAGTAATAAATTGTAATAATTAGTAATAAATTTTAATAATAAGTAATAAATTGTAAAATTTAGTAATAGATTGTAATAATTATTATTAAATTCTAATAGTTAATAATAAATACTAATAATAGAAATAAATTGTAATAATTAGTAATAAATTGTAATAATTAGTAATATTTAGTAATAATTAGTAATAAATTGTAATAATTAGTAATATATACTAATAATTACTAATAAATTTTAATAATTAGTAATAAATTGTAATAATCAGTAAAAAATTGTAATAATTAGTAATAAATACTAATAATTAGTAATAAATTGCAACAATTAGTAATAAATCGTAATAATTAGTAATAAATTGTAATAAATTGCAATAAATTGTAATAATTTGTAATAATTAGTAATAAATTCTTATAATTAGTAATAAATTGTAATAATTAGTAATAAATTGAAATAAAATGTAATAATTATTAATAAATTGTAATAAATTGTAATAAACAGTAATAAATTGTAATAATTAGTAATAAATTGTAATAAATTGTCATAATTAGAAATAAATTGTAATAATTATTAATAAATTGTAATAATTAGCAATAAATTTTAATAATTAGTAATAAATTTTAATAATTAGTAATAAATAGTAATAATTATTTATAAATTGTAATAATTAGTAATAATTAGTAATAAATTGTTATAATTAGTAATAAACTGTAATAATTAGTAATAAATTGTAATAATTGGTAATAAATAATAATAATAATTAGTAAAAAAATTAATAATTAGTAATAAATAGAAATAATTAGTAATAAATTGTAATAAATTGTAATAATTAGAAATAAATTGTAATAATTAGAAAAAATACTAATAATTAGTAATAAATTGTAATAATTAGTAATAAATTGTAATAATTAGTAATAAATTGTAATGATTAGTATTAAATTGTAATAATTAGTAATAATTAGTAAACATTAGTAATAATTTGTAATAATTAATTATAAATTGTAATAAATTGTAATAAATTGTAATAATTATTAATAAATTGAAATAATTCGTAATAAATTTTAATAATTAGTAAAAACTAGTAATAATTGGTAATAATTATTAATAATTAGTAATAATTAGTAATAAATTTTAATAATTAGTAATAATTAGTAATAATCAGTAATAATTAGGAATAATTTGGAATAATAAGTAATAATTGGGAATAATTAGTAATAATTTGGAATAATTGGTAATAATTTGAAATAAATATTAATAATTAGCAATAATTAGGAATAAATAGAAATAAATATGAATAATTAGTAATAATTAGGAATAAATACTAATAATTAGGAATAAATACTAATAATTAGCAATAATTATCAATAAATATCAATAAATAAAAATAATTAGCAATAAATATCATAAATTAGAAATAAATAGCAATAATTAGCAATAAATGGCTATAATTAGCAATAAATAGCAATAATTAGCAATAAATAGAAATTATTAGCAATAATTAGAAATAATTAGAAATAATTAGAAATTTGAGAAATGATTAGTAATAAAAAAGAATAATTAGGAATATTTAGTAATAATAAAAATATTTTTGAGTAATTAGTAATAAATAGGAATAATTGATAATAATTAGAAATAATTGATAATAATTAGGTATAATTAGTAATAATTAGTAATAATTAGTAATAATCAGTAATAGTTAGTAATAAATAGTAATAGTTATTAATTAATAGTAATAGTTTGTAATAAATATGATTAATTAGTAATAAATAAGAATAATTAGTAATATATATGAATAATTAGTTTGGAATAGTTAGGAAGAAATTTTAATAAATTTTAATAAATTTTAAGAACATGGCATAATTTCCATTGGATTGATGGCACTCCTTTTGCTCGATGAATTTTCTCCTTTCAACTCTCACCAACTCAATACATTATGAAAAATGTCCTTCTATATAGGCATATTCAATATCGTATGCAAAAGATTTGATATGCATTCGTAGGGTCAAAAGTTTTATAATGTTTTTATGCAGTGATAGTTGGAAGAAGATGATTCATCGATGAAAAGGGGGCTCTTTTGTCTGACGGCTCATTTACTTGCATCTTTCTCACAATGAAATCACAATGAAGAATATGGTGGGGGATACACATATTCATTCTCATGCATATGGGAATGAATATACATATCTCTGACCAGATTCTTCAATGTGATTTCAGTGTGACAAAGATGCAAGTAAATGAGGCGTTAGACAAAAGAGTAGTCGTCAATCCACTAGAAATTTTTTCCCTTAATTAATGGTAATTATTAAGTAGTAATAGTAATTAGTTATATTTTTTTCAGATAATATTTTTATAATTTCAAATTATTCAAAAAAGTGATGATTTTATATTTTGTAGAAAAATATGGAACAATGAAGTCAACACAAGTCAGTATTAGATGACCTCACTTGTATAAATCAAAGTATAAGTCAAAATGATTCTGTTTTAAATTTGGTATATATTGAGGGTATTGAAGCTTTCTTATCAAATACATCATCAAAACTAGAATATGTTTCAGAAGGAAAAATTATGATTCCTTGTAAAAAAATGTGCTTTCAGAACGTTTGACACAATTTAGAAGGTTGGGGGACATCTCTTGCTGTTTTTTTTCAACTAGATTATGTTTTTGGTATCAACACAGTTAACACAGTTCTAGAGAAGATACTAATAAGTTTATTCTAGATCTATCACGGTTCCAACATTTAGTACATGATGTTATAGGTTCATCTCATCAATAAACTGAAACTGATGATGATATCGATTTTACTCATGAGTTGGAACCATCTGAATTTTATGAGTTGTTGAGGTCTCATGAGGATTCATTATGTCCTGGTTGCACGATAAGAGAATTAGAAGCATTTTCAAAATTTATGGCTGTTAAATCAGATAATGAAATGTCAAACAACTATTTTTATTAGATATTTTCTTTGGTTAAAAGACTGTTACCTGAAGGAAATGTGTTTCTTGTAAATCACTATGAGAGAAATAAGCTGGTTCATAATCTGGGCCTTAGTTATCAAAAGATTCATGCATGTGAAAATGATTGCATCTTATATTCTGGTCAAAATGAGTCATTGTATTTTTGTCCCACATGTCAACAATCGAGGTATAATGAATCTCAACCAGGGAAGTCTAGATTGATTCCTATAAAACAGTTGAGATATTTCTACCTTACACCAAGGCTCTAATGTTTATTTATGTCTCATAACATAGTGTTATTGATTTCATGGCATAAAACCAATATTTTAACTGGTTAAAGCATGAATAATCCATATGATGGTGATTCATGGAAACATTTTGATCGATTGCATCCATATATTGCATTAGAAGCTAGAAACATGCGATTGGGCCTTTCTACTGATGCTTTCTATCTGTTTGGTTCTAATAGTAGTCAGTATTCATGGTGGCCTGTCTTTATAACTCTTTAAAATCTACCTCCATAGATGTTGATGAAGGTTCCCTATACCTTTTTGACCTTATTAATACCAGGACATCTGAAAAAGAATATATATTTTTATTTTAAATCCTTGATTGATGAGTTAAATGCATTGTAGAGTAATGGTGTTAGTACATATGATGTTTCTGTGAAACAAAATTTCAAATTAAAAGATGCATTGATGTGGATGATTAGAGACTTTCCGGCATATGGCATGTTATTTGGCTGGAGTACACATGGTCTGAAATCATGTCCTTACTGTATGAAAGACAAAAAATCTTGTTTGCTCTTCAATGGAAAAACCCTTTCTATTTTGACAGTCATCATAGATTTTCTCCAACCGATCATCCTTTTTGAAGGAACATATCTCATTTCAAAAAAGGAAAAATTGAAAGAGATAAAACTCAAAAAATGATCCCAGGTACAGAGTTAAAATCTGTTGTATTTCTATTACCTCCCTTCACATTTGTTCCAACAGTAAACCAGTAGAAAATTCTTGACTTTGGGAAAGAACATAATTGGATAAAACGAAGCATTTTTTTGATCTCCCATATTGGTCTGATTTGATTCTCCACCTCATGTTGGATTTAATGAATATTGAGAAGAACTTTTTTGATAATTTATTTCATACTGTTTTGGATAAACCATGAAAGACCAATGATACTTTAAAAGCACGATTATATCTTGCCCAAATTTACTGGCAACCGGAACATGAGCTATTTGGAAATGTCATATCACAGAGGTTAATAAAGCCAAAAGAAGATTATACATTGTCCAGAGAAATTAACTTATTATTTTTTCAGTGGATTGTATATTTGAGACTTCCATATGGCTATGCTTCCAATTTGGGAAGATGTGTTAAGAATGGTCAATTACCGGATTAATAAGTAATGATTGTCATGTTATAATGGAAAGAATTATACATATTGGATGGTGATGTTTGTTGAATTAAATGATTTTGGATTCGATAACACACATATCGTATTTTTTCAGACATTTGGGTAGAGACAATAGACTATGATGCGCTAAGAAAACCGGAAGAAGTTTTTACTGTAATTATATGTATACTGGAAAAAATCATTCTTCATGATTTCATTGACTCAATGGAACATCTGATATTTCATCTTCCACATGAAGCTAAATGTAGAGGTCCAACACAGTTTTTATGGATGTATCTATTCAATAGATGCATACAGAAATTGAAGAAAAAAGTATGTAACAAAGCATCAGTTGAAGGCTGAAGTGCCGAAGCTTATTTTTAAGTGGAAATTAATTTTATCTACTCTCACTATTTTGAATCTGAATATCCCTCAACAAAACTGCATGGGATGGAATGAGGGAAATTTTAATGATAAAATGGACATTCAATTATCATTTTTTAATCAGCCAAATATTAGCTTCAGTGGAGTTCATGAACGATGGCTTCCAGATGATGAACATCACAGAGCTTATACATATGTTCTGCTCAAATGTGATGAAATGACAACATTTTTACTATGATTTCTTCTATAACTTATTTTATAATTTTTGTTATAGTATATAAACTAATTTTATTTATAGGTTATATAAGAATCATATCAAGAAAAAACTTATACAAATTACAGAAGCTGCTCTTGAAGAACGTAGACAAAAAAAAGTTTCTCAATGGTTTCAAAAACTGGTAATATAAATTATTGATGGTTTAATATCAATTCAGTTTAGTATTAATTATATTAATAATTGTTTTAAAATATTTCAGGTGTCTCAACATGCTGATAAAATTGGTAAGCGACTGTGTATATTTAGTAACCCCCTATAAAAAATAGATAGATCTTATATTGCATATGTGGCGAATGGTTTTTGATTTCATACACATAAATATGGTGAATCAAAAAAAATTAAAAATTGAGTTTTTTTAGAGTATCACATCATAGAGAAACTGATGTTGAGTTTCACAGCATTCTGGATGAAATATTTTAGCGATATTATCCTTGAATGAATTACATAATGATGTTTAAATGTCGGTGGTTGGATACTGAGAGAGACTTGCATGTTTATCAGACTCATGTAATCATCGATATTAAATATAAAAGTCTTCTTTCAGTAAATGAACCATTTTTACTAGCTCAACAAGCACATAAATTTTATTACAAAAAGTATTGTTCTACTTAAAGAGACCTGATTGATTGGTGGAGCATAATAAAAATGAAATCTCAGGAAAATGAATTTACTCAAACTGAATGTGATTCTGCTGAAGTTGATGGAATTGAAATTTTTCAAGAGGCTACTAAAAATCCATCTATTTCAAAAAGAAATGTGAATATTGATGATGAAACCCCAAAATTAATGGTCGATGGTGATAAAGATGTTAGTGATGTTACAAATTAATTTGAAATGACAAGGGTTGGTGAAAGTGAAACTCATATGGATATTGATGATGCCGAGGAGGAATATGAAGAAATTGTCATTTTTAGATATGAAGATGATGATGAAGGTGAACATTGACATAGTTAAATGCTGGTTATAATCATAACTAATATATATCTATATATGATAGTTATTTTCAACTATCATCTAGAAACAAAAATTTTGTGTTTCAGATAAATCCTGATCTATTTCACGAGTTTCAGGAGGCTGATCTACCTTTAGATGAGGGGGATGTGGGACCATCTGACCCTCAACCTACTAGGGGTTCAGGTGGTAAGCGGAGGGGGCGCGGTCTTGCACGACTGATGATTCTTGACCCTTTCCCTGAGCAACATCCATGGATTGGCTTTGATCCACACACACGAAGGTATAATAACCTTTATATTTTACATATCTTTTTCATTAATTTATTTATATATCTACTAATTGTTTAATTATTTACTCTTTTTTCACAGTTTTGTGCATGTAACTGTTGGTCAGGGGAGTGCTATCTTGCACAATTATTTTTCTTATCCATGGATCACATGGGAATAGATTTCCGTTGATGTGCAGCTCGCCATGTACAATCATTGGATGGTACGTAAATAAACAATATTTATTTTTAAATTTATTTTATAAATAACTTTATATTAAAAATTATTTGTTGGATTTATGGTATCCCATCGAGGATAGCATGCGTGACGCTATCCATGCATCATGGGAGGTGGCTATGCGTGAGCGTTTGCGTCAGTTTTTGCACAATTTGATAAGGACAACCATTAAGAAAGTCGAAGCAACAGTATTTGATGAGTCGTGTAGAGCCCACTGACCAGAGTACATTTCATCATAGGATTGGGATGGATTATATGCACACTAGTTGGGTGTTGGATTTCAGAGGAGGTATTCATTGGGTTGGAAAAACACGAGGAGATAGGAGGTGATGCATCGAGCTGGTAGTCATACATTCAGTACGTATAGAGAGCTTCTGGTAAGTATAATTTTTTTTAAAAAAAATTATATAACTTTAAATATAAACATTTTATTTTATATTTTTGTAGGTAGTTGAGAATCCCGAGATTATGGAGCTCGATGATTATCATATGATGTATAGTTATCTAGCCACTAGAGATATTTGAGGTTATTGCCAGCGTCAGATTGTGGTTAGTATTATTTTTTCAGTTTGACAATTAATTGCATAAATATTTTCAAAATTTTAATTTCAAATTGGAATTGAAGGAGTCGAATGAAGCTAGGACCTCTCAGACACAAGATGAGGGTCAGGACGAGGTGACTGATCAGACCATTTCACAACATTTCGACGAGGCGACATGGATGCAGGCGACTTAGTATGACTTTGAGAAGGGCCGAGTAGTTGGTATCGACTCTCATGTGACTCCTGGTACTTATTATGTTATTGCTGCGATGTCGGAAACTAGATGGAGAGGAGATCATGGAGAGAAATCATCTTCTGCCTCACAGTATTAGGAGCAGTTACGAGCTCAGAATGACCATATAGAGAGTTTGCAGAACCAACAAGAAGAGATGCGTCAACAACGGTAGTAGTAGAAGCAGCAACACGAGGAGGAGATGTTTCGATGGATGTAGCAGCATCAGGAGCAGATGGAGTACATGTGCTATCTGACTCATAGTTTGCGGATGGAGTTTCTTCCACAATCTCCTTTAGCTCCTCCACCTCCTACAGAAGACGACCCCCATTTATTTTTTATGTTAAAAACATTTGAATTTAACATTTGGTGTAACATAAACTACTTACAATTTCTTTTTTTATATTGGTGTGAATATTAGATAATTTAACTTTTACTATTTTAGGATTTTATTATGAATATTGAGAATTTTAATAATTTTTATTTTTTTATTATTTTAATAATATTAATATTATTGTTTCATGAATCATAATTTTATTAAATATTTTTTTAGTATTATATTTTTTAATGTTTGTTTATTTTACTAATAATAATATTTATTATAATAATATTTTATGATTTTTATTATATTTTTTTTGTGAATATTGAGAATTTTAATATACATTTATTTTAATTATTAAAATAATATTAAAATTAATTTTTCAATAATCATAATTTTTTAATTTTTTTTAAATTTATTAATTATTTGCGACGGGATCTGTTGTGATGGACTCCCGTTGCAAATACTCTAAATAATTTTTTTAAAAGTATTTGTGAAGTGATTAGGGACCCGTCACAAAACGTATTTGTGATGGGCCCATCGAAAATAGTCTAAATAATTTTTTTTTAAAAGTATTTGCGACATGATTACAAGACCATCGCAAATACTTTTTGTGATAGGACCGTCGCAAAAAAGTTTATATATATAATGTATATAATTGGAGACTTCTTTGCGACGGTGAAGCTACCCGTCGCAAAAAAAATTATTTGCAACGGGCCAATCGCAAATAATAGTTTTTTCGATGCCGTTTTCTACGACTATCTATTTCAGACTGGACTTCATCACTAAAGGTTATTTGCGACGATATCTCGTCGCAAATAACCCGTCAAAAATACTAAAAGTTCTAGTAGTTACTGACCCAGTCCAATTGTGATTCCAAAAAGAGATATCACCCCTCCCTATAATCTAGTGTGAGTGTTGATGAATAACAGGAAAGAACACTAATAATTCTTTTTCATCTGTGGTAATATCATAACTTGGTTGTTTTCCAACAAAAGAATTTAGGGTAAAATATGATGATTGGAACAATGATTCTTGTCGTGTCCCAACTCATTGCAGATGAATCATTGTACATTTTAAGCCTTTTTCTTACCTTTGCAATCACGTACTTGGTTACCTTTTTCTCTAAACATATAAAAAACTCCCATTCCCTTCAAGAATTTACCAATGTGATTATTTATATAGTTAGGAAATTTGGGAAAATCCTTCGTTCCCATATTCCCTTTATCCATATCTCTCTCTACCATCATTTTCTTCTCTTCCTTCCCTTCAAATACATAGGACTGATAGAATTATTTTCTTATCTTAATAGCACATGATACTGTTTTTTCAAATGATGAGAATGTGTGGGAGACTATTTCCCTTCTTAATGTTGGCGTAATTCCATGACAGATATGATCCTTCTTACTCTTTCGATCATGCATATTGTTGGAGTTATCATTTTCTCTACATGGTGCCATTTCTGAACAGTGGCATACACTAGGTTAGTTTTTTAATGGGAATGCATAATTCCAAGCCTGTAAAATACCTATCATAATTTGAGAAGTTTGTGCATATTATTATGATCATTAAAAAAGTTTTCGTTGAGGATGTATTTACTCCTAAATCCTTCCTAATTGATTGTAATGAAAATTTAAATTATCCAAAGCATACAACCCAGGAGTGTGGTAACCAAGATTGCAGAAATACCTTTTGTCATTTACTAGGATACCCCAGGTAAAGCCTGAAGCTCATAGCCAAGTTTTTTCACTCTTGGGTTCCTCTATGCTAGAGCCCATCTTCCTGCTCGTATCCAAACATGGATGTATTTCTTGTAAAATTAACAAAATCTCTTCACTACCAAAATTATAGGAAGTTCTTCAATACTAATCCTCAATGTTTATCTTTTGGAAGCATCCTCTAATTAGATTTTTCTAAATATAGTTACCATGGTTTGTGCAAAACTTCCTGTAATACCAATAGTAACAACTCGACCCCAGAATCTTGGAACCGGTTCATTATTTTAATACATTGGCATGATTACAATGAATCATGTCCCAAAGGACCAATCAGTTTAGTAGCCTGGGATGTTCTAGACACATACATGAGTTTTACATCACATTATAAAATGAAAAATAACAACATTGTGTATCCTTTGACCATTGTAATATTTTTTGTCTTATCCCTGAAAGTCAGTCAAAATATACTTCTTTGCATTCTGGGAAAAATAAAACATAGAAAGGGGTGAGATCAGATGCTCAGTAAGGGTAAATTATATAACAGAAACTATAAAATTTAAAGAAAGATGTGTAATAAAAATAAAATCCTTTTAAATTTAACCATCAGGATAATATGGAAAATATAAATCAAAATAATTTCATTTACTTATTCAGAAGGATATTCCACTTGTCAATTAATTACATGTAAAAACTAATTTCATAACGATGTAATGCATAATGTCGGACATCAGAACCCCATATTCAAGGAATTTTTCCAAGACTAAATATAATGATATTGTCAAGGACTTGTGCCAATACACTATTTTGTCTCATGATAATTACTGATGCTACGAGGAGCTACATTGGGTCCACCTATCACTTACTATGTCCAATGCATTCTCACATGAAAATTTTTAAATATAAAATAAAATTTCATATTAAAACAAGCATACAAAATGTTAATACTTTAACCCTAAATCATGAATGGTATAAAAATAGAACATTCACAGTCCTTCATATCATAAATCATTCAACAAAACAATACATTAAAGATTATATTTATAATAAATCGACCTCAATCATGAATAATATTCAAAATCGATGTTGACATAGTTGAAAATGATTACTAAAACCCTTTGAGATAAGTATCCATTTTTCGTGAAAAAAATTTAAAATTAACACAATTTATAAAGGAAGAATTTTAAAAGAAATTTTTGAATAATAGTGTCCCATAACACTTTTAAACTTTTTAAAGGAATTATCATTTTAAAACATTCATGCCTTTATAAATAAATCCTTTAAAACCCATTTTGAAAACATGGACACTAATGAAAATGATTTAGAAGAATAAATATTTAAACCGTTAAAATAATGTTTTAGTTTAAGAGCCCCTTAAAAATAATCCTTTTGAAAACACCTTTATCTATCATGGACATGGATAATAAATATATATCAGTAAATACTCACACATAAACAATCACAGATAATAAAGAGACTGATGAATTAACACATACCTTAATATTTCCATTAGCCGAGGGTACATTTAACCTATATTTAAAAAAAATAGGTTTTTATTTAATTATACCAGAACCATATTAATATTTATGATATCATATATGATTTATTTAAGATATTATACTACCCATTTAATAATACTTGTTAGGTTAAAGTAACATTTCGGGTAATAATTACTTTTTTATCGTATGTGTTTTAACATGTTATTCATGATTGTATAACATAGATCATGATTTATAAACTTATAGAATGTAAAACATGATTTATATATCATATATATTCATTATATAAATATGTATAATATAATGATATATGAAATGTAAACATCGCTCATAAAGACGGTAGTATATATGTAACCATGAACATTGTTTCTGTCCTCTTATCGTATAGTATGGAAGTAAGTAAATGAAATATATTTATATACATAAATATATATTATTCTAGTAGAAATATTATTTCATAAATCTAATACAATATATATATATATAAATATTTATAAAAATTATTAAATGGTGATCGTTGAAGATGAATCTTATCGTGTCGTGGAGACGGTAAGCCGTACGTACGCACGAGCGACAATATCATTCTATGGATGGTAAAATCTTATGTAATTGGATGGTATATATTATATAAATAATAATTAACATAATATTTTTATTATTTAAATTGATAATACTCTTTATTATACTCATCCAAATAATGAAGTGTTGAATTGAAAACTACACCACGATGTGGAGACGTCAAGCCGTACGTATGCATGTATAGTGACTTTGTCATTCATAGGATAGACAGAATAATAAATATAGTTGTAACATATTTCTAATAACATAAAAGTTTATATAAGGTACTGGATTTATTATTTTATTATGTAAACAACACAGATAGAGGAAGTTGAAGAACAAAATAACATTTAAAGAGGTGATTAAATTATTAAATCTTCTTCGGGTTATTTTTTTTTGATTTGAACAAAAGGGTTCCTTAGGTTTTGTGATAAAAGTAAGGCCTATAGGTTTATGTAAAGGTATTTGGGAGGATATTTGACCTGGGGTTGGCTGAACCAAAAGGCTTTGGAGGTTTAATTTTGAGAGAAGGTGATGTACCCTTTTATAATAGAGGAGAGGGTCACTTTCAGAAAATCTTGAAATGTTATTTTATTATTCAATCATATTAAATTTATAATTGTTCAAAAGGATTTATTTCGAGGCTAAGGTGGGTATGTATAGAAAAACTCTCAACCAATAGGTTTTAGATATGTTTAGATCACCATATTAACCTTGTCTTTTAGATTTAACTATTAGTTAAATAGTTTAACTTCTACCATGTCTTCTTGTATTTTTATATTACATGGTTAATAAACATAAAATAATATTTCAAAAGAACCTAAAGTGATTATTTAAGGAAATATCTATCATTATATAATCTATTTGGAATAATCTTATATTTTTACACATATTATATCATTTAATAATTTATTATTTGTTTTAAAAACCCAATTATGTAAATTTTGACAGTATTTAGTATTCGGTTTTTTTGAAAGTCATAACAAGTTTATTACTTACAAAAAAATACCTTAAATCAACCCAAAATTGTAATATTCACCTAGAAAATTACGGATGACATCAAAAGTCATAATTTATATTTTTTTTGATATTTATAAAGTCAATTATTTTAATCTTTCGTTGATAAAGTAATTTTTGCATCATCATTGTGTAATAAATAATTTTAATTATTTAATATCTAAAAATAATATATATAATACCATTATTTTGGTAATATTTTTATCTTTTTAATGAATATTTATATGCGAATTTATCTTATATATAACCCTATATTAAAAATGGTGTAGTTATTAAACTTTGAATTTAACACTTTAAAATCATCCTTAAATAAAATAATATTAAATGTCCTAATCTAATTCAAATGGAAGAAAATTATCATATTTTATTCCTAAGGTTTATTTTTGTCAAAATACACTTATCCAATAGAATTAAGACAAGTGTTAGGGTAATTATAAAATAATTTTTACCTTTAATTACCATATTTACATTTAACCGTGGTAAATAATAATAAAAAGTTACTATTCACCAAAAATTATTTTCAGCTTATTTAAACAAATTTTACTTAATGATGTTAAACGTGTCTCTATGATTTTGGAAATTCAATTTATAGAAGTTGTAAAATTATGTTTTATGCAAATTTTGAACTATTCCTAGAAGGTGGGTAAAAGAAGGTAAAAAGATGAATAAAATTTTATACATATAATTTAATTATAAAATGACTCCAATTAATTAAATTGTACTTATATATGCATTATGTATCTATTTTGACTTAAATATTTTTAAAAAATAAATAGTTATTTAAATAAAAATTTAGTTTTAAACAATTATGCAGTGTTTTCAATATTTATCAAAAATTGAATGTTTTCAGAAAAATACCAAAAATTTACCCGAAGATAATTTTTATATTAAGAATTCAAAAATGAATTCTATTTTACCAAATTCAAAACATATAAGATAAATTAATTAATTTAAAATTAATTCCACTATCAAAACCAAAAAATGGGTTTTTAAAAAATAAAAATTATCCAATGATTGACATGTGTTTATGTATAATTTAAATGTAAAATAACTTATATTGAATTAAATTGTATTAAATGATAAAAATAAAATCTAACTGCACATAGAAAACATTAAAATGGATAAATTAACACTATAAATTATTTTTATTAAAAATGTAGTTTCAATTAATATTTAGTATTTTCAACTATTTCCTAAAATATGAATGTTATCATAAATACCACAAAAATTTTTGAAAACTAAATATTTATGTCACAATTCTAATGAAGATGTTTATTTTTTCAAATTGAGAACATAAAAGTGTCAAATATTGGATTTGGAAAGGGTTCTCTATTAAAAGGTGAGAAAATTTCATTTTCCGAAAAAATATTTCCTTTGTCTGAAAAATTGAGTATGTTCTTTTATTATTTCTAAGAAACAAATAATATAGACATTAAAATTATATGGAAAATAAAAAATAAAAAATGTAGTTAATAATATCTATAACCACTTTTTGACGGCTTGTTTGGTAAGTCGTGGTAAGCTCAAACTCAGTGTTGCTTGTAGCACAAGTTATTGAATTACTTTGAAGAGATAACTTAATATGAAATTCTATGGTGTTATAGAACATATGCCCTAAATCATTGGAGTATACTTCTAATGGGAGGTTTGAGATGACGTTGTGGAACATTTATATTTAATAGTGTATTATATATATTTTTTAATAGATGGGGGAACAATGTCATTATTCTCCTTTACCACATCAAAGAAGCACTCGGTTGAGTATTGCGAAATACTTCCTCCCATTCTGTAATCTATTTGAACCTATATGGGGGGGGGGGGGTTCAGTTCCCTAAACACTTCATGCAAACAGATAGGGTGGGATAACCTGCTCTCCCCTATGCATGTCTCTAGTGCAAGTACATGTACCATATTCCCACTCTTTTCATCTATGTACACCGTTTCCAAGTCATACATGATCTAGAATCCTAAATCAACTACGATAACTTGTATAAAAGGAGATCATATGTGGTTGAGGTCTCCTCCAATAATTTAGTTCACTTATATCCCTCCTCTTTTTACATGGCTGGCTATTTTTGTATGTATTCTCATAAAAATAGTTTTCTATATTCTTAAACTCCCATGCCCAAATTCTCAATGTCAAAAAATCCTTAAATAAAATTAATTCAAAACAAAGAAACATATTTTATTATAGAATTAATCTAAAATAATTCATAAAAAAATAACCATTAAATTATTCATTATTCAGAAAATAATTAGGAAGGTTATATTCATTATTTATACATTGTTAAAAAACATCAAAAACATTTTCAAATATATTTAATATTTATTATTATCTAAAAAACAATCACATTAAAACATGAATAATTGTTCAATCATAGAAGGAAATTACCCATGTTAATACTTAAAAAATATCCAATAATCGCCACTTGATCCAAACTCACCAAACAAATTTGTAAATATCATTGAAAAAATACAACACTTGATCAATAAGCTCCCACTTTATATTTTTTTAATATTAACATATATCATTAATGTCAATATGTGGTGAAAATTTTATCCCACTTATTGACAATCAAAATTAAATGGATAAGTGTGATCTTCTCATGTAGTTTTTCTTCAATTAATTTTTTCACCACCATTTTAAGATTATTTAATTATCACTTATAAGAGAGGGATGATATCATATGGTTCTCTTCGAAAAGAGTCAGTACTTAATCAAATAAAAATTGACATGGTCCAAGCCAATATAGGAAAATATTGAGAAAAAACCCATGTTTAATATGTTGTCTGTAAACTACAAATCATATAAAATCAAGCTAAAAAAACTCAAATCTCAATATAGGGGCTATTGAGATAGGAAATAAATGATCCTAAACATACATTAAAACACATATAAATGCTTAGATTCATAATAATAACTCCATATTTTTAATGTACTTTAATCAAATAGTATCCCCCCTTAAGGGAAAATATTATGTATTAGGGATGAGTGTGTGGTTAAAAAATATTTGTATAAGTGTTTCTACAATGAGTGATTACACTCCAAACATAACACTGGAAATTTTGGTTCTCCCTTATGATAATTTCTTATCCTTAAATTACCTAAATGTTTGTTATTTTAAATGAATAGTGTAATAATGATAGAAATTGTATATTCTTAGAAATAATATCTATAATGAGATTTTCCTATCAATCTAGACTTATTCTTATTCTTCTTCTATTATTATGGTTTTGATATCACATCTTTATCTTTTTTTAGAATTTGTGATTGATTTTTCTTCATATTTGACTCTTATGACATATAATTATTTTTCTCTTCAATACAAGATACATTTCTTCATACATCTTATATCTTATTTTGGATTTCTACATGGGTTGGTATAATTTTAATGAAATGTTTTACATCATGCCCATATTTTTACACCATTCATAGTTGAAAATATTCAAATAATCATTTATAGATGACTTGTAATCCATTAAATCATCTTAAACTATATCCACATGTTTTCCCTTTTCATATACATGGTTTTGATCAGAGATATTTTTCTCCCTGGCATGTTGATTAGGCCATATGAGTAAACATTATTTCATTATTTTCATAGTCTACATGAAATTATCATATAATTTACTGGTGATTGAAGCATTATTAACATCATTAATTGTCTTCTCATTTAAAATTTATGAAATATCACATGGTAAGATAAATTTTCGTTACTTAATTTTGTGTCCTTCTTGAAAATATCTTCCAAAAACATAATTCAATAACTCATATTTTCTCTATGATGAATGTATAGATTACATCCTAGTCACGAGATTCTCCTATTAATAATATGATCTCTTCTATTCAGTATATCTGCCCCATAATTCATGATTATTTCATGGTAGTGACATTTAATTTAATGATGAATAATTCTTATTTATAAACATATAATGGCCGAGGCTATTCATATATGGATATTACATCTATTTATCTCAATATTTCATTCATATTACAAACAAATGTACGAGGACCCCATAGTTTAGTGAAATTAGAATATTGGGATATATTATTATAATTTTATGAAATATCTTCATCATATCCCATAAATATATTCCCATTTACAGACCACTAATTAAATATTTTCATTATAACCAATGGAAGAAAAACATAAAAAAAGGTGAGCTCAAAATATCAGTATGGGTAAAAATGGAATATATCAACTTACCATATAATGGAATAACAGGATAAGAAATATGGGTATGTGACCATGAGAATAACATAAAAAGTTCATAATAAAACATTCAAGGATATTAAACATTATTTATGTCATAAAAAATTAACATGAACCATAAAAATTAAATATCATCATATCTTATTCTCGAATCATATGTTCAAGTAATAAATTCTCGTGGAATCACCATACATATATAATATAATTCTATAAGTGAAGGAAAACTAACAAGACACTCAAATAAAATATTGCAACCTTTTTCCCTTAACTAATCAAGCACATTGAATTGTTTCCCATCATAGATCAAGCATAACTATTTTTTTATCATTATAGATAAAGCACACAAACTTATTTTTCTCACCTATATCATTAGATATAATTCAATAACCAATTAATTAGAGGTAGATATAGGTAAAACCCATCTAATAATTAAAAATATACATATGTTTTCCATAGGATCACGAAGCATTCATTACATGATAACCCATGTAATGAAATTAGTTTCACAGACACATTATCGTGACCTAACTCATGGAAAATAAATTGGATTCATATGTATCCTTCCTTCCTAAACATAAACCATTGATAAAAATAACCATAATGTTATACATTGGTAATATACCATTTAAAACATAACTAACAACAAATAATTTCATCTTAGATAGAAAACTATTTTTTTAAAATTATGTTAAATAATTATTGAGGAAAATACCCTTTTCATTATTAAATCAATTTTCTAAAGATCTAGGAAATTTTGAAAGAAACTTTTTCCTTTTAATATAAATATATAATATTTTTTTGATTCATAATATTTAAGGATTAATGATATAGGACAAATAAATTCAAGATGTATAAGTTAGAAAACTATTTTGCTCTTACTTTTACCTAAAATGCCACAAAATACTAAGGTCGGAAAATGAAAAAAATATTCCTATCAAAAAAATTGTAAAGAGTAAAAAATGGTACATGATAAAGTTATATATTCATATTAGAATATTAAAAAAATGTAAATAATTTTTATAAAACACGTGGGTGGAAGATAAATATCCCACAATGGCTATTTAAAACGATACAATCCCAATTATTGATGAGATTGTGAAATACTAACTTACCACGATATAAAGAGTTGAATTTTCTGCCCCATGAATGAAATAACATTATATTTAGTTAATAATACCATGATATTATGCATGATAATTATAAAATAAATTTATGGTTAGTATATAAAACACACAATAGAAACAAGTTGTGTAAAAGGCATGTGTCTCACAATAATAAAAGTGATTCATGGATCCCTTACCTCAAGTATCACCTTTCCATTTTCATGTTCTAAACCTGTAACTAAAATATACTAATTTATTCTACATTTATTCTATATCCATATATCTATAAAACCATGTAATATATGTTTATAACATCTTATCACCGCGTTAATTAATAATAAAATTCACTATTCTCTGTGATAACTCCTTCATTTTCCATGTATCTTTCAGTTCAGCTGTCCTGGTCCTTATATGGTGATAATGGTACCATCATTTCAAGAATAATAATTATAAATATATATATCATATTTATTCATAAAAATCATCTTTATTACCACCCATGTTAAATATACATGGGGAATGGATCACATCTTATCATGGAGATAGTATGTCATACAAACGCACGAGAGGCATTATCATTTCAAAAAATAATTATGTTTTAACATGTTATATATAATATTTATCATTGAATAAGTATAATTATTTTATTATTATAAAATATAAACATTAAATTCATTATAATTACTATTATTAAAATATGGTGTTGAAAATTTAATTGTGCTATTAGGTGGATATGGTAAGTCGTACGTACAAACGAGTGATACTTTCATTTCTTGTTCGATGTGAAAGGGTTGTATAATGGTGTGTTCATAATCATAATAAAATTTCAGAATATTTATGATGATATATTTATTATTTTATAATATATATCATTAATTTATATGAGGTATAGAAAAGTAGATAAATTGGGTGATCTGTTAGAGAGATTACCTCATTTTCTGAACTTCTCCTTTTGATGTCCTCTAAAGAATTCTTCAGTTGGTCATTTAGGGATACCATCAACTCTAAAATGTGTATAAGTAAGTTTAAAATATAAATTTATATATATTTATCAATATAAAAAACTCAATGTGATGAAATTATATGAGGGTGGAGGTGTCCTTTTATAATGAAGGTGAGGGGCACATTCAGAATATACATAAATATTTATTTTTAATAAATCTAATATTAGTCTAAATACATCCAAAATAAAATTTATTACAATATAACATGATATAGGTATTTAATATCATCATAAAATTTATCTTAGACAATTTTTGGAAACATTTTTAGCCTTATAAATCAGATTAACCCTTAATTACCAAATTTTAACTTTAACTACAATAAGAAAATTTTCAAAATTAAAAGATGTATATTTTCCTTTTAAACTGTTAATTGAACTATAAATAGTAAATTTATGAAATTTTAGAACATAATTTATTCCCATTTTCATTATTTGAGATTTTTTGTGTTTTTAAATAATTTAATAAAATTTTATTTTCATAAAATATAAATTGTGTTAATTATGAAACTAATCATTACATTGAAATTAATAAAATAAGAAAAGAATGATAACTTATTATGCATTAATTCAATTAAATAATAATATATAATATTAATCTATAAAATTATCGGATCATGTTAATTAAATCAAATTAACTTTATTTTAATAATTCCAATATCATTTAATAGATAATTTCATTGATTGAATAATTACAACATCAAAATTATGTAATTATTATGGTAATTATTTATTGCCTAAAAGTTTAAAAAAATATACTTGATGTATTTAAAATTATAATATTTTATAAAAATATACATAATTGGTCATATCTTCTATTAAAAAACATATTAAAAATATTTTACTTCTTAAAAGTAAGACTGTGACATTTCTTTACTCTTTATGATTTCGATTATATCCAAGTAATTATAAGGGAAATAATACCATTGAATTTATAAAAATTATATAATTATGGACTAATTGACTAATTAAATCCCACAAATAATATTTGGTAATCTATTAAGGCATTTATATAATATTTATAATTTTATTTTTACTAAAATTTTACAAATTTTCCCCATAATCGTGGTAAGAAAATTTACTAACATTGTTATTCATATTTTCAAAAAAACATCCTATTTAAACTTCTTTGGACATATTATTATAAATATAAAATCCATTAATTAAAGTAAAACTAAAATAATTTTAAGAAATTAATTTAAAATTAATCTTAGAGATTAGACGTGACAATTGGTTTTAAAAGATAAAATGGTCAAATGTTTAGATTTTTTTTCATTCCATTTTCAATGTAAAATTATTTTAATGACCTAAATTGGATTAATGAATAAAAAATTAATCTAATTATAATTTAAAATATATCATAAATATAACTTAACACTATATAATTTTTTCTTGAAAAAGCTTTTTTTAATTAAAATTCATTATTTTTTACTATTCATCAAAACATGAAAATGCTCACAAAAATACCAAAAAATAAACCAAAGAAAATTTTTATGCTATTAATTAAAATCATAATTCTATTTTTTCATATCAAATTCCTAAATGTGTCAAAAATATTTTTAAAAACTTGTTCTATCATAAGATGAAAAAACTATATTTTAAGAAAAATGCTTCTTTTATGCATAATATTTTATTTTTTTCTTATATTCCTTCTAGAAAATAAATAATATAGGTATTAAAATTTATATTGAATATATATATATATCATTAATTTATTTGATACAACAAGAGTGATTTGTTAATTTTATTAGCATAAAACACACTTTTGAACATATAAAAGACATCTCCTTCTATTTTAAAAAGCATTTTATTTTCATTTATAATTAAATTGTCCCAAAAAAAATTAATTATACATATATGTATAAAACGTTTTTCATTATTCATTAAATCATGTACGTAACTTCCATTATACTGGCTATGTTATAATTATCTTGTTAAAATAATTACAATAATTAAATGATGTTTTGTTGAAACTCAGTGTTGTATGTAATGCAAGCTATGATTGTGTTTCATGTGGAACAATATTAACAAGTTTTATTATATAAACAAATAAACCAAAGAAATTTAATTTATTAAATAAACACAAAAAGACTCAAGTTTTCACACTCTACAACCCATTAAATTAATTTACCCATGAAATTAATTGGGATCATAAATAGTTTAAAACATGAAAGATACATTCATCCATATTGTAAAAATGAATTCTAAAATTACCTTTAAAACGAGATTGTTGGAAACATAATGGATTGTGAATATATTTCATAATTGGATCCTATATAGGAGTACATTGGTGGTAATTGAAAACATAGACATAGAAGAAAATTCTAACTATCAAATTCTGATGGATAATGATAGTGAATATGGTTTGGAGAATATAAAAAACCACAATGCCAAAAATATATTATGTTTTAAGGGAAAATTTGATTCATCATAAAATATGTCACTTGGATAATATATTTTGGATTCAAGACCCTTTCCCTAGAGTTTAATAATTTTAATGTGAAGAAATAATTACTTGATTTCATTACACATCATAAGAACAATCTCAACCTTTTGTTGTGCCTTGATCAATTTACAATTAATCTCTTATTACAAGAAATGAAGGTTTATTTTTTATTCCCGAAGTTTTATCTAATCATGTGAATAATTTATAAAATCATAGGTCATTCCATTTCTCTATAGTTAACATCACCAGAACAAATTTTACATAAGTTATTCAATATGAATAAGTCATCATATTGAGAGAAAATATCTAAAATCTCATACATATTTCAATGTAAAAAATATCATAAAAGGATACCTTTATGATTCATTTAAAAGATAAAAATCCATATCTTTGGAAAGATGTTACCTACCTTTCAAAAATCAATATATCATTAATCCCCCAAACAAATTAATGTAGCTCATCATTATTTCGCACCAAACATGTGATGCCCATTATCATATATTCTTTTTTAATATGGTATTAACATAATTATCATAAAATCTTAGAGGAAAGAGGCATGCTTTCTATAAATAACTCATTCCTCATAACATAAATACAAATACTCTATAAACTCAATACATGATATCATGAAAAACATTATCATATTATCCTCACCAAACATCATTGTTTTTAATTATCATAGTAAAACATCTTTGTTTTTAATTTTCCCAACATCATCTACATATTAAGGGTTAACCTTAATTAATCATGTGTTTTCAAAAAATATCACATTCCCAAGTCAATTAATTTTCATGGTTAGTAGTATCATTCAACATATTATCTTAAATACTTATGAAAAAGACTAAAGTGGACCAATAATTAGATATTTATTTATTCTATACTACTATAAAAGTAATTCAACAACATTATTCTTGAATTCCATTACAGGAACACTGAATCATTCAACCACATTGTTGGTTTACTCTATATCTTAAATTGTAATCAAACGATATTTCAATATTTCATTGGATATAAGATTTGTTTTTACATTAATTTTCATCGTTAACCTTTTTATTTGGGAATTTATTAGCATAATGTCCATACACCATGCATTTTGGGCATTGGATCATGGGCGGTGCATCAGTTGTATTCTTATTTTCCACTGTTTCATTAACCATCCTATTCATTTCTTTTTAACATTAATGGTATTTATTACCTCCATTTCAATATTTTAAGATCCTCTTAATTTTATTAAAACACTTCCATTGATATTTCCTAAAACATTTCTGACATGTATATTTCTTGAATTTCTTCCACCATGTGATTTATTTGATTTTTCATGTGATTCGATCATTCTTTTCATATTAAATCTATTGGAAAGGTGGGTATCTTAAATTTCTATTTCAACCTTAAGAGCATAATGAATAGTTTCTTTATATCTAACTAAGTCTATTATGTCCATCCCCATTCATATACATGGATTTAATCCATTCATGAATATGTTATTCTTAAATTTGTGTTGGATAATAATATCAAAAGTATACCTCATAAGTGTTGTATAATTTTCCCCATAGGTACTAACAAAAACATAATCAATTTTTTTACCATAAGAAAATCATTCTATATATTATTATGAATACTAAAAGGGAAGTACATATTGAAAAAAATTATTGAACTCATCCCATTCAATGGATTAAATTTCTTTCCCTTTCCTTATATTTATGACAAGAATCCACCATTCATCTGCTTCACCAAAGAGAAGATAGATAGTAATGAAAGAATTTTCATGTCCTGAAAATTGATGAAAAGAAAATATTTTCTTAATGGTGTTGATCCCTGTCTCAGCCACTAGTGGATCACAAGACCCACTAAATAAAGGTGGAAACTGTATCATGACGAACTCAACATAAGTTTGTTCATTATTTTTCACATTTGGAAGTCCAAAATGATTCTTAGAATGAAAATGTTTTGTGAGAATAGAAAATATATTTTTCATAACCACCCAAATAACATTCAGTTTCTCAGTAGAAAAATCTTTGCATTTCCCATCTCATTCATCATTATCTCAGTTTTTTTGGAAAAATCCATTGACTAAAACCAGAAAGCATAGTGTGAGAAACACTGATCATAGTATTATGAATATATAATCAATGGAAATTAGTTTTAATATTTCAATATATGGAACAAAATGTTTAATCATAGGTTATTAATTATTATTATGAAAATTTTAGTATGTTATACTATACATAGACTTATCATTAGTTAACTCACTAGACATATCCTTATAAATATATATAGGGATCTCACTAAAAAATTTCATCATTGTTTCTAAAGGATGACTACACCATTCCTCTAATACCAACTATAATGATCTCGAACTTTCATACATGGTTATTTAATATATTTAGATTAATATTCACTTCGTTGAACAAAAACGTTCTCGAGGACTATAATAGTTTTCTGTATTTAGAGACCTGGAAAAAATTCATTTAGTTTGTCAATATAACATTATGATCTCCCATGATGGTATTACCCTATAGTGAACACTACTGAAACCTATCCTTTTAACATATGGAAATGAATCATAAGGAAAGGGTGATCTCAATTGCTTGGTAAGGGTAAATATGTAATATATAAATTTATTATCTTATGAAAGAATAAAAAAAGAAAAATGGGTATTTGATCATGATCATAATATAAAATTGTTATAGAAAACCTATAATGGATCATGAAAATGAGTTATTGAATATAACAATTACATGCACCATAATAAAGAAACATCATCATAACTACTTCTTGAACCATATTTTCAAGTCATAAATTTATGTAGAATCACCATTTGTATTGAAAAAAAATCAGTATTTCAAGGCTACCTATAGAGACTCCCAGATCATTCCTTTACATCTATTTCCCTTAATAGATCTAGCACATCGAGTTGTTTCCCATCATAGAACAATCATAGTGACTTGATTCCCATCACAGATCAAGCACATCACCTTGTATATCCTAGTTATATTAGAAGATATAATTCCTTGACATTGAATTAGAGGTAGATATAGGTCCCACCCATCACATATTGAAAACTATAAATTTTTTTGTCATATGAAAATATATATTTCATCAAATTAGAACCCAGGTAATGAACTTAGTTTCATAGACACTTAATCAAAAACTAACTCATGGAAAATGAATATGGATCATATCATTCAATGATAATGATAATATATTAATATAAAGAATTAGAATGGTATACATTGGTAATATCCCCGGTAATGAAAAAGTAAAATCAAAAAATGTCATCATATATGGAATTTTATTTTTTAATTTTATTTTTTAAAATAATTCAAAGTAAAATATCCTATCCTCTATGAAATCATAAGAGTCATGAAATTGTAAAGGAAAAAATTTTGGTTAAAAATAACTTTATAATATTTTGTAGGAAGCTTCAAATCACTGAGGGATTATTATGGTAGAGAAATAATTTCATGCCTTATCTTTTAAAAACATTCCATTCACACTTTTTTGGAAATGTCACACAATACCTTATTTGGAAAACTACTAAAACATTACATTCAAACCATTTAGTAAAAGGAAAATTATGGTAAAAATAAACATTAAATATTCAAATTATATTATTAAAAACATTTTTGAAATTATTTTTAGAAAATATTGATGTAGAAGATAAGTATCCCACAATGGTGATTTAAAACAAAATAATACTAATTGTTTATGAGATTTCGAAATATAAAATTATCAATTTATAAATAGTAGAATAATATTCCCCATAAAAGAAATAATTTTTTTATTTGAAAATACCATAATAATCTGTATAATACTCATATAACACATTAATGGGTAGTATATACATCATAAAAAAAGTAACATGTAGTGTATACGACATTTGTCCCCCAAAAAGAAAATTGAAACATAGGTCCCTTACCTCAAGTCTTTCCATTAACGTTTCACATTCAAACCTCATGTATAACAAAATATGGAATTATTATTAATGTATTATGTAATCATATATCAATTATACCATGAATTATTTTTTATAATGTCTTATCACAAATTAATTGATATTTAAAATCATTGTTCTATGTCATAACTACTTTATTTTCCAAGGAAGTTTCAGTCTAGCAGTCCCAGTCCTTATACATTAATCATGGTCCCATAATTTTAAGAATCATTGTTATTATATATATATATGATATATATTCAAAAAATTCATCCTTTTTACAACCCATATAAAATATATGTGACAAATTAATCACCTTGCATTGTAGAGATGCTATGACATACGTACGCACAAGCGACATTATAATTCTTAAAATATTAGATGGTAAAAGGAAGATATTATATTTTCATTCAAGTAGAAAAAATTATTTCATATGTATCATATATAAACATTAAAACCATCATAATTCTGTTTACTAAGATATGGTGATGAATAATAAACTATATCGCTATGTGGAGACGGTAAGTTCTACATACGCATGAGCGATACTTTGATCTCCTCTTAGATGGGAAAAGGGATATATAATAGAATGTTCATAATAATAATAAAATTTTAGAATATTGTGGGTGATTAATTTATTATTTTATTATATATTCCTCATAATCTTTTGAGGTATATACGAGTAAAAAAATAGAGTGATCAGTTAGAGATATTACCTCCTCTTTGAAATGGATCATTTAGATCATCTATAACATATTATAGAGTTGGACTATTGAGAATACGATAATGACTTGAATAAGGATAGGTAGGTGAAGAAGATAATTTTATATAGATTTTTCTAGATCAAAGAATCAATTTAGTGAAATGAGATGATGGTGGAGGGGTCCTTTTAAAATGAATGTTAAGGGAGCTTTTGGAATCCCCCAAAATATTAATTTATATTAAATTCAATATAAGTCTCAATATATTCAAAAGGAAATTTATAAGAGGATAATATTATATAGGTGTTTAATATCATCGTTTAATATATTTTATACCTTTTTGGTTTTGTTCTTAACCTTATCATTCTGTTAAACTTTTTATTAAGCTATTTTAATTTTTACCATGTTAACAAAAATTTCTATATGTCATATTCATATATAAATTTTTTGTATCAACTTAATTAATTCATATTATATTATTCTTAATATTTCTAATATCATTTAACTCATTATTTCGTTAATTTAATAATACCTATATCATTACTATGTAATTATTATGATCATAACTTATTCAATAAACATTAAAAATATAATTAAATCACGTATTTAAACCTCTTATATTTCATAAATATATTACTAGTCAATCATTCCTTCAATTTTACCACATATTAAAAATATCATACTTGTTAAAAGTAAGAGTGTGACATTTTTTCACTGTCTTTGATTTTGTTAATATACTAGTGATTCTCATGGAAAAGTGTCCATTAATTTTTCAATAATCATTATTATTGGTTAATGGATGAATTAATGTCATACAATATTTTTTTTAATTGGGTGTGTTTTTTTCTAATATTTATAATAATTTTTTACCCTTTATTTACATGATTTACTCTTAATCAAGGTAATAAAATTAATTATGTTTACTATTTATATTGTCCAAAAATAAAACGGTAGTATTTATAAAAATTTACCTACTCACTCCAAATGTGGAGTCCTTTTTCCATATCCAATTCAAATGATTTTCAAAAATTAATTAAAAATTAATCCCAAAAAGGGCATGAAACAAAGAATATTTAAAGTAAAAATATTCAAAAGGCTTAAATGTTTTTTAATCCAATTTAAATTTGAAATTGATGTAAATGAAATTAATTTTATGAAATTACAATAAAATAATATAATTAAACTTTAAAATAAATCACAATTATATTTTAACACTATAATTTATTTCAATGAAAAAAACCAATTAAATGTTAGTATATTTCACTATTCATCAAAACATTAAAATCTACAAAAAAATTCAAGCAAATAAAATTTGATATTTTGATTCCAAATAATAATTTTATTTTGACATATATAATTTATAAAAGTGTCAAAAATATATTTAAAACATGTATTCCATCAAAAGGTGACAAAACTACCTTTTAAAAAAATACATCTTCAATACATAAAATTGGGTTTGTTCTTATATCCTATATATAAAAAATTAATATTGGCATTAAAAATTATATTCAATATATTTTTTATATACAGTTAATAAATATTGTTCAATATAGGTTATTCTATCTTTTTATTGTAATGAAACTCAGTTATTCACATTAAAAAAACATTTTCATTATATATAATGGGATTTATTTTAGTTTATAATTAATTGGTCACCAAAAGATTAATTATAAAAACATATTTAAACAATTCTTCACAATTCATCTAATCCTGGTCACACATTCCATTCTAAAGGATAGGTTATACATATATTGTTTAAATAATTATAATAATTAAATAATGTTTTAAGAAATACTATGTGTTGTTTGTAACACCAGTTAAACTGGTGTTGCATGTTACACAAGATAAATTGGTGTGGAATATAATATAAGACACCAAATAAATTTAATTTATTTGAAAAAACTTTACCAATACTCAGGGTGTTACATTACTCCCGCCTTAGTATGAATTTATCCCTCAAAATTTGTCGAGGTCATTAATGGTTTAATATATTAACGTTCCTTTCATATAAACCCAAATAATAAAAATTAATTAAAAAATACATTTGAAAGGGAAAGTGGTAACCATATTTTTTACCCATTTTAAATCATAATTATGTTCCCACATAGGATGACATAGTTGTAAAGTGAATACATGGACATGGAAGATAAATCTAACTATCAAATTATAGGGGTAATTATTGAAAACATTGTGAGGAGAAAGTTAAAAATGAAAAATCTAAATAACAATGATTATTTAAAGGACCATTTTATTTATAAAAAATAATGTACAAGGATAACACTTTTTAGTTTCATGATCCTCTCCCAAGAGTTGAAGATTTTTCATAATTAGAAAAACTTACTTTCTTTCATTAGATTTTATATGAACAGTCTCATTCATTCAATTTGCCCCGATAAATTTCCACATCATCTCTTATTCCATGAAATTCAGGGGAATTTTTCATTCATTAAGTATTATATGATCATGAGATTCATAAATAGAATGATAAGTCATTCCATATTTATTTAGTTAACATTACAACAAAAAGGTTAACATATGTTATTAAATATTCATAAATCATCATATGGAGATATAGTCTATATAACCTTATCCATATTTCAATGTAACAAATTTCCTAAATTTATAGCTTTATCATCCTTCTAAAAGATTAAAATCCATTACATTATAAAAAGGTAACTAAATTTCAAAAATTAACTTATCATTAATCACCCAAACAATATAACACATCTCTTAATTTTCAAAAATCATACTTTTGAAGACCATTCCCATGTACTCTATTGAAATATTGTAATTACATCAATTACCCTAAATCCTTAGTGAAAAAATTCATTTTTTCAAAACATTTCTATTTTCTCATACCATTAATACAAAAAACTCTATATAATTAATCCATTATATCATGAACCACCTTATAATATTATCATCCTCATAGATATCAAAATTATCCCATTTATTTTATTAAGTTCAAACATCTATATATTTTATTATCCCGAAATTAAATGCATGTTATGGTTTGTCCTTCCCTTAATTATTCCATTTCAAAAATTATCTCAATACCAATTCATTAACATTTCATGGTTACCAATACCATGTAGAATGTGCTCTTAAATCCTTATGAAAAATAAAAACAGTGGACCAACTCATAAATATTTAATTATTCCATAATACCATAAAAGTACTTGTACAACATTATTCTTGAATTCTATTTTATAAGTGTTATTAATTCCACCACAGAGTTGTCATTCTCCACATCTCCAAAAGAGATCTCCTTAGATTTCCATTTTTCATTGAATTTAAGATGATATTTATGTTGATCTTCATCATTTACCATATTATTTGAGCATTTATTATCATAATTACTATAATCCATGCATTTATAGCATTTGATCTTTATGGTGCTTCAGACGGAATATTCTTTCCCACCATTTCATTATCCAGGATATTCATTGTCTTTCAACATTCATAGGATTTATGAACCACTATTACACATTTATAGAACCCTTAATTTGTTTTGAAATACTTCCATTGATATTTATTCCCTCATTTTTGGCATGTATATGGTTGGAATTTCATTCCACCCTATAATTTATTTGAGTTTTCATGAGACTCGATCTTTCTTTTCTTATCAGTCCATGGGAATGGTGGGTATTTATAATTTCCATTTCCACCTTAATGTCACACTAAACAAACTCCACATAGGTACCAATGTGTATCATGGATAAATCTCTTTTGGGGTCTTTTTTTAATCCACTGAAGACTAGGTCAATATTACCCTTTTGTTGGTAAATAATACAAGAAGTATATCTCTCAAATCATGTAAAATTTTCCTCATATGTACCAAAATATTCATAATTATTTTTCTTTAGCTAAAGGAACTCCTTATCCCTCTTAAAAAAATAATACGATAAATTTACCTATTGAAAAAAATGTTCTTGAACTCATCTCATTACATGGATTCAATTTATTCATATTTCCTCACATTCGTGACAATATCCATCCAATGATATTATTTCCCTTCATGAAAATAAATAGATAAGAAAATTATTTCATGTCCCAAGCAATGAATAACATAAAATATTTTTTCAATTGTGTTGATACATATATCAGCCCCTGTGGATTAGAGGACCCACAAAAATAAGTTGGAAACTGCCTCATAAAGGACACAAGATAATGTTGTTTCCATATTTACTCATTTGGTAGTAAAAAAAATATTCATAGAATAAGGATTTTATGTGATCATAGAAACAGTATTTTTTATTCCTATCCAAATAACATTATGTTTCTTAAGTGGAAAATCATTGTATTTCTCCATTGTATTCATCATTAACACGGTTTTATTAGGGTCCATCCATTAAGTAAAAAAAATCATAGTGTGAGATAAAATAATCATAGTGGTAGAACCATGTAGTCAATGAAAATTAATTTTAATATTTCAATCTCTGAAAAAATTGGATTAATCATAAGTAATTCAGGATTCTTAAAAAATCTATAGTATTGTAACCTATAGTTAGACATACCCTTATACACATCCCCATACACATCATTAGAAATATCTCTATGTTTCTCACTAATTTTTTTCATCCTAGTCTCTCATGTTTTACTAAAATATTTCTCTTATACCAACAATAATGGTGCACACATTTCACTTCTGAATATTACATATATTTAGATGAATATTCACTACATTACACAATCATGTGCCTGAGGACCATAACATTTTAGTGCCTTTGGTTTCATGGAATAGATTATTCAATTTTTTTTAAATATATTCAACATCTCCCATAATGATCGTCCCCTTTTATACCCATTAATTAAAATGTTTCTTTATAACATGTGAAAAAGAAACATTAGAATATGGTGGGCTCAAATATCCAGTTAGGGAAAACATGGAATATGTTAATTTTTTATCATATGATATAAAAACAATACAAACATAGTTATATGATCACTATTATAACGTAAAATGTTCATATGAAACCTATCATGGATCATAAAAAAGAGTTATGGTATAAAAACTTAACATGATCCCTAAGAATGAAACATTATCATAGCTTATTCTTGAACCATATGCTAATGTCATATATGTGTGGGGAGTTTCCCTAAGTATATAAAAAATTTCCTATTCCAAGGATAACTACCTATACACACAAATCAGGCCTTACCTGCTGTTTCACATAATGGATCATGCACATCTACTTATTTCCCATCACAGATCAAGCACATCAACTTGTTTCCCCTTACATATCGAACACAATGACTTATTTATCTTAGATATATCATGAGATATAATTGATTACACAATGAATTTTATGGAGATATAGGACCCACCTACCACTTAAATAAAACTATAAATATGTGTTCTACAAACCATAAAACAGTCATCACATTATAACCCATGTATAGGTATGAATTTCCTAGACACTTCATTATAACCAAACTCGTGGAAAAGAAATTCATTTCATAAGTATCATTCCATCCAAAACATAAGCCATTCAAAGAAAGGATAAGAATGGTATCCTTGGGTCTTATCCCTTATAAATAATAATTAACATCAAATAATGTTATAATATATAAGAATTTTTTTTTTAAAAAGTACAAGATACAATTCATGAGGAAAATATCCATTTTTCAATGAAATCACTTTTTTAAAGAGCTGCACAATTTTATAAGAAAAAAATTTATTTGAAGTTAAATTTACTATATTTTAAAATAATATTAAATGAAATATATTATAATTCTAGGGGAGAAATAATTTCATGTCGTATAAATTAAAAATAATTACTTTCTTACTTTTTTCAAAAAAATTCACAATGTACCTCATTTAGAAAACAATGAAACACATTCCTTTCAAACCATTTAGTAAACATTAAAACATTGTTAAAAATAACATTAAATATTAATTTTATAATATTAAATAAAATTTTCAAATCATTTTTTTAAAACATGGATTTGGAATATAAATGTCCCACAATGGTTATTAAAAATGAAATAATTCGAATTATTGATGAGATTGTGAAATAATAACATATCACATTATAAATTCTCAAATTTTATACCAAATGAAATAAAGAAACTTTAATGGTAATTATAATACCTTAATACTCACTCTAATAGTCATAATATATATTAATGGTCAGTATATACACCACACAAAATAATCAAGTAGTGTATAAGGCATGTGTCCCATAAAGAGAAAAGGGAGACAATGATCTCTTATCTGAAGTCTAACCATTACGTGTTCATATTAAAAAATTATTAATAATAAATATGTATTTATTATACATGTATTAGGTAACCATATATAAATAATATCTTTTATTATAATTTTGACCATCAGATCACCAGTTAAATAATAAATTAAATCATGGTTCAATGTGATAACTACTTCATTTTCCTAGTATGTTTTAGTTTGGATGTCCCAGTACTTATACATTGATAATAATAACATCATTCATAGAATATATATTATGTTATATATATCACATATATTTATAAAAAAATTTCTTATTATTGTCTATGTGAATTATAGATGAGAAACCAATGACATCGCATCGTGGAGATGTTAAGTCATACATATGCACGAGTGATGTCATCATTGCACAAAATATTAGGTGGTCATATGGTAGATATTAAATTACCATTGAAGATATATAATTATATCTTAACTATCATTAATAAACATTAAACCGAATATAATTACCATTCCTAAAATATGGTGAAGAAAACTAAATTTGATCACTACGTGGAGATGATAATTCGTACATACGAACGAGTGATAATTTGATTTATTCTTCGATGGGAATTGGGATTTAGAAGGGTGTGTTCATAATGATAGTAAAATTTAATCATATTTTGTATTATGAATTTATTATTAATGATAAATATTATTTATTTTATATGTGTTATAGTAGAGTATAAAAATAGTTTGATCAGTTAGAGCGACTACCTCATCTCTGAAATGTCTCATTTGGATCTCCTATGAATGATTCTAGTGTAGGTACTTTGGAATGAAAATAACCACTAAAATGTTTATATAGAAGTTGATAACATAATTTTACTTCATTTGGTTCATCTAGGAGACTAATATTCGAGAAATTGTATGTGGGTTTATGTGCCCTTTCATAATGAATTCAACGTGTAGTTTTGGAGTCATCAAAAATGTTAGTTTATAATAATTTCATTATCAATAAAAAACTAAAAAAAGAAATGTATATAAAGATAATATTTTTTACTTTTAATATCATTATCAAAAATATTTTACACTAGTTTCAGTATAACATTTTACCTTATCATTTTTATTTACCCATAGTTAACTGATTTTAATTTCAATTATAATAACAACAATTTCACTATAAAAAAGACTTTGTTTTAACTTATAACTTGTCAATTGAAACCTCAATTGTTAATTTATTATGTTATATACCATAATTCATTCCACATGTACATATTATTATTTTAATTTTTATAAATATGTTAATAAAATTATATTTTCATAAAATATCATTACTCTCAATTTTGACACCATTAATTACATTAACGTTAATAAAAAAAGAAATATAAAATCACCCCAATTCCTTTAATACAATAATAATATGCCATATTAACATATAAAATTCATGAAAAAACTTAATTAATTCAAATAATATTTATTTTAAAATTAATTATATCATTTAATTTATTGTTTTATTAATTGAATAATTATAGAGCACATATTGTATAATTAGTACGAAAATTAGTTCCTCACTATAATTAAATGTAAAATTCAATGATATAGTTAAACCTATTGGATTTCAGAAAAAAATTATTCAGTTAAAACTTTTTTATTTCAAAAAAATATACAAAGTTGAGTATATTTTCAATTTAACAACATATTAACAATATTATACTTATTGAAAGAAAGAGTGTGACCTTTTTTCTATCCTTTTGATTTTAAAAATATATGATTCATTAACATGGAAATTTTTACAATAAATTATTATATTTAGATCCTTATGGGTTAATGGTAGAATTAAATTCCTTAAATAACATGTTTGTAAGTGTTAGTTTAGTTTTCTAAATTTTATGATATTAATTTTACCCTCAATTTACCTGATTTACCCTTAATAATGTTAATAAAATTTAGTAATGTTATAATTAATATTGTAATAAAACCAAAGGAGTCTTTTATATAATTTTTTATCATTATATTACAAATATGGAATCTATTTTCACAAATTCAATGCATATAATTTGCCAAAATTAATTAAAAAAGTAATCCTATAGACGGGCTGAAACAATGAGATTTTAATGTAAGAATATTCAAAAGGTTGGAATGTTTTTCTATCCAATTTCTAAATGAAATTGATTAAAATAAAAAAAAATTGGGGGAATTAAAAAAATAATACATTTATACTTTAAAGTCAATAAAAATATATATTTTGAGACAAATAATTTTTTCCAATGAAAAAGTTGTTTTCAATTAAAATTCAATATTTTCACTGATCGTCAAATAATAAGTCTTCTTAAAAAATGAAACCATTCAACAATAGTAAATTTTAATATTAAAATTTCAAGTAATATGTTTATTCCTTCGTATAAAATTTATAAAAAATTTTAGAAACTAGATTTATATTATGTGGAGCATCAACTGGCCACAAAATAAGCATTTTAGAAAAATAACATTTTTTACACAAAATTGAATTTCTTCTTATATACTATCTAGAAAACACATAATATGTGTGTTAAAAATTATATTTAATAATATATATAAATATAATTAATATAATCCTACATCGGTTATTTTTTCATTTTATTGGATTAAAACACACTTCTAAACATTTAAAAAATCATATCCTTTTTTAAATAGAATATATTTTTATTTATAATTAATTAGCCACAAAGGAATTAACTATACATAAATTTAATTTTTTTTAATAATTATGTTAATAATTTTCTCACATTCACATATAGGTTATAAACATATTGTTTATATAATTACAATAATAGAATGATATTTCAAGTAAACTCAGTGTTTCATGTAATGTAAGCTAAGCTGGTGTTCTATATTTGTGCGAGGTCAAATTGTTATATAATATAACACAAGAAATTAAATAAATTTAATTTAATAGAAGAAATATTAGTAAGAGTCATGGTGTTACAAGACCGCCCACAACACTAGTAGTAACCCCTGAACCTTGATCTTCTAGACTGATGGTATTTCTACCCTATTGATTTTTGTTGTTATCATTTCCCAGATTGTCGGTGTTTTAACATGAGAGTAATTTTTCATGATGGATTAGTACACTATTCTATTGTGGATGATTTTTTCTCATTAATTCTATTGACCTATCATTAGTAGTTGTTCTTCTTAGACTTACAGCATTAGAGATAAAAAATGTTCTTTGAGATTGATTAGTTATAGAAACAACCTATCTCAGTGAACCCTTCTTGTCATCCAATAGTGAAGATTAAAAGTTATATTTAATATCTATGGTTAAGTCTTGATTTATTTTATTTAACTCATTTTTATTGGTAAGGCTCATTTAGTGTGTCTTATAAAATTTATCTTCTTTACCTACATGCTTTTTACTTAGATCATTCCCCATATTCTCAAAGTCAGTAATCTTCAATCTATTTTTTATTCTATTCCACATGTGTTGATTATTTCTTGTCACGATAATCCTTTTAAGATCATTCTTATTTAATAGCTTTTATCTATCTTTATAATTCAATCATCTTTACCAAATATACCCCAATTTATTTAATATGAGCCTCCTCCTTCTTGAAATGTTCTTTATTCTTAATGTTCATCCTTTCAATTAATTTCTCCATCCTTTTCATTTCCTTATTGAGTTTAATATTTTCATAAACTATACCATTAATATTTTCTTATAACATCCATTCCTTTTTAGTTCACTAATCTCTTTCATCACCCTGAAACAAGACTTTATATTTGTTGAATTTTCCAATAAACACTCATGATTGTTTGGAGATATCACATCTTTTGAAACATTACATTTTGATGAAAGATAAAAAATTTATCTACAAATTCTATTTCTATTATTGGATGTAAACCTAATTTAAGCCACATACTCTTCCTATTCTAATACTTCTTATTCACTTCATCTGACTCTATTTGAACAATTTTCGTCTTTGGATAATTATTGTAAACTGAACATTCTGGTGTCAATTCCAAAATTTTATTTTTTTTAATTTTCATTCCACTTTCCCCTTTTTAAAATTATTTTAATTAAAAAAATAATTTTATTTAAGACCTATTTTTCTCCCTCATCCTCAAATTCACTTGATTCATTTTATTCTTGAATTCTAACTTTTTCTCTTAACATTGCCTCCAATTAAATATCTTCTTTTTAAATTCTTCTAAATTGATGGTGCTTTTTCATTTAATATCAAATGATAATGTTATGAAGAAAATTTAGTGATTGGTATTCGTGGTCCTCTAGTATAGGTACCATTGAAAAAAATATATCTATAATTCTTCTGAACTTCTTCATAATGGTTGAGTCATCAATATTTTTTCCAATACCATTGATACTACTAACAATATCAGTTATTATTAAAAAAAATTCATCAATAATTTGATCACCATCAATTATTATATCTTTAAATATTTATCTTAAAAATTAATTTTTGGATTTTTAATCTTTTATAATTCCTTTTTAACAAATTTTAGTTTATTCTCAAATATACATAGATATTGGGAGTCTCATGATTTTAATAAATATCTTGTTATAAAGTGAAATCATGATATCATTCTAATACTTTACATCCATAAAAATATTCTTCTCATTTAGAAATTTAATGGAAGAATTCACACTATTGGGTGGAAATACCAAAGTTTTTTCATATATGAATACTACCCCAAGTGATAGGACAAAAGGTATATTCTTATTTATACATCCCTGATAGTTATCACCACTGAATATGGGGACACTCTTATTATTCACAAAATTAATGTTCTCAAACCTCAGAGGTCTATTAGATATTACAAAAGAACCCTTTCCTATGATACAAATTATAGAGATATGATTAGTGTGAGATCACTTAGAGGAAGAGGGGGCAAATCAATGATCGATTTTCTTTTTAAAAATTATTTATTTTCAATTTATCTTGTATATATGATTAAATCCAATATCCAAACTTATTGTCTCTCTCAACCTCAACTCAAATATTTTTGTTAATTAAATTCCATAGAGAATAAGGATTTAAAAGGTTTGGTAAAGAGACATATATTTTACCATATGGGTTAGCCCCCTAACACATATTCTATGATATATTATAGGGTGAATACAAATAGTAACTGGTTATACCCCCTCCCCAATTAAAAACCAAAAATACCAACTACTTTTAATTCTCCTCCAGGAGTTAGTTATACACCCACCCCACTACACCTTCTCCTCTATGTATTGGTTAGACCACCCATCCATAATCTTCTTATAACTAGTTATACCAACCAAATTTTACATTATTCTTCAGAAGGGTTGATCCAACTATATGACTGTACCATTATCTTAATCCATAATAGCACATAATATATCATTCTCATGCACACTTGAATACAAATTGTATATTTTTGTTATTTCTCAAAACTATATTGTCACCAATGGAAGATATTTTTCCTAGTGAAACAAATCTTGGGAAATTATTCATTCTGATGATGAAGTCCTAGCCAAACTCAATATGTGTACATAATGCACAAAAATTCATTAATATTATTTTATTAAAGAATTGATCATGTAAAAAAATCTCAACTTGATCAAATCAATAACACATCCTATATAATAATGTAATTCATTTTCGATGAAATGTGAAACATTGAACGTATAATTTAATTTTTAATATTTTATTTTCGTCCAAAAAAACTGGGTATCTACACATTGTCACTTAAGATTCATGGAATGTATGCATTGAATTCCACATATAGACAAGTAATATGGTGTAAATTATTTTATTTAATGTTAGGAACTACCATTGTGAGACTCTATAGACATTATTTTTTTCCTTCACATGATCAAATGAACATGGTTTTCTTCTTCATCGTCATGTGACATAGGTTGCCCAATTTATCTCAAACCCATTGTGTAAGAAATTATTTTTTAGGATCACAATCATTTTTTTATGAAAATATTTCCTTCACATATGAGATTTTCATGTAGTAATCACATGAGCATTCTATATTTTTTTATGAAAGACATTTATGGATCATAGGTGTCTTCCCCTTTCCACCATGATATCTAAAAGTATTAGATTTTTCATATTTAAAAGAAAATGTTTTTACATGGGGTGCTCTAAAATAATTACTTCCATCCCATAATCAATAGGAATGAGGAAATATCTTATTTATTTAATTAGATCATACTGATTCAATTTTTACTTCACGTGAATGGTTTATCTGAGTGATATGTTTCCTTTGAAATGAGAACTATCTCAAAAAATTATATGAAGCAACTGAAACTTTCAATGATGAATCATTTTGTTTAGGTGACATCTCACATTTTTACCTCCTGTGTTAATAGATATTCAAGTCTCTTTCAATGAACAAAATATTTCTATATATCTTTGACTGATGTTTCACTAAATACCATGACATCTAAACTGACTACATCATTATACACCCATGAGATAATGAGATCACATAACCACTTCACATAAATTCATTACATGATCATTACATGCCTCTGTGGAATTCTCATGATTCATTGTACATTTTCTACATGCCATCATTCCACACATCTTGACAATTCATTGGGCAATTGCATGAGAATACATAACACGTTATATGACGATACCTATGAATGAAAAAATATTCACTTAATAGAAGTTATGTGACCTTTACATGATGGCCTCATGGACATCATCATGGATATGTTAATTACCAATATCTGATGAAATGATCAAAGGATAATCACATGATAGATTCATGTGATCAGTGTGAAACATGGATTATCCATGGACTAATAATAGTATTTGAATAATATCATGCATTTAAGACAAAAATTACCTGAATGTGCCCAGTTAGATCGAGCATGTCTCGTTACCTTCGGATGATAACTATATATGGATGGTTCTCCTACGATCATTCCATTTAATGGTAGATTTAAATAAGTGGATCAAACTCTTGATGGGAGTTAGAATATGATGTCAGTGTGTTTTTATAATCACTATCACTTTTTGATTATGTTTTTAATAATGTTTGAATAGTGTCATGGTTCTCTTATTCAATATCAAAGATGTTATTGGTTGAAAATAACTTAAAAAGTGTTCATGTTCCATCATCTATACAAGATGACAGTGGGTTTTAGCACTGATGAAACTTCACACACACATATTGGCTGGGCTGACTAACTCACACCTTTTCACACCACTAGTGAAACTACAGGTTCTATTCAACAGAACATTTCAAATGTGTCCACCCATACCTAGTCATATAGGCTCACACATCCTCATACAACCATAATGTATTATCGATCATGAAACCAAATGTGGTTTCAGTCTACTCCCATAATCTTGTTTATTGAGAATACATCTTAGTTGTCTTGGCAGTTAAATTTATCATCACTCCCATAAAAAAGAGTTTCCTAATTCATCAAACTCTTAATACCAAATTATCATACTTAATAAATCCTAAAATAATCATCCTGAAACACATTAAGTCATATTATTAACATGGACATATTTCCAAATTCTTCAAAAATTAATTATCATAAAATGATTCTGAATTCATATATATCCTATGATAGATATCATCATATTATAGAAAATATGCTACATCTTCAATAGGAATTTCACATGTATGTATGATTTAGGATTTCTTTAAAAATCATCAAATTTAAATATGGATAATTTCACCAGTATGAAATGAAATTCTATTTGGTTATCCATATTGGATTTCATAGTGGTGAAATTATCATATGATAGATATCAACATATTATAGAAAATATGCCACATCTTCAATAGGAATTTAACATGTATATAGGATTTATGATTTGGAACATTTATTAACATTTTTTTACAGATCCACATCCTCCTTTTGTGCCTCTTTAATCTACACAAGGATAGATGGTTAAATAATCATTTGATAAAGATAATACTTATCCACTTACCTTAATATATCAAGGTATATCTTATCAAAATCAATAAAAATTGGATATTTTGTGATCCTTATAAATGATAAGCTATCACGATCCATTTGACTCAAATAATCATTCACCTTGTTCTATTTCTTAGGGTGGTAATATAATATATAGTCATAATCTCTAATGAACATCAACCATTTTTTATTGAACATATTAAAATCCTTCATGAATATTATATAATTTAATCATTTATGATAAATTTATATGTCACATATTTCAATGTGAGGATAATTCCTCCATATCATTAATGTATGAAATACTTTTTCTAAATCCAAATAATGTGTCGGGTAATTTTTATCATGAAACCTGAATTGGTTTGATGCATAAGATATAACCATATCATTATATAGATAAAAAAACCACATTACCTTCTTTTATATGTATCTATAAAGAAAAAACCCTTCTTCACTACAATAGTGTGTGAATACCATTAAACTGACCAAAATTCTCATTGATTCCTTCAAATTTTTTTCACAATCATCATTCAATGGAATTTAAATTACTTTTGGGGTTTCATGTAGATTTGTTAGATATAAAATAGAAATAATTCAAAAATTTCTAATAATATATATCCCATTTATGGTATCCTTACTTTTTATTACATAACTTTTCATTTCATAGTATAAAAAGAAGATTTTTTCAAGTTTAGTTTCTTGTAAATAAGATACATAATTCATGAAAACATAGAAACTAATTCTAAATCCACATGAAAGATGTATACATGGGATCAATTTAACATATATTTATTTCATATCGTAACATTATAATATACATCAAAGGAAATGGGTGATAATGAATCCAGATATGAAATAAAGTACAGAGATAAATTACATGTGATCTGAGACACATCAATAAAAAAATAAGATACAATGATAAGGAATAGGAAAATGGAATGTAATAATAACAAGAAAATTAATAATGACATAGAAATTGGGATATAATAATTAAATAAGACATTCATAATAATATCACCATGGTTTATCACCAATGATTCATTAATAAAAATTACAAAGGTTATTGATGAAGGTATCATATAACATGTCCTCTCGAGAGATGAAATTATTTTCCCAATACATTAGAGAACTATCAAGGGACACCCTTAATATTTATTAATTTAATGTGATCCAAATATATCATAATATACAATTTCATTAATAACCTATGGAGAATAAATAATAATTTTCTTATAATAAAATCTTATCATACAAAAGATCATAAATATATGATCATTATATCATTTTAAACCAAAAAAATGATAATTAGGATTCATATATGTAAACCAGGGAATTAAAATGACACATAATAAATATAATTTAATTACCACTATAATTAATGTAGGATTCGGTATTCAAATAAAATATAAAAGAGAATTACTCATGTAAAAGTTGAAAAATTGAGAAGAGATTTCATTAGCATGAAGGACTTAAAACTTGGTTTTATAAAAGGGAAAAATGAGGGGGCATGATTCTACAATTTATAAAGTCCTCTTATTATAGTAATGAGATAAAATAATGTGTAAATAAAAACTTAGTTTTAAAATTTTAAGATATAAATAATAAAAATTAAACTTAAATAGAAAGGAGAAGTGATGATTCCCCTTACCTTAAAGAGTTACTCTTAAAATATGAGGATGTAACCATGGGGTCCTGAGGACACCTTGGTTGAATCATTAAGAGAAAAAAACATCATAAATTTATAGATTATGGATTGAAAGTGGATGGAAATTTTTGCATATCTGGATATTTATAGGATAAGTCGATGAAATTGATTAATAATTTTCAAATATATGTTTTAGAAAACTAGGTTGTGTAAATTGAAAAAACATTGGATATACTATGGGGTTTTCTCATATATTTTTATATTTGTGTCACATTTTATGATAATATAATTATATATAACAAAAATAAAGTATTCAATACTTCTTTTTTCTTAGATAATTAAATATTCTTCAAAGTAATGTTTAAAAAAATTAAATTTTTATTTTCAGACATTGGAATGAAACCCGTGGTTTTAAAAATTAACTAAAATATATTAAATACATAATATTAATAAGATAATGTTTTTTGGTTGTATATTATTTTTAGATAATTATTAAATTATTAGACCTAAATATGATTTCATATAATATATTTAAACCCATAAACTATATTTTTTCTATTCACATGAAAATTATGTATTTTAGAAAATTAACAAAAATTTATCCTAACCTAAATTTGATTTGTTCATTTCAAAAATGATATTTATTTTTCCATAAAAATTCACTAAATATGTTAATTTAAATTTTTAAATATAAAAATAGTTATTTATTAAAAATAGTAGTTTTTAAGGTATAATCACATTTCTTTCATTTATAAAAATATTCATATTATTTTATAAAATTATTTAACCATCAATGATTTAAAATTGGTAATTTTAAAAGGTAATTTCATTAAAAAATACATTTAAGAATACATTTGAGATATATAAAATATATTTATATTTTATTTCAAAATAAAATTATGGTTTCTTTTCAAAATAAAAATAATATGAAATCCATCTCAATTAAACTAATTTTTAATTAAGAAAAACTATTCCTATGAGGAACTGATGGAATCATTATTTTATTTATACAAATAAAATTACACTTTATGTAACTAAGGAGCATACACGTAACCCTTTTTTACACCTACATATACCCTAAGACTAAGGTGTGTGATGGTTGTAATTTTATAGGTGCCTCAACTCAAATTTACCAAACAGTAATACTAACTTGAACTCCTCATCTATTCGATTTTGTTAAATATTTTCTTGATGATTCGGAACTTGGTCTTGTCCAAGGTCAATTCCCAACGGTCAAATATCCCATTATTCCATAAAATTAATACTTCATTCATTAAATAAAAATTTAGTATGATTTCTCATAATGTTATATTTTCATTTTCCTAATATGTTGACTAGTTTAATAATATTTTGTTTCATCTCCATATGATTTTTAGTGGGGGTGATGATTCTAGAAGATTGGGGTGATCCATACATTCCCATTTTATCTATTCTATTTTACAATATTTGTCCGATTATATTTTGACTAATATGTTTATGTTTATTAATGATATAATTTTTTTTGATTTATTATTATATGTGCATGATATTATATATCATGAAAAAAAATTTAGAAAAAAAATCTCATTAAGAATGTTAGGGTTGTTACATTATTCCCCCTTAAGAAATTTTGCACTTAAAATTTAAACTCAATATCTATATTGAGAAAAGGTCACAGTAATTTTTTTTCATTATCACATATGGTTCCCACATTTCACCTTCATATTTATGGTTCTTACATTGTAATTTTAAGGGGTGGGTTGTCTCATTGTAATGAACCTTGTCTCTATAGTCCACGATCTCCACTCGATATTCATCATTGGATAGGTAATGTTCTGGTTGTACCACCTTAGAATTCAATACAAGTGAAGGATCAAGTATATAGTACCTAAAAATAGATACATGGAATATATCATTAACTTGAGACTAATTTTTTGGGATCTCTACCAACAATTCACTACTATTATGTGATAAAGGATTTTTGGGGGCCAATGTATCTAGTGATAAGCTTCCCTTTGATTCCAAATACTAGGACCCTCTTCCATGGTGATATAAGAAGGAAATATTTATTGACAACATAAAACTACAATACCCTTATATGATTGTCAACATAAGTCTTGAACTGAATCTAAGTATCATTTATATTCATTTGGATGTCATGAACCATTTCTATCCTCTCTTGAACAATATCAAGGATAAGAAACTTCCTCTCACCAAATTTATCTAAACAAGTAGGAGTTATTCATGGCCTTCTATATAGAGCCTCATATTATTCCACTTGAATACTCAGGTGGAAGTTATTATTGTATTCAAAATCAAATAATGGGAGGTGTTGATCTCATCCGCCATTAAATTCCATTCACCATGTTATAAAAATTTCCTCAAGTGTCAAAATAGTACTTTAAGACTATCTATCAATTTTAGGGGGATTTCCCATACTGAAATTCAATTCAATATTCTTAGAATGTTGAATATTTCTCCAGAATTTTGATGTGATCATTTGATCATGATTCCATATTATAGAATGTGTCACACCATTTAACCAAACTTACATTGCATATATTTTTAAAAGATGTACAAGATATAAATCTTCTCATTTAGCGATGAAATCAGAAGTCGTGGTGTGATGATCCACTACAACACTTATAACATTTTTTCTATGGGATGTTCTTGGGAGAACCATAATGATGTCCACAGTGATATTACCTCACATTCATATTAGTATGGTTAGTGATTTAAATACAACTTTAGGAATTTATAGCTCCACCATTATTTATTGACATACCAGGTACCAGGAAATGTATTCAGAAATATCCATTTTCATATTATTCCACTAGTAATGATCACAAAGGATGCTATAAATTTTAGTGCATCAATGATTTATATACAATTAAGAGTTAAAAGATTCATCCACAATCTTTTTCTTTTTCCACATGACATATGGAAGACATATCCTTGTGTGAATTTTTGATAAACCTTCCAGATCCATCTTGGACACAAGAAACATCCCATTGTTCACATTCTCATCCTTCCTTCCTAATAAATGATATTATCTTTGAGAATTATGGATATTATATATTAATGATGCTGGAAAAATAATTTGGAATACAGTTTATGATTTCCATTCCCTTGTGATTATCAGGTCTAATTTTAATAGGTCCTTGATATGTGGATCTCCTTGAGTCCTTATCATTTCCATCACAACATGATCTTTGCTACGTAATGCACCAGAAAATTTGTTTTCCTTTATGGGTATGATAATGAATTGAAAATTCATATTCTTTATGAATATCCAACTATCTACTTTTAATCATGTTCAGTTCTTTTCTTTTTGTAAAAATATTCATCATACTTTTTGGTATATGTATATTCTATTTTCTCCCTATAATGATAACACGTCAATATTTTCAGAGAAAAAATAACCACTTCTAGCTCTAGGTCCTGAATAATATAATTACACTCATGATTATTTAACGATGGATATGCATAGGCAATCACCTTATCATTCTGAATGAGGATGCACACAACCCATTCCATAGATGTATCATTATTAATAATTAATCATTCTACACTAGAGGGTCAACTTAACATAGGTACATTAACCAATATATTTTCTAGATCGTGAAAATGTTCTTCACACTACTTTATCTAGATTATATTAGCATGTTTTCGAGTTATCTTGGCTAGTGGATTAAAAATTTGACAAATTGTTCTCCCAAACATCATTAAACATCCAGCTAGAACCAAGGAAAATATAAATATTAGTTACTGTTGAAGGATGAGGCCACTTCTCAATAGCCTTTGTCTTCATAGGGTCAAATGGTATTCCTTAATTGGTTACAATGTTCCCAAATAATGAAACTTTAGGTAACAATAATTCACAATTCTTGAATATTACATAATGATTTTTTTTCCTCAGATATTTTAATACAACCCTATGATGATCCTTAGGCTGCTCATAACTATTGTAATATAAGAGAATTTAATCAATAAAAACTACCACATTTTTTAATGGTAGTCCCTAAATTCTGTATTCATTGAATCCATAAATATTTTTTGAGAATTATTCATGAAGAAGGGAATAACAATAAACACATAATTTTCATATATTGTTTGGAATATAGTATTTTTAATATCTTCTTTCCTCACCATCAATAGATAACACACAGATAAAAGTTCATTATTAGAGAAGAATTGGGAACCATGAAGCTGGTCAAATAAATCCTAAATCATTGGGAGATGGTACATTTTCATCATAGTGATCCCATTAATTACTCTATATTCAATTTATATCTGTCTTGATCCATCCTTCCTATTTAAAAAGTGAATAGGTACTCCCTAAAGAGGCATAATTTTTTAGATAAATACCCTCTTTAGATGATCTTGATGTTGTTTCTTTAATTTCTATAAATCTATACTTTACATTATATATCAGGTCTAATGTCATCTTGGATCTATGTATGATTCAAGTGGATAAATATAAAACACTTTATGGGGGATTTCCATGTATCTCTTTATGGGTTCCGTCAGTTTATTATAGAATGATGAGGACATTCTTTTCCATTACACTTTCATTTTATTCTCCTTCTTCACTAATAATCTACCTAAAGAAGGAAATTTTTGGTGCTTATAAAAAAAATATCAGGTCGTGATATGTCTCCTTTGAAAATGAATGTGGGTTTTTCATTCAAGAGTATTAAAAATTCCTTGATTAATCAGATTATATTATCATTATGTTTAGAGATCCATTTCATCCCTAGTATAGTGTCAAATCCCAACATGTAAATGACTACATTATTTTTGAGGATATTGTACTGACCAATGCTTATATAAAGTATCTATATAGATATCAATATTGGATAATTATTTAAAGAGTCTTGACTAATAACTCTACTTATAGATGTTCAGGGATTGACTCTATATTCTTTGAAAAATTGGATAAAATAAAGTAATGCGTAGAACTAAAATCAAACAAAGTAACTTATATATTAGGGAGTACAATGAGTGTACCTTCCACCACATCATTTGGAGAATCTACTTTGGTAATTATGATAGTACTTATGAAACATTCACTATTTTCTGGTGTTGAGGTTGATGGTGGTTCCCCAAAATTATATTCTGATTTGGGCATTGATTGGAGAAGTTTTCATGCCATCCACACTTGTAGCCTAGAACTTATGGCTAGGTTGACACCATATTCCGATTATCATTAGTGTTGTGATATTGAGGCTTCACCTCACAATGATATTTTTGAGATATATGTGCATCTCTTCAATACTTGTATCACATTCCCCTACAAATCAAGATATTCACTAAATGATTCTTCCTACATTTGTTACATATGGGAAATTACCATTATTCCTTCCTCATCCATAATAAAAGTTCCTACATGAGATTGGATCTATATATCTCTTATTATAATTTGTACTTTCTGAAAAATACATCTCTCAAAAATCATGTTTAACCTTTATAGAAGTCTCCATTATATCCTTGTAGTTTTCATATCTTGATTTTCTAGATTCCTCCACAGATTTTGTCTTAGTTCCCCAAATAATCAATCATGATTTACCTTAGGATTCAAAATGATGATGGAGGATTATTGAGTAAGTATTTTAATATTCAATTCATATACTACAATTGTTTAATTTTACATCCACTTCATTCCATGAAATGACTTCACCATTTTAGTTCACACCGAATATGGGAAAGTATTTGTGGAAATAGATTTGCCTAAACTCTTCACAATCTATAGCATTGATTTAAATTCATATCTTTGTATTTTTAATCAGTTCTCACCACAGATCCAGTTTTCTTTCAATGATGTAAACTTCTAGGGTTACATTCTCTTTTTATAAAAAATAGAGTACAAAAAATATATTTTCTATACATATATTCAATTATTAAATAATAAATGGTTTAGTAGATCCACTAAATTAAGGTGGATGTTAATGGATGATGTATTAAATAGAAATTTGATACCTTCATAGTGAATCCGGTCTATCAAATTTTTCTTGTTATTTTTCATAGCACGTGTTAGCTGATGCATTATACTAATGATGTCTTCCATTGCATATTTCACTAGAATTCCTCAATGAATGATATTTTTCAATCATCATTTACTTAGTTATTCATATTTAATACAATTTTTGTAAAAGGATAATGGATTAGTGAGAATCATGTTACTTCTCAAAATCATATAATTATAAAGTTATTATATTCCTTAAAATACCAGGCGTAAATATGTTATTAATCTCCTCTAATAACAATTAAATTTTCTATATAACCATCATAATGGATCAAAAAAAATTTGTGATTAACAAAAAATATACCCCAACAGTGTCGAACTAGGAGTGTTGCAAGGTACATTGTCATGCAACAGTTCTCATTAGAGTCTAGATCAATATATTATTTTTGGGTGCTTCCCCGATATACAACTATGCCAGAGCCACATACACCATTTCATATATATTCATTGAATTATTTTCTAAGAAACCACATGCATAATATTTCATCAAGAATCCTATAAATTTTCCTATATTTAGATATGTCCCTATGGTTCTTCCTAATATTTTAAACCCCCAATTTATACATATAATCAATCCATCCTTTAATACCAACTATGAAATCCCTCATTTTAATTACATAAAATTTGATTACATTGGTTAAAATATGGGATCTTTTCAAGTTATGTTTCATGGAAATAAGGTACATAATTAAAGAAAACATAAAACATTATTATAAAAATAATTGAAAACCCTCTTCATGGGTTCATTATAGGTTATATTTACTACATCTCATTACATAAGAGAATACATCTATGTAAAGGGGGAGCATGAATCCCAATAAGAGAATAAACAAGAGAGGCACATAACATGTTATTTTGAGACATATGAATAAGAAGATTATGCATAATTATAAGGAATGAGGAAGAGTAATATCATAATTATAATAACATGAATCAGAACATTTAAATGTGGATGAAAATTTTAAATGAGACATTTATAATCATATAACTGTGGTTTACCACCAAAGAGTCATACAAAAATTTCCTATGTTATTCACTGAAGTATCATATATCTTGTCATCTTTAGAGATAATATTATTTACCAAATACATCGCAGTGATATTAAAGAACACCCTTAATATGTATTAATTTAATGTGATCTACTTGAATCGTAATAAACTATTTCATTAATATCCCATGGAAAATAACTAATTAGTTTCTTATAAAAAAATATTATCATACAAAATATCTTAAATACAATATTATTACACCATTATAAACCCTTGAAAGGATATATGACTTTCATATATGTAAATCTAAAATTAAAAATCAATTTTAAATCATGTATAATAATACCTAAAAATAAATGTTGTTTATTTATTCAAATAAAAAGGAAAATATAATTTCTCATGTAAAACAAGGAAATTTGAGAAGAAAATTTAGAAATGTGATAGGTAAAAATAATGGTTTTAGATAAATAGATAATTATAGAATAATAATGATTAAATTATTAATATAATCTTATTATAGTAATGGGATAAATTAAAGTGTAAAAAACTACGAAGTTTTGAAATCAACAGACATATCACATAAAAAGTGGACTTTAATGGTAAAGAGAACTTAGGATTTCTCTTACATTGAATAGGTGTTCCTAAAATAGGAAGATAGAACCTTGGGGGACTGAGGACACCTTGGGGGACACCATGGGATTAAAAACCAGAAAAATATCATGGATTATGTATTGGGAGTGAATGTAAATTGATAAATGTGTGAGTATTTGTAGGAGATGTGAAGGAATTGCGTAATAATTTTTAAATATAGGTATTAGAAATCTAGGTTGTGGAAATTGCAATAAAATTGCATACCCATGTTTTTCTTATCCCAGTGTTGTTCATTTGGGACACATGTTATGATAATATAGTCATATAGAACCGAAATAAATTATTTAATAACTCTTTTGGCATAGAATAGTAAAGATTCTATAAAGTAATTTTTTGAAAAAATATTTTTAAAATGATGAAAGTATATTACTGTTTTAAAAATTGAATAAAATCTACTAAAATAAATAATAGTAATAAAATAATTTTTTTGGTCTAGGATTATTTTAATTTAGTTATTATATAATTATGTAATAAATTTGATTTCATAAAATATACTAAAACAATAATTTTTTTACTCTTCACAAAAAAAATTATTTTAGAAAATTATCAAAATTTCACCCTAACCAGATTTAGACCCAATGTTTGCAAAATAATGGCTATCATATCATAAAATTTACCTAAATATGGTAATTTGGACATTTAAATATAAAAAACCTTATTTGTTAAAATTTAATTTTTAAGGAATAATCACATTTCAGACATTTATAAAAATTTTCTATGCCTTTATAAAATTGTTTAATCATATATTATTTAAATAAAATTATTTTGAAATTCAATTTCATTAAAACAAATAGAATTTATTATACCTTGTTTAAAAATAAAATTTATATATATTTTCCTGAAAAATAAAATTATCCTTTATTTGTGACCAAGAAAAATTATCAAATCCATCTCAATTAAACTTATATTTTATTAAAAAAACTATTCCTATGATGAACTAATGGACTAATAATTTTATATATAATAAATGAAATTAAACATCCAGTAACTGAGGCCTAAACATGTAAGCCCTTATTGACCCTATATATTCTTTTAGAGGAAGGTGCATTATTATGGTAGTTTTTTGGGGTGCCTCAGCTAACATCGACCAAGTGGTAATCTCAAAAAAATGAACTTATACCACATATCAATCCAATAAATCATAATTTATTAAAAATCAGTTAGGGATTGGTAAAGGGAGAACCCAATGGTCACATTTCCCTTTATACCCAATAAATATTACTTCATTCTTTCACTAAATATGAACTATAATTTCGTTTATGGATATATTATATTTTTATTAAGATGTTGATTGGTTTAATAATATTTTTTTTTCATTTCTACAGAATATTTAATGGGGTGGTAATTCTTGTATATTGGGGACATCCATACTTTCCCATTTTAGCTATTCTATTTTCTATTTTATATGTTGTTGAAATGTTTGGAATTTTAATCAGTTTCATAGTTGACCAATTTGATGATCATTACTATTGAGATAAAATTTTGTTGGTTTATATTAGTTTTTTAAATTCTTGATATTATATAATATGTAAAAAAAAATTCGATAAAAATATCATTTATAATGTAAATGTAATTAAAAAATACAAGAAAACTACAAATCTTAGTCACAATGGTTGGTCTAGGAAAATGTTAAATAACTTTTATATTTTATTGATCCACCAATATACCATGGATTTAAATGCTATGACTTGAAAATGAATCATTTAAAAATAAAAATTCACATATAGTAAATTTCACTAGAAACTTAACCTTCGAAATGGTTTTTAATACATAACTCAAGTATTCATTGTGAACTTCTTTTATATTTAAATACATAAGAATATTTTCCATAATTACTTCCACAAAAAGATCAAGGTAATTTATAAATAATATATTTATCACATTTAGGAAGATAATGGTTTATTTTTATGACCAAACCAGATTTAAATAAATTATTAGGGTTCATAACTCAAATAAAAAGTGATATTGGGTAAGTCTTTACTTTTCACCATCCAAAAATAGTATCTATATCAAATATAAATAAAAAAATATTCATATCCTTGTAATTGATTAAAAATATAATCAATACTTGATAGTCGTTAATTATTCTTGATTGTGATGTTGTTAATTTCTCAACAATCAAAATATAGTCACAGTGATTCATCATTATTCTTGACAAAAAGCATAGGTGCAACCCATAGTGACACACTTGGCTGAATGAATCCCTTATCAAGATTCTCTAGGAGTTTCTTCTTTAATTATTGTATCTAAATTAGATTTATTCAATATCTAATATTCAAAATATGAGTTTCACTAGGTATGAGTTCTATTGAAAACACAACATCATGATTCAGAGGAAGAACCTGAAACTAATCTAGAAAAAAACCATAAAACTCTAATACAAAAGTTATATTTTTTGGGTTGAGTTTCTCCCCAACCAAATGAGTAAAATACCCATATGGAATTTGAATAAATACCTATTAAATGGACATAGCTTTCATTAGAGGTTAAAATTTATCTTCAAATAGATATAAAATCATAGGTAAGTTTCAAATATCATATGTGAATTGCATCTTCATAAATTACTATATAATTTATATATAGAACGTATATAGATACCCAAAATCACATAAAAGTCAAATAAAGTATTAATAACAATATTTTTCATGGGCAAACAGTCCCATAAACATCAATTAGATAAGAAAGATAAACTTTAGAAGTAATAATCTTACCATTATATATACTTACCACTAATATAACATCTAATAATTGAATATAAAAACTAAAATTCTCAGAAAATTATCATGATATACAATAATTAATATGACTAATCTCATATAGGGTACATCAGTTTTGGAGCATACATCTAACTACAACCACATTTTTATTTTATCTTCAATCCATTACTAAAATAAAAGTGGTTATCTTGGATATCAGGAATCTATTATCTGAGTGATTAATCATGAAAAACCATGCATATGAGCTCAAAATATTGATACCTTATTTCCAATCTATTACATGTTAGTTTATCCTAGTCCATATGTGGTAATTATCTAGTCAAATAATTCATATTTTTTCTAAAATAAAATGTGAATTAACATAAGAATGTCCCAAAAGTGTTTCAAAAGGGTGTGTATTAAAGGCACATTCACCGTGAACCAAAATGATAGATGGGATATACTTGACTAGCTATTTTTAGGGTTATTACTCCAAGATGCATCTATTGTTAAACTATATCTTCTTGTGTTATCAATGTGGATATGTATTTTATTATGAAAACAAAACTAATTTATTTATTGTAACTTAGGATGTTATTCTTTACACAGTCATATCCTAAGGTTTTTCACAAAAGATTTCCAACCTAGTTTCCAAAAATGACTAAACCATTCTCCAATACAAACTACTTATACCCAAAAATTATATAAATAAATACTATATCTTACTAGAAAAATATCCATTATATATAAATATTAACTATTCAAAAACTAAAATGTTTAATGGAATTTGAAAACTTGGATACATAAAATAATGGTTTATAGTATATATAAATCATTTCCCACTACGTTCATAACAACTAGCATCCTTTTTGGACATATTTTACTGAAAGACATTGATCACAAATAGGGGAATGTAATCAAAATAATGGATGAGATAATATTCTCACTAAGGGATACTATAAGAGATATCAATAAATGATCATAAAAGAACATAGTATAAGTATAATGGTATGAGAACATGACCATGAAATAAAAAATTCGTACCCAATTAGTTAATGACCATTAATCATGAAACATGGTGTATTTTTTAGGCAACTCAAATAAGATATAAAATTTTGGTATCATCAATAATAAATAATTATCTCTGATAAAATAACAGAAGTATAAGTTATACGTTTGTAGAATACACATAAGTAAATAAAATCATTTCCTTAGTCAATGATAAATGATAATACTATTATAATGGATTTGATTAACTCATTATTCCATCATTTCATTATTCAAGTTTCACCCACAAGAGTTTCTTATTGGAAAATATCCCTAACGGAACGGGGTTATATACCTTTTTCATTCCTTATTAAGAAAAATGAGATATTGAGAATTACATAATTTATTAGAGGGATATATAATTCTAGACCTACATGTTTCACAATTAAAACCATAATGATGTGTGCCAAAAAATCCAAAACCATTTTTCATATCATTTTATCATAACCTATGGAAAATATTTGGATTAATGAAAATTTCATAAATATAATATAACAGAATCCAATGAATAAATAAATATTTTATCATTGGATAAAATCACTACTAAATAAAATGAAATATCCAAGGATATTCACATAGTTTATGATAACTATTAAAAATATCTAAAACATTTCTTCAAGAAAATATATTTCTATTTTTGGAATCAATTGTTTAAAATCTAAAGAAAGTACAAAATTTTGAGAAAATGTTGTATTTAAAAAGAAAAAATATCACTTATATAGTAATCATCAAGGAAAATAATATACATGATGGTGGGGAAATCTTATCATACAGTTCACATTTAAACAATTAATCCTTTTACATTATTAATAAAAATTAAAAGGATACACATTTATAAAACACTAATAATATTCCTTTTAAAAAATGGAAATAAAATTAAAATAGATTAAAAAATGAAATTAGATAATATTTTTATAATATTAAAAACAATATTTTTCATATTTTAATTAAAATATGGATATCTAAGAATTGATTGTTGATTTAATAGAAAAACAATGTCCAATTTCATTAAAAATATTATTTTGGACCTATAATACGTAAAGAGAGTAAAATGAATGAAAAACATGTAATCTAAATAAATAAACATATGATAAAATAATTTGAAAATTTTTGGATAGATAATTCATATCATTTTCACATCAATAATTTAAGCAGAAACAATCCCGGTAAAAATGAAATCGTACTTGAAAACCATTACCTCATGTTTTTATTTGAATGTATGTTCTATAAAATCTTGTATAATATTTTTAAATTTATTACAAATATATAATAAAAACAAAATCAAACATATAATACCCCAAATTGTTACCTTATAACATCTTATCACTTGTTTATTAATAATCTTTCACTATCATCGTCATTTCATGTGTTATCTGCTTCATTTCTCATGCATGTTTTGGTTTGACTATTATGGGACTTTCAATTTGATCAGTGTTTCCTTTATCATCAGATTATTTATTGTGATATAAATATCATAAATATAAATTATATACTTATTTAAAACCATTCATATAATGTGGTTATGAAAAATGAATTACATCACTACTTATATATGGATGTTTGTACCTACACACGAGTGATATTTCAATTTTTTGATAGATGGAACAAAAAAAGATAAATATTATTTAATAATTTTAGAACCATTATTATTCCATAAATATCATATATTTATATGATATATAATATAATAAAATTTCATGGAATATAAGGATGTACAGTGAATCATGTCACAACGAGGAAGTGGTAATCCGTATAAACACATAATAAATATTTGTATCTCCCATTTGATATACAAGAGGTGGTAGATGGTTCTGTAATTATCATATAAAATATCAATATTTAGATTATAATGGATCCAAATGTTTTTATTAAAAAATCTTTTTTTAGTAAATACAAAAAAAATTAAATAGAAAGCTCTTGGTTAATATTTATATGTTTTTTTTGAGATTCCTCAATTGGCTTACATCTTAATCCTTGAAGGGTTGGAATTAGGACTTCAGTAGAACATATATGATAAAGGGAAGGAATATATAATCTGTTTTTGAGTTTTTATTCACTATTCACGAAGGATCATATGGTACAAATATTGGTGGAGAAGAGGTCCCCTTTTATAAGAGATGGGATGGACATAAATGGGACTTCTTAAAAGATTTTAATGATATAAGGTTAAAATCTAGTGAAAGTGGATCAAAATGAAAATACATTTTAAGGTGGGATATGATATAGCTGGTATATATCATCCCATAAGAATTTGACATGTTTGGTTTGAAAATATAACTTTATCTCTTGGTTAAATCCCTCCCAAATAAACTTTTTTTAACTTTAATTATGATAACAAATTTTTACTACATTTATAGTTAATTTTTACAAAACATTATTTTGAACATATTAAATTTTATTAATTATTTTTAAAATTATGAACCCATTTTTCTATATTCAATTTATATATGAAAAATCACTTAATTTTAAATAATAATGTAATACACAACAAAAACATGTTTTATAAAAATTTATTTTACACCATAAAACTAAATTTATATTTTCTAACAATGTTTTAAAATTCCATAAAATGGATGATAAAAGATATTATCAAATATAAGTTCTATAAATTTAGAAAAACCATTAAAAATTAATGTCTTATTTAATATATTTATAAAAAATAGATTGTACTCATAAAAATTGTTTAAATAAATATTTTTTAAATCCCAAAATGTACTCATACCAAAATAAATTATAATGATGAATCATATATTAATACTTATATTATTTAAAATAAAAATATTATTATGTTAACTAAATATCAAATTAATAACAAAATGGTAACTCTACTTGAAAATAAATGATAATCTTTTGGAAAATTCATTATTATTAACTATTCACTGAGAAATAAACATTTTTTGAAAAAATCATATTACTTCACCATAAGATAATATTAACATATTTATTTTAATAATTATATTCGTTCATGGAAATAAAATTTATTAAAAGATATTTAAAAAAATTTATAATATTCATACATTTAAAATGTGATAGAACCCGTTTTTTAATAAGACGTATTTTTGAACTATAAAATGAATTTACAAAAAATTGAGAAGTTTTTTGTTATAAATTAATAAATATATTTTCACTAATTAAAAATATTATACATACTTTGTAATGTGTTTATTACTATTCATAACTTATATGTAAATGGATATGTTATAGAATATTTACATATCGTGGTTTATTTAGACATGGGGTTGTAGGTAAAGCAATACAGCTAGTACTTCAAGTTTATTTTAAAGGGAATATATATAAAATATTATGGTTTTACATTCTACACCCAATGAATGTATCCTCAATATTTTATCACTATGATGCAAAAAAAGTGAGGATATATCTACTTTATCAAATATTTGGGTTCCCATATATCTTACTATCATTTCTAATTCTTCTAAAGAACATTAATCAACGTAGAATTATATCATAGAAACATTATCTATACAATCTGATATTTCTATTTTTTTTCTTTATCAAAAATAAAATTTTATATTAGTATAATGTCCATGTTTATTTCATGTGAATGATATATTATGTAATTCCTTAAAATATATACATGGAATATATATAGTAATTTTGAGAGGGGTTTAGTGGAAGCATCAAACAATAAGATATTTTCCCAACGCAATCATGAACATTAAAGAGAACAATATAACTAGGGTTCATCGTTCCATTTTTTATAAATATCAAAACATTATTACATGGATAAATTTATAGGAAACCCTATCACTGACATTGAATTCTATATCTAGCTGATTTTTATCAATATACCTCTTTTATATACTCTACAATTCCACAATGTGCTGCTGAATAGCTGTAAACTTATCTTCAGTTTTCTTATCTAATTTAGGTACACAATTTTTACTTCAAACAAATTCATTACAATATGTTAGAGTTCTATAATTACTTCCATATAGGGCCTCGTAAAGAGCCATCTTATTGATATAGTGAAATAAATTTTTGTAAGAAAACTTGACTTGAGTAAGGTGTTGACCCCAAAAATCATTGAAATATTAAGAATTGGATATCAACATATCTTTTAGGGATTTAATGGTCTAATTAGACTAAAAATATATCTATTGAGTATAAGAAATACTAAAAATCACCTTTATATCCAGATGTTACTAAATACTTCTCCATTACTTTGAGGTAAAACTCAAATATTGACCATATACAATAGAATATGGTACTCAATGCAACCTTACCATTTCCATAATTTTTATCCTAGAAATATTGTAAGGAAAAAAAATATTATCTAGAATAAATAATATGTTACACATTTATAAGTTATTCAACTATAAGCCAAATAGAGTTATGGACATTAAATGTTTTGTCTAGTGCAATAATGAAATCCATCGTGATGTTTTACCATTTCTATTTTAGAATAGGTATTAGTTATAACATCCCTTTAGACTTATATCTTTCAGAATTAACCTTATTACATACCAAAACTGAATATACATACATCACAGTATCTCTCATCATATTTTTCCAACATAAATACTCTTTTATATCACTATACATCATTGTACATCCAAGATGAATATAGAATGATGAGCAATGAGATTCTTCTAATAGTTTTTTATTCTAATCAACTATTAATGGGATATATACACAGTTCCTAATTATTATCATTCTATCACAATCAAATATGAACTGAGGAACATTTATCACTTTCTTCAACATATCCAAATCCACATTATGACACTCTTTAATAATTACATTTGTAGAAGGATGAACACTTATTTAAGTAAGTAAATATTTATCTCCTTCCTTAAAGATATCATGCTCCATCATTTTAAATTCCCTAAATATTATATCCTTTATGAGACCTATAATACATAACTTGGAATGATCCATTTACCTAAAAGCATCATCCACCTTGTTCACTTTTTATATGTGGTAATTTATTGAGTAGTAATCATATTAAAACAACTCCAACCATATTCTCTAGATCATATTCAACTATTTGTTAGTGGGTACATTCTTTAAACTTTTATTATAAGTATATGTGGTGCACTAGTATATGAAATTATAATTTATACATATCATTAAAAAGAAGAAAAATTAAATTAAATCCAATTTATGTGTTGGGTAATTTTTCTCACGACCCTTAAATTTCCATGACATGTAATCTTTCACTATACGATTCTTCGTAAAAAAAATATTCAATCCACTTATTTGATGCATCACTATAAATCACAAACCCTTCTATGTTGGAGGGAAGTGTGAGAAAAGCTGAAAATTCCAACATTCTATTCATTTCTGGGAAATTTTCCTAACATTAATCAGTATAAGGGAACTTAACTCCCATATATTATAACATTGTGATTATATTACATATTCAAGAAAAATACTTCACAAACTATGGATAATAATCTCCCAATCCTATAAATTGTGGAAGTCAGTCATAATGGTTTGTACGGTCCAATTCCTCATGATATTATTTATGCCTAGTGACATGTAGAATCTATTTGAAGACATAGATGCATAAACCATGATGTATAATATCTTTGATCTTTATCAAGATAAGTAAAGACAAAATACAAATGAGGTCTCTAAGAAATTTTTTAAAAGAATTATTAGAGAACCTAAACCAATTGCACCTCATGTGATCCAAATTATTTGTTATATTAATCATCTAGAAATTAAATCATTCAATATTACTAAATAATTATGCACATATCTTGTGTTAACCACACTTACTATTGTGATAAAGGCTTAACCAACATTGATATTACATCATATTATGAGAATATTTACTATATTTCAAAATTACATTCCCAAGGACTATAATATTTTAGTGTCTTTGGAATCACGAAAGACAATATTACAACATAGTGAATGATCTTCAATATTTACCCCAAAGATCTTCTCCTTTAGTACTTCTATATAAAACTTTTCTTCATAACCTTTGTAAAAGAAACATATTAATGTTTGAGATCAGATTCTTAGTATGAGTAAATAAAGGAGATATATAATCATATTGTGAGAATAAGAGTATGAGAACATGATAATAATATTTTAAGAGAAAACCCTTCATATCAAATAATTCATATATTGGTCATGGAATAAAGAGTGGAAGTTTATAAGATATAAATTAAATGGGAATCAATAGTTTAATCCATGAAATTACAACATATGAAGAAGTCGTAGAATTGATTTCATACAATTTAACCTATAACATAGTGAACATGTATAAATAGAAACAAGTTCACTCATTAGTTTAAAAAATTAATACATACCCTTGCATAAACTTATGGACATGAGACTAGGTCGATGAATAACATTGTGAACATGTAATTTGGGTCGTGCATAAATTTGTGAACATGTAATCTTGTTCATGCACATACTTATGGCCATTAAACCAGGTCCATTAAAATAATTATGAATATATAATCAGGTTCACACATAACATTGTGAACAAAAAATAAGGTTCAAGTGTAAACATATGGACATTAAACAATGTCAATGCATAACATTATGAATATGTAATCAGGTTCACACAAAATATTGTGAATATGAAATCAGGTTCATTCGCACACTTGTGGAAATGAAACCATGTCCATGCATGACATTTTGAACATGTAAACATGTTTACACATAAAATGGTGAATGTGTAATCAGGTTCTAACATAAAATCATGTTAGTGATACACGGTCCAGGAAGAACATTATAAACAAGAAATCAAGTTCATGAATAACATTATGTGCACATAAAAAGGATCACACTAAACATTATTAAGAAACATTCAGGTTAAAATATAACATATAAAATCATGAGTAATCCATAATTAGTCAATGCATTAGAGGGAAATATATGTCCCACCGGTCACATAATGAAATCCTTCATATGTGTTCCAAAAAATCAAAATGATTCACAATATCATAACTAATGAAATGAAATAGATAGTATAAAAAACAACCTATTATATTCGAAGGAAAATCTACAAGTTTCAAAATCATTTAATTAATGTATATCCTGTAAATGGAAATGGAGTTCACTAGAATTTCATCATGGTATATCACAAGTAATAGAAATATGTTTCTTAAGAAATATTCATCATATATATAAACCATTAAAAAAGAATAAGATTGGGGTCCTTAGATCACATCCTCAATAAAACATAATCTATGATCACATAGAGAATTTCTTATAGAAAATAATCTTTTTTTAAAATACATTTTTTAATGAACCAAACATTTTTAAAATCATTATATTTAAAAAACACATTGAAAACATATGAATTATTCTTTAAAAGTAATTTGAAAAATATTTTGAGGAAAATATCATCTCCACTTTCAATTTATTTTTCTATATAATATATATTGAATTACATTTTTCTAAAAATAAACTTTGAAAACATATATAAAATACATGAAACTATTTTGAAAACCATTTTCATTGAAAATAATTGAAAACTAAAAAATATTTCTGGGAAAAACTTTGGAAAAATTATTCATTGAAAAAAAAATTTAAAAACAAAAAAAAATTATAGATTTATATTGAAAAAATTTTATAAAAAACCCTTATAAACATGATAAGTTATTATCAAGGGAATTATGGTCTTGATAGTTGGTAAATCTATACATGTCAAACATTCAATTATCTCCAAAAATGATTAAAAAGGTTAATTGATCAGAAAATGACAAGAAATTTCATTTCAAAAACATTTGTAAACTGGTAAAAAAAATTAATAAAAATGATTTTTAAAAATAGTTGGATAATATTATAAAATTTTTAATTTGTTTTATAAAACATTGTTTTGAAGGAAAACAAATGTATGTCCAAAGGGATAGATTAATTCAAGTTTCCATAAAAATATATTCTTAGTTATATTACATAAAATGTTGGGGAAAAATTTTACCATTACCTGATTATATCATGAATAACAATTGGAGAATAAAAATCATGTGATATATTGTAATACAGATCATAATATTTCATCAATGTAAGCATAATCATAAATAATATTCATAAACGATGAGATTGATGCAATAAACCGGTACCACTTTGGTAACATTGAATCATAATCCCCATGAGAGAATTACATTAAATGAATCCAAAAATATAATGAAAAATTTAGATATATGATAAAACATGTCAAAGGGAAGTATATACATCTTAAAAATAAGTTATTTTAATAGCACAATATGTGTCTTAAAGAAGGCAAATCGAGAAAAAATTACGTTTCATATTTGGTAACATTCAACCCATAAACCCCATGAATGATAGATAACAAAATAGATATGTAAATATTAATAAATTGGAGGATCATAATCATAGAATAAATTCTTTTATAGAATATAAACTATAAAAAATAATTTATCTGTGAATATGGAATATGTCTCATATAAAAAATTTGATACTAGAAAACTCTTACCTTAAGTCTTGACAATATTCATACAAATTCAAAACTCATGTATAATTGTTATAAACTTAATATAAATATACAGAAATATTATTATATATCATAACATATATTATTTCATTATGTCTTTGTATTAATTTTTTATTACCAATTTTTTGTTAAAGTTACATTTCAGGAAATAACCGCTTAGTATTTTTATATATGTTTTGATTTTTTATTAATGATTCTATTAAATAGAACATGATTTAATTATTTATATAAATTTAAAAGTGATATAATTTTCATATATATTCAGTATATAAGTACTTATAATAATCTATAAGAGATATAAATATGATATGGAATACACCATTCATGGAGATAGTAGTCCATATGTATGCATGAACGTTGTTTCCTTTTTAATCCCTTATTGAAAGAAAGATTATAAATGACATATATTTATATATATAATATTATAATTATAGTATAATTATTATTTCATAAATATTTTATACCTTTAATAAACTCTTGCTGAAAATATTCCAGGTAAAGTGTGAATGAATCACAATGCTTTGAAGAGGTAGTAGTCCACATATCCACAAACGAAGTTATCATATTCTCAAAAATAGTATTCATGAAGGTTTTTTTATATAATAATTAAATAAGTATAAATACATCATAAATATTATATATATATATATATCAAAATATAATATAAATCACATCTGTATTTCCATCCTTCTGACGTGGTAAGGGAATAATAAATGACATCGGTTCACGAGGTTGTAGTCTAATGTACACACGAATGGTGATTGTTATCCCAGGTGATTGATGTGCGTCTGAATTTAGGTATTAAATTTAATATAAACACATATTTTTATATTTATTATACTTATTAAATTATATAATAAAGGAATAATAATAATTTTTAAGGAGTAGAACGAAAGAAAATGAAATTTATTTTTTAAAGGTGTTACCAATTCTTTCTGTAATTTCTATTGGTTTTCACCAAATTACTAACTTGGTTTTCTTTAAGAAAAAATTGATTATTAAAGGATTTTATTAGGTAATATGGTATCTTATTTTTTTTTATAGTTTTGAATATGTAAAAGGGATTTAGAGGTGTGAATAATTGAGAGTATACATGCACTTTTTATAGTTCTGGATCTGTGGAATTCTTGTAAATATAAAAATATAAACACTATTGAGTGGTCTCCCTTATATCATGTTACTCCAAAAAAATTTTGTTTTCAATAAAAGGGAGTATATGGTCTAAATATATCCATCCATTCTCTTTTCAACGTGTTTATAGGGGTTTTGGTCCCTTAAGATAATTTTTAAATACTAAGTAAACTCATTTTTATAGTAATCACTCTATTAAATTTTTATTACATTCACTAATATTTTCAGCCAAAAAATAAGTTGAACATACTATAAATTATAAATTATTCTGATTCCAATGATGGAAGCCATTTTTTAAATTCTTAACAAAGAATTGGAAGAAATTAATTTAAAATAAAACCGTCGGATTAGATATAACGATATGTTTTCAAAGCAAAAAAGTTAACATGTTTACAATGTTTTTATATACAATTTTAGTGTAAAAATGATTCAAATGACATAAAAATGATTTCTCTTCATATAATATTATTATTAATACATCAATACCAATTTTATATATAATATAAATATAAAAATAAATTATATGAAAAAGTTGTTTTCAATAACAATTTTGTGTTTACACTCATTATAAAAGAATTAAATTTCTAAAAACATTTTTTACCCAAAGTAAATTATGATATTATGATTTAAAAAATAAATTATCTATTTTAAAGTAAAATTTATAATATTTTTTAAAAAATATATTTAAATTAGGTGGACTATTAAAAGGTGGTAAAACTATTTTTAGAAAAATATTCATTTTTATGTGTAAAATTGGATTTATTCTAATATATTGTCTAGAAAATACATTATATGAGTGTTAAATAGTTGATTTAATATATATATATATAATTAAAATAATTTATCAAAATTTGTTTGATTAATTTATTGATATAATTTTTTTACATTGAAAAATAGTTTTCTTAAAAAAGGAATCACTTTATTACCAATTAGTTCTTACTTTACTTTTTATCAAAGTAATAACAAAAGGATTAATTTTAGATACCTGTGTGAAACATATTTAAATAATTTAGTTAATATTTCTGATAAATTACAATCCAATTTATAATATATAACTATAATAATATTTTAATAATATGTTTAGTAGTATATTGTAGTTTGGTAAACCCTAATCTTTTGTGTAATGCAAGTTATAGAATGAACAAAAAATTGTGAGTCTCACAAGATGAAAAGAATGTTATATGTAACACAAGATAATCAAAGTGTTTCATTTTGTAAAATATTAACTTGGTGTTTTATGAAATACAATCTAAACCTATTACATTCATATACCATATGTTATATTCAGTGTTTCATGAAATGAAGAATAATGAAAATATTAAATCACTTTGAAAAAAATAACAAAATCATTGTGTGTTACATTCTACCCCCACCCCCATAAAATTAATTCCTAAATATAAATATTTCATGGGTTATCAATGATTCAATACTTGGAAATTCTTTTTGTAGAAACCGAAATCAAAAAAATTAATACCAAAAATTCTTTAAAAAAGGGAATGTTAGAAACATCATGGTTATCCAAAGTAACATAAAAATTGTTTTCTATATTGGATAACATAGGATGAAATTGAATATTAGAAAAAAATAAAGATCAAAAATTTATATATAATGAAATTATCATTTATCACTAGTATGTTAATGATAAATTGAATGTTATGGTCCTCAAAAAATATATATAATAATTTTTAACACCATTGGTTCAGCAGAAACGAAGGCATTATGATAAGTCTTTTGAAATACCATTTTTCGAGAGTTGAGGAATTATTTTACTATATAAGATCATAAATAAATATAATTTTTTAATTTTATTCATTTTATTCATTTTAATATTTGCAATACCACCCATTGGTTGTGCCATGCTTGATTTCCACTCCATCTCTTACTCCAAGAAATGAAAGTGGAATTTTCATTCCTAGAGTATTAATAGATAATCAGGTAGAATGACATTTTATTCCTTCTATAATTAGTTATCATTCTTTAATAATTGTTACCACATGTTTTCTAATATACATAAATCCTTATATAGTGATATAATCCTTCAATATTTGAAACCAGATTTTAAGTTTAACGTAAAATTTCCATAAAAGGATTACCTCGTAACCCTTCCAAAAGATAAAAATATAAAAATTTTGAAATAATGTCACTAAATTTCTAAAAATAATCTTAACATTGACTCCCCATATATCATAATGTAGCTTTTGGTTTTCAAATACAAAAATGGGAATTCCATTATCTTATTTTTCTCTTGATACATGGTAATAGCATGAATTATAAAAAAAGCTTCTTGAAAACTTGAATTATTTCTTATTCCAAATATAATTGTATATATTAATTAAATCCAAAAAATTTATAAATTCCATCCATGATAACAAAGACAACTTTTTAAAAAAATCAACAATAAGTTCCTTGGTAATGCGTACAATCCAATTAACTTTATCCATTACAATCATCACTTTTTCCAAGTTAAACAAATTTCTATCAACATCAGTAACACATTTGAGGTAACCTTTTATTAAAATATCACCTTTCTATTAAACAAATTTTCTATGTAAACATCACCTTTCGAAATGTTGTTTTAAATATTTAATGAAAACATATACTTCATGATTCTTGTAATATAAATATTTAATTCCAATACATATAAACATAAATTATTCAATATTATTCTTAAATCATTACTTTGAATGCATCCTCTTATTGTTTAATTCCCACATTCAATGAATATGAAATATGAATTAATTATTGAGGTTCCTTAAACCCAATTAATTCATGTTTCTTACGTTTAATTTAATCAACACTGTTAGAATTTCCTACACCTTTCACATTTTATCCATAGTCTCATTTATCTTCTATAATATAACCAATACTCATACCACCTTATAGATTCTCTTAATGAGATTTCCATATAGGGAATTTATTTTCATATTGACCCTACATTTCATATCTAAAACATTTATGATTTAATATGTTCCATAGAGTTAATACAATTTAGTAAATCCCATAAGAGTAGTTTAAGAAACATGTGTCATTGCAGAAAACTGTATAATCATGATAAATTATTCATAGGATTGGTAAATCCTGAATCATTCCTTTAAATATATGAAACCATAATCTTATCTTTTGAGACATCCCTAGAAATGAACTTATAAATATCCCCATAGATTTTACTAAAGTTTTATCATCATAGGTTCTATATTTTGACTAATCCTTTTAATTTGACTCTAAAAAAAGAGGAGCCTGATTAACATACATTGATATTACATCATTTGAGAATAATATACAATGCATTACAAAAGTTCATGCTCGGTGACCATAACAATATAGTGTTTTTGGGAATATGGAACACAAAATTCTAAATTGGTGAAATAACTTCAATTTTTCAAAAAATGATATTCCTATTTTTTACTTCTATTTTAAACCTTTATTCACAACCTGGGGAAAGGAAACATAAGAATAGGTGGGATCAGATGCTTAGTAATGATAAATAAAAGATATATGTAATAATAAAATGTTAATATGTGTATGAAAACATGATAATAAAATTTGAAGATCATACCATATATATCAAAGACTATATACATGATTCACAGAATAAAGAGTGGCAATTCACAATACATTAATCATATAGGAATCTAGAGAAAAATCCATGAATGAATGAAATAACAATAAGAACTCGAATTGGTGTAATACACATCGTATTATATCATTAGGAGAATTTATAAATAGAAATAGGTTCATTCATTAAGTAAAGAACCTGAAATAGGGTCCCCATATAAACTTATGACCATGAAACTAGGTCTACACATAACATTGGGAACATGTAATCAAGTGCACAAATAACATTGTGAACATGTAATCTAGTTCATGCATAAACATATGGACATATAACTAGGCCTAGGAATGATGTTTGGTATGTTTAATAAGTTTCACCCTAACAATTATGAACATATAATTCTGTTCTCATATAAAATTATGGACATGGGAAAATTTCCATTCAAAACAATGTAAACATTTAATCGTGTTCATGAATTACATTTTTAACATGTACTCAGATTCAAAAATAAATTTATGGAAATACAATGAGGTCCATTCATGACATTGTGAACATGTTATAAGGTTCACACATAAAATTGTGAACATGAATCAAGTTCACACATAATCTTATGGTAATGAAACCAGGTCCATGAGTAAAATTATAAACATGTAATTAGGTTCAAACATTACATTATGAACACATAATAATGGTCATTATTAACATTTTCAACATGTAATAAGGTTTAGGAATAAAATACACGCTCATGATTCATCCATCATTAACTAATTCATTTGAGGGAGATATATCTCCCACTGGTCACATAATGAAATCATACATTTTTGTGCTCAAATATCATCAAATTTCAAAATATCATAACCCAAAAAGTTAATAGGTATTAAAAACACTATATCATATCATAAGCTATTTAATATAGATAGGGTTCATAATCATCTAATCGTGGAATAACATCTGAAAGGAAGTGGGTTTCATAAGAATTTTATCATGGTATAACCAACAGAAGAGAAAAGGGTTTCATAAAAAACATGTCCCCATAAACGTTAAAAATTTAAAGAATTAATAAGAATAGTGTCCTGGGATCATATCTCTAATAAAGAATAAAATCTAGCAATATATTTCAACTTAGTTGGATGATAATTTTGAATGATCACATGGAGAATTTCTAAAGGTAATAAAATTTCAATAAAATTCATTCTCTCAAAACAAAAATCATTTTCAAAATAATTTTCATTGAAATATTCTTTGAAAACAAATTGATGTTAGCTTTAAAATTCCATAAAAATATTTCTTGAAGAAAATATAAATTATGATTTTGAAAACGCTTTTTATAACATGAAGTTTTTTGTGAAATTTTTTCTTTGAAAATAACCTTGTAAAATTATAAAAGAATATCAAAAACCTTATGAAAACTTTTTTCTTTGAAAATACATAAAAAACAGATAAATAATGCTTCAAAACATTGTGAAACATATTCATTCAAAAAAATTTAAATTAATCCATATTATTAATAAGAACATATTATTTAAAAATAAAATACAAAACATGAAAAGGAATCTTCAAAGAAATGATGGTCATGATGGTGGGTAAATCTGTACATAATCAACCTTCCTTTTACATCATAAATTGATTAGAAAAGTGACCTGAATAAAAAATGGCATGAAGATTTATTTTAAAAATATTTTTATAATGGTAAAATATGGTTCAGAATTTATTTTAAAATTCATAGGATAATAGAACAACAGTATTGGAAAAAAATATATTTAGAAAACATGGTTTTGAATGAAAACCATATTTCTAACAAAAGAGAAAAATAAGGTAATATTTCCCTAAAAAATATTAATTATTTTAAGTAAATAAAAGTGAAAAAATGGTACCTTTACATGAATATATCATGAAAAATATTATATTGTTAAATTACTGAGATATATTCAGGGGGGATTATAATATTTCATCAATTTAAGCCTAATAAAAAACAATATTAATAAAAGATGTGAATAAATTCATAAAAGAATAACACTATAGGATCCTTTAATTATAGTCTATAAGAGAGAAAAACATTAAATGAAGCTAAAAATATAATTAAAATATGTCTATTCATGATAAAACAAATCAACAGGAAGTATATACACCCTATAAAATAATATTGGTTCATAACATAACATGTGTGTCAATAAAGAAAAATTGAGACAAAATTACCTTACTGATCTTGTAACTTTCAAACCATAAACCCCATGAATGATATATCATCAAAAAGATATGATAATACTAATAAATTTATTAATAGTTTTCATATAATACATTCATGTTCAGAATATACACCACAAAAAAGAAACACGTGGTGAATATGGCATAAGTCTCGCAGAAATAAAAGTGAGACTAGAAAACCCTAACCTTAACTGTCAACTTTCTCCATACATATTTCAAATGTGTGTATAATAAATATAATTTTACCATAAATCTACCAAATAACCATATTAGTATATATCATACTATATATTATTTCATTATGAATTTATATTAACATCTTATTAACAATTCCATGTTAATGTTACATTTATGGTAATAACCGCTTTGTTTTATGTATATGTTTTGATATTTTATTTTGTATCCTATTACAAATATAATGATTTAATGATTTAAATAATTTAATACAAGATATATATACTATATATATATTTAATGAAAAATTATTTATAATGATATATAAAATATAGAAATATGAAATTGAATACTACATTTAGGGTGACGGTAGGGCCTACGTGCGGATGAACACTATTTCCATTTTCTTTTTGTTTTGAAATAAAAAATGTATATGAAATATATGTATATATATTATCATTAATTTATAATTTTAATTTCATAAATATCATATAAATTTACTTTACCCATATTTAATATGTTCCATGTATTTTGTGAATGAATCACATTGCTTTGAGGATGTGGTAGTCCACACATTCACAAATGAAGTTATCATATTCCAAAAAAATAGAAATCATGAATGTATGTGACATATAATAATTTAATAAGTATAATTAAATAATAAATATAATATATAACACACACAAAATTGAAATTACATCATTATTTACCACCATGAGAGGTTGTAATAGAATAATGAACAACATCAGTTCGTGGGTAGGTAGTCCAATGTACACATAAATGGTGATTTTGAATCAATTTTTATGGAAGTATGTGAAAGTGTAGGTAGAAAAGATAACAAAAAATAAATATAGTTATATTTTTGATACTGAGTTTTTTATATAATAATATAATAAGAATAATTGAGGGGGTGGAGGAAGAAATAAAACAAAATTTCTTGTTGACTAATGTTAGGTTTTCTTTGGGTAATTAATTTTTGTTTGCACCAATGGAATAACCTGGATTTAATTCATCATGAAGGGAGGAATCTAATATGGGATCGGGGAATTTGGGATAGTATTTAGTCATGGTTTGGAATAGCCACATGTCTTGAGAGTTGAGATGAATTGAGGATTCTCAATGCCCTTTTTTGGTAGAGGAGTGACATTCTTATAAATAAAAAAAAGTGAAAATTATTGAGAGGTATAACTTACATAATGTGCCTCTAATAATTTCCCATATTCGATAAGTGTGTGTATATGGTGTAAATATTTCTATCTAGTTGATTCTGTACATGTTTCTTGGGTATTTTCCCATTAAAATAAATTTTAACAATTATGTAAACTCATTTTTACCTTAATTTTTGTAATTATGTTTAATTAATATCATTGATATTTTGGGTAAAAATCTATGATAAACTTTATATACCTTATAAATTAAATAATTACAAATATGGAATCCATTTTACCAAATTATAAATATATATTTTACAAAAATTTATTTAAAATTAATCCTATGGACGAGATGTAACAACATGTTTTTAAAGGAAAAAGTTCAAAACATTAAAATATTTTTATATCTAATGTTAATGTGAAAATGATTCAAATGACCTAAATTGTATTTATTACTGCATTATTGAACTAATTATAATTTAAATCGAATTTAAAATATTATTTAACTATATAAATATATTAGAAAAAAACAGTTTCCAATTATAATTCATTATTATTCACTATTCATCGTGAAATGAAACTTCTTTGAAAAATATTTCACACAAAGTGAAATTTTATATTAAAATCTAAATTATAATTTTTATTTTCTAAATTATAATTTATAAATTTTTAAAAATTATATTTAAAATAGGTGGTCCATTAAAAGTTTACGAAACCACGTTTTTGAAAAATATATCTTCTTATGCATAAAATTTAATTTATTCTTATCTCTTTTATAGAAAATGAAAATTATCAGTGTTAAATAAGTTATCTATTATATTATATATATCAATCTCATTAAAAAAATTCATGAAAACTTGTTTCTTTTAATTTTTGGAGATGAAATGTGGTTGTACAATGAAAAATATTTTTCTTCGAAAATGAATATATTTATTCATGAGTAGTTCTTATTTTCATTCCAAAATAATGGATAACCAAAGGATACATTTTATATATATGTTCACATCATATTTTAAAAAAAAATTAATCTTATACATTACTTATAATCCATTGGCTAGGTGATAACTATAATAATATCTTAAAAATAATATTAATAGTATATTGTAGTTCAGTAAAACTCATTGTTGAATGCAATGAAAGTTATTGAAGGATCTCTGAACTGTGTGTATTATTAAAAAAATAGTATTTTATGTATCGTAGGTAATCTATGTGTTGTGTGTAGTTGAAGATTAAATTGTTTTTGTGTAAAACTCAATCCAATCATAGTTATTTTATTTAACACATGTTATATTAAATGTTGTTTGAATTAAAGAATATCAAAAAAATTAAATTAATTGAAATATATATATTTCACAAAATATCTTGGTGTATCACTTAATCAAAAATTATATATATTCTCTATTATTTTTCATATGAAAAATTTATAGAATTTTCCATTATATATATTCTGAATGTGATTTTCTATTCAAATAACGTCATGACACAAGAAAACCTCTATGTCTTTATATTGAATTTGAGGTAGGGAATACTGAATATCAGTAAGAGTAACAACATATATTAGAAACATTAAAATGTCTTATTAAATATAATTATGATTAATGGTAATTATAAGGAAAAAAATTCATTTTATTTAAAATTTATTGTTAAGGGTCAGTAGTAGAAGACCTATTCCACAGTAAAAAATCACATAGAAATTTTAGGGTAATTCATTATCAAATTTCATATTTTATTCTCTAAAAAATGGTTCATATATATCTCATTCTACATATATTTTTATTTGAATACAATACCCAATTATACATAAGAATTTTTTCAATGTTTTGGTTGAACTATGAGCTTTCAGTGGAGCAATACAGGAAACACTAAATATTGGAGAATACCGTCTTACTTTGCTAACAATTTTAATTATAGTTTTAAATAATTATAAATATGTGTCTAATGAAACAAAAAAACATTACATCTGTGTCTACTTCCAAAATGGATCAACTAATTTTCATGTCTAGAAATATCATTTCCTAATTTTATAAATTTAAAACATGTTATGGGATGTAACATATTAATAATGGTATTTTTGAACTGGAATATGAAAATCTAGTTTTTTAAATCATTACATTATCAAGTTCACATAACCCATATCACACAAATTTGTTTCATCAATAATTTAGTAAATTTATTGAAAATAATTTTAAAATATATATCTAAAAGGAATTTTAGATTGTTCATAAATGAAATCCTTAGATCCATGTTACACGTTTTTGTAAGGTAAAATGACCAAATCATAATTTAGTAAAAATGGTAAAAGGGAGATAGTGTTTCTTGAATTATTTTGTACAAATTGATTTTCTCCCATTCAAATAAATTTTATGGTTTCATATTATTATTTAATAGTTTGTATTTGTTGATTTAGTAGATATGGATATATCTACTTAATGAGGTATACTGCTAAATCCTTTGAAATCATTAAGGTCTAAAATAAAAAAGTAGGGAATCAGGTTGGAATAATGATAAAAAAAATTAATCAGATCATTTTATAGAGTATCCTAATAATTATTTCGTTGCACCACTAGCTTACAAAACACATTTCCCCTTCCAAAAAAGAAAAATTCATGGAAAATCAAAGGGAATTTTAATAAATTTTTAGAAATTTTCCTTAAATATCATATTAACATCCCATTTGGTGAAGTTATTCACCAAACGAGAATCGACGATCAAGCAACATTGTTGGAGGCTATTGTGGGAATGGAGAACACTAACCCACTTCCTCAACAATTCACTTTTCTCCATTATTCACGAGGTTGGGTTTTTTCTTGATTTATTCCCCCCTTACCTGTTCTTGATGTTCATTGTAATTCATGAATTATTGAACTGTTTGCTACCACCCTAACTCAGAGAGTTTGAGCCAAAAGAACATGGCATCTCCTCTCTGAAATAATTTGTGATTCTTTATGTGTTCTTTATGATGGAGGAGGATGGTGACCAACACAGGTGGGGCTTGAAAGTGGTGGTCGGCACCATGGACGATCGTGAAAAAGCGGGTGGTGCGACCGTGCGGCTGGAGAAGTGTTGTGGCGGAGCAAGGGCGGTAGTCAACGGAGGACGGACACATGAAGGGGACAGCAACATGCATCTGTGCCGCTCGTCTAGTGAGATCTACAACCTTTTTCCGTAGAGGTGAAGATAGGGTGGCTGACCGAGCCAGCCGCTAGTGAAGGCGCAACAGACGATGTGTCGCGCGGAGAAGGCGGACAGCCATCCGGCCTGCTGGGGAAAGCGGCCCCGCACCGTGTGCCTCCACACCGCGAGTCGCCGTACCGCGAGCCCAGTAGGCTGGGCTGGACCCTATAGGTCGAGCCAAACCCAGCGGTCTAGGTAGGACCCTCCCGGTTCGACCAGGTCAGACCAGACCCGAACCATCATCAAACCATTTTTTCTCTTTCTTCCATATCATGAGCTATGGTGGTCTGTTTGATGAACCATCAATGGAACTAAAAACATGGAAATAGATGGACCTCTTTGTATACCCCACTTGTGTTTTGGATAAATTTTGGGTATGGATGTGTTGGATATAACCCAAATCCAACCATGGCCTTTGGACTAAAAGGCCAATAACATATAGACCGTAGGTCCGATTGATGCACCATCTATTGCGTTGAGACCCCTTTTACTTTGAGGTCATTTGGGATACTTCTTCATGGCACATCATGGTAGTTGGATTACTGACCTGATACTTGAGGAGAAAATCCACCCAATATCAAGCAATCTTAGTATGGGAACCCTGTAGCTGGCTAAAACATGAGAAAAAGATCCTTTGTGGGTTGGTGTTCGAGAGTATCACTTGGATATGCTCTAGGCATCCACATGGGACTACTCTAGGATCATGTGTGGGTTTTTTGTAATAGGATCCTATATGGGTCTGATGATGTACTAGGATCCAGTGTGGGTATTCTGTTCTAGGATCTTGTGTGGATATGATGATGTACAAGGATCTTGTGTGGGTCTGATGATTTATGATCCTACGTGGGTATGCCTCTTAACAGAGTAAGACAAATTAGTAGTTACATATAATCATCTCCTCAACTATAACTAAGTTCTACTTGGTGTGTGTTTATTATTTACCTTTTTTGTATTCTTTTGTGTGGCGTACCTGTGTGGTACTTACCTTCGTCGTGACACCATTGTGGTATTCTTCTATGTGGCGTACTTGTGTGGTACTTACCTTTGTGATGATACCTTTGTGGTATTCTTCTATGTGGCTTACCTATGTGGTACTTAGCTTCGTTGTAATATTTCCTTCATGGAATAGTTTTACTTTGTCTAAGGAGTCAGGCCTTGTGTTTATTCATGAATGAGATGGGTAATATTTGAAAACATTCATATATGTATAGGCAAATACCTAAGTAGGTTTGTCACTTGTTAACATGCTTTGTGGTTTATCCATTGTGGATTTTGCAAGACCATGAGGGTATCTAGGTATTTACTGAATAAAGTTATACTCACCACTATACGGGCTTCTCCCACACCGTGTTGTTTTTGGTGAATAGGACGAACAACGCTGATTGAAGTTGAGGGTACCAAGCCAGGACGGTGCCTGGAGGTGGACCATACGTCGTGTCGGTACGCAGAGGAGATGTGTGGAAGTGGAGTGTTGTTTAGGGGATCTATACCAACCCATAAGGTAAAAACCATGGAGGACAACCCAATAGTTGTATTCTTCTTTCTTCAATTGTATTGTAATTTTAGTTGTACTTGTACGTTTAATATTAGGCTTGTATTCCACCGCCACTTACATTTAGCACACTTTTTTTATATAGTTACTTGTATTCATATCTGGATGTGTGCTTGGTGGAGTGTTTTTTCATGATATAAAGGAAATTTCATCCCAGTTTTAGGGGATACACCTTCCGGTGCTAGTCGCCAGCCCCTGGCCTATGGAAGGCGGGCTTGGGGTAGTCAGGGCATGAGCCCCGGGGGATGGGTCATGACATATTACCATTAGAATAACATCCAAATAATTCTCTATGGTTTCTCTATACTCAAGAGTGGATGGAAGAGGAATATTGTTCTATATTCGTAGGTGCATTCATAGAGTGGGAGATCGATAGGGATTGATAGGATTCCATCCAATTATCATTGTGCCAAAATATAAAATGATCAAATCTATTGGAAAAATAATAAAATTGCATTTAAGGAACATTTAGGTATGGAAATAAATATGTTAACAAGTTACATTTTATATTTATAAAATCCCTTACAGTACCCCATGTCTAAAATTATAAAAAATTTATTATTTCCTCAACATTCTCTTAAATAGAAATTAAAATAAATAATATTTAATCTAGTAATATTGAATATATATTATTTCTCACCTAACCTAGTTTTTTATCTTCCATTCCTTGACAATATATTTTGGGCCTTGAGTAATGTCGATTTATTTAATAAATAAATATCACTACAATATTCAATAATAAATAAATAATTATTTATTAAATATTTTTCTCACATTATATTCTCTTGGATAACCAGTGGAAGAATACATGTGATCAAGATAACATGAATAATTATTAAAAAATATACAAAAATAATATCTATTCAACTTCTTAAATAAGTAAAAAAAATTATATTATTTAACTGAGATTATGGATACACTTAGTGATTGAACATCTCAGCCTGTTTCTCAGTGACATTTGATGAAGTAGCCTAATGTCCAAGGTTATCTTCTTGCAACACATGAAGACACTTATAGATAAAGAAGTTAATTTTATAAATTCATAATACCACATAAAGAAAATTAATATGTAATATAATCTATTTATTATGATATCTATAATCAAACAGGTTTTAGTCAAGTGTCATCAACCAATTCTATTGATGTCTCTTTCATAGACTTCCTCGATATTGAACTTGACTATAGATCACCAGGGATAAGGATTTATTTAAGCTATATCATTTCCATCAAAGGGCCATAGATATAATCTTCTATTACAGAACGTAAGGGAAAAATCCTATATTTCATTTTTCATTAATGAAATTTTTCCCATGATGCACCCTACATATCCAACCTCTCTACGAAAATATGGTGTTGTATTTTTTCAATACCTCAATATAAAAGAATCATAATACCCATTATTAATAATCTTGATGTCTAACTATCAAAACACATGTCCCAAGATATGAACATCAAAATTTCATCTATAAATGTGGATTTCCTATAAGAGGGTCCTATTATAATAATATGTTACACTAGGTATTACCAAGGGCATGAGCAAGGAGATGGGGGATCAATGTCCTATAAGAATCCACCACTGATATCCTAGGTTATTTGTGTCCCTCAAATGATATCATCTATATATAGAACATATAATTATGAAACATTTCATAGACCATATGTATTGTCATCATAACATGGAACTACTATGACCTTTTAGGATGATAGCTACCCATGAGACATTATCACATACAATGTTACACATAATAACAATCACGATGTGTTAAGGAATTTATAAATATTTAAAACTATGTATACATGTCATCATATAGCACACATATGTTGGTTCTAGGATAATAACTAAAATATTTTTTCCAATGCATTGGGAGCCCCAATAGGTTTAGAACCCAATAGTTTCTCAAGAAGAATAGAATCGACGTGTTTAGAAGTAATTATCAATGTAATTTGTCGAATATTTGATTATATTATTTAAATTACACAATTAATAGATAATAATATTAAAGAACAAAATGTATATTATAAAAATGGTTCATCTAAACATTCAATGGTATTTTTGACAACAATTTTTTACTAATTTCATATGTTGGGTTATGGAAAATAAAATACTTGTATAACATGTGATATAATTATAAATGGTTTTTATTTTTAGGTGTCATTACTTAAATCCACTTTCATGAATCTAAATTCATATACTTCAATAGAACTCCTATTATCAACCCACTTGTATTAAAAAATTAGCACTTAGACAATTGTGTAACCCAACTCAAAAATTTGTTTAATGATACCTATTCATGAAATATTTTCATATATTGGATTCTCCCTTGGTATCAAATATATTCATAGCATTATCCATAATAGTAACTATACTATTTTTCATGGTACTACAATTATTTTTATAATTTATATATAATTTATAACTAATAATTAAATAACCATTGTTTTATAATATATAAACATTGGGTCCGCTGTCTAGTCATAGAATTCGTCTAAAGTTGAATGTTGAATTTTAGCTGGATCCTTAAAATATGGCCTCGAAACCATATTATAAACTTTTGATTATATTTATTTGATATCCGGATATTATCCCTTGATGGATTCAAATGTCTAATAATTTCTTAATGGGTTTTAACATAAGGGTAAACCTTTAAACTATTATGAAAATTTTAAAAGTAACCCTTTTACCAATTTGTAATTGTAAATTTTACATCATATATTATAGTAATTATCTTATCCATAAGATGCTTGGTTTCATGGGATTTGGATAAAATAATTCTTTCCACATCAGAAAGGTTGTTGGAATAGAATTTAGTAAATTCCTTGATAACATATCACTCCTCAAAACAATATTTTGTTCACCTTTTATTTTTTACATAACCGTCCAAAATATTCACATACCATTGAATTGGGTACTTCCAACTGTAATGTATAATACCACATAGTTATATATCTCTTACCATGTGAATCGTCAAGTAAACCATTGTATTGAATAATTCTTGCTAGAAGAATATCTCTAATTCTTATAATATCAAATTAGTTTCCTTTTCAAAAGTTGGAAATTTTATTGGGTCTATAAATTTTCTTCATATATCATTTAAATAGATATAGATATTGGTTAATGTATGAAGGAAATTATTGGAAAAAATTCAATGTAATGCTATAAACATTATATATTTCATTAAAACATGATAGTCACACAATTTCAAGCCCTTTAAATTTAAATTATTCATGGACATGTTATTATTTATATTTTATGAATATCCCTCTTTAAATATTACATAATTCAAATAGTTTCAAAAGAGATATATCTCTTTACTAGAAAGATTTTATATATACAGTGGAAGATAATTTAGTTTTTTCACTCTTCACTAGCACCAAATCTTTTCGTATTCACATGTCAATCATGTCCAACATAGAAATAATTCCATCCGTTTTAGATACAATTAGATATGTGACAATTACACAATTACATAAATCAAATTGACTTGCATTCAAACAATTATGGTATGGTAATTCAAAAAAAATCTGACCTCTTTTTCCAAAAAGTTTTTGTATCATTTTTCAAAAAAGGGTTACCAGAAAAATTTTATATATCTTTTATATTACCTAATAGTTAATAACCAGTTAGTTGAGATTTTATTTTATGTTATTTTGAACAACCTTTAGTTGATTTTATCAAATATTGGTACTATGTAAATAGGTTAGAAACCAACAATGTCCTTGAATCACAATCTTCGGAAAATATTACAACCAAATTGACCATATACCTTGATCACAAATGGGAAACCATTGAGTTACTACAATTATTTATCCTGAATTTTACCCATAAGAATGTGATTCATTAATCATTCCATACAACATGTATCATACTGATAAATCTTCATATATTTATGCTTCAGACAATGTTTCCCATGAATCATGAAATAATTTCAAATATTCGATCAATGGATCCAAATAACCATCATTATCCTTACTCAATTTTTTTCCTAATATAACCATATATAACATAATGTATTTTCATTTCATGCATAAAAATGGTGGAAAATTATAATTTATCAACATAACTATCCTTTTATTTGATTGCTTCTTAAAAAAAGATTCAGTACATCTATTAATAGAATAAGATAAATGTTTTCTACTCGTTTCTAAATTACAGATACTAATGATTAATTATCTTCCACTAAAGATAGTCTGATGGGTGAAAAATTTTCCAATCATTATTTTTTTATATGTGTGCCACATCAATTTTCTTTCTGTGTCCTCAATTCTATATAGGAACGTAAACCATGGAATTTTTTAAAATTACCATACAAATTTTTTAGGGCTTGATTCATCTTTACTCTATTTAGAAGCACCACACTATGGGTATTTATTAAGTGATTTGGGTCTCACTAAAATGACATACGGTGATTTATACATGAATGTATTCATTCAGATATTATAACCATTGAATGTGGTATTTATTTATCTTTATATTTTCGCTAATTAATCTCGTTCTCTTCTATGGGAATATCATTTAAGAGAGAAATTATTTCAGTAACACTTGGGTCACTCCATAGGTGACATGGTTTTTTATTTGTATAGCTTTAGTATGGATGAAAATGGTGTATACTTAGTAAAAATAACATTAAATGGTGTCTTTTTACAACTCTTTAAATTATAAATAAATTTCATACTATCATGATGTTCATCGTAAAAATTAATTATCAATTCCTCGATATGATTTTCATCAACATTCACACCTATAATCACATCCTCAATACAATCTTCATCATTGTCCACACTTTTAATCATATCATATGATCCCTAAAATGAAGTCTTATATTGTTCCCCTGAAGAATTTGGGTCTTCCTCATGTATAGTCTAATATTTATAACATAGATATATTATGGGACAAATCAAGTGTTCTCCCAACTCCAATTGACTTATTAGTCTTCAATAGAAGTAGAGTATACATATGAAAATGATTTTAGAAGGGTTATATTCATGATCTTTTGAAAACATGATTAACTCTTTAACCCAATAATTATACTCTTTTCATACAAATGGAATTCATCCATTTTTTTATTCATGTCCATCATATTTTATTCAATAATATTAATTTTTTAAAAAATAAATATACACAATTAATGTCTAAACATTGAACCCATATATGGTCATTCTTAAAAAATAATTTAATTAAACACATTAATATAAATAAAATAAACCATTAGTCTCATGTTGGGGGTTCCATTATCCATTTTCATTTTATAATTTTTACATTTTATTAATGGTGGATTTCAACCACCCATTCCAAATAATTCTGTTCATTATACGAAACATGTTACTTTTAAACATTAAATTTCATAAATTAATGGAAAAAAATTAAAAAATTGAAAAGGAATAAGAACTCATCATTATCATAATAACATATATTTAATGAATCAATTATCCTCTTATAAAAAATCATGATGGTAAGACATTTCAACCGAGGCATTGTAATTTGGAAGGACTATAATCTTTCGAAAATACCATTTGGATAATTCTATTTTAATTAATGACATTTAAAAAAAATTAAATGAAATAATGTGTCTATATTTATATTTATATAGTATTATTTTAATTCATTCATTAAAAATAAATGATGAGAAATTCTCTTCTCCAGCTTGGTAAATAATGGTATAAATAAAATATCCGTTTCATGAATTATATAATCCTTTGACCCTACATCATGAACCTTTAAATTACTTCAAGTACCATTAGTTGTTTTATAATGAAAAAAAAAATATCATGAATATGAAAAAGTGTTAAATATTCAGCATGTAATATAGTGGTTTGGAGTTCAAAAATAGTTGATTTGTCAAGCTTCACAATGTTCATCGTGTAGGATTTATTTTTTTAGTTATTTTAGAATTTTAAAAAGGGAATATATTGTATTTATATGGCCATATTTCCTTATTTTTAATGCAATATTTGTTGGTTTGTGATGTAATATGAACTTTTTATGACATGTAAGTAATTGAGTCTATCCATGTACATGTTATGTCACAACGTCAGTTCTTTCATAATTTTAGATCATTCTATATGTTTATTCAAAGTCCACAAACCATGTATTTATGTAATGTCGCATGTGTAAAATATGTAAAAAATCAGTATCTGTAAAAAATATATATAATAATAATGTTAAAAATTATTAAACAATATTTATAAATATTAAAATGTTGTTATTCTAATAAAAGATAAAATTATTGAGAACAAGAATAAAATAAAAAATGAAGCACATAAATATAATGTATGTCTATAAGTATCAAAATAATAATGAAATAATTTCTAAATATCATTTAAAAAATAAAAAATGGGAACAAATCATGAATATTAAATTAATCCCATTTTATAATTCTTATAATAATTACAACTAATCAGTTGATACTAAGATGATTATACAGATTCATCCTAGTAATGGATGAAAGTGGGAATAAATGTTTTATTTTTATCCATGGGTGAATGAGGAATGTATTGAACATGGATTTAAATAATATATATGGACCAAAAAAGCATTGCATACATTTAATTTTCATTCACTGCCTAACATGATAATTGGGATGTGTTTTGTGGTGAAAAATTAGGAGCTCCATGCAATTAGTGTAAAAAATATTTATGAGTGAGTAAATATGAATGTGAAAGTGATGGTGAGGGATATATTGTGGATACAATTTATTCAACTGATTTTATTGAGGATAGTTTGTTAAATCCTCTAACAAAAAGGGGAATAGTGTCTTCTCTTCCCTTTAGTATATGAAAATTAAGGTACTTTCCATGAGGACTTCATATTCTTGGTGTTCTAGGGGGATGAATAATTTTCCTCCTCTACTGTTACACCTTAGGTTCAATGTCCTGAGACCTGTGGAAATGGACCTAACCTGGGGTGGAAATTGACCGAACTGCAACATAAATAGTTGATTATGCCATTATAGTTGCATGTGACCAATTAAAAAATAATTTCATTACATCGTCTATAAATATTATGTATGAATAATCCGCTAACATATCCTATGAAGCTGAGGGGGAAGGAAAGGATGAAAAATATTTTCTCTATAATCTTATGGGAATATTTTCTACTAGTGGAACCCCAAAAGGGAATGGTCATGTAGATTCTTGAGAATAGAATGCTACGGTCAATGGGTCTGATTCTATTTGATCTACATTAGATATTTTAGTTCTTGATAAGGACTCACATACATCAATAAGTGGAATTTCAATCATGGATATTTTTTAGTGATCTAAATTTTTGGGAAATATCAAAGTGAGTGTCCTATCAGGAATTCAGACATCGCATGCTTTACTTCATGAACACTACGGTGTTCTATATGGCTATCCCTCATTTGCTGCTACCCATCATTATCAAATCCTTATGACCAGTGTCACTTCGCTAAACTAGGGTGTGGAAAGGGAAAATATCACAAGAAATATAGTTGATTATTCCACTATATTTTTTAGTGACCAATATAAAAATAATTTTATTGCATATTATATTGAGCTTGGGTATGAATAATCCTCCAAAATATCCAATGATGAAAAGGGGGCAGGAATGTGTGGGAAATGTTGTATCAATAAAGTAGTGGGAAACTTTTCTACTTGTGGAACCCTTTAAGGTAAATGAACAATGTCCTTTGAAGATAAAAATTCTTCCATCAAGGGGTATAATTATATTTTTTCCAAATTAGATGTTGTATTCTTGATAAGGACTCACATCCAGAAGAAGGTTAAATTTCCATATTGAATATTGTTACTAGATCTAAAATTTTGGGAATGTTATAAGTGATCACCCTTTCTGGAAGTCAAACACTTCATGTTTCACTTCATGAAGACCCGGGTTTTCTATATGACTCTACACATATAAGTTCTAGATTGTTTCCTTCAAATAAAAAAAGAATACAAAAGTGTTCAGGTGATTATACTGATGGAAAACATCAACATTAATGTTATGAGGTTTGTGCTCCAAATCAGTCTTTAACATCTGCTGATATTTCATCATATGTTATTGAATAATGTTCAGGGATCTTATAAAAAAGTCATGTTGTGGAGACACATGACATTAATTATCCTTTTATTTGGGAAACATTGAAGGGCATGGATTCCCTAGATAGATTTAATGAAGCTTACGCCAAATCATTGATGAATGCTTTCCTTGTGGATAATTCTCTAGATGAGGTACTGGGGGTTGTTGTGGAATATGTCATGGATTATGAAAATTAAAGTATGAGTGAGGATCATATATCCACTTATACTATTTTTGTAGTGTTGGATTTTTTTAAGGAGGTTCCCTTGGTGGTAGTAAACATAGAGGGGGATTCCAGATTAGTTATAGGGAATTTTCTATAGACATGTGTTCATAAGACACTATCAAAAAAAATTCATATGAAGATAAAGAGCCATGTAATAGAAAAAAGGATTAAAGGAATGGTCGATATCCACACAGAACATCTCCACGTAGTAGTGTTAGGATGTAATACCCCATTTTATGTATGTCTCTTTTTAAAATTTAACTTCTTTGATACCTTATATTACTAAAAAACATGAGCATAAAACAATTATTAAATATTATTATTATGACCTAGCCATTATATTGGAGGTAATAAAATGGATTATGTACTTTATGAAAATATAGTTTACAGATGTTTATAAATTGAATTCATTCTATAACAAATAAAAAAAAATTAAAATAAAAACTAATTAAACATAAAAATGTGTTTTTAAAACAAAATTTATATATGACCACAACAGAATTTTATCATCTATTAATCACTATTATATAATGATTTTAAAGAGATTTTTATATTAAATATTCAATAAAAAAATTTAAACAGAATCAACATGCTTTATAGGATTATGATACAAATAAGTCCAATTTTGGGCATAAAAAGTTATATTTTATAAAAGGAAATTTTACCTCCTTTTAATAGAACACATGTTTAAAAACTAAATTTTGAAACATAATAAATTCAATTGAACTAAATAATCTTTATTTTTAAAAATTTAATGTCAATATTATCTTTGGGTGATTTTTTTGTATTTTTTAAATTAATCTTTTCACATGAAAAGTGAGAGATCCTGATTTTTATTAAAATTTCATTTTTATTATATGAATATTATATTTATGATTTTACTAGTAAACACACCTAAAAAATTGTGATTTTTTTTGGAATGTTATAGTAGGAAACATGCTATATTTATATCATTGAATAAGAAACTAATTTTTTTTAAAAGTGATAAATTAAGTATTAATATTATTTGGAATCATAAATGTTTATTTATAAATTTATAATTAAACTAATGATTTAGATGAATATTTATTTTCTTAAAATAGATTCATAAATTAATATTTAGTTTTGTTATGATTATTAGATAATTTTATGAGGCCAAATTTAATTTTTCAACATGTCAAAAAATAGGTCAAAATTTTAAAATTTATATTTTTCAAATAAATGATGATTTTCATTATAAAATAAATTTATCATATCTAGAAAATTAATTTTATAAAATGGAATCCATTTTTTATTTATAAATAGATAAAAATGGTTAGTTTAATGTTTTTGGATTTTTTCTGAAATAGTTGACTCTTGGGTGAATAATGAAATACAATAATTTCTTTTATTTAATATTTTATCCAAATACATGATTTATTGAGTCATGGACTATGTAAGGATGATATAATAACCCATTGGTTCTAACTCAAATTATTTTGTTACTATATTTAGTCACATGAATCATCATTATAAAAATTATTGAGCCAAAATAATAAAAAAATGAATTAAATAATAAAAAACACAATTCTCTTTAACTATAAATACCATCCCTCGCCACCCCTATTTGTCACACCGCTATGAACATTAATATTGATTATTTTATACAAATACCCTCTACCAAACCTCTATTATATGTTATGTTCTTTCTTTTCTCTCAAAATACCATTTCTAAGTCCCTTGAGGAGGTTCTCAAGGAGGTGACATTCAGGAGATAAAACCCCATTTCGTTTTTCTAATTATGTTTCAATTTATTTACTTTAATTATCATTACCTTACCTAACCTATCTTAATTTTTATTATAAATCTAGTATATTTCAAATAATTTAATTTTATTATGTTAATGATATATCAACCATCAATTCTCTTCTCTTCCACATTTTATTCTAAAACTGAACGGGGAGTCGGCGAGATGCTGATTTACTGCCTTTGTGGACGACATAGTTTTTTTCAATTATTCCTTAAAGGATTAACATAAAACAATTTTTATGGTTAAACCAAACATTAATACATACAATACAACTTATTTAATTTTCTTTAATCAATATATATATAATATTATTTAAAAAGATAAATCTAGTTTGTTTTATTTAAAAAATTCCAAAATAATATAAATGGTTTTCATTAAGGACTTATTTAATAAATCATCATCATATCTGAAAAAATGATCTATGAGATCATTAAATACCTAAAATTTCATTAAAAAAATTAATTTAAATTTTGTATAACTATTTAAATTTTAAATGATCTTTCCTGCATGAACACAAGTGAACCAATCATGAAAACCAAAGAAACAAACACTCTCAAATGATAAAATTGAACTTTATAACACATAAAAAGGCTAAAAAGAACTTAATAAAATTATAATAAAATAATAATTTTTTAATAGGTTCTTAATTAAATTACTTGGAATGTAATTTGATTATACATGATATTAAGTTCAATTGCATAACACCTTCTGACATATGGAATGGGTTTTTCTCATCTATGTTTTATTTATATGAGATACACCTTATTAAAAATTATTTATTATGTGTGGTGTATGTATAATACCCATTTATGTATCGTATCATGAATCATTTTACCATCATGTAATTTTATGTTTCATTTCATTATCATTAATTTATGGTTCATACGGCTTGACTATTTAAAAAGGGGTAAGGATTTCTTTCCAAACTGCGACTTTTTTCATTGGGATACGCTTTCTCTTACTTTACCAAAATGTAATTATTATTTATTGTTATATAACCCACAAAAATTATGAATTTATACTCCAATTATATTTATATATCTCAATTCATATTTCCCTTATGGGGAAATAGAAGTTTTATAATGGTCTCTTTTTAATTCCTCCTAATAAGAAAGTTGGATTGAAGGGAACTTAATAATTTGTTACCTATTATCAAGTACAATAAATAATCTATTTTAAGACATGATTTTTTTGTAAATTAAAATATATTTATCATGATAAAACTATCTTATTTCATTTCTAGTTTAATACGAACCATTATTCCTTTTTCTTCATTAGAGACTCATTTATATTTTTCCTCAGACTACACTAAAATAGAACATTTGTGATGTTTAGTAAAGACTACTTTTACATGTTTTCACAACTGTTTCCAAATTACAGAATGTTTTTTCTTTTCATATTCCTCTAATATAATTCAATTTCCTTTTCTTTTTTAGATATAAATGTTTACAATATACTTTTTATGAAAAATAAAAATGATTATCAAAAAGTGATCTTATTTCTAACATAAAATGGTATTTCTCTCATGAAGGTATAAATTATTTTATTAGTGTATTTTAATCTATTTAAATAAAATATATCAAATCATATTATTCATTTATACTGATTTATTATGTTACTATATACCATAATTTATTGTATAGTTTAGTATTATTTGGACTGGGGTTGTACTGTCTTGATGTAATTCTTCAAATTACTCTATATAGTTTGTGATTTTGTTTACTGATTTGGGATATTATTTAAATTTCATATTATAGATTAAATATCAATTTTTAATTTGATTATGCTTCACCACTTTTATATAAGGAAATCATTGTAATTTATAAGTGATGGGCCAGGCTCGATATAACCCCTCAATGAATTCATACCTCTCATGAGAAAAACAAGATATAGAATTGGTCGAGGCCTTTCCTATTTTCTATCACATATAGATTATTATTAGGCCTTAAAAATTTATTTTCATATGTATTAGATGATGATTTTATGGTATTATTTAGATTTCAAAAATTATTCATTCTATTATTATGATATTATTAATTGACAATCCATGTGATTAGTAAACTATTTGATTATCCATGATTATGTATCATTCTCATATGATTATTTATATGTAATCACTTATAAAACTATTATTATTTTCATATTATGCTCATGATTATGGAATTTGTTTTATTTAATCACATTGAGTTATTATTTATATTTATTTATAATATCTTCTATTGTATTTCTTACCCTCACTAAGAATCTCAGCTTACTACTTTATTATGAATTATTTTCCCCAGGAAGGGAATATGTTTATTATTAATGACATACAAGAATATTATATGAGTTTATTAGTGTTTCCCTTGGAGTTTCTATGATGTATTTCATTTCATTTTGTATTGTAATAATTATGTTTGTATGTATTTTTCGAAATCTATTAAACTATTCAGTCCTTTAAGATGTCAATGCTTGTTCATAATACCAATGTAATAAATTATGGCACTAGCTATGGGATATTGGGGTTAGGTTCTTTACTATTGTTATTAGTTTAATTGTAATAGTAACCATGGAAATAAGATTTATAAATCATAGTTTATTTATCATAACCCCAAGATATATTTTGTGGATAAGTAAAGATGAAATTCCTATAATTTTTTATGGTAGATATTATGTTGATCTCTCTAAAAATACTTCCCTTTCTATAGTGGACATGTTTTAGGCATAGATTTATTTAAGGGTAAAAACACTGGCAAAGAGCATCAGGCTTCACTCATAATAAACTATTACATGACAATATGTCTTACTGATCAACTAGTTTGACACTACCAATGAGATATTCTTAAGATAAATCACATTTACATTTCAAATCATTATGGAAGATTTCAAAGTAAATATGTCCCTAAATAAACTATGTATGTGATTATGAAAATATATATGCATAAATTTTCAACATATGTTACAATTTTTTCCTATTCAAAATTATGCATCATAATTCATAACCATATTTAGTGAATGTAATTTTATTGAAATGGTACCACACAGAATGAATAGGAACCTCACTAATGTACATGATCTAAATTGTAAGAATGGTAATATCTTTTATGATCATATGCCTATATTTCAAATGGAGTAAGTCTCCCAAAAAAATCGAATCATATGATGATATAGTATCTTGTACTATTAATATATAGAAAGAATTATCCATGTTTTATGACTTCAAAAGGATGTAAGAGGAGGTGAAGACGTCATAGGAAATTATAGATAAAGGGAATAAAGTAATGAATGATTTCCCAAAATGTGATAATTGTGGAAGTAAACACCTTGGAACATGAATAAATGGAATGTGAGTTTGTTACAAGTGTAGAGAGAAGTTCTACCAGAATCATGATTTCAAGGGAAAGTAATAATCCATCCAATGTGTCAAATATAAGCATGTTTGGGACTATGAAATTAAATGTCTCAAGTATAAAAAGAATATACTGAAAAAGAGGATAATCGATCATGGACAAGATTATGATACTACCATATATGAAGATGAATGTCTATTATGACCTTATTTGTATTCAATAAATTCAGTTATTTTAGTATTTTATTAATATTTTTATAGTTATAAGATTCATGATATATATGAGTGTTTTATTACAGTACTTGTTCTTTAAGTAATTAAAAGCATGTGATAATTAGAATCTCTAATCGAGATGATTTATCATATTGCATGTTAATCATATTGAAAACACATGAACTGGGAAAGATAACACTAAATACATTCATGATGTTGAGATAATAATAAATTGACAGTTATGATATATTATTGGTGACTGTGACGCTAGTTAGTTATATGATTCTTTATAATCTGATGGAATTTTTTGATGTATGTATTTGTGGAATTTATTTAATAACCCAAGATTATTTTCATGCAACCATGCATGTTTCAAAATGGATTAATAGATATTAAATTACTCATAGATTTTGTACATGAAAATAATTGATACATTATATGTGGAATATTATGTTATGTTGATTTTGAAATTTTAGTTACATTCGTTCTATATTTTTTCCTTAAATATGGATAGTCAAATTTTTAACAAGTATTATTTATAAGTACCTATAGAATTGATTATGTATATTATATATTGTGATTAAATTATGTGTTTTCATATTGGAAAATATATTCTTACCTTCTTGGTTTCAATAAAAATATAAATGCTAAAGGAATTACTTGTGGATCTTCTGATACTAAAAGTTATTCAGGCATAAAATTTTTTCGTTAATATCTATCTACATATTTAAGAAATGAAGTCTATATAGATAGAATAAAAAAATAAGATGATATTATGACATAGAAGGGAATAAAGTTTGTTTTTCCTCATTATCTTTTTTGGATGGTAATTGAATCTGTTAATTATTGGAAAATGTTTTTCGAACAAAAACATCATGTGTTTTTTTTTCCTTTTAATAAATAAATGGTTATTTAATATATCAAAATTTTATGATTTTTTATGATATACATTAAAAAACATGTGTTCTATCACTCTCCATCAAAAATTGATAGTTATATTACTCTTCCTTTTTCATACATTCATGAATGTTCTTCTATTTGGGAATCTTAGTTTTGGGGTGACCTTCACATTTCTCTTTCCCTCTTTTTAACAAGATGTTTCATAATTCCTTTTAATTATATGTGGTTTACAAATACCAATTTTCAAGTATCAACCATTAATTTTTTATGTGAAATTTTCTATTATGAGGCTTTAATTTATTAAAGTAGGTGAGAATGTGACACCACAGTATTTTAACATATGTCTCTTTTTAAATTTATCTTTTTTAATAGATTACATTATATAGAACACTGATCATAATCAAATGATTAAATATTATTATCATGAACTATCCATTTTAGTGGAATAAATAAAATATAATAAGTAAATAATGTAAATATAGTTTACACATCTTTATAAAATTAATTCACTAGATACCAATTAAGTGTAAATTAAAAGAATAATCAATTGAAAATAATAAATGTTTTTTTATAAATGAATTTATATTTATAAACATAGTGTAATTCTATCTCAAATAAACTAATATTATTGAAATATCTTATGAAAATGTATATATTAATTTCCCAATAAAATACTTTAAAATTCAATCAATAATTCTGATAGGCTTAAGATAAGAAGAAATCCAATTTTTATCATAAAAATGTTATATTTTCTGAATGGAAATTTTAGCACATTTTAATAGCACACTTGTCTAAGAACTATATTTCGACACTTTTATAAATTATATCAAATAAAATAAAGATTATTTTTAAAAGAGTAATGTCAATATAATCTTACGGTGAAATTTTTGTACTTTCCTAAAAATATTAATTTTTCGGTGAATAGTGTTGTGTCCCAATATTTATAAAAATATAATTCTTATTATCTTTATTGAAAATTTCAGATATTAATAGTAACCTAAACTATTAAAGTTAAAATTAAATTTTTTTATCTTATAAAGGAAAAACAATATATTTTTAACATGAAATAAGTAAATTTGTGTTTTAATAATGATAAATTATGTGTTCATATTTTTGTAAAACATAAATTTTTATTTACAATATTATATTTAAAATAACGATTTAAAATAATATTTATTTACATAAAATAGAATCATAAATTAATATTTTGTTGTATTATGATTATACGATATTTTTGTGTCAACTTATTTAATTTTTAAAAGTGTCATAAATCAGAAGTAATTTTAAAATCGGTAGTTTTAATATATTTGATGGTTTTAATTAAAAAATAAATTTATCTTATTTAGAAAATTATTTTAATAAAATAGATTCCATTTTTAAATTATATAGGTTAAAAATATAGAAATATTAGTTTTTTAATTCTTCTAAGATAGTTTAATTTTTTATGAATTGTGAAATACATTAATTATTGGTATTCCACATTGTATCCCAATAGATGAATTATTGAATCATGGATAATGTATGGATAAATTAATAACCCATTTTTTTGAACTAAAATAATTTAATTACTATATTAAGTCACATGAATCATCAAAATTCATCGTTTATGGTTGAAATAATAAACAAATGAATTAAATAAAAAACACCACTCTCCTCCACTACAAATATCACTTTATCTACCCCTCCTCTGCACACCTCTAATGCCTTTAATCTTGTTTATATTATTACCATTTCCTCTACCAAACCTATACGAAACGTTATTGTACTTCTTTCCTCCCCAAAATTCCATTTTGAAGTCTCTTAAGGATGTTCTTGCATAGGTGACGTTCAACAGGTAAAATCCCCTTTCATTATTTTAATTTTCTTCCAATTTATTTTAATTTTTTATCGTTCCCTTACCTCCCATTCCTAGTGGGACCTGATAATTCCAATATCATTTATATACTAAAATATTATAATGATATTGTTATATAACCCATTAATTATCATGAATTCTCTTTTTTATTCTAAAAATGAAAACATCATATATGAGGTGTTGATTTACAGCCTTCGAGACAATGACTTTCTATTTTTCAATTACTCCTTCAAGGATGGTTATAAAACAATTTTTTGGTTAAAAACATTAACATATTCAATCCAAATTATTTAATGTTCTAATACTAGCATAAATATACATAATATTAATTCATAAGACAAAACTATTTCGGGTTGATTGAAAATACAACAAAATAATCTAAATGATTTTAATTAATGCATTATCTAATAAATCGTCATCATATGTATAACATAATGATATATAACACTATAAAATATACATTAATTTAATTAATAACATATAATTTCAATTCTGGATAAGTAGTTCTATTTTACATGATCATTCATATATTTATACAAGTTAACCAATCGTGAAAACCAAGGAAACTAACAATCTCAAACAACAAAAATGAATCTTATTACTCATTAAAAATGTTATAAAAAATAAAATTATAATAAATTATATATATATTGAATAGGTTTTAAATTAAATTATTAATGAATATAATTTCATTGTCTAAGATAATGATTACAAGTGCAGAGAACTTTCAGACATAAGGTATTGATTTTTTTCATCTAAGTTTTATTTCTTTGAGATATTCCTTATTTTCCACTATTTTTTCTATTTGGTGTATGTATACTGCCATTTTCATTATCATATAGGGAATATCTTTATATTAATTTAATTTAATATTTCATTTTATTATCATTAATTTATGGGGCTTATAGTTTGACTATTTTTCACGTTGTAAGGGATACTTCCCAAACCTCCATTTTCCTTCAAGAAACACATTCTCTCTCTTAATAAAAATTTATTATTTAATTATTTTTACTTAATCTTATTAATTTCATCATATAAGTTAAAAATATATCTACCTATATCAATTATTCTATCTTTCATGGGGAAATAAATTTTTAATATGGTTTCTTTTTTAATTCCTCCTGATAGGCAAGCTTGATTAAAGGGAACATCCCTATTTCTTAAATGTTTTCCAGTACACACCATAACATGTTTAATCAACCGATAATTTTCAAATTTTTTTATAATTATGAACTATACTATTTCATTTTTGTTATTATGAAAACAATGATTTCTTTTTCCACTTTAAAGACTATTTTATATTTACCCTTAAACTGCACTAAAGTGCCTCATTTCAAAGGTTTCTTAAGCTATATTTTTACAGGTTTTAAATTCATTTCCCAAATTAAAATTTGAATTTTCTTTTCATATTCCTATAATATAATTTCATTCCATATTCTTTTCAATGATATTAATGTTTACAATATGAATTTTATGTCAAATACAAATTATTTTCCAAAATAAATATTCATTCCAAAGTAAAAGGGTATTTCTATAAAGAATTTGTTAATGATTTTATTATATTATTTTTATATATTTAAATATCCTCTATTAAATATTATTATTAATTGAGTTTTTTTCATTTATTAATATCTATTATAATTGATTGAATGGTTTATAATTATTTTGATTGGGGATGTACTGCCTTGATACCAATTGTCATATTACTCTTGATAGTTTATGATTATGTTTACTATTTGGTTATATTATTTACATTTAATAGGGTCATTTAAATATGAATTTAATTGTTTATTATCTTTCAACCCAATATTATAAAGATTTCATTGGACTCATTAAGAGATGGGAGGGGCTCTCTATAGCTCATTGATGTATCAGTAAGCCACTTAAGACATAGAAGATATGGTCTTGGTCGAGGTATTAACTATTTATTTGCCTATACATATTTTCATTATTCCATAAACATTTACTATGAAATGTATTTTCTAAGGCCTTGATGGTATGTCATAGATTTATGACATTGTGATGTCCATCATTATGATATTAGTAATTGATAATCCATGTGATTAGTCGACTAGTATAATATAAATTGTTAAGTTTCATTCTAATATGATTATATATAAGAAATTATTTAATCAACTGTAATTCGTGTCATATTATGATTAAGATTATAGAATTTCATTATTCACCTTGACTTATTGAATAATTTTTTTGATAGCTTTCGCTTTATTTCATACCCTTACTAAGCACATGAGATCACCCCATTATTATGTTTTATTTTTCCACAAAATGTGCTGATTTTTATTATGAATGACATGTAGGGATAATATAATAATTAATTGGTGTTTTCCATTGAGAATATATATTGTCTTTCATTTCACGTTTTATTGTACTACATAAGTTTGTATCTAATTTTCTAAATCTACTAAACTATTTTGTCATTTGGGATGTGAATGATTGTTCATATTTCGAATGTAATAATGTAAGGCATGGGATCTGGGATACTGGGGCTGAGGTACTTATACAGGCAAGGTCCAAAAATTTCCAATACTATTGGATTTTAATTTTATTACCTCTTTATGCCTTTTGATGTTTTAATCTTTTTAAACTATTTGGTTTTGTGGTGGGATATTTATCCATGCCTGAACTTCTTCTCCTCTTTGTATCATTTTATTTTAATAAAATGGAATGGGACCTTGTGGATTATCCCAGAGCTATTTAATAAAAATTATGTAATTATTATTATAAAAAAATTATAAAATAATAATTACTCTTTAAATATATTTAGGAAATGAAAATATTTGATTTCACCATAGCTATAAGAAATGACTTGGATACTTTTGGAGAGGTTGAGGTGAAGTTGTTTAGGCTGCACTATGGAAGGAGTTGGAAAGTTTAGGCTACTGAAAAAATTCGATTGTGAAATATCACATAAGAAATGTATTTGTAACCCAAACATTCACAATACTTCCAAATTCACATGGGAGGTGACGTGACATTCTAATCCCTGAAAAATTAGAAACTCCCAAATAAACAAATATTGTAAAACCCTATAAATATTGATGTCAATTCATCGAAGAGAGGTGGAGAGAGATGGAGAGAGTGAGGGAGATAATGTGCATGTGAGGGGGAGTAGCATCACACATGTGGCTCTATGGGAGAGTATCAGTGATGATGGTAGGAACAGAGTGAGGAAATGATGGAAACAAGAATGGAGAGTAGGGAAGAAATCGTTTGAGAGGTAGAGCAGTTGAGATGGCGTGTAGACGTGATTTTGGAACCGAGTGATAGGAGCAATGATGGCATCTGGTTGTAGGGAGGGATATCAGTGGTGAGGGATCATAGTGGCGAGGGAGGGAAATTTGTGGTGAGGAAGGGAGGGTGGTAGTGAGGGTTTAACTTTTGTGGGAGCATAAAAGAACTATTTTATTATTCAGTTAGGGTTAAATTTATATTTTTATCAAATGGTTTTTATTAATGCTTCTAATAAGTGCTAATAAAGTGGTATTCTATCAACACTAAAATAAATATGTGCTACGAAAATATATCTTTATTAGCACTAGAGAAGCACTGATAATTATTTAATAATATAATTAATATAATCAATACAAATTAATTAATTATTGTAATAAAGAAATTTAAATATATATAATTTCAAATATGCAGAGAGGGTGTTGGTTGAGTGATAAAACAAACCCATTATACATCCGTGGGCTGGGTTATAAACCCATCTGAATGAAATTTTTCCCCTAATTCAATTGGGGGAATGTTATGTGGGATGATGTTAGAAATTACATGACTGTGATTTGCATATAAGTGATATATAGGTGAGCATGACCAATGGTAACTAGTATAGACTGTGGGGAGAGACTCTACCCACCTCGATTGTGGGGGTGGGGTGTTGTTTGGAATGATGTACCTGATGTTGTAGTACGAACTGTGTGATATGTGGCTAGGTGGATGATAGTACACAAGAAAATTATGTAGTGATGATGTGGGGGTAGAGGCTGAAAGAGGTGTGTGGAAAATCTAGATAGTTGTGTCGTGGTGGTTTGTTATATAAGAAACTGAGATAGTTTCTCAAAGGGCACTTGTGTTCCTTTGTTATGTGGGTGAAATAAAGAGAAAAAAAGTATTGGTCAGGGTGAAAACCTAATGGGATCACTAAACCCCCACTCAACTATGTTTTTTGTGGTCTAGAAATCTTGTGTGTCAATGAAACCCAACACTTGATGAGATGATGGAAGGAAGGTTTTCCATCATTGATTTGTAAGGGAGGACCGTTTTATGGTGACAATGTATATAGAAGTACAAATGAAATCTAATATGTCTAGGATGGATTGGTCCTTTCGGGAAATGATATGTAAGGGTAATTGGGCCATTATAATAAGGGGTCTACCATCCTATATGATATAAAAATAATCATTCTTTTATGGGTTTAAAGTCCTTGGGGGATATGTAATTATCATTGGCCAATGGGCAAGGTGTATGTGAGTGTTTGTTTGTGTGTGTGTTTGTTTCACAGTTCCCTCTTTCAAATATGATGTTTTAATGACTGGATCTTGAATTGAATCAGAATGTAATTATTTCACATAATTTTCCCTTGAAAATATTTTAAATTCAACACATGAGTGTATAGAATTTATTCTCTCAAGCCTAGTAATCTTCAGATCCAATATTGGGATCTATTTTTGAACCCCCCCAATGACCAATAACTCAATTTCTCAACTATGGTTCATGGTAATGGGTCTAATCTTGATGTTTATCAGCCGAAGATATTACTAGGAATTGCCTTCTCTATTAAAATTTAAATAATATTTGATAATGATATAGAGAAGTCTAGGATTAGTCATTTTTTAGTGTTCTCGTTATATTTTATGTTAGGAATTCCATTAGTGAAGTGATGATTTTAGTTATTGGTGAGTTTAGAACAGAAATCAAAATTTCTCTTGGGAGGCTTCCTGACTTTTTATAAATTAATAAAAACAGTGGGTATCTTGTAGGAAACTATCAAATGAAACAAAAATGATCACATTGAATGAAGATATGTCACATTATAGATCACTATAATTTTAGGAAATCAATCCTGAATATTGAAATCTCTTTGAAGGATGTGGTCACAATTTTTGAAAATGCACCTGCTAGAATTTCTTCAGGCAGTGTTAGACCCTCAAATGCATCTACAATTACTATTAGTGTGTCTCAACATGACACTTAGTGTCCTACTATTAGCATTTATTATTTAGTGTAGGAGTTTCATTATCCATATGATGATCATGGTGCGTTTGATGCAACTATTTTTTAAGCCCTGTAGATTTTTGGGATGGTTCCTCTTCAACAGGCCCCTGATTCTTGGCAGTCTTTAGGAGTCATACTACATCCTAATGGGGCTTCTATAGAAATGGACAAAAACTCCATATCTTGTAATTTTTTTCACATTGGTTGGTTCTCTCCCATGTTGGCGATGCACTCCACCTATGATTATCATGGTGTGTGTGGTGTCATTGTATTTCAAGTCCCCAATGTTTTAGAATGGATCCACATTATTAGGCACATTTATCTTTGGCTCGTATTTTTAATCTGGAGTCTAGGTAGCCTTTGATGTTATAGCCTAAAGGGAATTTTCTACTAATTCATATGTTTAAAGATGGGGAAACAAAAGTATAATATTTTGGTGATGGTGTTTTTGAATAGGCCTTATATATTTTTAAGCTTTCAAAAGATACCCCCATGTTGACTCTAGTAATGGGAATTCCTCTGATGAATATATTTTTCTTTTTTATGTGTCGGAAGATTCCTACTTCAATGAGGGTGGCTGAAAAATGGAAAATTAGATACAAGGTTGGTCTTTAAACTACAGGTGAAATAGTCTATCAACGGAAGTGAAATATTTTCAACTCTTAATCAGGTGTTGATAGAATCATTGTTGATTAATGATTCTAAAAAGATAGGTGGATTTCATCCAACACTAACAGGTGTGGTGGCTTCTCCAAGAGTGGAAGCCATTGTCACCCCATATGTGAGCATAGAGCTTGTAGGTGGGGTGGGACACATGGATCCTTATGATGTTAATGGAATTAAAATATATGACTTATATGTGAAATATTCCTTAATACATTATCAATCGATGAGAAAAAAAAGACATATTTTATTATGATCGATATATTAAATAGATCCAAAATTACAGAAGCCTTTCATGAGGAGTTCAAACTTACTTGTGGATCTTTTCATGGTGAAGGATAGTCCTCCTGGAAAATTTGTGATGACCCTATCTTGGTTTCCTCTACCCAAGGTCACGTGTTTCATGGTGATCAATATGACTCAATAGATTGAGACACCCATGATGATACAGGGTAGTCCCTGAAGTAATGGAATAGGGGGAAGTATCCAAGAAGCCATGATATTTCTTGAGAAAGGGGCAACATGCTATAGAGAACATTATCGGGGAATTTTTGTTCATTTTGGAAGTATTGTGTTATCTTTTTATTATGTAAATTATTTTCTTTCCATATGAACTTTAATTTTCTAATAATTTTTTTGGACCATGGATTTAAATCAATGCTTCACACCATTCTGAGTATATTTATATATTTTCACACACACACACACATATATATAATTATATATATTTATATAATTATATGTATATAATTATATGTATATTTATTAATATATATAATTATAAAATTATAGTAAATATATTTATTATTTAAATATATTTTATTATGATTTTATAATTATTTAAAAATATATACATAAATTTATTTTTAATTAAAAATATAAATATAATTATATATATATGTGAAAATATTTTTTATATAATTATATATATATATATTTATTAATATATAATTATAAATAATTATAAATATAATTGTTAGCATTTTAAGAAATCCAGGAATCCTAGTAGTTCCAATTCTCATCATGTTGTGCAGGGAATGACAAGGGGATTTGTGTGCCAAGGAATCCTTATAAATAATGTTAACATTTCTAGGGATGGATTTTCCCTAACAGATATGGTCCTTTGTGACCCCGTGGATCCCATTCAACCCTCTTTTAATGTTAAAGTGGTATAGGTTTTTGTATGCCTCATGGATATTCAATCCATTAAATTGGCTCCTTAGACACTTGTAGAGGATAGAGATTTTTCTATAATGGATGACCATTATTTTATCCAGATAATAGGTTCTAATGGGGATAAGAAATCCTCATGTAGAAAGAAAACATAGGAAGATATTATAGCTAATGTGGCCACTAAGCTATAACTGAAACCTAATTATGAATCCCTGATAGATCATGGGAGTAGAAACACTGATTTAGTGTTAGAAAATGTTTATCTATATGATTTTCTTAATGAATATGAGAATGATGTGTGGGAACAAGTGGATAATGAATTGTTGTAGGGTAACTCCTTACCTATGGGAACAAGTAAAAGAAAACCATGGTGGCATTTATCTTTAATAAATTCATCAAGACTTGTTCTTATATACATCAACATCTGGCAGAAAATAAACAATTTACGAAACTGAATGGAATTAAGGAAAATAATTTCCTCATTTATAATGATGGTTTCGTGATTCTCAACCAAATTAATGCCATCTTGATCGACCATTCACCTATGTATGGACTAGAAGATGAAGAGGAGGATTAGGCTGCCATAGAACACCAAAAGGAATTAATGGTGATAATAAATGACCAATACTCAACTCCATTGGATTTTGGTAAACATAGGTCTAGTATTCTTAACATATTAATTAGATATAATATCATGGATGTCATCCATAAAGAATTTTGGAATGCTTATGGATTTATCTGAGGTAAAAAATAACCCTCAACTAATGAGACTATCAAAAAAAGGTCTAATTATGAGAAGGTATAATTTGATGTCTTAGATCCATTTGGATAATGGGATTCATGGCCCCTTGAGGATCCCATTCCACTTGATGGTAAGAGTGATTCTAAAGTGAATGAGAAGATATGGTGGCTACCCAAAACATGGAATTGAGGTCATCATCTAATTGGTAGAGGTGGATATCATTCCAATAGATGAATAATATGCTTCACCTATTATGGAAGTGGTTTTCAATGGCATTCAGAACACATACCCCTTTTTACATTGTTGTTATTAAGTCATCAATAAATTTTAGGACCGTAGTTCAAAACCTATGGTTAAAACTATTTTGGAATTTACATATACATATATATACAATTATATATATATATAAATATATAAATATATGTAATTATAATTATAATAAATATATTTATTATTTTAATAAATAAAATAATATTTTATAGTTATATATATATTTATATTATTATAATTTTAAATAAATATATTTAAAAAGTATTTATATATATTTATACATATATTTATAAATATATATACATATACATATATACACAAAGAGGATATATCTAGAAGACGAAGCTCCTGACCATTTACTAAAATTGATGAAAAGATAGAAATTACAAGGGAATAATGATGGTGTCAAACATGGGAAATCCCACATTCATAAGATAAACAACAAATTAAGAGTCACTATAATCATGATGATAACTGACGCACATCTGTCATGGCATGTGGAAAAAAACAATTATATTATTCCTAGTGTAGTAAAGTGGTCGACTAGGGTCATCTCTCTTGAAGAGCCTTTCAGTGCATACACTTACTTTATTCTATATCACCTAATCTATCTCTTTTTGTTGTTTTTATTATCTAATGAAAATAATGACATTATTTTTGTTTTTTTTATTATTTAAAACAATGACATGTAAAGTAATAATTCTAAATTTATAATAAGATGCAAGTCTAAGTAGAATGAAGTTAAGAAAAACTTGGTTTTGGGGTTCAGTCTTGGATTCAATCATTATTTTCCTACATGTGTTTGATTTTGTTTGATAATTCAAACATGAAATATCATGTATGAATCACTATTATTTTCCAGAATAGTTGTAGTTTTAGTTTCATGTCATTGGGGACCGTCACCTAATTGGGGACATTCACCTCACCCAAGTATTTTAATTAATTCTTCCACAAACTTAATTAAACTTTAATGAAAATTTAGGAAATCTTTGACTTCACCCCGAGCCAAGCCTCATGATTAGCCTCTCATTTTTTATAGTATGAGATTACTCTATGGAGTAGGTGAAGGAAGAGAGAGAGTGAAATAAAGAGATAGAGATAGAAAGAAATACAAAAAAATGGATGGAGAGACACAAATGCAAGGAATAATAAAACTAAAATTTAAATTACAATTGAAAATAAAAATAAAATAACACTAAAAAATAAATATAAAATAAAAATAAAAAATGAGGGGGGAAGAGAGGAGGAATAGCGGCCCGTGCCCCAGTCTGATCCCTCCTTAGATTTGGGTGTCAATCTGATGATTCACGCATTGACCCTTTCTAAAATTTTGTTTATAAATGTGTTTGTTGTTCACCCTCCAAATTTCAGCGCATTTATACCCCGGATGAAGGAGTTATGAATTTTTCATTGGAGGTTTATGTTTCTAGATGACGCTTCCACGGAGGTTCTTCCAAAGGTATGTCGTTGAATGGCCACCTTAATAACTTCCAAAGTCCCCCAAATTTTATTTAGATACGTACCTATCTATCCTCATGCTATCCCAAGTGAAAAAAACATCATTTAGATGTGTTTAGGATGAGTTTCATTTTTTATAGTGGTGGGGTCTAGGTTGTCCGCCCAAAACAATTTCCAACTTCAATGAATTTGTACGCCCTTTTGATGGCCGAATCAGCTTCTAGCCCAAAATACAAAATTAGAGGAAATAAAATCAGGATTCAAAAAAATTAATCACAATGTTTGGACATATATTTTATGAGAAATGACACAAACAACCTTGTTGTCAAAATCAATCCAAAAGCCAGAATTATGCACTTTTCTCTTTTATGCTCATTTTCATTATAAAATTCAAATTACTCATTATTTTAATAAAACATGTAAATACATGGGGTTTATAATTGAAAAATATTAAGAAATACTCATTATTTGATAAAAAATATGCATGTAAATTTTCTCTGTCCAATACCCCCACACTTAAACCATGATTCTCCTCAAGCATAAAATCTCAACACGGAAATCAGAGGACACCAATGTTTCCAATATTCAAATTTCAATGCAATATAATCGAACAATTTTCAGTGTGAAATCAAGAATTCAAAAATCTATATGAAATACCAATTTAATTTTCCATTTTTCAATGAAACAAATAATTCACATATTTTACTTTTCCCATTTGGATATTGATTGAACTTCTTCATGCATTCATTCCCGCTCTGTGATTCATTATTATTGAGCATCTCAAGTAATGATTTCCCTCACTTTTGATTCTTTTCTCTCATCACTCATGATACAATTCAAGTATAGTTATTCTCATATCATGAGAACGTGCTCCTCATCCATAGGAATTTAAATGAACTACTTTATCCACTTGGTAAAGACAAAAGACACATAAAATCATGAAAACTTTCAATAAGGGTTCAAATGAATGTAAGGCTTAAGGTTGGTAGGACTTTTCTCTTTAAAAAATTAAGGCTCAATGAGGAGTCTAATCTCTATAGTACAATTCATGATATCAAATGTAAAAGTGTAATGAAATTCTCCCCTTCAAAGTAGCACACCGCACTTCCAAAAACTCAATGTAAGGTCATGATCAAATTATGCATAATTAATGATTTGTGCACCATCCTGATTATTTTTTTATTCTGTACATTTTTTTTCAGAAGTTATGATTAGATAAAAACTCACAACCATCACCTAACCACTTACAATTAGAGGATTTTCGGTCATAAAAATTTTGATTTTTGGTTCTCGCTAATCAAAACCCATTTTTCAAAATTTTTGGATCTTTTTGTCCTTTTGGTCTTTTTTTAATTCAAGAGGGGTAAACTGTACATTATAATGAATGATTTCACAATCTTTTACAATTCCCAAAATAACACCCACACAATTCTTCATTACAATGTGTATCATCCCATCCACCATGATTCCCTTTACCCCACCCATCAACTTCAAAATATCATGAAAATACCAAGAGTATGGTTGGGATGGATAAAAATGGCTTGAAATATGGATCATCCCTATAAAGTTCATTCATGATCTATATGGTCTATAAGAAAGATTTATGTAAAGGTTGTTTTTTAAGAATAAGTGGATTTTAAAAGGATCCCTCAATAATTTTAAATGTGTTTTTTCATAGTCATTGATTTGAAAAGATTCAATTCATGTTCTGGTCGGTTACATGTCCCAAGATCATTCAATAAATATGCTCAAGAATAAATAGGAAGTACTTGGTCTAGGAATCCTCTCAGGAATGAGAAATATAACATTGGACAATCACTCATGGAATGACTAATAATAATAAATCAATTCACATAAATTTCAAAATTTCAAAGCATGAAATATGGTAGGGAAATTTCATTTACATGAATTAAGTAATTCCTTCAAATCATGAGTCATCATTTCAATATACGTGCTTCATATTTAAATATTCAAATCATCATTTAAATAATTTAATCATTTTAACATTGAAATATAAAACATATCATAACTGGGTTCCTAAGAAACTCATGTGTCCTACATAACATGAGTAAAACATTAATTCACGTGTGGTCATTCAAGTTTATCTTTAAAGCTCAAAACATGATGTGGACTAAAATATGGAGATATTATAAGATAATACACTAAAAATGAACTCCCTTTTTCCATGAAATTTAGCCCGCCCCCACCTAAATGTCTGGGGCTTCCTATTAGGAACCTATAAAAGAAAATAACCCAATTAAGAAAAAGGATCATGTCATTTATGCTAAAAAAACATAGAGGGGAGTGGGATGCATGCTATACTACTTCCTAAGAAATGAAATTGAAATCTAAATTCCTAGATATCATGTACAGATAAATCGTGGTACGATCCCCTCTATGGGCCTTGAATTTTTACCGCCTCTAGAGGGAAGTACCAGCTGTTATCCACATTCTGATGGAGGATGAAGCTTATTTGATTTGAACCACCACAAATGGATTTTCCAAGATTATGCTTCATCGTTGTTCTTGATGGATGATACATGAATAGAGAAAACCATATCCTCCACATTCACAATGAGGTATAGCTTGCATGGTTGGGGTAGGATAAATTATGGATCATCCTCTTCCTAAGTTGCTACTTGTGAAACCTTTTTTTCTTCCAGTCCTGGCTTCATGGGGGCTGTATTAAGAAAAGCCTCATGTCTGATTTTCTTAGGCTTAGCTACCTAGATCTCTTGATGTGGCTCCTCCAATGCATGTTCATTGAATTCAAGGAGATCCATATGTTCCTAAACAGGTGTATGTCCACTATATTCTTTATCTTCCTCCAAGTCATAGAAATGAATTTCAGATTCTGTATAATAAAAACAAGAGGGAGTGATATAAAAATATGCTTCAATAAAATCTAATAATATGGGGTAAAATAAAGTCTCCACTCCCTGAGTTGGTTCAGCTTCAATCTCTACCTCAGTGGTATGTTTCTCTTGGAGTACGATGGTGGAAGGTGAAGGTAGGTAGTCGGGCTCCTCCACCTTGAGTTTGGCCTCAACTTCATGGATGTTTTCTATGAAATCTGGGAAGACTAGTAGAACTTTTTTCATGGCCTCGAATCCTTTTAAGTCTGTTTGAAGTTCATCGACCATTGTCATCAAGTCATTCGGTGAGATCCATGTTTTAATGTCTCTTTGCACCTACAAGACCATTATCATCAGTGCATCAACTCTTCATTGGAGGGCCTCCTTAATGTAGTCGCGTTCTTTCACCAGTGAGTAATTTTCAGTCCAAGTATAATAATAATCATTTGAATTCATCAGGGAAAGATTTTATTTTTGTTTTTTTAAAGAAATGAAATCTAACATTGATGTGAAAATAATAAATGTAAATGAATAATTGATTGGATCCCCAGTAATGGTTCCAGTTTTGATGCACGTCTATCACAGGGTGTGGACAAAAACAATTATATATTTCCAAGTGTTTCACAGTGGCTGACCAGGGTTGTCTCTCTTGAGGATCCATTCTGTGTATTCACATACATTATTCTATATCACCTAAACCTTCTCTTTTTGTTGTTTTTATTATCTAATGAGAATAATGACAATATTTTTGTGTTTTTTTTTATTATTTAAAACAATGACATGTAAATTAATAATTTTAAATTTATACTAAGATGTAAGTCTACACAAAATGAAGTTAAGAAAAAAACTGGGTTTTGGGGTTCAATCATGGATTCAATCATTATTTCACTACACATGTTTGATTTTTTTATAATTCAAACATTAAATCTCATGTCTGAATCACAATTCCTTTCTAGAATATAAGTAGTTTGAGTTGCATGTCATGGGGGATCATCACCCAATCGGGGACGTTCGCCTCACCCAAGTATGCTACTCAATTCAACACTAACATAATTAAACTTTAATGAAAATTCATGAAATCCTTGACCTCACCCCGAGCGAAGTCTCGGGATTAGCCAATCATTTCTGAGAGTATGCGATTACATGGTGGAGTGGGTGGAGGAAGAGAGAGGGTGGAGAGAGAGAAGTGCAAAAAAATGGTTGAGAAACACAAATACAGGGATTAATAAAACATAAATTTAAATTACAAATGAAAATAAAAATAAAATAAAAATAAAAAAAGTGGGGGGAAGATAGGAGTATCAGTGTCATGTGCCCCGGTGGGATTGTTCCTTGGCTTTGGGTGTCGAGCTAATGATTTGAGAAGGAGGCGAGGGCCTCCTTTTATAGGCTACATTCTGTTCTCTGAAGGTTTGTGCATTGTTGGATCATTAAATATCCTATTAATGTGTGTACACCTTCTTCCCTGTTGCTAATAAATGTTTTCACCTTTCACCCTATAAATTTCACCACATTTGGACCTCATATGAAGGTGTTATGAATTATTCATTGGAGGATTATGTTTCTGGATGAAGCTTCTAGGATGGTTCCTCCAAAATAATGTCATTCAATGACCACCTTGATGACTTCAAAACTCACCCAATTTTTTTGTAGAGCCGCCCATGTCTATCATCGTGCGATCCTAGGTGGAAACACATCATTTTGATGTGTTTAGGCCGAGTTTGGGTTCCATTGTGGTGGTGGGGTCCACCCTATCCGCCTAAAAAAATTTCCAACTTCAATGAGGTTTTAGGCCATTTAGATGGCTGAATAACTTCCTGGTCCAAATGACAAAATTGGAGGAAATAAAATAAATATTCTAAAAAATTTAATCTCAAATTTTAGACATATATTTTATGAGAAATGGAAGAAATACCCTTGTGGTGAAAATCTGTCCAAAATCCATAATTATGCACACTTCCCTATTATGCTCATTTTCATTAAAAAATTCAAATTACCCATTATTTTAATAAAACATGTAAATACATGAGGTTTAAAATTGGAAAACAGTAAAAAAATACTCATTATTTGATAAAAAATATGCACGTAAATTTGTTCTGTCATGAATCTTGATCAGAATCTTCAGCAGTAGCAGATTCTCACTCTAACATAGAATTATTTTGGTTGAATAGCACAATGTACCTCTCCTGTAAATTCAACGCCTTTTGGGTGACCCGAGAAGATATATAAGTAAAACTTCTTCCAAGCGTTCAAGTTACATCCTCACATCCAAATCCCCAGACTCAACTCTTTGGATGCCTACCTGGTCTCCATGTTTGCTAATACAGATTTATATCATGTTCACCATATTCTGTATATAAATATATATATATAATTATATATAATTATATAATTAAATATATATATTTCCCATTAAATATATATAAATATACAAATAATAAATATATTAAACATTTACATATATTTAATATAATAAAATAATTATTTAAAAATATATTTATTTGTTTATATTTATAATTATAAATAAATAAATTTATAAATATTTTCATATAATTATGAATATATGTACAAAATTATATATATTTATATAATTAAATATATATTTATTAATATATAAATATTTATAAATATACATACAATAAATATATTTATTTTATAAATATATTTATTACAATTTTCTAATTATCTAAATATATATTAATTTATGTATAGTTTTAGAAGTACTATTTTTAAAGAGAAATGATCTTATTATGGAAATTTTAAGAAAGAGTGCAGGTGGGGAAGTGTTCCACGATGTGTCTCACTCAGTGGCGAGAATGGGATTGACCATTGGCCATGTTGGGATTTGATAATAGGATGTTGATTTTGGCGTGTGTGAGGCTGGATGATTCTCAATGTCTAACGATGGCACCCAAGGCAGGGAGAAATCCTACTCTGAAGCAGCCATCTACGGAGAAATGTATTGGGGAGAGGAACCCTTGAGCCAAGAAGCATGTCTCCAAAGGCGATGTGTATGGCGACAAGAAGAAGAAGAATACATCGAGGAGCATGGAGACATCCAATATCATTACCTTATAGGTGCATATGAACATCTGGATCTTAATTAAGGCCATTGGTGTGGCTGATGAATGATGGTGGATGGCCAGATACAGGAACACAACATTGTTCATGTTTTACGTAGATTGCTCTATATGACCCTTGGCAACAACGATCCCACCCGACGGTGGGGTTGAAGTGTGGGCATGGGTTGAAATTAAAATGTTGACAATGGTTGTGGGTTTCCTTTTCCATGTAGACAGTAGTGGCTGTGAGAGTTTTCTATCAATGTCATAGGGAGCACCTGGGGGAGACTGTGGGAGATGGAGAGAAGACCTCGGGTCATAGGGATGTCACAAAAGGCCTCGAGTTTTTGGTGGTAGTTGATATCAGGATACGGGGTGGAGATGACTTTGGGGGGAAACCGAGGATAGGCAAGAGTTGTGTTGATGAATGAGATTGACAAATAGAGTTGTGTTCATTTTTCAAGAAGTGGATAGAGATATCACTATTTATGTATCCTGGGTGGTTCTAGTCTACTGCATTTTGTTTGGATTTATTAATAAATTTGTAGGACCAAGCATGGTCAGATCCCAAAACATATGGATTAAATATATATATAAATAAATACTACAAAAATGATTATATATATTTTTAACATTTTTAATAAATATAATAAAATAAGTGAACAATTAAAATTAAATATAATACAAAATAGTAAAAAGTGAGTTCTTAACAATTACATGAATTAAAAAACACTCATATATAAAAATACACATCAAAATGCACACATATACATACAGACATCTAAGCATGTACATATATTTTAAATTATTTAATATCGATATAAATATAAATAGAAATCAATATAAACATTTATATAATTGACAATTATTTAAATAAAACAGTAATATATTATATTTATTTTAATTATAAACACATTTTGTCATTAATGTATATAACTAATATTTTAATCTTTTTGAGTAATATAATTTAGATAATATTATATATATATAATTATGAAGATAAAATTAATTTTATAGTAACATTTATATAAATCTTTTAAATATATTATATGTACATATATATACTTATTGTAATATAAATAGTTTTTATAAATACATAATTATTTACATATTAATTGACTTACTCACTATGACTTTTATATTCCCATGAATACAGAACTGATAAAGGTTTCAATTTTATATGTGCTAAAAATGATTGATAAATTTTAGAATTTTATGACTACTAGAAAAAAGTGTTGAAAAAAATACAATTTTTCCGGAATTTTTATTATTGTGGAAAATGGTACCATTATTTGCACTTTTGTGAGGGATGATAATAGACTCCCCTTTATTAACGGTTTTCATCTAGCACTGTTAAAGGTTAGAATTGCATAAGGGGAGATCTATGGTAGTGATGATTCGTACCTTCACACAAGAACCTAGAGTTGCACTAATTACATTCTTAGATTCATGGATCTTATGGGGATACCACTGGAAAAAATTTTCTTTGGATTCGTTATATTAATGTGGACACTACAGGAACATCAACCAAAATGATTATCAATGTTAATAGAACAATTAATCTATGTTAATTATTATTATAAATTATTTGTAAATTACATATGAAATGAACGTGTATTGGAATATTTGGGGGTTTTGGTTATCCAGTTCTGGGTATTTATCTGAAGAAACTAGAAAAAAACACCATTGGGCATGGGCCAAATCTTATCTTCTACTACCCAGAACCAAAAATTACTATTTCAATGAAGGGTCATCACAATTAGAAAATAAATCTAGTTTTTTTCAATGTAAAATTAAAAAATATAATAAAAATTTATGTACTCAGAATCATTGACCTACACATTTTTTCATGGTGATGTGAAAGTGAATTGAAAAGGGGAATACTAATGAATATGGATGAAATATTATCACAGAATGTATGAGAAAATCACATGAAAATCACAAATAACATGTTTAGACCAACTAATTTATAGCTAAATGTTGTTTTTTAATTATAGTTAAAATAAATGTTTTTACAAAAATATTGAACTAAATAGAATCAATTGAAAAAAATATCTACCAAAATGCATAAGAAATTAAATATATTATTGATTTAATTAAATAATTTAAAATAATCTAGCTAATAACTTATTTATTTTGAATCAATCCTTTTATTAAGAGAAGTTTAAACCCTTACAAACTTCAAAATTAATACTAAGAAAAAAAAAGAACTATAATTTCACAGCTATATAAATACATAAATCCAACAAAAATCAATTTTAAAATATAAAAACATTACAAAAAAAAGATAAGACTGTAAATAACCAAGCATGACGTACATAGAAATTAAAATACATTTATGGAATACTTAATACATTATAAAAACAAATGCCCAAAGATCTTATTATTTTAGTTCCTTGAAAATCCTGGAATAAATTCTTCAAAATTTTCGAAAAATATTCAACATCTCCAAAAACTTTATTCCCCTTTAGTTTCCCTACCAAAAACCATTATTTATATCCTGGGGAAATGAAAACATAGGAAACAGGTGAGAACATATGCTCGGTAAGGGTATAAAAGTATAATATCAAAGAAAACACAAACATAAGAGTTCAAACATGAGAACACAAATTTTAAAAAGCACTACATCTATAATTATTATCAAAATATCAAGTCATAAAATAAATCTTTGTAGTTAATATTCCCTAAATCATAACAAAACTTGAACTATCATAGAATAGAATATCCATATAACATTGAATTGTGGAAAAAACTTAAGCATAGAAAATCATTTACATATTATCCAAGGATCATGTCTTATACAATTATAGGGAAAAAGTTCATTACTAAACCGGGTTTACTTGTTGCTCCATCCCTAAATTACTGAACTCGATTTACTGTACATTCCATCCATGTATTACAAAATTAGATTTACTTTCCATTCTATCCCTATATTATTGAACAATATTTACTTGACATTCCAAACATGTATATCTCGTGAGATGTAATTCTTTACCCAATGAATTGGAGGGAGACATAGGTCCCACCAGTTAAATAATGAAAACCATAAATATGTATACCACAAAAACATAATTCATTCATCAGAACATAACTTGAGGAATAAAATGGGTTTCTTAAACATCATTTCATCATAACATAGTCCATAAAAAATGGATTTTAGGAATATAATTTCATCATAAACATAATAAACGATTATAATAATAGGAATTTTATACGTGAAAAATATCCTTAAACATTTATGGAAAATAATAGTGATAAAACATATGAAATTAGTTCTTGAGGAAAATATCATTTCTTTTTTAAAAAAAATTTCTTTTTTAAAAAACTCATGAATTTTAATAGAAAAAAATTTCCTTGAAAATTAACTAGAAAAAATATATTATAATATTCTAGGAAATAAATAATTATGAATGTTTAGAAATACATTCATGAAACATAAGTTAAAACACATTATTCTCCTACTTATTTCAGAATGTCCATATAGTAAATTGTATCAAAAAATTACAAAATATTTCTTTCATACCAATTTTTAAATATTCACCAATTAGAAAAAATGGAATTTAAATAATAGTATAAAAATATAAAGAATATTTTATAATTTAGATGTATCAGGAATCGACAAGGATGATAAATATACTCTAAAAAATATTTATGTATAAATAATCTCAAATAAAAATGAGGTTGTGAAATTATCCCTTACAGTTATTTCATTATCATTTGTATTTATTAAAACAAACTATATAATGATTTCTATAATTTCATTGAAATATTGTAAAATCATAGTAATTTTTATAATATCATATATGAACATATTATCAGCTATTTGTTAGTAAAATTTCATTGTTACTCTTTATTTGCGTATTAACTACTTTTTGTTCATATTCATTTTTTGTCAAATAATTTCTGTTTCTAAATCTTAGGAGACAATTATATCATTAAAATATTATATTAATAATAATATATATCATATATATTCATTCAGTATATTTATATAATCATTATTTAATGGATATCTTGTTCAATTAATCACATCCCATCATAGATACCGTAGGTCATACGTATGCACGAGTGATTCTATCATTCCCATAATTGTGAAAAGGTATGAAAGTGGATGATATATAATTTTTTCCAAAAACCAAATCATGTTATAATAATATGATATAGATATTATTTCCATCATCTTATCCCTCCAAATAAGATAGTGGTCAGAAACATGTTACACCACAACATGGAGATGATAAGCCATATGTACGCACACATGGTGATTTTATTTTTAGTAGACCAAATAGAAGGTTGAATATAGTTGTTAAATATACGTAATAAAATATCATTATATAAATAATATTGTAGTAATTACATTATATTGGAATCAACTCATGAAAATAAAGTATAAGAATAAATTATTTGAATGAATCAGAAGATGAGATTACCTCTTCTTTGATGTCATCATCTATATTATTATTTTTAATCCACAGAAGAAAAAATCCCAATAGGGCCTTCAGGCTTAAGGATGTGTATAATAATGGAGGCCAAGGGAATCCCCCCATATCAGATTCACCACCCCATGTTTAAAGAATAGTATGTTCATAATACAGGTAACTTTGATATTTTGATCAGCCTAGGAAGCAAGGTGATCTGTAACTTTGTTCCCCTACCCCCATGTATGAGTGACCTCAGTGGAGCTGTAAATGAGGCCTTTTCACATCCTGATGGTGTAGGCGATCGAGCATGTGATGGGTATATTCTCCTTCGAGGATTCATGAATGGTATTAGAATATGTGTTTACCTGAGATAACCTTATATTTTAATGCATGCATAGGGTGATCCCAGATAGAACCGCCTTGGCCTCTACCTGTAATGAATTTCAACTTCTATAGTGAGCCATGAATGCTAGAACTACACTACCTTTGTGATCTCTCACAATTCCTCTACCATGAATGACACTCGATATACAAGAAACATATGTATTTATCTTTAGAAAATTAGTTAGAAGAATCCATCACACCAAGTTCTCGAGAGTCCTACCGCGGGGGTGGGTTGTCCCGAAGGGATCTTAGAGTAGCCTAATAGAAGGATAATCCTTCCAATTTTTGATGAGGGACACCCATTTATCTAGAAGGATATACATTCTCTATTTTATGGATTTTTTTAAAGGGGAGCCCCTTATACCTCGCCTAATTCGTTTCTTGCTAAAGCACCCAGCAACCTTCATTAAAGATTAATGATATTTACATTCATTTTGTACATTCATTTTCAAACCCCTTGAACCATATCTACAGGAAAGAACAATCTTGGGGATCCTAGGAAAGGAATGTGGTGAAATCCCAAAATGATCTCCATGCATCTCAATCCCATTCACATTCAAAGAATATACAGTGCATACTCTCCTATCTTTTTCTACAACAACACTGACAACAAGTTTCCATATTGATGCCAAACCTTTTGATATTCCTGTCCAAAGAGATTGCATTGTTACTAATCATCTAAGATAGGAAGTTGTATACAGTGGGTATTCTGTTGCCCCACACCGCGACAGCCCATCTATCACCTTAATCTTGGGGGTAAGAAACCCAACCAAATTACATCGAATTGAATCACCTTGAAGTTGATGGAGTGAAGATGCTTTTATCTACCTCTGCATTTGTGATAATGAGGTCACAATGATCTTGCTGTTATTTTGTCCAAAACTAACCTTATAAAGAGAGGGTGGCGACTTGCTTCCTTAAAGGATATGGTAGGAGTTGTGAAACTTGGGTATCCTATCACATTACCCTCCCAGTTATGTTGATAGAAAAGAATGTTCCCCACTCCTATAATCCATTTCTAATTTTTCAAAAGAGTAGGGAGAAGGCTGCAGATTGAGGTCCATAGAGGAGATCCATGCAAGAAATATTGAATCTCAAAACCATTCAAGTAGTGTTCCATGTTCATCCCCCACAAATGGTATTATTCAATAAACTCACATCCCAGTTTTTTCATGCATTCATTTAATGGTGACCTCTATACTTCTCAAATTGATTCCTCTAGCCTTAATTAGTCTCAACATCCTCTCCCTAGATACCCATCTTTTTCTCCACTCTTCTAGTGAATCCCAGATAAATCCAAACAACATTTTATTAATGGATTAAATAACCCCTTCTGGGATGTTATTGGAAGCCATGGAATGAATAGAGATCATTGAAAGCATGTTGTTGACCAAGGAAATCTATCCCCCCAAAAGATAGAATTTGGTTTTTTCAGTTGAGTACGTGACTTGTATTCTTGTTCACCACCTAATCAAAGTCCTGAATTCATGTCCTGCCAAGGGATATGGGAGTACCAAGGTATTCCACAGGAAAGGACCCCCACTTGAAACCCAACATGTTGCTCAAATATAAATTCCTCCTTGGATCACATTTGTTGTATAAATAGAAGCAACCCATCCCTTTATTGATTACCTATCTAGTCTAGAGGAATTAATCATCATGTATCTTATTGATACACCATATCTATCTCATAATAGAATTAATGATTATTATGGTTTCATTAGCGAACATCAGATATGAAGTTGATGGGAGGTTCATTTTTCTTTGATATGGAAGGATGGTACCAGTGTAAATACCTCTATTAATCATTCGGTTGAGTGTCCTAGACCATAATGAAGATTCTTTTAGATATAGGATACCCTTGATAAAGGCTAGGAGTCGACATAAAGAATCCCTATGTTCTCTCTATGAACAAAACTATTATCCATGAGGAACTGTAACAATTAAAAAGGAGGTCACATTCCCATGGAGAGAATCCCATGTAGGCATGTACCCTATTATTGAATCCTCATTCCACTTGATTATACACCTTATTCAGCTCCAAATTGATTGCCATGTTGGAGGTGTGAGTGTTGAAGTTATGACCCCATAGAAACTCCTGAGAAAACATAATATCCCCTTGAATTGAGATACTTCTAACAAAGACACGTTGCTCGAGGGAAATCCACTGGGGAAAGTGATTAGCTAGCCTTGCATTAAAAATACGAGCCATGAGATTATAAGGGAAACTATACATGCTCACTATTCTTTAATGAAGAAGGGAGGATGGGTCCTTGATCATAGTTTTGTGCAATATGAATGTAGCTCAATCCCCCTACAGTAAGCTTCCTCCTCGAAATAAATATTTAATTGCAGTGATAATATCCCATTTAACAACTTCCTTGATTCCCTTGTAAAACGAGTCTGGAATGTTGTCATATCCCATAGTGCTCTTTAGATTGAGCTGCATCATGGTGTTAAAACAGCATACTCCCCTGGTATCCCTACTAGAGCATCAATGTCACTTTCCTAGACAAGAGTAGGACCTCTCCCCAAAAGTCTTCACCCCATCCATCATATTAATTAGGCATGGTCAAGCTGGCTCTGACCAGAATATCTTTGAATAACATGTTCATCATCTCCCCTAATACCTCACCATCGTTGGTATATAAACCACCTTCAAGGAAAATATTTGATGTAATTGGACATCTCTTCTACTTGATAAAAATATGGATATAATATTTTTCTAACTTTTTGAAGCCATTTAATCTTTTATATTTCCCTATCCCAGTACTCTTGGGATAGGACCTCAAAAGCCAAACCATTTTTTTATAACAAAGCTCAGCATAAATTGAGTCTTCCCAGTCCTCCTCGAGGATAGCTTCCATATGATTCACCTCCATTTTTATCTCATCAGTACTTTGATCCCTATATGGAAGATTCCCTTCCCACTACTAGAGCCCCTATTTCAACCTCCTCATCTTGTTGCGAATAGACACCCTAGTTTGACCTTGGGTTAGTTCCCTAATATCACCATAACCATGTGCTGGTACCCCATGTATCATTTCGACACAAGTATGTTTTAGGTGGAAAATAACTTATCAAATAATATTATTACAAGTGTAATGGTAATTTTATTATATTATATTTGTTCTTAATTACCAAATTTACCTTTTTACCATACTAATAAAAATTACTTTAGTTACTATTCAAAATGCCCAAAAAACAAAAGAAATTCATTTACAAAATTTGTTATTAATGATTCAAAATATGGAATCAATTTTAAAAAATAAAAATCATAGACATTATAGTAATTAATAAAAAATTTACCCTCTTGTGAGAATGAAAAAATGGGTTTTAAAAGATAAAACATTCCAAATGATTGACTGTTTTTACATAAAAATTCATTGTAAAATTATTGCCAATGAAATAAATTATACTAAATGATAAAAATACATTTTATTTTTACATTAAAAAGGTTCAACAATATAATTTATCCATAAAAAATAATTTGATTATAAAATGTTGTTTTCAGATAAAATTTAGTCTATTTTTACTATTCATTACAAATTGAGATATATCAGAAAAATATAAAAAACTGATCCAGAGTAAATTTTTCTAACTATATTCTAAATATGAATATTATTTTGTTAAATAGAATATATAAAAGTTTGAAAAACAATATTTAAAATGGATGTGATATCAAAATGTGGAAAAATTGTATTTTTTGAAAAATAATTCTTTTATCAAAAAATGAATTTGTTCTTATATAATATATATAATACATATAAGATGAATTTTAGACATAAAATTTTATATATTAATTATATATTATATTAATAAAATAAATCAAAATTGAATTTACTATTTTATAGAGTCTCTTATATTCATATAAATAATTTTTTAGAAGAAAGTTGATTCTGTTAATACCCACCTATATATTGAATATGTAATAAGGTAAAATAATAACATATATTTGTTCATATAAATTTAGTATTTCATGAAATGAATTCTATAAAATGGACAAATGAATTTTGTAACATAATCCAAGCATATTGTTTCATATATTACAAGCTATGTAGGTGTTGCATGTAGTGAATGATTATCTTGGGGTAGCATACAACAAAAGAAATCAATGATATTTTTTAAAAATAAAAATATGATAAAAAATATATCTCTCATAAAAATATAAGGGTTTTAAATTCTACCCCCCTTAAAATGATTTTTTCTCTTAAAATAATTCTGAGTTAGAAATTTATTAACACATGAATTTATCTTTCACAGAATCCATCATCCTAAAAATGAATAAAAAACTTCCTCAAAAAAGGAATGTTAGAAACGTAATAGTTACCTAAATTCACTCATAAATAGGTTTCATTCTAGGAGAACATTGCTGGAATGTGAAAAAATTGATATGGATGAAAAATCATACTATCATGTTCTTATGGATAGTGATATAGAACATCATTAGTAGAAGGATGACAATAAAACTCTATAAATACACTATGATCATTGGGACCATATGATTGACCAATAAATAAGGTACAAGGATATATTTTTTTGGTTTCAAGATCCCTTCAATATATTTGAAGAATGAGAAAGAATGCATGCATTATTCAGTATAATCTCATTCATTTGTTATGCCTTGAACAATTTACACTTCATCTATTATTCAAAGAAATGAATTTTAATTCACCATTCCTTTAGCGTTATATGATCACACAGTCCCCAAATATAATTATAGGTCATTGCATATGTATCAATCACAAAAATGTTTTCAGAAGTTATAAAATATGCTTATGTCAACCTATGATGAGATAAGACTATATTCTAACAAAAAATTTCTAAATATTAACAAAAACATTCTATAAATTGATAACTATACAATCCTTCAAAAATAATTAAATATAAAACATGAAAAGGAGGTACACTAACTTGACTTAACATTTGTAACTCATATATCACAAGGTATCTCTAGTTGGTCACATTACGATCATGTCGTCACCTTCATCTTGTATATTATTGAGTCATGGTAATAACATGAATTACCATATATCCTTATTGAAAACTTGTATGTTTACCCATTCCAAAACATATTGGATATATTCCTAAAAATTTGTAAACATCGTCTATAATAGACTAACAATCTCATCAATAAATCCATATCTAGTTCCCAAGAAACTACCATCATCTAATTTACTTATTCATATCCAAATTTTCTTAATATAAACATCATTATTATTACATAAAGGACATATTAAGGGTTATCTCACCCATAATAGTTTGCTCTCCAAATATATCACCTTAACCATAAATCAATTTTTGAGGTATTTAAGACTATTGAACATATCATTTCCAATCCATAATAAAAAATATTGTAAACAAATTATATATTTCACGATTTATAAAACATAATATTTCTGTTCTGAAACATTTAAACCCCAATCATCAGTATTTATTCTTAAACCAATACTCTAGATCCATCATAATAGTCTTTCCAAAAATAAAAATCGTGTCTTATGGTTCCTCAACAATAATATAATGAAGCATGATAGGTTTAAATTTAATAATAATGATATAACATCCCATACATTTCACATGTCATTGAAAATATCATTATCTTCAATATTATAATCAATACTAATACCTCCTTCATGATTATATTTATGATATTTCCAATTAGGAATTTTGTTTTCATAATTCCCAGACATTATACATCTAAAACAATCATTGTCAAATATGTTCTATTTAGATTTGTCCATTTTCTTAGACCATAATGAGAGGTGTCAAAAATAAATATTAGATATTAAATAACACATAAGTAAGGCAAATTACATATAATATTTCAATCTATTATATCTTAGGTTTAATACTAGTTTATTCATGATTATAAAAAATCTCTAGGATTGTAACTGATACGTAGACTTATTCTTAGTATATCATAAGGTATATCCTTTGAAATCTATCTAGGGATCTCACTAATGTATTCTGATTATTGATTCCAAAGGATGACTAAACATTCACTCTGATACAAACTATAAAGACCCAATCTTAACAAACATGGCCATTACATTACTCTCCTAGAATACTAAATTTCTTTCACACCTAAACACCAAAAGACCGTATTTATTTAATTCATTTGGAAATTTGGAACACATTCTTCTAATTTGGTGAATAATATTAAAAATACTTTATAAAGAACTTCTCATTTAGTTTTCCTTCCTAAACTATTCTTTATATCATAGAGAAATGAAATAAAAATTACAAGGCTGAGCTGAAATGATTAGTAAGGGTAAACATGGATAATATCATAAAAACTTAAAAAATATTATAAAAATGAGAATATAAATTTTTTAAAATCATATGATCTATAAAAGTTATCATAATATTGAGTCATGAAATTATTCTTGGAAGTTCATAAGGCATAAATCATAATGGAAAGTGAACCATGATAAAATAACATTAACATAAAACATATAATTTTTGAAAATAAATAAGAAAAGAAAAATGATTTCTATATTATCCAAAGACATTTCCATGAAAATAATTGTGGGAATATTGCATTAATGGACTTGGATTATAGGTAATCCAAGTCCTACATTACTGAACCAGATTAACATTCCATTCCAGCCCTATATTACTAAACTATATTTACTTGATGTTCCAGTCCTGTATTACAGAACCAGATTTACTTTCCATTCCAATCATTTATTTATCTTGAGATATAAATTTTTACTCAATGCCTTGTACGGATATATAATTCCCACCCATTACATAATGTAAACCACATATATGTGTACCACAATAATATAAATCATTCATCATAACATAACCCATAAAATAAAACGAGGGTTTTGGACATCATTTTTTATTAACATAATCCATATAATATAAATGAATTTCATTAAAATAATTAAATCCTAAAAATAATCAGCCAAAATAAAATATAGTGCTTTTATATTTTAAAGATACTTTAATCTTAGATGGAAAATAATTTTGATAAAACACTTGAAATTAATTCAGGAGGAAGATATCCTCTCTTCTTCAAAAACATTTTCTTTTATTAAAACATTACTCAATTTCAGTAGAAAATAACATATTTTAAAATAAACTTATTAACTTGTAATATAAGATTCATGTAAATAAGGTGTTATGAATGCATAAAAATCCTATCATTCTAGATAAGTTAAAAAACATTCGTCTTTTATTTTTTTGAAACGCTAAGAAAGTACCTCATATTAAAAACTAGAAAATATTGCTTTCATAATATTTTTGAAAAATTAACCATTGGGTAAATTTTACTTTCAATAATTGTATATGAATTTGAAGAATATTTTATAATATATATATATATAACATGGAAATATATGATAAATATATTCCAGTAAATACTTACATATATAAAATCTCGGATAAAAATGATGATGAGAAATTATCCATTACCTTAGTTATTTTGTCCTTTGTCTGTATTCAAACAACATGAATAATGATTTAAATAATTTCATTGAATTATTATAGAATATTTGTAATTTTTGTTATATCATGTATGATCATATTATCTTATGTTTGTTAGTAACATTTCATTGTAACTTGTTATTCGGGTATTAAATGCATTATGTTCTTATTCATGTTTTGTCGAATAAGTTCCTATTATCCTTCTTCGGTCATAATTATATCATTAAAAATTACTTTAACTTAATATATAGCATATTTATTTATTCTTTATATTTATATAATCATGATTTAATAAATATATTTTAGAATTAATTGTATCGCATCGTGGAGACATTAGGCCGTACGTACGCACGAGCGACAATATCATTCCAATAATTTTGAAATAGTAAGAAAGTGGATGGTATATATAATGTTCCAAAATCCATATCATGTTATAATAATAAAATATAGATATTATTTAAATCATTATATCTATCCATTTATGATGGGGGAGAAAAACATATTACACAATGGTATGGAGATGGTAAGTCGTACGCACGCACGGGTGGTGATTTTGTTTTCCTTAGGATGGATAGAAGGTGGGATATGTTTGTTACATTACCATAATAAAATCTCAGAATATAATTTATTCTATATTTATTACTATAGGATGGAAAAAAACACACGAATAAGAAGTAGAAGAGTAATAATTTGAAAGAATCGGTAGAGGAGTTTACCTTTTCTTGGACATGATCCCTCTAAATCTCCAATTAGTGGAACTACAGTTGATATTTTGAGAAGAAAATAACCTCAAGAATGTAACTAAGGAATTGTAGAAGTGTTATGTGTGTTTTCTAACTGCGATTAAGGGCTCAAAGCGAAGTGAAGAGGTGAGGGAGGAGGTACCATTTTATAATTGAGGTGAGGGAAATTTTGAAATCTCTAAAATTATTAATTTATAATAAAATAAATCCTCATACAAAAATCCAAAAAAATCACCTAATTTCTAATATTATAAGAGATATGGTTGTAACCTTAACAAATAATAAATTTTAAACAAGTTTATCTTTCCATTTAAACCTTATCATTTAAATTTATCACTTAGTTATATAATTCATTTTAAATAGGGTAACACATATATCAACATTAAAAGGGTGAAATAAGTACTTATTTAAGGTCAATTAAATCAAAAATAAATAATTTATAGCACTATAGACCATATAATATTTATTATATAATTTTATAAAATGTTTTATGATTTTTAAAAAATCGAATAAAACATTATTTTGATAAAAAAATAGTGTCAATTTTGATGATATTCAATTATTGGATTTAAAAAAAATCAAGATCAGATTTTATCCTCGATCCAAATATTTAATTATATCCCTACGGGGTAATGTTAATCTATAAAATTCTTTTTATATATTAGTTATCCCAAATTATAATTATATTATTATTTTGAATCACAATAATTTAATATTTCTATTATTAAAATAATTTCAATAGTTGTTTTGTGTAATGATTCAAGACACGTATTATTTGAATAATAACTAAAAATTAAACACTATAATGAAGATAAATCTTCTATAATTCCAAAAAAAATCATGTAGTCAAATATATCTACTAGATAATCCATCTTTAGAAATTTCATACTTATTAAAACATGAATGTGGCAAGTTTTATATGAGTTTAAATTAAATATATATGTTCTGTAATATCTTTTATAGAGATCAAAATTCTCATTAAATAGACCCTTGGATGATTATGGTCATGATATACTTGAAAAATAATTTTGGTTCAAGTTTTTATGTCTTTTAATGGTTATTATCATTTTAATAAAAATTATTTTATTAATTTTTCATCAATTAAATAATTTCTACATCATCAATACATATACTATTAAGGTAATTATTTATTTTCTAATTAATAAAAATGAATCAGCATTGTAAATACAAAAATTATCTTTTAAATAATAATTTAGTGTCCAATTTACCTTATTTATACCCTTATATTAAAAATTATTTAGTTATTAAAATATGAGTAAGACATATATTACTTTTCTATAAAAAATATATATCACATGTCTTAATCTAATCTAATGCCTTTCTATGGGTATAATTTGATACCAAGGATTTTGTAGGTATAACATAAGATGTCCAATCATATTAGTCCTAATGTAACGGTAATATTATAATAATATATTTACCCTTAATTACCAGATTTACTTTTTTACTGTATTAATAAATATTACTGAACATAACATTATTAATGGATAAAAATAAAATAATTCTATTTAAATAATTTATAACTACTCATATAAAATATGGAATACATTTTTAAAATTAAAAACAAAAAATTTTCAATAATTCTTTGAAGATTAATCATATTGTGGTAATGAAAAACGGGTTTTTAAAAGTCAAATTAATCCAAAATATTGAAATGTTTTAATGTAACAATTTATTGTAAATTTATTTCAAATGGAAAAATTTATAATAATTTATAAAAATATATTCCATTTTTTACCTTACAAAGATTCAATAATATAATTTATCAAGATAAATCATTTCAATAAAAAATGTTTTTAATTAATATTTAGTATATTTCTATTATTCATCAAAACTTAAAACTTATTAGAAAAATATCAAAAATTAATACAAAGTAAATTTCTAGGACCTTATTCCAAAGTAGAATTTTATATTTTTAAATATAATATATAAAAGTATAAAAAATTATATTTAAGATGTGTGTTCCATCAAAAGAAAGAAAAATGTATATGTTTTGAAAAATTCCTCTATTTTCAGAAAAATTGAATTTGTTCTTTTATCATGTGAAGAAAACATATAATATGAATTTTAAACATTATATTGAATATATGATATATAAATAAATATATTAGGTTAATAAAATCCATCATGGGTGATTTTATTATTTTATAAACTCATTTATTCTTATTTATATAGTTTTTCAGAAGAAATATAATATTGTTCATATGAACCATTATAACAACTAGGTTATAAGGTAAAATAATAATTTTTTGTTGTTCAATTAAAATCATTATTGCATGAAATTAATTCAGTAAAAATTAAATTAAATTTTTTGTACCAAAATCCAAACATATTGTTGAATATACCACAAGCTAAGCCGATTATGTGTGTAGCGCAAGCATAATTGGTGTGGCGTACAATAGAAGAAATAGAAGAAATTAAAAAAAATAATTATAATGATAAAAAAATAAATCTCATAAAAATATTAGGGTGTTACAAAGTCCTACACCAAAAATCTCTACTCATGACTAATGTGGTGAGTCCTTCCCTAAGTGAAAATCGAGGATCTATCAGTAGAGTATGAATTAATAGGAACCAGAAGTTTATAGATCCATATACATACCAGAAGACAGATACTCATAATAATACATTAAAATAATTATTCGATGAGAACTCAAAATACCTAGGATATATCATTTCTACAAGCCACACTAGAAATTTCCATGATTTTAAAAAATATCAATAGGGAATCACTTCCAAAACGTCTTAACCAATGATATCCAATGATATACTGACGATTGGGGAAATTCTAGTAAAGAGATCTCAATTTCTCAAAATATTTCAAGACATATGTAAACACATTGATTTAGTTTTATATGAATAATCAATATATAAATAGGGATTTTATTATAAATTTATGTTAATCACCCAAAAAACAATTCATAGAAATAGATGAAAATGTTCCCTTGAAGGAACCATTGTGCATGAAATGGATCGGTCACAAGATGAAAACATAATTGTGATAAAAAAAATTCAGAGAAACTCCACTAAAAATGAAACGATCAAAATAAAATTAGGAAATAAAATGATGTAGACATTATTAATGGGAAAAAACCTCAAATTTAATGGGTTAAACCCAAGAATAAACTATAATAAATCCACTATAATCAGAGAGTCAAAAAAATGTATATAAAATCCTAAAACATTAATTATTGTAATAATGTGGAAAAATTGTGTGAATACCACAACCCAATAAAACATCTAATTTTCTTTGATAATTGTCTCATGAAAAACTATCACCCATTTTATATTTAAACATAACAAACAAAATCATTTACTCACTACAAATATGTCATTACAAAACCTAATATGTTAGAGCTCACAGTATCCCACTACACACCACATCCCATGCCAAAAACTATCTCCAACTTATATGTACCCAAATAATTACCCTCTTCTATAACCTTTATAGATGAATGATTATCTATAATCCATGTATGCATCATAATTTCATATAATCAAATAATATATAATGATAATATCTAAAAAATAAAAAAATATATGTTGGATATTATTTCAAATTTTATCTCCTCCTTGAAAAAAAACTGAGGGATGAACATATAAATCTCCCAATTTCTCTCAAAAATTAAGGATATTAATTCGAATGAACTCAATTAGAATAAAAATTGGTCGGTTTCATAACAACACTCAACCTTGTTAGATAATAGGATGAAAAAATTCTTCTATAGGGATAAAAACCCAGCAGCTCCTCTATAGAATAATTATAAAAACCTAAGCCTTTTATATACCCACATCTACAATTTCATGCTAAACTAGAATAGACCCCACAATTCATGGCTCTCCCATAATGGTTACCAACACATAAACATTAGTATTTATAGAAAAGACGTTTTTCAATGCTTAAAATCAACTAAGTATTCTACAATTCACAATTCATCCCCACACTCATTGGGTTTAATTCCTTATTCAATAGTGAACTCTCTAAAGAAATATAATTAGGCGTAAAACCTAAAACAGATGACCTAGCTTGTTTTGGATTCCAAACACTATTTCATCCTAGAGAATGGACTACATGAATGTTCATGGAATAGTGGATGCACTATTGGTGGTAAAAATTTTGAAAATTTATTTTATATAAAATTTCATGAAACCCCACGTGAGGATCCTTCACATTAAACTTATAATTAATTTAGTTAATATTGGATGAAATTATATACCTTGGATTAGGTTATTTATTTATTTTATGATATTGATCATTCAAAAAATATTTCATATTCCATTAAATAAAATGTAAAAAAATCAAGTGTAGATCCCACTAGCAGTGATCCATATGAACTCCTTTGATTCTCAAAAAAATCCAATTGATTTATGGTTTCTAACAAGAAGAATGAGAGGTCTTTTGTTTTTCATCTTGTTCTCTTCAAGATCCTTCAAGATTTAACGAGTTCTTCTTATTCATGAGATAAAGAGAGGAAAATTTGAGTGGGAAAATTCTATTGTGTGCAATGATACTCAATTCCTAATTTCTGATATAGCAGTCAATAGACATAATCACCTATTTATAGAGATATGTATTACGATAAAAATACATTTTTATTTCATATTGGTTATTTACTAATATTATAATATTTAATAAAACCATTCCACAAAATAATTATATTATTATTATTGTTTGGCATGCAGCAACCTGGGAAATAATAAATAATATTTATAGCTAGTTAATAAATAATTTTCAACAAACATACTCTTGGCCCATTTAACCGCCACAAAATTTTATAAATACTCCAACAAATAATTAATTTAAATATTTAATTCAGGAACAAATGTTTTATATAGATAAAATAGGAATAAAATTAGTCCTCATTCATGAGAATTATATTTATTCTATTATTTAAATTTAAATAGAATTTAATTGATATTAACATAAAAACATAGCGTCTGACCCTTTTGGATTCATTATTGTTGGAATTATGCAATATCACCTAATGTAAAAAATTATAGTCTAACAATGGGTTAACGAACCTGATGGGAGGAACTTAATTTCACAATGATGAAAATTACATACCAACACTCAATGTGTAATATAATTCCTTTATGGAAATATCTCACCCAAAAGGTTTCACATCTTTTTCACCAACCTATATATTCTATACATATTTCATTAACTATCTAAAATAAACAAATAATTACACCATGCCCATAGAATTTAATGAATATATATATTTCCAATATATTTTATTAGATATCAACTTATATATATATGGAATAGAAAAATCCATCTATGACTTATCCATTAATAACATGTCATTCATGATGCACCCAATTTATCCTACTTCCCACGAACATATGCCACGATAGTTTTCATCAATAAATCTAAGTGTGCAAGTCATGGCATGAAATAATCATAATCTTAAAGTCTATGCACCATTACTAATGATTGTATATAAGAATATTAAATGACACCAAAACATGCCTAATTTCTAATGAAATGACTTTTCTCATATTCATTTTTCTTAGTGATTACCAAGATTGAATTTCATGAGAAAAATCCTCATCCTCATGGGTACATATAGGTGTTTGGTACAATAAATGAATCATTGTATTGTAATAATATTAAATTTTATTTTAATATATAGTTTCATAAAACCCTGAGAGAGTATATTTAATGTTAAACTCATAATGAATATATTTAAAATTTGATGAAACATTATACCTCCAATTAGGATTTTAATTAATTGATTATTTTGATAATTCGAAAAACATTTCAAATTATGATTCTTTTTCTCTAAGGATTCTAGTGTAGGATTCCTCTAGTAGTGATCCATGAATGCTTCTTTGATAATTGAGGAACACGAGTAGATTATTGAGTTCTATTGAAGAAAATCAATTGTCATTAATTGTTCATGTAGATAGATCTTGGATCCTTAAGGATTTAATGTGTCCGTCATGTTCTGGAGAGAAATAGTGGTGGAAAATTGAAGGGAGAGAAGTTCATTATGTGAAATGATTCTCAATTCTCAATTTGCATTAATTCACTCAGTAAACATGAACATCTATTTATAGAGTTAGGTTCTTATGTTTTAAATAATTATATAATTTCATTTCAACCCATAAATAATATTTTATACTTTAATAAACACCTTTTCAAATTTTAATAATAATAATAATATTGTAATTTCATGTTTTTCTCAACCTACATAATGATAAATAATATTTAAAGGTATGAATATAAATATTTACCAACATATTGATCTTGGTTAATTTATACTCCCTGAAATTAATTGTGTAACTGAATAAATAAATATTTTAAATATTTAAATCATCCAAAATTATATTATATTGATAAATTGTGAAAAAAGTATTCCTCGGTCTAGATATTAATATTTATTATGTTAATTAAATACAAATTTAATTTAATTGAGATGAATAGAACTACATAGTGTTTTACCCTCTAGGATTCAATATATTACACAGTGAGTTTTGTTTAGCTTTATTTTCTTCATTTTCCCTAGAAAAAAATTGAATTTCTTTTCCTATAACCATTTTAACAAAAAGTTAGAATTGTTCACACAATAAACAGTGTTGAATTCACAACATACCCACAACACTAAATTTTGTACAATATATTTATAAAAAAAACAATTATCCCCCTTAAAAATAAAATCCAAAGGTATGATGAGATATGGGATAAATATAAATTTCAAAAATTTGAAGAGAAAGTGCTTTGAATCCCAAGTTCAACCTCATTTTTGAAAATGATTCCTTAAATAAAGCGTCTTTGAAAATATCAACAACTTGTTCTTATAATGGAATGAAATCCATTTTTAACTCATTATTATCTACATGATATTTGATGAAATGATATTTCATATGAATATTTTTTAAATTAGAATATTGCAGAGGATTCTTGGTGAGACTGATTGTACTTCGATTGTCACAACCCAATAGTAAGGGTTACCTTACATCAACAAGTAAATATTCTAACTTTGTTTTCATCCACTTACATTGACTAGTGGGTTGATTATTAGAAACATACTCATATTCATCTGTACTGAGAATTACTGAATTTTTTTTCTTTGAATGCCAAATAACACAATTCACTCTTCGAATGAATACACCACTAGATATGGATATTATATCATGAATATTTCATACCCAATATATGTCTGAATACCCATTCAATTCAATAAAATTTGTGCTATGATATTTTATTCCAAGTTTTTTATGCCTTTAATGTGTATGAGAATACATTTACAGTTAATTAAATGCGATTATTTTATAGAACTTTCAAATTTTTCACATAAGGTAAAATCATACCCAATGTTGGGTATTGAGGTAGTCATATACAATAGACTTCCAATCATATTATGATACTCTTTTTCATCAACTTATTTTCCTTCCCTTTCATTAGTCAATATTTGACCCACTGAAATGGGTGTGGAAATAGGTTTTGAATGTTCTATTCTAAACGTCTTGTTAGGTTCTATTGCATACCATTATTAGGAGAGGAAAATTTATAATTTCTTTTTCTAAATTTGTTCCCAAGAAGGTATATCATTTATCCCAACCTATAAATTCCAAATGCATTATCCATTTCTTTATAAAATCTTTTACAACTTCATTCATCATTCTAACCAATTATAATATCATCAAGATAAAAAATTACCATGATGGAATACTATTGAATTTCTATGATGTAAATATTTCTATCAACTATTCCTTTGTTAAAATTCATTTTTATTAAGAATGTATCCAATTTGGAATATCATTTCCTTGGAGATTTTTTAGGCCATTCAATTCAATTTTCAATCTGAAAACATATTCTTCGTTGTTTCCAATAACAAGGACACAAGTTTGTTCAATATAAACCTCTACATCAAGATCTCCATTTAAGAATGAAGATTTAACATCCATTTGAAAGATCGTGTAGCCTCGTTGTGAGGTAATAGTAAAAATGATTCTAATTTCTTCATGTCATTCCATTGAAGTAATGGTTTCATCAAAATCAATACCCTCAATATATGAATACCCTTTGTAAAATGATCTTACTTTTTTTCTTATAACGTCACCTTTTTCGTTTATCTTGTTCCAGAAAACTTATTTTGTTCTAATGATGTTTTTGTTTTCAGGATTGGGTACATTTTCCCATGTTTTATTCTTTCAATCTGATCCAATTATTCATTAGTGGATTAAATCCATTCTAGATTCTCAAAATTTTCATTCACATCATTCATGTCCACATTTAAATAAATAGAATAATGTGTAATAAAAGTGTTTGTTCTTCTTGTTTGAGCCTTCTGATGTTGATCACCAATTACATTCAATGATTCCACATGTTTCCTCAACCTTGGATATGATTTTTTATTTCCTTTCTCATCACATAAAAAAGCTGAGTCTGATTCTTCCCCTTTATAAGGATTACAATCATTTGTATCCTTATCAAAATTATATTATTCAACTTTATTAACTTGATTGTCCTCCTAATCATGTTTCTCTTTCTCAGATACATCAATAACATTTACATAAAATGAATCAAACATTATTTTTGTTTCATTGTTGAATATTTTTATCCCTCTTCCTTCTAGAGAATATCCAAGAATGATTCCATCCTCAACTTTTTGCTCAAAATTACAATAGTTTCTACCTTTCTTCTTTATAATACATGGACTCCTGAAATATCTAAAGTGCTTCAAACATGGAGTTTTTCGATAAATAATTAATAGGGAGTCATACTTTATTGAATCCTTTAGAAACAACAGTTCAGCAAATAAATAGCATTACTCATGGAATGCCTCCAAAAGTAATGAGAAAGGCCATTCAAAACTAACATGGTTCTTACCATTTCCACCAGGCTTTTATTATATCTTTTAGAAACCCTATTTAGGGGGGGGAGTGTATAGAGAGGTATACTCATGCCATATTCCATGATTCTAAATATAATATTTAAAATCTTCACTTCTTTATTCACCATAATTATCAGTTATCAACACCTTCACATAATACTCACATTGTTTTTCAGATTTCTTTGTGAATATTTTAAACATTTTCAAAACATATGATTTGTGATTCATGTACATAACACAAGTAATGTGAGTAAAATTATCAATTAAAGTAATGAAGTACTTATCTCCCCATATTTATTTTTTTCTATTTGGCCCACATATATCAAAATGGATCAACTCTGGGGTTGTTTTAAACAAATATGAACTTTCTTATGAAAAATATTCATAATTATTTCTTTTCTAGAAGATATAGCAACAGTAATCTCTTCTTCTTTGAAAATCGGGAATGTCTAGAACACTATCCCTTTTAGATAAATTTCTCATGTTTCTATGACACATATCTCTAATATTTTTATTCCAAAACTAATTATCTTCTTATATATTCATCTAACAAGAGTTTTTTGAATCACCAAACTGAAAAAAAATTCTGTTCGTGCGTTGGACTCTTGTAAAAATAGTTCCATATTCTACAATATTTTCAAAAGATCGATATTTATGGAATATAAAATTGTTAACCTCCACACACAGTTATGAGACACATAGTAGGCTGTGTTTTAGCCCATAAACATACACTGTTTAATTAGATTTCATCTTTTCTTTTCCAATAATGGGTGAACCAACACCTTTGATTTTCAATGATTCATTATTGCTAGAAGACACTATGCCTTCATTATAATCATTCACATACTTCAAAAAATTTATGCTTCCTATCATGTGAGATGAACACCCTCTATCATGTATCCTGGTTCTTTCTCCATTAATGTATTTTAGTGTAGTTTCAACAACAAGCACCTTTTCTTCAATCTTTTAATTTAGCACCTTAATATTTTGAGAATTGAGAATCTTTTTCTGAGCTGGTAATATAACAATATAACCTTTTGTGAGGTTCATAGGTTTTTCACATCTTTCAAAAATAGTTTCTAAGCGTTGGAACTTTTTTTCAATTTTTACATCATTCATTTGGGACTTTTTCAAGGCAAACATCCCATTTTTCTTTCATTGAAGAGATTAAATCCTCCTAAATATCTTCCTTTCATAACCAGTGGGATAATATTAATGTCATTGATTGAACCAACACATACTTTTTGTGTTCCCAAATTCCCCACAATACCAGCAATACCCATAGAATGAGTATTTTCCTTTCAAAACTCCAAACAACATAGAATTGTGAAAATATTTATCGACCATTTTATTTTCACTTTAAAATGGATTGTTCTTATTCATTTAGTCCTTGATATGATCAATATTATTCAAAAATTTTCTGGATCCAAATAAAACCTTTTTTGACTTAGAATGTTTTGTATCTTCATAATTCTTCACTTTGACCACATACATAAAATTCTCATGATTATTCTTTTCATACATAGTTCAATCATTCTTCACACGCTTTAAAGATATATTTTGTTGAACCTTCTCAAGTTTCTCATTAAAAGAACATTCACAAACATCAGTGGTAGAGTTTTTTATACTTAGACTTTTATTTTCAGCTTTAGAGAGTTTTTGTGGGACATGTTCCAACTCCTTTTCATTTACCTTTCTCTTCACATAGAAATGCACATTACGCTTATTTTTATCTTCAATATACAATTGAAGCCATCAATATATTTAAACATATTTTATTTCCCACTGGAAAAAAAAAATCTTTTTTTCTTGAGCATTCATCTTCCAACTTTTTGTTTTTATTTTCATGGATTCTGATATTTCTCAGGCATTCATTCAACTATTATTTCAAATGCATTTCAAGATGAGTTTCTTCTTCTTCAAAAATACATCTTCCAAATTATTCATCATTCAATATTTATGTGAAAATATTTTTATTACCATAATGAATAAATTTTTCAGATTCAGAATCACTCTCTTCTTCTTTATCATCTTGGGAAAAGAGACTTCTCATTTTTATTTAAATATACTCATTTATTTACCTTCAACTCCCTTTTATGCAATGATCATCTTGTGTTTATTTCCTTATTATCACTATCCTTTTATTTATTTCGTCAATGAAAATTAAACGTAAAGTGACCAACACCTCCACATTCAAAACAACTCAAGTGAAGTGTCCCTATTTATTTCCCAATACCTCTTTTCACATTTTTAGAAAACAAGGATATGATTTCATTGATATTTTTTCATATGTCATTTTTAGATTCAGAATCACCAACTTCATCTTCGATAAAAATCCTTATTGGATTTTCTTTATTCATAGCCTTGAAATATATTTCTCTATCAACCATTGTTTTTCTCTTCATATAATTCTCTCTTCTCATTTAATAAGTGATTAGTGTGCTATGTGAATCACCAAGGGATAATGTTTTAGGATTTCCATCTTCCAATGAAGAAACCTTGGCATAATTTTTTTTTGGTAGGATTCACAAGATCATTTCAAAAACTGTAGAGTCTTTCACCTTTTCACCAAGGAATCTGATAGTACTCAAAATTTCATTCACCCCGGTAGTGAATTCCCTAATATATTTATGCTCCCTAATATTTAAATTTTCATACTTCAATATCCATATTTGTGATTTTTCTTTCTTCACTTTAGTATTTCCCTCTTATATTTTTTACAATTTATCCCATGTACCTTTAGTTGTAGAAACACCATTCAACATCAAGAATTCACATTCATCAAGTGATAATAATATAGAATTATAGGCCCTTTAGCCATTCTTAAGAAACTTATGTTCAACTAGTGCAAGGGGAAAACTATCATAAATTAGAGGAAACCCTACTGTTGTTGCTTCAAGAACAACATAACTAATAAAAATAGGGTATAAAACATTATTTATTTCTATATATGATAGATATTTCTATCAAAGATCGTAATACCTTTACTGTTCTCGCATTTCATATTCTTTATCAGCAAAGAATAAAGAGGGGAACCTAGATCTAACACCAATGGAAAGTGGATAGTCAGAGTATTGTATCATTGAGAGGGGGAGGGGGTGAATAAGTGATACCATTTTTCATTTATGTTTCTTTTCAATTGAAACAACCTTCTCCTCTGGACAAAGATTTCAATTCCCTGTTGGGATACAAATCGACACACATCCAAAGAAACAAAAAGATTTAGAAGGATGAAAATTCCATAAGAATAGCTGCATCCATAGTGTGGTTTGGGAATGATCCACTACCATACCATTCACAAGAAATAAATCTATGGATTACAATGAGTAAGATGCACCCCTTAACTTGTATAGCACTATGAAATAATAAAACTAGTGCCTTTTCATACTCTTAGAACAATAAGGTAATACAATTGTTTTCTAAAAACATATTTTACCTATACTTATTTTCAATTCAACATATTCATTCAATTGAAATAATATTCATCAAATCCTATCCTAGAAGAATGGTTATAACCACATTGACTTTGTTATGGAATAGTACGTCTGATATTTTTGGAGTCTAATACATATGAGTCTGATTCTTACAAAAAATTACTCTCATTCCTATTTTCTGATAGAATATAATTGAGTAGAATTGGAATCGCTTCAATTCATGAATACAATTGTTAATCTGAATAGAACATGAATGAATCAGTACCCCCAAAACAATTGGTATGCCAGATAGAAATGATATCATCTTCTCTCTTGAAACCTAGAGCGTATCACTATTTTTTAGTGAATAGATAAAGCATTAGAAATTAAAAAAGTTTGTTTAACTTTTATAGGTGACCCAATAGTTTTTTAGGTAGGAATTCCAAAAAAAAATTCATGCTCACCTAAATTCATCCAAAAATCCATTTTCCCTAAAATATCATAATGCATTTGGACTACTTCAATGAATCTGGATTCATCTCGAAACTTATAACATCTTCTCCTCTTCTTCTTCATACTCCCATTTCAATTAATAAGACTAATTTCAATTGTCAATAATATATGTGTACAATCAACTAAGTCTGAATCCTCATGCTGATTGTTGATTACGATTCTCAAAACTAACTTGAATAAAAATATTGTATATAAATTTTCATCTCCCACTTGACAAATCATTCAGTAAAATTATTTTCTTTTCTTTTTAAATGATCCTATTGAGAAACAAAACATAATTCAAAAACCAGAGTTTGAAACAGGACTACCTTCATGACTTTGAATTCATTGAGGATCAGCTTTATCATCATCTAACATTTAATGCAATGTATCGTAACTTTTAATTCATTCTCATGAACTATTTTCTTTACACATATCTAGATCAATTACAAATACAAACTTCTTCTTCCCCTCACATCATGAGGGATCTTGACCCAATTGAAATTTCTCATGAAGATAACATAAAACAATTCAACTATTTACCCATATAATGAGGTCATTTGAATAGAAACCAATGTACAATATTTTCTAGAAAAATATTAACCAGAACCATCTCTTACTCTTCAATCTACATCAACTTTTCTATCAACACCCCTATCTACAGTGAAATCGTAACCACACTACTACAGTAAAATCGTAACCAAATGCTATAGTGAATATAGCTCCACTTATTTAACTTCCACCTACAATACAATTGTTTTAAAAAACAGTCGATACTATAACATTCACTTTTTATCGGTATGGCTTCTTCAAGTAACACCGCCTATTCAATATGGATATGATTGTTTTGAAAAAAAATAGATATCACTTCTTTCTCTCTGCCATATGGATATGATAAATCTAAATACAGTTCATTTCCAATTAGAAGCATCTCATTCACTCTTCCTTTCTTCTATCAAGCTTACAAAATAATTTATCAATACCACTCATGATTTATATGAAACAAAATCATCAAAGGATCATCACAATTACATCGGAAAGTATCATAACATTCCATTTTCCCATGTTTCTTTCTTTCATTCTCATTTGCATCATGAGAAAAACTTTATGAATACATTAGTCCAATTTTCTAAAAACATGGTTCTAATTATTTTTACAATAAACTCAAAAAAATGTTTCCACAAAAGAAACTGATGTGATTTTCTTTATTCAAAACATACCTTGATAAAAATAGACAACACATGTATAGAAAAACCTCCATTATTAGCATGGTCATAACATGAACCCTAATTCTTGAAAACATATTGTGTGAAATATTTCATCATAAAAAAACAAGTGTGTGACTCATGACATGAATCAATTATAATAATAAATTCTACATACCACTACACACATTCACATATAGTTGTATTGTATGCAAAAAAATATGTATAATTTATACTATCTATTCATTTGTCATAATCTCTTGTCATGGAAATTTCTCAATGTGAACCTTATGAAATGTAATATCATATTCTTGTGATTACTCACATCAAATGGTCACATTCTATATATCCCATCATAGAACGTTTTAGGTCATAGAAATATATTTAATAATATTGTCATAGCACATCAACGTTCTCATATTAATAGGTAACTAGTATGAACATATCAATATGATTGTTACCCTATGTTGTTATTACATTATACTCATGTACAGAAATTAAAAATATATAAAAATATGATATTAATATTAATATCATTAGATATACATGTAACCAAAGTAAAAATAGTTATTCCTAGAACACTAATTCCAACATATTGACTCATGCTCAAAAGATCACTTGTGCCACAAATCTAATAAAGTTTTCTTTAAAACAACATTAATCAGATCATTTTAAGCCATTAAATATGTCTTATAAATAATTTTACAATTTATCATCATGAATATATCATTAATCATCAAGATAATTAATATAACACATTTCTAAAAAACACATGAACCCATCATTATAAAGAGTACAAAAAGATAACAATGTATGGCGCACACTTGACTCGTGTTGTGTATCCCTCAACATCATCATACAACCTTATTTTTTAGTTATACAAATATCACCAACACTAATAACACCCATATAATCTTAATTTCCAATATTAAATAGGACAACCTCACCTTCTTTGATGGAATAATACAATTCGATCTTTGGTGTAATATGGAAGGATTATTCTGAAACAATCGCCCATTCGATGTACATATCTAACCTATGATATTTAAATTCAATTCAAAGTAAATCACCCACACTTGAATAAGACATAAGCTGGTATTCTCAAAATATGTGTAACCTTCCTTCAGTTATTACTTAAATTTTTCAATTTTTAGTAGTTTCTCTACACATTATTCTCATTGTCGCAAAATAAGAACTTGAATTTTCTTCTTATTATCAACTAAACTCTCTCTTTAATGTGTCAAATTTTCACTACTAAAAAACATCTTTTACCTGAATATTCAACATCATTGGTCTCTTAAAAATAATTATTCCACAAAAACTATGAAATAAAATCATCATACATTAGAGTATATTTCCTAAATTACAATTTGTTGATAAGACTATCATATGAATATTGTAATATATGAAATACAAGAATAGATTTATCTTATTATACCATTTCAGTAGGCACTATTTTACCTTTATCATCAAAATTGTCTACCACTAAAGGCAGATCCATCATAATTTTGGTTAACTTGTTCAGATGGTTACCTAAATATCTATTCTCTTGTATTTTCAAATGAGACAATTTTTTTAGATATAAATGTTTTTTGAGGGATTTCTACATTGACATATTTTTTGGATTCGACCAGATCACCTCTGAATCTATCATATATATCACCTCAGATAGTTTATTATCAACCAAATACATTTGGATTTTTCTCATTCCAACACTATCATATCCTTCCAATCTCCAATGCTCATGTTATTAGATTTCTAAAAAATATTACTTCAACACCTTCAATGTGGTCTTGATTTAATATTAGGAGACTGAGAAAAAAATCAAATAGTAATAATTGATTACCATTTTATGTATATAGTGTTTTTTTCATGATATTATCTTACCATTATAGTGTTTATATTTTATTTTCCACAATTTAAATGGTAATATCCAAATATTATTTGTCATAAAAAAGGTTATATTAGTTTCTAGGAAATAATGTGAACCTAGAGATACTATGACATTAATCTTTAAGATATGTTATATGGTCTAGATACATAATACTAGTTGAACATATTTTATGTATGACTATAATGTTTTGGGGAATCCTAATATTTGAGGCATATTATCATAAATTTCTCACTTGTTTATATCTAGTAGGTTGGATCATAAGGAAGGACCATCCAAAAAAATACCACATGTTTTAGGTATCATTTTTTGTTCATATCTGTAAACATGTATATTGGTCTCTTGATTTGATATCATTATTAATGTGTGTCATTTGATTGTTTACCTTCATGAAAGGAAAATAATCATGACAATGAATTCATTGTGAGGTAGCTTATGTTGGCTGTAGCTTTGGTGGTATGAAATTCATTGAATGGTCTAGATAATAATTTTCTCTTCTGAGTTGAGGAAGTGATATCATGGGCCAAATTGATGAGGATTTTAGTGCATTCATGAATACTTGTCCAATGTAGATTAAGGTACATATTTTCAGTTAGATCTAATAAAATAAATCCATAAAGGATTAAGACACATGTTGTAAATCCTATTCTATGAGAAATCACAAGTCTAATAGATTATATTTCATAGTGTCTCTTAATTTGAATGGTTTCCTATGAGATGGATTTTCCTTATCTCCATAGGGGAATTGATTTTTTGATATAATACACTAATTGTTTGTGAGTATTATTCACTACTATCGAGATAAGGGTCTTGATTCTAACACACAATAGCATCATCAAGAGTCATTTCTAATTTTTCAGTATGTGTATAGGACATTGAAGGCCCCACCATGGGGTCTAAGAGTTTTCCATCTATTATTGATCAGCAATGAATAAATAAATTCATTATTATTCAATTATACAATAATTTGGATAAATTAATCTGTTCAAATTATTCTCAATGTGTTTTGTTAATATATGAAAAATATTACACAAAAAATATTATCTAATTATTCAATGTCCTTTTAATTTGATGGAATTACATGTCAGGTTAATGAATCATGTTTATCTTGAAATATTATTTTCATAAATTACACATCTGTTAGAAAATATATATATGAAATTATGATGCAGTTAGTTTTTTTATAATGTTTCATTTACTAATTATTTAGTTAATGATTTATTTTTTGAGGATGGAGAACGCTTTTCAAATATTTTGGACATCAAATATATATGAATATAAGGATCTCTAATCCACATAATATTTATTCTAATAGAAGTGAGAGACTCTCTATCCTTATGTAACCTATAGAGGAAAATAAATCATTCAAGAAAATGATCCAAAAATGTCATCATGAATTGTTATAACAGTGTCCAGGTGATCATCAGTACGTAGAATATGCCATTGGACATTTACACTAGCACCCAATTACTAATGAATGATGATATTAAATATTATTGTTGTGTTTGTTGGAGATCTACTAGGGTGTGCTCAAGGATCCTTTGAGAAGAGGTATATAACCACAAGATATTGTCCAGTATGAAATGATTCATACAAGTTAACATATTAGTTTAATTATTATGCCTTTATAACTTTTACATGATCTTTATACCTCTACTAGGGCTTGAATTGCAAAAGATGAAAAATATTTATTTCCCTGGAAATAGAAAATTAAAATCTTCAATATAAAAAATTATACTACATGACATGTTACCAAAATTGGAATCAAAGTGGTCATGTGATTTTTTGAGCCAAAATAAAATAAATTTTAATTAAATTATATATAGAGTTTGAATTAAATCACAAAGGAAAAAACTATACATCAATCCGATTTCTAGTGAATAAAATACAGTTATCTAAAAAAACTGATGTGGATTATTTGTGGATTTTTTAGGTGTTACAATTTATGTATATTTTTTAACACATATTATTTTTCTCATTTTACATGGATGAAAATTTTGTGGGGAATATCTCATTCCAATTAGAGGTTTTGACCAGAAAAATGAACATTATAATAGTATAACGAAAAATCAATTTCACTCTACTCATCATTGGAATTGACCAATAATCAAAATATTTTATTCCAATTGCCTAAGACAAAGTCCTGATATTTTTTTAATAACACTAAAATAATGGGGAAAATACGGTGGCCACATGATCAAGGAGGTCTAACTCAAATACATGAAGATAAAAATTTGGGGTGGAGGCACCACTTTACCAATAAACATGTTTTAAAAGATATTTGTTTTAATTAATAAAAAATGTCAATATAATTAGATTCTTATGTAAGATTCGGCGGTCCACTGCATGTTTTATGGGCTACCATAGTGTTTCACTCCCAAGTAGTTTCCATGGAGTCTCACCACCACCACAGACTCCTCTGGTGGACTTCCCAGCAGTGCACATGTGCCCATACAAAGCACTAACATTTTATACATCCACCACCATTCCATCTGTTTCCATTGTCACCAGGATGAACCATCTCCCTCGAATAGTTATGCATCACATGATTCTCTATGATAGAAAATCATTGGGATCTTTTTTATGATTGCATGGTTAAAAAACCCATAACCCACAACCCCTTGCCTCGATGCACGATGGATCCTCCTACCAAACCCCGTATATACCACCTTAGTATTTATATTCAACACTTTCACTATAGAGAGATAAATTTTCTAAAGATTATCTTTTTTCAATATTAGGGTATTAAAAGCTTAATGATACATTCATTAATTAGATATATGGACGTGGATTCTATATAAGATAATGTGGTAGCATATTTTTAAAGTTGTGCTAGCAGTATTTAGCCTGTATGTGAGAACATTGAAGGGATTGAGTCATGTGGTAGTTTCTCCTTCCTAGAAGGGTGTTTCTCCTCACAATCATTGGAAAAATATAGTTAAGGTTTTAACTAGTGATGTTTTGATATAAAACTAAAAAAATCTTCTAATATGGTTTTATTTCTTCTGTGGTGGTCTTTAATCTAATACTGGTGATTTTTCATCTATTCCTATTAGTAAAATAGAGAACATCTTATTTACGTCGTCAGATATAATTGGGTTTCTTTATCGTGTTGTGAATTTCATTTTAGGATAGCTTTAAGTTATATCTACCTTATTCTTTTGGACCACTTTTTTTCTATGTATTATTCTTGAGATGCCTCTCATCATTGAGAGTATTTTATTTGTACTTTTGATTTTTATTAGATCCCTATTTTGGTACCTAGACTTGTGGTTTTTCCATTTTTGTTTTTAAACGATAAAATTTTTGATGTAAAAATTAATTTTTCTACACAAAAATCTTTGGTATATTTTCATCAAGATTACTATTTCCGGATTGTTTAAATGGAAATAATTTTTTTTTTCTATTTTAAATTCTATTTTATTTTGTTTTTACATTTTTCAGTTTCCATATTTCCAAATATCTATTATCATAGTTGATAGTTAATGTTTTACATTTTATATAATAACTATAGAAGTTTCTAATATGTTTGATTATGTGTTCTTGAAGAAGGTTAAGGTTTGTAAATAAATGTAGTTTGATAGAGGTGATGTGCTAGGTGCTCGGATGATTTTTAGCAGGGATAAAATTGTTTTTGTTGGTGCTCTAGATTGGGTGGTGATCACGATTATGGGGGAGGAAGATGATTCTAGATCACATCATCATCATTATAATGGTATAGATAAATATGTGATTAGAATTTGGTGTTTTAGTTTCTTTTTATCCTAGGAAATAATTTTATTTCATAAGTGAAAATTGGTTTCATCATCGTTTCTGCAGATATGTTGTTTGGGGAAATACCAATATAAATTCATTCCAACTACATTTTTTGGAAGTTTTACATTATGCATGTGCCAAAGGGGAATATTTTTTAGATTCAAAAAATTTATTAAGGAGAGAGAAAATTATAAATGGATATGTTATTATCAATATTAATTGATACACAATTTAATTTTGTCTATAATAACTGGGGATATGAACATGTAATTTATTTAATATGAATCATTAAAATGTATTGAATGGTGTTACAACATGATGCAACCTACAAGAGAGAGAATTGAAGGTTTTGAGATGTGTAGTAATCTCTCCATCTTGAGGTTTTCCTCTCCTCAAAATATTTAGAGCTATGGAGTTAATGTTTTACCCAACTTTTATCATATTTGAAACAAATGAAACTCTTTTGGTCTGATCGTCTTTCATCCATGGTGGTAATTTATTTGATCCTATTGCCTTTTAACATACACCTTTTTTAGATAAAAAATCCTAATTTACATATTTTAATCAATTTGGGTTTCTTTAGCTGGCTCTATTTTTCATTTTAGGCTACCTTTAAACTGCATCATCCTTCACCCTTTGATCCAATATGTTATTTGAGTATTATTTTAAGATCATGTTCATATTTAGGAGTTTAATCTTTGAAATTTATACTATTAGGGGATTCTTCTTTTTGAACATGATCCCAGGAGTTTTCCCTTTTGGTTTTTGAAGATAAAGTTTCTAGTGTCAATATTTATTTTTCTGTGAACATATCTTTTGTCATTATATACCCACTATAATTTTTCAGGAATATTTAATGGGAATGAAATTTATTCCTGGTACGTGTTCTCTTAGATTTTTTCGGCACGTTCACCACTTGTTATCCTTTTAAACCCACTATTCATGCATGCCACCCACCTTTAAAGGTTCCCCATTTTCTAGTTTAGGAGTCCTAGTACAAAACTAGGCCTATTGTTACTTGTATTTGACATGATCCACCCTGCTACAGTCTACGCAATTTCGCCCGAACTAGAACTTGTCTGAGTGGGCCTGTTAATCCCAAAACATCCCTATGTGGGGTTTAAAATGCTAAGAATGGGTATCTGTGGGTTATCCATGACTTTAATATATTTTTAGAGGTTTGGGTATTCATGAGAAGTATTTTAAACATACAAAATATATTTAATTATTTATAGAATATTAAAAACGTTATATTTTAGAGAATTAATTTAATTTTGTTCCAAATTGAATTATTTAATTAATATAATATTCAATAACAATTAAAATAATAATTTCACCAAATTAAATAAAATTATTTGAATTGAAAATACTTCATTTAATATATTTATTATCCTCACACATAAACTAGTCACATTTTTTTATCGTACATTTAATTTTACTCATTTACTGGTGTTGAGCAGTGGTCCACTGTGTTTGTTTGTTTTTATTAAATTATTAATAAAAATTATGTGTGATGATTGTAATATTTAATTTGTTTTTCATTGAATGTTTTAACATATTCATTTTCCATTTAAATATATATATGTGCATCCACGTCCACCATTATTTCTATATGTATATTTCACATCCTGAGTACCCCTCACCTTTGTGAGAGTATATCTATACTATTGATGATTCCAATGTAAGACATTGAACATTCCAAGATGAGAAGTTAAAACACTGGACTATGGGTCAGTTTCATCATGAGGAAAGGCTCGACTCATGTATGACCCCCTAGGGAACATTTAACCAATTAATTTTAAATGGATCAGCTAATATTAGATGATCTTGTTCAGTCAAGTAATTTATTTCCATTATCCATTTTTTATTATTTTATTCATTTCCACATTTATTTGAAACACATAAAATAATAAAAAGAAAATTGTATAAAGATGCATTGAATTTTTTTGATTAATGAATGTTTATTTGTGGGAGAGACATGTTAGTTAGAAAACATTTAATAGAAATACATTACATTCATCATGAGATATAAAAAACCCCTCAATGAAATATTTTGTTGTGAACACATTAAATACTTTTTATTTGGAAAAACTGATGTACAGGGTGCTCTTCATGCATAGTTGAAGATACCTCCTCCTACAAGGGAGTTCTTATGAGAATGATGAGTTGGATTTAATATAGTTGATATCAATTAAGTTGTAAGGATAACATGTTACACTACTAATGTCAAGCATTGAGTAAAACATGATTATAAATCTAGAATTCCGGACTTCACTCAAGAGATCAATGAGTTGTGAGTTGATGTGGTTGGCTAGTCTAGTGCCTAATGTCAATCTCTCCAAGTAGTTGAGTAGAAATATCATGTAGACTATGTGTGAATGTTTAATGTCTCAATAACACTAGATTACTCAAGAGATAGAGAATTATGAATATATTAGTTAGGACTACTAGTGTTTGATAACCTAGTGGAAGAAATTTGATGATTAAATTAAATGGTAATTACTAATTTATAATCATGAAAATTTCAATCTGATTTTTTTTTTCCAAAAATGTAAATTAATACCATAAGAATGTTGTGGTTACTATTGTAAAAAGAAAATTAAAAAACAACATGAGTTTATATGAGTAATATAGTTACTGTAAAAAATTAATATGATATCATAATCTCAAGGTACCTCTATCCCAAATACCTATTGATCCACCTTAGGAAGTGAGGGTGAAAAAAAACACGATGTAGACTCAGTTATTACAAATTGTATGGTTTTTTATTAATGATATCATGAACCCCCCTCATGAATTATTGATACAACATCAATACATGGATGATTTTACATGTTGTCCAATATTTGAGAAAATTACGAGGAGAAAGTGAATCGAGATATGAATAGGGTGATAATTACATTGATATGTGTAAATTGAATGATGGAAATAATCTTACAATACAACCCTTTCTATTAATTTCATCATGCATTTTCTCCAGTTTCATTTAAGATTACTAAATGGATAATGTAGAGGGAAATTATTCATTATCTTGTAGGTATAGGTCACCAAGTAAATAAGAACATAAATAAATTCTTAGTTATCATGTTGAACAAGTTGAAATATGTGGTGAAAAAATACAGTGGCATGTAAAATAGAAAAGGAACCATCAAAACCTCCTTAACATAAAATAATATTTGTCATCATATAAGAGGATATTTTCTTTATATATTTGGAAACATGTGCATGGATGTTTCAAGGATATGTTTTAAATTAATGAATTAAGGAATCACTTATTATCCAGGTAATCATAAATTTTAAGTAATGATTTTGTTATAAATCATTACTATTGAATACAATATTCCTATCACATGTGTTAATTTAAAAACATTAAAAAAGAAAGTATTGAAACATTACATGATTTATGATTTCTTATCCAAGTTGTAGAGAAAGGGTGATTCCTATGTTAGTGGTGAACATCACACAACTTCTAATTTCCATCTAAATGATTCTAGTAGAAAATTTATTGAGTATAAGCTAAAAATTTATATCATATGTTTATTGGATACATGGATAAATTAATCTAATTTAGGAATGATTTTTTTTGTGGTCTCTCATAATCATTCAATATTTCTATAATACATGAACCATAGAAAATACTTGATGATTATAAAATAGAATACTTATATACACAGTTGTCGAAAGATAAAACATATCAATGGAAAATTGAGTAGTTGTCAATGATATAGCCATTATGGTTTTATAATCATTGGAGTTATAGAAATTTTGTATTGTCCACACACTTATGTATATAGTTATGGATGAAGAAATATTTAGATAATTTGGAAAGTAAAAAATATTTCAAAATTAGTTCAGCAAGATGGAATAAGATATTCCAAAGTTAATATAGTGGTAAATATACATCATAATATTACATTATGTTTGTTTAATTAATTTAAATATGATGTATAGTATATTAGTGGAAAAAATATATTATTTTATTCAGGTTGTTTTTTCGAATAATATCATAACCAAGCATTCATCGATCATTATAATGTAGCATTGAGTAATTCATAAATGAATATTACCATATCATCTTCAATGAATGATTCCAATATGGATTACCAATAACTAGTCTTACATATAAACAATGATCAATAAAATTTAACATGGAGTAATTCTCAAACACACATTTCTTTATTCCCATCAGATCCATGATGTAAAAAAAGGATAATCAATGTTGAGACATATATGAATTGCAGTGGTTTCATTTATTTTTTAAGATATTCTACATAAAAAGGGGAATTATCAGATAACTATATTTAATATTTCCAGGAAAATGGATAACATATGAATTATAGTATGATACCATTCCCTTATGTCATAAGAACATGTGTTTAGATGAAAAATGTTTGTTATGATTGAAACAATCAAGAATCAAGATAAACACAATGTGAATATAAGTTTTTTGTCCTAACATTTTTAAGGATATTTCAGATATCCTTATCAATGAAAATATATAGCCAAGATATAGACTATATTTATAAAATATGTATAATATCACTATTTTAGATAGTGGGAGAATGATTTAATTCAGTTTTGTTAATGACATAAATCCATAAGTAGTTATCATTTGAACAAATTGCACAAGATAATGTGAAAAATGAATAATCCAAAGACATGCACTATATAAGAGGTATAAAACCATTATAATGATTTTGTATTCACCATGGTTGGTGATAGTTTATTCATTGAGTTTAATAACTCCTACAAGAAATCATTTTATAGAAATTATCTAAAATTTACAAGATCCATTCAAAATCAATAATGTATTACATGTATTGATGTGTGGGGATTATTATTTTTATTAATGTAGTCGGTATTTATGTAAAAATATACATGGATGGAATAAGGGTGTCCCAAATAAGATTTCATTGATGACACCAATTCATTATTCCTAAATCCCTACTAATTTTACTTGTCATAGCTACTTTCTATAATAATTTTATAGAGGATTAGATGTTAAGACCATCAATCATGGATGATTCATATATAATGCAACCATACGGGATCGTGACACCATAAAATTCCAATAATGGGTTCATGTTACTAAAATATTGTTTATGGTTAATGTTTGTAATGAAATCATTGAATATTGATTTCAAATGCTTTTTTCCATGTTTCCAAAAGAGGTTAGTTGGAGCACTACTATTTTCGATATAAAATATGTTTTGTAACTTATTAAAAAACCATGGGTCTTATAGTTATTCAATCCAAAAATGAACGAAACTCTCTAGATATTGACTTAAATTAGAAACCATGTATTATGGAATATGATCTACATAGGAATATTTAGTGGTTTCCTGAACCTAGTTAATGTTATATATATTAACAAGGTATTTTAAAATAAATTTAGGAACATTTCAAGATGGAATTGTTACAAATGTCACCGGGAATAAATCATTCACATAAGAAATGCATGGGAATTTGGGGGAGATTAATTTCATAAGTTAAATTTAAAATTCTACTATGATGGATCAATCTTATCTATGATGATATATATTAAATACGATATTAAAAACATAAACATTATGATAGAAATATGTTAATTATATCTAATATAATTTTAGGGGAAGTAGTCATAACTATAAAATTAAATATGTGAATGTACAAAATGTGTGTACCTTGTATGTGGAATTGATGGGATAGTAGTTATAAGGAGACACAAACTAGTATTAATTTTGATTTATATGATATAATAATGTTGTTAGGATAATGTAATGAGTAGGATAATCTCATATAAGCTAGTTGTAACCATATATACCAATTTTGAGTTTAATATGGGTTATGTTTCAGCAAAAGAAGTAGTGTATAAAATGAAACTATTTTTCCATTTCATGTAGTCACACCTAGTATGAACATTTTATCATAATATAAATTATATTCATTCTACTATCCAATTTGTTATTTTTGTAATGTGGAAAAAGTATATACATGTGGATATCATCTCTTTATAAGTAATACTGGAAGTGGTAAAGTCACAAATAACATATTAGCCACACATCAAAGACATGATATACCAATTACTAAAGCCTTAACATATAAGAAACATTATCTTATCATGTGAGATCTATTAGGGATCATTAACAAGTTTACTCTAATATATGTGGGATTGTGTAAAAAGTTAGTTCCTTATAACCAACATGAATGTTTTTTTTATTACTATTTCATATATACTACGTGTTATGCTTGATCTAATATTACCATTATAGTGTTTATATTTCATAATCCACTGTGTAAATGGTATTTTACATAGATTATTTATCATACCCAAAGGTTATATATATTCATGAACACTAATTAGGACCTTGAGATACTATAACATTGATTATAAACATATTTCATATGGTCCAGATACATGATATTGACTAAACACGGTTGATGTTTGACTATCTGGATTTTGGTAACCATTTGAATTGAGACATATACTCATCAATTTTACTGTTGGTGATCTCTAGTAGGTGAGACACGAGGAAAAACCCACCAATATGAACAACACATGTTTCAGGTGTCATTGGTTGTCCTAATCTACAAACATTCATATAGGTTTCCTGGAATGAGATCATTATCAGAATATACCATTTGTTATTTACTTTAATTCAATTAAAAAACCATCACATTAGAGTAATGGTGGGTTATATTGTGTTTCATATGTAATTAGTGGTGGCACATTGATTGAATGGTCAATATATAATTCCCACATCTGAGTCGGGGATGTGATATCTCATGCCAAGATGATCCTTATTATAGTACCATCATAAATAATTGGAAAATTTATTCAAAGATAGGACTATCTAGTTTAATAAACAAATAATAAGGTAATAATTGACGATGACATAATCTGTACATCATGATTTATGAGATATCACATAACAAATAGATTATATTACATAATCTGTGTTTATAGGAACGTTTATCATTACTATGAATTTTACATATCTTTTTAGAGGCCTTGATGGCTTTCCAAAAATATACTCTTGGTCCATGAATAATATTAACTAATATCGAGAAAAAAACCAACAGTCACATACAATATCATATTCCATATTCTTATTTATTTTTTTAATAGGTGTATAAGACATGGTAGCCCCCACCATGGGTTCTAAGAGTTTTCCATTTATTATTTATCATCTATTAATGCATATATAAATTATTATTAGAGAATATAATAATTCAGTTGAAATTATTTATTAAAAGTATTTACAAATTTCTATGAGAATACAGGTAAAATATTATACAAAATAATGTTATTTTAATATTCAAGAATCGATTTTTATTATCGGACATAGGAATAAAGTTAATGACACGTGCTTATCAAATAATATATTTATAATATATTACACATATTTAATAAAATATAAATGATATTATGATACAATTAGTTTTTCATAACATGAAAATTAATTCTTATTATGTTGGTGTTTAACTTATGATGGTTTGGGAGCTCTTTCTAGGTTTTTGTCCATCCACTACATAAGAAAGGGTGGAACAATATTCCAAAGAATATTCATTACAATGAAATTGAGATCATCTTTGTCCACCCACATCCTAGAGATACAAAAATTTTATTTGAGAAACAGATCAAAGAACATCTTTATTAATCATTGGAATTGAGTCATGGTGATCTTCTAGACATCAAAGGCATCTATAGACTTCCACACTAGAACCTGATTACTGGCAAACAATGTTTTTATAGATTCTTAATACATATATGTATGATATTAAGGGGTTTGATTTTAGATTATTTATGAAATTGTCACCAAATATGAACTATTATTTAGTGAACATTGATTCAAATGAGGTAACCATTTGGTTTAATTATTTTTCACTAATATTTTACATTAGATCCTCAGACCCATACATGGGCTTGTATTACAATAGAAGAAAATGCCATATAATTATGGTGATGAAATATTTTAAATCTCCATATTATATACTTGTATTTCATGCCATGTTATGAGTACTTTTCATGAACACAAATATTTTTTTATTGTTACTTCCATATTGTAAAATCACTTTTCTAGTTATACAGTTTGATATAGCGTAAAATCTGTTGGTGGAATCACCTATATGTAAAAATTAAGAAGCAAATATGACATCCTTTAATAATTTTTTTTGGAGAAAACAAATAATTCATAGGTATTAAACATAATTATAGAAAAAATATTTTTTGAATCTCCATAAATATTAAATGCACACAAATAAAATCATGAAGTAAATGGATAAATATATATTTAATGTAAACCCCCTATAATGTGAAGGATTAAAACAATTTGGAGACTCTAATAACATCACTATAGTAAAATGGGATACAAAATAATTTTAAAATCTATTATCTTTAATTATAATAAGAGAGAAGAAAACATATGTGAGAACAACATCCTCATAAAACATCATCATTACTCTAATAATCATCTCTTGAAAAAGAGTCTTCCATTAGGGATCAAAACCTAGAAGTATTTGTTATTTCATCACCTCAAATAAGTCATTTCACTACTTAATTTTACCAGATCATTATATCCCATTTCATGATGACTCCCATGTATCAATTCCCAAAGAAGTACACCCTTGGAACAACCTTTTTGGCGAAGGATTCCTTAAAATCCAATTGTGAAACATCATTTCAAATGATCAAATAAAAAATAATGATAATTTCATTAAACAGAAATATATTTGTGGGAAAATATTTTTAATTTTATCTCCTTATAAATCAATAAGTTTGACCAATTAGGTGATGTAAAAAAGAGGTTGTAAGATCTAGAGCCATGAAAAAAATTGGTATTCCAAAAATCCTTTTCAAAACACAAAAAAACATGATCATCATCTTTTTCCCCACTCCAAAGATTCACTTCCTCCAATATGAACAATTTAATATAGTAATACATAAGGTTTCATTAATCATTTCCATATTTAAATTTGGTAATGAAAAAATAATTGATAATTGTAATCATCAAAAAAATTTCTCCTTCAATCTTGCTCAGGTTTCTCTTCAATGATCTAAATTTCCTTATTAAAAGTTTTCCAGATGAGTGTGTTTACATAATGATGATTATTCTTGATAAAAATTAAATATCTTTATGTTTATTGTAATTCAAATTATAATTTTTTAAAAGATAGATGTAAGAAGGTCTAGAGATCAAATTCATAAAATATATTTAAATAATAAAGAATGAACAATATAATAATAACAATATTATTCCCTTAAAAGAAATTATGCATGCATCATTGATGAATTATTGTATAACAAAATAGTATTTCATTTAAAAAAATCTAAAACAATGTAATAATGATTTTCATGAGAAAGGTGATAATCTATATATATAGCTCAATCTCTCTATAGAATACACTACTTGGAAATACATCTCTAGAAGCGTCTAAATTTCCCCCAATATCTCTAGCCAGTATTTTATAATAATCCTTATTCACCAACATAGATGATTTACTACATGTTATTCAAAAAAAACATATAGGATTACACTAAGTCTCTTCTAAATAACATTCATTTTACATTTTAAAATATTTCAGGTTTCTTTTTTGCATTTACATTTAAGAATATTGTGTGGGTCCATTTTCCATTCTAAATTCCAAACCCTAACAATTTCTTAGTTCCACTTATTCACAACTAGTCAAACATTATATCATATTATAATATTCCCTATTTCAGACATCATTGTCTTTTTAAATCTATTTTTTTCTTTTCCTACCCGAATAGACCTCTTGAATCTTCCATGTCACCACCAGGATTACCTTTTAAGCCATATCCCTTAATTTTTCTTCATCTCAACTGAAACTATTTATCTTGATGCATCATCCTTTCATAAATATTGTATGAACTTGCAAATTTTGGAAAAATGGATTACATCCAAGACTAATTCCTACCTTCTTTATCATATTTTAATAGGTATCACTAAACACTATTGGAGAAATAACTTTTTGTAGAGGATGGATTTGGATGAAATCCATTTGGTTCTCTATATCGACACAATTAGAGACCATAAAAGAGAATTTTTTGGGATTTTCTACCACCACATGATAATTTCCTTATGCTTCCATCAATCACCCCTCCTTCTACATCAACCTCACCCCTATTAAGATGCAGTCTAATTTTCTAGAGATTTTTTAATGCTTCAAATTTTCAAACATTCCATCTGTTGATTAAATGTAGAGAGATATTTTAATCACATTTATATTTCTAACTAATATATTTTTTAATAAATTATAATTTTTTATATTATGAATATTTTAATGTTATGGTTTACAAAAAATGAATTTAAGGGTTTCCAATTCTTCTAAAAGGGGTCAGTATGGATGTTTTACACAGAATGGAAGAATACAGAAATGTAAAGTAGAAACGTGGGTGATAGTTTTTGTGCAAGAATAGCTTTGAGCAGTGGAAAATTTGGTTATGTAATGAGGTGATACAATGATGCTGCATGTTACATTTTCATCTCTTATGGTTGATATCTTTCCAAGAGATGATTTTTAGACATGAAAAAATGACATATGGGTGTGTGAATTTCACATAATCTTTCTACACTATATTGGTAATTCAGGATCAGGATTATACATAGATTCTATGTAATCTCAGATTCAAAGTGTATTTTCTCTTTTTTCCCTTGGGTTTTTAATCCACTTCATTAGAGGGGTTTCTTAAGTTATAATATATGTCCCTATTTATTTTCTACTCCTTTTATGGAACTTATTTTTAACATTGAAGCTTCTCAAAACAATTTTTTACTACTATGATTTTATCCTTGGGTTGTCACACTTTCGACCCACTAACTTGTATAAAATGAGTTTATCTACATTCCATGCTGATTAAATATGAGTGAATCACACCATGCGATTTCTACAAACATAGAACTATATAATGGAAAAAATTATATTAAACATTGGATGAAAAGTATTATAAATATTTTTGTCTATGATAATAAATTGAATGAATAAAAGAAAAATTGGGATAAATTAGAGAAGTTCAGTATTGGTGATTGGTATGATGTAAGGGAAGTGACAAAATGTATGATTCATATGTATTTGTTAGATAATACTTTGTGGAAAGTGATGAATCTAACAGATTTGAAGGAGGTATTGAGGAAGATTAAAATAAGGTATAAATATAATTTCCCCACAAATCATTATAATTCCAAAAATATGGTTGTATAGTTTTTGAATTAATGAGATTTTGGATTTAGGTAACTATCTAGAAAAGGTCCCCAAATTTTTTGTAGATTATTATTCAGTGGTGGTCGTGATTGATGATAATTCTAACATAGTACCTATTTAAATGGAATAAGAAGATAATGATTTTCCTATTTTGGGTTCTATTCCTAATTCATATGATAATCTCATCACCAAACTAATATTCAGGAAAGACACAATGAAGTTAGATGATGTGATTTGACCATTGTTAATTAAATAGACTATCTGAAAGACCAATGATGGAGAATCTTCGGGTTATAGTTGTATTGTAGCTATGATTGATGGATATAGTAATCAGAGAGTTTGGTTGACGAAAATAATAATGTTCAGGTACTTATTTTATGAAAAAGGGGCCAGGTCTTGAGAAAATGATATGAATTGAAAAATATTAAGGAGGAATAAAATAATCATGAAACTAATTCTTAGGATACTAGAATTACTTTTTCTCAGTTTGAGGGTGATTTACATTCAATTGGTGTTGATTTTAAAGGTCATATATGTACACCAAATGGGTGGTTTATTAAACAGCATCATGACATATTACACCAAAGAGGGAATTTCATTATTCACATTAAGAAAGAGACTTTATTATATTGAATATGGGCATTAAAGACTATGAAAATTTCATTAGAGGTGGTTTTATTTTTATCAATATGAATTAATCTTGTTCGTTTACGTTGAGTGATGTGCAACATAGCCATGCATATTGCATAATTTTTATCTTCTGGAACTCGTGCTAATGATGGGTTATGGAATAATTTTGGGGGTGGAAAATGGACCTTTTCCAGTGTATTTATGGTATATGTGTGTGTAATAGTGAATTACAATCATTATATGATATATTTTTGACACATGTGATCATTGTTCATGAGTCAAAGACCATTAACTGTGACAAATATTGTTTATAAGTCAAATCATGTAATATTAGGTGTTTTAGGTCTTACACCGAATTATTTATCTTTATAGGATTTCAATAGTATTTAATGAATTAACATCAAAGATTGGAGTGATGTTATTAGAGTTTTAGATTACTCATAAGATATTGAGAAGTGGGAAAAATTAATTTTTACATGTGATCTATATTATGTGGTGATCACAGTTATGGGGGAGCTAAATATTTTTGACTCTTATATTAGATGTGAAAATACATGTATAATGAATACTTAGACATCTAAATTTCATTTTTGGGGGAGCATTTAGGTTTCCTTCAGAGTTGAAAAAGTGGTATTTCATATGTTCTACAGAGAATGATATTTTTGTGCAATATCAACTAAATTATGATTTAGCTAAGTTATTTGGAATCTCATTGCATTATTTGATGGGATGAAGGGGGATATTGTTGAGATTAAGCTCTATTTTGTGGATATTTTTTTGGGGGTTTGATTTTTTAAACCTTCATGATGTGCATTAAATGTAGAGAGGGATCATTATCATATCTCTATTTCACACTGATATATTTTTATGATATTATTATTATTTCTCATTTGAATATTTTTAAAGGATTATACATAGAACAAGAATTTTAGGGATTCCTTTTCTCATAATGTGGAGGAGCATGGGTGTTTCATAGAGATTGTAAAAATCATGGGGTCTATAGTAGATATGTGGGTGATGGTTTTTTGTTGTGGCCAGTGGTGTGTAATGGAAAATAAAGTAATGCAACGAGGTGATGCAATGATGCTGCATGTTAAATTTTGATCTCTAAATAGAGACATCTTTTCATGAGATGATTATCGGAGAGGTGACATAGGCATATTGGGGTGTGAATTTCTATTTTTTTCTATTCTCTATTTCTAATTCATGTTTTGGCCAATAATTCGATTTTGTGAAACCTCAAATTCATAGCTAATTTTCACGGAGTTTCCTTATAGTTATTTAATCCTGAGCATTGGGGTATTTTTCAATGATAAAATATTGGTCCCCATTTATATTGTGATATTTTTTTAGGATTCATTTAAATTAGATACTCTCATAATTATTTTTTCACAGTTAAATAATTATCTTGGAATTGATCCACTTCCAACACAATATCTCATATCCCCCACCTCCACATTGAAACTTCCAAACTCCAGTCACCATCAAGACCTCCTCTTCCACACCTTTGAATTTTGTTGTCCCACATACATCTACCACAGATTTCACATTACTCACCCCACCATCAATACCACATCCTTACCCATCCTATCTACACAGCAGATCCCCTCCTCCCCCACCGTCTTGCCCCCATCCCACCCCACCCTCTCACATTAATTGATCTCCCATTCTAGCTCCCCCCTTTACCTAATGTCTCCCCATATTCAATCCCCAATTTATCACCCTAATGTCTATCCCCCATATTTCTCCATCATTTCCCCACTATCAAGCCCCACCACAGTAAATTCCCCACCCACCCCCAATGTCAATCCCAGATTCTACCACCCCATTTTTCTGTTGTAAAACCACACACCTCACACATAATGTCAATCCCTCCTTCTCCCCTCCTGGTTGAGAACCCATACCCCTACCATGTATCCCCCCATAAGGTTTCACACCATCATTCCCATGGGTACCGACACCAAATCTATAGACCATCTCTCGTGAGGTGTCATTGGGGCCCCTTACTTCCCTGACCATGATTCTTTTTGAGTAGTGATCCCTACACCATGATTACTACAAATAAACCTATGCCCTTGGATTTATTGTATGTGCAAAGACCCCCAACCCCTTTATCACTATTCTAAAAAGTGAACCCCTTCCCCCCAATATTCATGACCCCTTATCAAGGTATTTTTTTTAAATTTATTTTAATGACATCATTATTATTCATTAATGTTATCGATTGAATTTTCATATATTATTAATACCAAATTTGATAACTTCCACAACCAGTTTTGTATCACTATATATTATCTTCCCCATCTACTTCAAAATTTTCCTCATACTATGGTTTTATTGGATCATAAGTTTTAGTGATATTAGTTTTTTAGAATTTAAAAATTGTATTTTTATTATTTTATTTTTATTAATTAAAAATATATATAAGAGATGGATTGATATTCCTGATCGGGTTTTTGCAAAATATCAGGATGAGAGTAACTGATTTATTGATTTCAGAAGTGTATTTCAAAGCAATTGGATTTTTTCCATGCACAAAATATTCAAACAGATATATCATTAAATGGTATACTAATGTTGAATATCTGTTTCTAAATGGTTTTTTAAACTATTATATAAGAAATCTTCTTTGAGAAGAGTCTATTCACATTTAAAAATTAGATATTATTCATATAGATGTTTTTTTGTGAATATTTTTTTCAATGGACATAATTATCAATGATATGGTGTGTATTTTTGATCCTAATCATTGTAATGTTGTAAATGATGATGTTGGAGGGAGTAACCATTGTTATTTTTTTGATAGAGCATATTTGAAATTATTTGAAATTACTAGAAATAAATTTACTAAATTTTATCTTCGATTCACTGAATTTGGTATCTTTCCATTCATCATTGAATCGGTACACCTGAAAGACATGAATTAGACAGTATAATACACATTCGACATGTTTGTAGTAATGTTGAATTTTATAATTCCGACCAGAGAAATGATTCCAGAATCATACTATCAATCTGTCAAGCTGATTGATGAACTTGGTTTCAATTATGAGATCATTGATGAAAGCTACAATGACTATATGTTGGTCAGAAACGATAATGTGAAACATGATACTTCTACTATTTTATATTCATCTTGCTAGAAGGATAATGAGATTAATCAAGGTAGTAATATTCTTCCCAAAAGTATCCTGAATCATGGGAAACACGTTTCCACTAAACAGATGTGTTATTTCCCCCTGAAACCAAGGATGAAGATATTCTTCATGTTATATACAACTGCTAAACTGATGACCTAGAATTTCAATAGTAAGAGAGAGTTTGATAAATTAATTCATTTGAATGATTATTTATCATGTATAAAGTTTAATAAAACACACTGATACATTAACTCATATGGTTCTAATGTTTGACTGGGTTTCTAAGTGGATGGTTTTAACCCATTAAGGTCCATCTTTGGTGTGACAAATGGTACATTTCCAGTGGTGTTGGTTCTATACCACCTTCCTAGATTCTTATAAATGAATAAATAACTTCTTTAATGTTTTCATCTAATTACTAGACAAAGAGGACCTCGTGATAAAATTGATGTTCATATTATTCCATATATTGATGATCTACACTAATTTTGGGAAGATAATATAATGAATTTTGAATTAGGAGATAGTGATATGTTTAGAAATTGAGCATATTTGTTATGAATAATTAATGATGTCCTAGTGTATGCTAAATAATTAGGTTATAGTATATAATAAGAATTTTTGTGCCCTTATTACAATAAAAGTAATAAATCTATTTGGATTATGTACTGTATAAAGTTGGGATACCATGTTCATATACATTTTCTTCCTTAATTTCATAGGATCAGAAAAGATAGTGTTTAAATTTATTGGAATTGAAAATATATCCCATCAACACAAGTAATGTTCATGGTTTAAATTCTTACACAACATGACCAAGAAAGAATTAGTACAATGTATTATTTTCAGATTTAATATATCCTATACTTTATTTTATTTCTACTTCAAATAGGAAGCACATTGATAATTAGAATAATAAGTGTATTTTAATTAAATATCATTATGGAAAATATAATAATATAAGACATTATTTTGATGTGATGCAAATTGAAGAAATTTGTGTGATAATATACTATGATGATTTTAAGGTTCATGGGGAAATCAAATGATAGTGTTCAGAAATGATGTTATTTGTAAAAAATGGGATTGATAAAACCATTAAATTTTTAGCTGGGTGATGGTAATCAGTCATACATGCCTAATACACAATAGAAACTGATTAAAAATGAGAAAAAACAATAATATAAATTTTTAATAACATCAAGTTGCATGATTGTTATTTCTGTAATATCTCAATGCACGTCAATATGATGAGTAGGTTGTTTCAGTGGTTCAAAATTCACAAGAATTATATTATGATTCAGTATTTAATCCCAATTTCAATTCATTATTTTATACTTACCCATGTTGTTGAGTCTTCAAATGATGTTTCTTATTTTTTTAGTCAACTCTATACAAGTAATAAATGAGGAGTGATTTGAAAAATTCAAAGGATAATATTTTTATTGCACTATGTCACATAGATAAACTTTTTTCCTCAGTCTTTTTTTATGTCATGGTCCTCTTGATTGTGAATTTAAATAGTGATGTAATTTTTTAAGGTCTTGGGAAATTCATTTGGATGTATCCAATAGAGTGATGTATAAATACATTGAAATGGTATGTTCACAAAAAAGGGCTTCTAACATATTCAATTTCCATGGAATATTCGATGTATGAGTGAACTAATTTTTGTAATTCATATATTGATGAGGTTGAAACAATTTTAGATAAAACCTCCCAGATTAATGAAGGTCCAATTGGGGAAGGGATAATGTTTGATATACACATTAATGAGTGGGTTCATGCTCATCGATTAATATTGTTCAACAATCCATCAGTTATACAATTGATACTACACATTTCTTATCTGATTTATTTTCATTATATTTATTTATTTAATTCATAACTTATATTTTATTGTAGTTTAGTTTAGGAGGCAAATTTCTGAGTTGAAATGCGAAAGGCCCTGTGAAACTGACCATTAAATATAAAAACGAAATTTCAACACATTTCATGAGAGGTTCAAGACTCACATAAGTATAAATTATTGATTAAATATTATTATAATGAAATTGAGTTATATTTTCACAACCCTTTATCAATTTAATTATTTGAAATTTTCATATTAAAAAGATTTGTCTTTCAGATTCTCATATTGTGATAAAAGAATTGAACCAACTAGCAGATAGCCTATTTATTGTATCTCATCTCTGCAAGTCTTAGATTTCTCACCATTTCTAATTCTAAATTTGGGATGTTGACTTGAACTATGGAAAACTGATGATTGGTGTTGATTTTTCATATTTTAATGTAGGTTATTATTATGGATTACTAAGGGATTCTATTGAGATTTATAATATTCATGGATAAAAGAATATATTGTTGGAGTGTGTTTATGTCTATCCTGTTCATGGAATGAATTTTGACAATTTCCAATTTACAATTGTAAAATTTTACATTATTTTATATAAGGATGATGTAGTAAGAAAAGATCCCTTAATACAGACATCACAAACAAAGAATGATTACTCTTTAATCATTAATTCAAATTGGAATGTTGTGTTGAATAGTTCTTGAATAGGGGCTTTTCTAATTAACAATTAGGGCCCAATTGTTATCGCTTTTCCGAAATAAACACTTGGCCATACAACTATTGGTATACGAGAAGAAGATATAAAATGCGATATAGAGATAGTTGAAGAATATACAATAGACATGCATGATCAGCCAACGATTGTCATTTTTTCAGCTACAATTTTTGAAAAAATTTATGAATTATATATATATATACATATTTATTTAATAGTAATAATTTTTTTATTAATGTAGGTATTTCATAGGGTTGTTAGAGTGGTTCAAGTAATGTTGTTAGTGTGTATTTTTTCCACTTTTTAAATTAATTCATTATAATTTTAGATATGTATATTCCCTTACTTGTTTATAATTTTAAATTAAAAATTCATTTATTTAAAATTACATTTTGAATTTATGTTTATCACAATATACTTTTTATTTGAGTAGAGTCACCAACCCTACTGTATGGGTTAGATCATGGAACTCCATATCCTAATTTGGTGTGTTATTTTTTGAAACCTTAAATCTAGTTAGAGAAGGTTCATGTGTATTGATTCATTAGTTGGATCTTATGATATTAGATCCACATATATTCCCTCTATTGACTCATGATTGGACAACATTACCCTTGATAAATTTGAAACATAATGGAGTAAGGTTCAAGTATATTCAATTTTTAATATTTCATGATATTCTTTTTGTTATTATCACAGTTATTGACAATTTTCATAATAAGATAAATTAAAATACTTAGCAGATGAGATTTAGGCTATATGAATTTAAGAATTATGAATTTTATGGAAGTATTAGGTGGGATGGTTGAAGAGAGATCACTAGATAGAATTTTTGGTAGTTCCATAAATTCTATTGTGAGTACCTCCAAGAATTCTTCACCTATAGTGGCTTGATTTGGCTGCATTTTTGTCAAGTGACATGATGATGGTAAATTTATTTCTTTTAATTTAAAAATGAATATATTTTTCATATTTGTATTAGATACATACATTGATTGTAGACTAATTCCACTCATCATTCACGTAATCAGTTGATTGGAGGGCACACCTTCTAGACATGGTACTCGACACCTACCACATCTCAAACATATTGTAAGATTAGAATTAAGTATTCTTTCCTATATTAAAAATGAATTATTATAACATTAAAATAAATATTGATTTAGTGGAAACCTTTATTATTATTATACAAGTGAGGTGAGATCACCGATCTAATGTCAGTATGGGTGAGGACTCATCAAGTGGGTTATCTTGATGTTGTCGATTTTATAGTATGTAAATTATTAGTAACCAATTTATTTCTATTTCATAGTAATTTTTCACATTTTATCATTAATACAATATATATATATATATATTAAAAAATATCATTTTAATGTTGAGTTAGAAAACCTCCCATTGGTGTAATGTCATAGTACATTGCATAGAGATGAGATATTTCAGTGTGTTGAGGGGCATGGAAGTCATGGTTATTCATTGACGTTGGGAACTAATGTCCTAAAATGATTAGTTATTATAGAGGATAAAATGAGTGAATGAAGATATGTATGGATATGAATAGAGACTAAGAGGTATATTTCCATGTAGGATATGCAGTGAAATGCAAATGAGCTGTTTCAGTAGTTATGTGCCGAGTATGAAAAGATATAGAAAAAATGTCATCATATATCAATAAATTCATGTTGTAGTATCATATTGATGGTACACAAGTGGTCCTATAGTAAAAATGAAAATATATTGTACTCATGTTTAATTTTATTCATATTCTCAAGATACATGACATTTATATATGTTTTAGGCTCTAGATATAGCTGGTGGATATAGCGGTGAGTTTATTGGTGATCCAGACTAGGATGCACCTCATGCATTAAGTAATGTATGTTACTGTTTTAATATTTAATGTTTAATTTTAAGTGAATAATTAAAATTTTTTATAAGACCCCACATTATATTTTAATATTTATTAACTGAATATATCCGATTGAATATATAATAAACCCTTTTATCATTGATACTACTTCTTCAATAATAAAATAGATGTTAAAATGGAAGTCAATGTACTTACTAATTTATGTATTCTCTTATCCATTAAAAATATTTCCATGTGTTCTTCCTCAAATGAATAGATATAAAAAAGGTCAAAAAACCTCTTTGATCCTAATTCAACAAAATAAATATTCAAGTGAACTTATGTACTTGGATCGACATCTCCTTTTTCATAAATCCAAATCTTCTTTTCCAAACAAATATATCTCAATGATCCTAGACATCAGATATTCAACAAACATATATGATACAATTCTAGACAAATTAATTAATAATTTCAACATTATTTTGATTGAATTTTCCAATAATGAATGATAACTTAATTACTAACATTATTGTTAACATGAATGCACTACATGGTCTCTTTGATTTGTTTTGGATTAATTCCACCCTCCTTATATGGTTTAGGAATCCATGAAAAGAATCATTATAGTTGGTGGATAATATATTCCTTTTATATGTACATTGAACTATTAGAGGGGGAAGAATTGTAGTCTAAAATAAGGCTATTACTTTTTATCCCTCACAAATTTTATATTGATCATAAAGATTAATTATTGATAAATTTATAATATATCAATATAACATGGTAAAAATTATTGTACGCAATAGAAATAATACTATTAGTAGTTATAATAAAATTTAATAAATTTCATAAGTTTTATAAACATTTAATTGACAACAAAAATTTAAAACAAATGAGGTGCGATTGAGTCATAACTCAAACACCCATAAAAGATATTTCTCACTAATCGGCTCAAAATTTTCATGAAGCTTTTTCCCTTTTCCAAAGTGGAAGGAGGATTTATAAACTTAATAAAAGGACATAGACTTATACACATGGATGTCCCCAAACTGTAACCTCATCACCATCAACATATTACACACTATGAATCTTTTTGTAAAGAGTGAAAAATAGAATTCCCTCAGCCCCAAGCTGCGTCTGGGGGTCAAAACAAACCGAATGACCTCCAAATTTTGTGAAATCAGATGAAAATTGTAGAGTTATTTGTGAAATGGTTGAGTAGATATATTTTCCATTGGAGGTTTCATTTACCTGAGGTGATGTAAAATAAACTACAAGTCTCATAAAAAACTAAAATTCTTGTTAAATGGTTGGATTAATAAAAAAACAACAGAATGACTTGAAATTATTTTAATATTATCTTATTATTAGTGTTAATTTTTATGAGAAGAAGACAATTACATAAGACATATGGCCTGCCCAGGACGACTGAATATGAGCGTTTTAAAGGATTTAATCACATTAAAAAGGTTAATTGTGGGGTCAAAAATAGCTTAAAAACATCAAAATATAATGATATTATACAAAATAAATCATAGGGTGAATTTTTAATTGGCTTAACTGAAGAAACATCAATTTATGGCAGCATTTATCCTAGATGAAAAAAGCACATTTTTAGTGTCTAAAATCACCAAAACACATGTTTAACACTCGGATCCACATAAAATGACCATTTGATGAATTGAAATAATTTAAATTTTGTATTATTGTTATTTATGTGTATAAGGAAGAAAAATGACAATTAGACTTGCAGTTTTTCTAGAAGGTCAAAATATGTGGTTTTTAAAGGATTGTCGGCTTTTAAAAACACATCAGGGGGGGAACTGAAAAAAATATTAATGTAGTGAAATCATTAAAAAGACCATAGAGTATATTTTTAAATGGATGACTAGGAAGTAATTTAGTCATAGGTGAAATTTCCCGGGATGATGGAAAACACATATTTTGTGTCCCAAAAAACAAAAATGTGTGGTTAAAAATTAGATCTATATAAAAAAACCTCAAAATAACATGGAATTATAAGAAAGTATATTATTATTTTTATTGATATTTATGAGCAGATTACACTACAATCAGATTTGAAGAATTCCCAGAATGATAGGATGCACATTTTTTAAATGGGTTTCACGAATTAAAAATTTGCACATGAGGGGTCAAAGCCAACTAAATATAATCATAATTCCTTTAAATTAGATGAAAACAACCATAGAGGGAATTTTTAATTGTGAGGGTTTATTTAATTATAATTTGAGGTGTTGTTTTCTCAAGAGGACTAAAAATTCACTTATGGTGTCATGAAACAACAACAAAAGGTGTAATGATCATATCCATATAAAAATAAATTATAATGACTTAAAATAGTAGTAAAACCATTTTATTATTTTTTATTTTTTTGTAAATATAGACTCAGATCAATTGGACATGCTGTCTTCCTAGAATGAATGAATATGAAGTTGTTTAATTGTTCTAATCCCTTAATGGAACATGGGGGGCAAAAACAACTGAAAAACAATAATATTCCATTAAATTAGAAACTAAAAGTATAGATTGAATTTTGGAATGTTTGGGGAGAAAGTATTTCAATCAGGGGTTTTTTTCCTATGATGATAGAAAACACACTTTTAGTTTCATAAAACACCAAAACATTCATATAAAAGTAATAAATTTAGAAATTACCTTGAATCATCTTGAAATAAAAGGATAAATATCTTATTATTATTTTTTCTTTATAAGTAGACAACATGTAAATCGGGAGACTGGTTTACCTAGAATGAATGAATATGTAGTTGTAAAGGATTGTAACCCTTTAAAAATGTGCATTTAGGTGTCAATACTAACCGAACGACATCTGAATGCAATTAAATTGTATAACACCAACCATAGAGAGAATTTTCAAATGGATAAGTAGATAGAATATCAATTCAAGGAGGTGTTTTTCCAAGAGAATAGAAAATGCACTTTTACTGTCCTAAAAAAAAAATGTATGTTCGATGGCCAGATCCATAGAACATGAACTAGAAATGTATTTAATTCATTGGAAAACCATATAATTATTTTTTTAATGTGGAATAGGATATGACATGTTAATTGGATGTGTTTCCTTCACAAAATGACCAAATAGGATGTTTTTATGGATGATCACCCTTTAAAACACAATACGGTGTCAAAAACAACCGAACATCCACAAAATATCATGAAATCAAAAAATAATAATCATATGGTGAACTTTAAATGGATGAGAAGACCATGCATAAATTGGAGGTTCCATTTTCCCAGGATGATGGAAAACATACTTTTAGTGTCATAAAACACCAAAATGTTATTTTAATAATCAGATCTATAGAAAACAATTTTAGAATGACCTAAAATCATAGAAAACCCATAGTATTTTTATTTTTTAGGTATTTTAGTAGATGAAAAATTAATTGGATGTATGTTCTACCTGGAACAACCGAATATTTCGGTTTTAAAAGGTATTTGTGCCCTTTAAAAAGATGGTTATGGAGGATTATTACCAACAAAATGACATCAAAATTCAATAAAATTAAATAAAAACCCTCATAGAGTGAATTCTTAAGTGAAAAAATAAAAGGAAAAACAATACATGTGTCATTTTCCTAGGATGACTGAAAACACACTTTTACTTTAAAAATATACAAAAAATGCATGTTTAACTATGGAAACCATTGAAAAAATCCTCAAAATAACTTGAAATTTTAGAAAAACTATATTATTATTATTATTATTTATAATGAAAAATAATGTCAATAATACACGTGGTCTACTCAAAACAAATAAATATGTGTCATTTAATCATTTGACACCCTTTAAAAACATGAGGGTAGGTCAAAACCAACCGAATGAAATCCAAATATCATGAAATCAGTTGATGACAATAGTGGAGTATATTATGGAATGGACAAGGAGAAGATATATCCATAAGAGGTTATATTTTGTAGGAATGCTATAAAATTATCTTTTAGTGTCAAAAAACACAAAAACTTGTGTTTAATGGTCAAATATATAAACAAATTCCTAGAAATGATTTGAAATTAAAGGAAACCCATTGTACTACTATTTTTGATGTGTACGAACTGACAACATTTCAATCGAATGTGTGGTCTTCTTAGAATGGATGAATGTGAAATTTTTAATGGTTTGATTCCCTTTAAAATGGATCTCCCATGGGTCCAAAAGCAATTTAATAGAATCCAAATGTTGTAAGATTTGATGAAAATTACTATAGAGTGAATTTTGAAATGGTCGAGAAGAGATAACATCAATTTTGGTGAAATTTTTCCATGAGGACCTAAAATGAAATTAGTGTCATAAAACACCAAAACAAATTTTTAAAGGTCATATTAATATAATACAAGCTAGGAATGTTTTAAAATCATCCGATGAAAATCATTTTTTTATGTGTTTGAGGATATGAAATGTAAAATGGATGTTTGGTATTCCTAGAATGACTGAATATATAGTTTTAAAGGTTTTATGCCTTATAAAAACATGGGAGGGGGGGTAAACCATCTAAATTCTATGAAATCAGATAAAAAATAATATATAGAATTATGAAATGGTCAAGTTGATGGTCTGCCAACTAGAGGCGTCGTTTGCGCGGGATAACGGAAAATGCAGTTTTAGTTTCATAAAACACTAAAAGATATATTTCTGAATCAAATATATATAAAAATGCCTAATAAATAATTGAAATCATAGAAAAAAAATTTAATATATTTTATGTGAATTATATTTTTAGACACCAAGCAGAAATGAAATCTACCTAAAAATACCAATTATGTTATTTTTAATGGTTTCATGTCCTTAAAATATTGTGGTTGGGGGTCAAAACAAATAGATGAAAATAAAAATTCCATGAAATTAGTTTAATAAAATCATAGAGTGAAAGGTGAAATGGTAGATTGGATAGAACACCAATCAGAGGTTTCACATTCACAGGATGATCAAAATCACACTTTTGGTGTCACAAAACATTAAAACCTGAATTTTATAATTGTATCTATAGAAAAATACATCAGGATTATTTTAAATACATATAAAATTATATTATTATAATTTTTTATGTGTATGAGAAAACGAAACATCAATTAGTCATTTTGTCTTTCTAATTTGATTGAATATGAATATTCTAGTGGTTTGAGACCCTTTAAAAAATAAAGGGGTGGGGAACTAACTGAACCTCCTCCAAATTATAGGAAATCAGAAGAAAAAATCCTTGGTAAAAATTATTAAATGGTAAAGGGGGTGGTATGTCAATCATAGGTATCATTATTTTGGGATGATGGAAAAAACACTGTTACTCTTATAAAACACTTAAACGTGTGTTTAATGGTCAGATATATGGATAAAAACATCATAATGACTTGAAATACAAGTGAATCTACCTTATTATTATTCTTAACTTATAAAATTAGACGACATGTTAATCCGATGTGTAGTCTTATCTTAACAACCAAATATTTCATTTTTAAAGGTTTGAAACACTTCAAATAGGGGTGTTCGGGGTTTAAAACCAAATAAACACCATCTGAATGTTGTAAAATTATGCCAAAACAACCGTAGAGTGTATTTTTAAATGGACTATAATAAATATCATCAATTCAATGTGGTGTTTGTCTAGGAGGACCTAAAATGCAATTTTAGAGTCATAAAACACCAAAATGTGCATTTAATGGTCACATCTATAGTCAACGACAATGGAATGACATAAAACCAAAAGAAAAACTTCTTATTAATATTTGTGAATTGGAAAAGAATATGGAATAAAAATCGGACATATAGTCTCTCTATAATGATTGGATATTCAGTTTTTAAATGTTCAAATCCATTTAAAATCTTATGGGCGTGGAAACCAACCAAATGGCAATAGACTAACATGAAACTAGACAAAAAAATCTTAAATTCAATTATGAAATTTTTGATTGCATTGTACATAAATCAGGAGTTTCGTTTTCCCATGATGATAGAAACCCCACTTTAAGTGTCTTAAAACACTAAGATGTGATTTTAATGGTTATATTTATAGAAAACATCCTCACAATGACTTGGAATCATAGTAAAGAAATATTATTATTATTCATGATGTTCATGAGGATAATAAACATCAATCATATGTGTAGTTTTCCCAGAATGACCAAATGTGCAATTTTTAAAGGATTTATGTCCTTTAAAAATGCTTTTTCATTGGGTCAAAACCATCAAAAGGAAATCTAAATGTTGTAAATTTATATTAAATAACAATAAAAGTGATTTATAAATTGTAAATTTGTCAAAATGTCAATTTGATGAGGTGTTTTCCAAGGAGGAAAAAAATGCACTTTTGAGGTCATATAACACCAAAACAAATATTTTATAATCCAATACAAAAATATTGACCACATAATGACTTTAAAGAAATGGAAAATTTTCATGCTATTTTTTGTGACATGTTTGTGGAAGGAAAACATCAATCACATGTGCAATGTTCCCAGAATGATTGAATATGTGGGTTTTAATGGTTTGACACCCTTTAATAACAAAAAGGGGGAGGGTGTCAAAACCAACCAAAAACCAAATAATCTTTTAAAATAAGATGAATACAACCATATAATGAATTATGAAATGGTTAGGCAGAAGGTACATCAATCAGAGGTTCCATATAGTACCCTCAGATTCAAGTAAGTAACCCTTTATTTATGTTTTTATCCATATAAAGTGTTTTGGTGACGACTAGGAGGGTTTGTAATGTTTTTGGTAATTATATAATGGTTCATAGTTGTTTCATGGTTTGTGAAAACCATGTAACACCTACAGAAAACTGTTAACAATAAGATATGTTATTAGGGGAAGGTTCATGGGTAGCCACACAACCTGTCCATACTATGTGGAAGCCTAGGAGAATGTATGCAAATTGGGACAATGAGAATTTGAATTATTATCATGTAGTTTGTCTACCCAGTTGGTCCTACCATTCAAGGTACCCCTTGGAGCATAAGCTAGCACACAATGAGAACATGTTTTGTCTAACCATGCATGGTTTGAAAAAAATATCCCCAAATTATATATATTGGTTGGGATTAAGAATTAACCACTTGATTTTGACCCAAAAACTTCTAACTCAATATTTTCTTAGCCCAATGGTTGTATAGGCTTCTCCCACTGAACCTAATGTGATCTGAATGCTTCTATTGTAGCGCTGAAGTTGAATTCTCATGGTAAGTCATTGCTTGTGTCAATTTTTCATTGTTTTTTTTATATCGATTTCTCTCACTCTATATTTCTTAGTTTTAGTTCAATTGTGAATAGATATGAGGTTATTTATGCCAAATATGAATAGCTGTGTATTTTTTTTTCTAGGGGAAGAGATATATGGTGGGTTTTTGGAGATTCATCTCAGTTTCGTTTGTGTTAATGAGTAGTTTATTGTTTTCACCATAAATCCTGATGTAGGTGGCTTGAAATTTAAACTCCTATTATTAGAACATGGAGGATTAGTTGAAATATAATTTTTCTGATTGATACTTTTTGTGAAATTTTTGTTAATTTTTTGTGGAAACTCAAACTATAATAAAATATCTATTTGGTAAAGGTTGCTGGTAAGAATCTATAGCATGTATTTAGAGGTGAATTTCTTCATTTTAGTGTAGGTTTTCTAGCCAAAAAATTTATGTGGAATTATCGGTGGTCCAAACCAATGCTAAATCCTAAATTGTTTTATAAAAACCCTCTATAAAAATAATGAAAACAACCACTGAATAATATTATGACATAATTAGTGGTAGTTTTTACTACTGCCAAAAATATAAAAAAATATAGAGCTGGTTCAAACAGATATTAAAATATCCCACATTTAATAAAGTTTTAAACAACAAATATATGTTTATTTACAAAAAACTATATATAGAATCTAATGCAATTGATTAATTGAAAAAAAAACAAATTATCCAAGCAGCATATCATTCTGTGATACATTTATACCAAAATGTACATATCTTATTTTTAGAGAACACATCAATCAATAACAAATGAAACACAGGATAGACACACGGTTATACAAACTATAAATAAGTCACCCAATATCCCAATCCCATATAAAATATAATAATAGGTAAAAATACACACATTTAAGCTACTGAAATCCCTAGGCCACAATTCCCTACCTCCAACTACCTATCATGATTTTATATTCCAAATCAATACTTATCCTATGACCTAAAAAAAATAGGTATTTATACACACCATGGTGCCAATGTATGGTGTGAGGTAACATATATATAGGGTCTCATAATGTCTCCCTAGTACACACCATCATATACATGTATGAATATGGTAAGAATTAACATATCACATTAGATCTTGAATGGGATTTTAAAACTTTGATACCATGCCTTTATTTTCATAGTTCATTTTTTGCTAACTATGACACTATAATAATGTATCATACCTAAATTGATTTCATGCTAAAATATCATCATCTCCTCAAAATGTGCCATCATTCTCATAACCTCATTCATACCAAAAGACTCAGTGAGTGCATTGTCTATGTCATTGAATAACTACATAAAAATCATGATAAAATATTACATCTGAATCTGAACCCAATACTTCATCAATCATGGAATTTTCCATCATCCATGAATCTCTTAATACAATGACCCATCCTTCTCACTTTCCATGGTCCAATATCACAACCCAATCTTACTGAAGGAGGGTTCCACTATCGCAACACAGGTCTACTTAGGGAAAGGTACTACTTCATGATTCCATGTATCAAATAACACAAATGACCTTCCCCTGGGTTCAATTTCCCATAACTTAATGATCATATTTGAGAATTAAATATGTTTAGAAACCTTATCTATCAGAAATTATCTCATACCAAAGGACTCATCCCACTCATATTGCACATTAAGGCTCAACCCACACTTATGAGGGTGTTTATCATGAATATGGAAACCAATGGTCATCTCACTTTTTCTTCACTAGTTTTAATCCTCTCATAAATATCAGACTAAACATATGGAAACCACCTCGGGAAAACCACATCAAGTACAATATCCAGATACCACCTGACATCTCTTTTCAAATGACACAGTACCCTCTAGCCTTGGTGACATAGTCACTAGAAAACTATAATTACATATAGCTCTAAAGACAACTTATTCTGAGCATAATATTCCCAATACAATCCAATACACATATTTATAAATTTCAAAAAAAATATTCGTCTACAATGTCCCCAGAAGAATAACTAATGTAAAGTAATCATGTATAAACAAGTATATTAATTTACCCTAACAATAAAATTTCATCATAGAATTTTAGCAAAAAAACATATTATTAATTGTTTCAACCTCTTAAAACATTGGAAATCTTGAAAATGTCATGTAAATAATTTTTACCAAAAATGATATATGAACAAACCCTCCATTTTACATATTAGTCTAAGAGGTCAAACACACCACTAATCACTGCCCGATGATGAAAACTACTCATCACCCTCTCCATCTTCATCTCTAAATCCTAAAACTGGCACCTCTAAGATAATTATATTGAAAAATTAATAGTGTTGTATATTTATATTTAAACATAAAACCAATAAAATGTAGTAAAAAGTAATTTTGAAGTTGTGTGATTTACCTACTCACCCCAAATAATTGATGATATATCACCAAGGACAGATTTAGACTTTTTATGATATAAATCAACCAACCCCTTCTTAAAAATGGATATATGATCCCCCTATTCCCAAATTCTGTTTTTCATAGAAACAAACTCTTTATCATGATATCAGGGTAAAGGGTGACTACAACTAAGGGTATATGCATCTATAGTCCCCAATCACTTGCTAAAGAACATAGATAGTAATGGTCCCAAACCCAACCCACACACTTGACCAGTATGGTCCTTCCTATGGTCATTACTAACTGGGTAATCCTATGAGAATAAGAAGGACTACATGGGATTGGCATCCATTAGTTCTTTATTTTTTACCTAGAAATAAAATATTAGTCACATTTGAAGAAATATATATTAAAAAACTAAATATTGATAATAATTTACTATAATGAAAATTGAATTCATACCACCAACATCATTAGTAGGATCATTAACATAACTCCCATTATATTTTATATGAATGTCCAACCATAGTTCTGTTCAAAATACTGTGTCCCTAACTTTTATTACAGCATTAAACAGAGATAAAATAATTATTTAATATACAGAAAATATAATATTGTCTTATAAATATTAAATCTATTTAAAATTTTACTAGATTTGATAAACTTCACAAATAAATCATTGACCCTGTAGTGTGAGGGATGATTTTCACAGATCAACTCTATTCATTCATCCTTGGAACATACTGAAATAAAAAATCAATAATTTTATATTAATGTATGAAATTTCGTATCCTTTTTATAAGTAAGTATAAATTTAAATTGAGATTAATATAATAATATATATCTAAATACCATGTGCTTATCATCATGACAGATATCAACAATAACATTTCATTTCTCTCTAGGTACCCCATTGGGTACCTTATCATTTTTTGGCTAGGTGGTCAACAAAGTATTGTTGAATTAATTTCATAAATATAATTTAACAACTTTCAACTTCTTATCCAAATTTTTTAATATCCACTTTTGTGCAATAATATATGAAATAGTGAATTGGAAAAATTCATTAAAGAGAGATAAATTTTGAAAATATTAGAATTTAATTATGTAATGAAATTCAAGCACACTATAATAAATGAACATTACCTTTATATGTGATTCAAAAACACCATTTTTTAAAGATGATGGCATATGAATCCAATCACCATACGTAATCAAAAGGGTAACATACTTCTCCACCAGCTAGCCTAGAATATGTCCAAAAAATTGTGGTGTCACTGATATGTACCCCATAGTTGTTAAATGGGATAACTCTATTTTGTCCTTTTAGTTTCCAGACATATGAACTTTTTATATTTTTCACTGTAGTATCATTGTTTCAATCATTTATGAAAAAATATTTTGTATTATAGAAAGTGAAATAACTTTAGTAATATTAAAAAAATTTACCTATATATTTTACCCTCCAATATCCTTTTAAAGAATTGTTAGTGGAGATCTACTCCCTCTCTACTGAGGTTACTAAATGGGGAGATGGTTTCTGAGCTACAGATGGGCTGTTGATGAAGGGTGTGTGTAAGACCCCGATTTTTTATGAACCTGTTTTTTCAAAAATATTAAAATTTTAATTAATATCTTTCAATGAATTATTTCAATTATTTTTTTTCACACATCACAAACATGGAATATGTTCTATGTAACACTGAAATTTAATATAATGCAAGCAGCATTGAGTTGGCATATGATACATGCAACACTGAGTTTCTACAACATATCTATTTCTATTTTTTATTTAATTTAAATATGATAATTATAATCTAGTGGTTAAAAATAGTAATACGAATAGTAATAACTACATTTAAAATATTTTTTATAATTTTATTATAAATAAAACATATTGATAATAAAAGATATGATTTCTAGAAATGTTCTTTCTATGTTAGAAAACATAATTTTCTTGAATGAACTACTTTTAATGATAAAATTAATTTTTCTCACATATAAAAAATTATTTAGATAAAATAAATTTCATTATTGAATTCAAAACATCGAAATTAAAATAGGGTGATTTTTTTTGGGTTTTTCTATGAAAATTCATTTTTAGATGAATTGTAAAAAAAATATTTTTTAGTTCAATTTCATTTCTATATAATTATTTATTAAGGTTAATTGATATTATATTTTTTAAGGTAAAATTAGATAAATATTACATATACTAATAAAACTAAATACATTATAATTAATTTTACTTTGATACAGAATTTACAAAATGATCTAAATTTTGATGTTTTTCTTAATATAAAACCCTTCCATTTCATCCCATCAGCAAGATTAGCACAAATCAAAATTTTGTTTCTTTTGTGAAGTTAATTTAAAAATATATGACATTAATCATTGTTTTTATTCTTATATTTATATTCTAATGATTACATGTTAGTTTTTTACAAAAAATATTAGTTAAAGTGATTAAAATTAATCATAGTAGTGACGGCCAAATTAAGATTAATTAGGGACTAAACCTTGAAATTAAAGGCCCAAATGACCAATAAACATGTCCAACACACATTTTCCATCCATAGTTATACCTCAAACCTTCCAGTTTTTATATTTTTTTTCTTGGTAAGGCATTTTGTTATTTAATAACTTGTGAACACCTAATTTGTTTCTGAAAATTCCATGTGAATCCTTTTCCTTTCCTATAAACGGACGCCGCATCTACCCAATCCTTAAACCTTTAAAACCCTTTAATTTATTCAAAGCTCCTCTCAAGTATCCTCCAGAACATCGTCCCTTAAATTTTTAAGTCTAACTACTGTCAAAACCCCTCTCAAGTAAGTCATTTTGTATAAATAAAATCGATTTACCCGATTTAAAGGTAACATCTTCTTTGAAGCTCTATTGCTTTATTTTCCTTCTCCACAACCTCCACACTCTTTATTTCCTTCTTGTGAAAAAACCCAGTATCTTCCATAAACTATTATTTTTTATACAAATGGTATTACCTAAACATACACACACCTCCATCCAATGGAAGTTGAACATACTATTTCTATGTATGGAGAACTATGACCTCACGAAATGACGATTTTTCATTCCTCATTTACCACCAATCATTGTAAACATTATGGTGGACACACTGATTAAATATTTCATATATTATTTTTAATATGTATTTATCTTTATTTATTTTTTTTACATGACAAATACTTTTACATCCTATTTGGTGTTAATATGATAATCTCGTTTGATGAAGTGTGGACTACCGACCCCTCAAAGTGATGTGATTCATTCAGAAATTACATTGAATGTGTTAAGGATGAGTTTAATAAACATATATGATTCATATAATAGAGAAATAATATTGGAAAAAATTATATATATATATATATACAAATATTCCATTTATATACTGTTTTTCAATACCATAATAAAAATGGAAACATCCTTCACGTGTACATACTACTTACTGTCTCCCTGATCAGTGTATTCAATTTTTTACTTCTATATGATATAAATTATTATAATATAAATATCATGGATATAAATAATATTTATATCATTATCTACATTCTATATTCATGATATATGTATAAGGACAAACGATATAACAAATTAAGACACATGCAAAGAACAAAGAAAATATTACTCGAAGTGAAAACATAACATAGGATCATTAACAACAGGGTAATATAAGTTCATAATCAAACCATATATGTTACTATGTAAAAGGATAGTCTTATGTAAAATATTTTTTATAAAAAAATATTTATTATACTGGAATCTTGTACGTGTACGGATAGATTCAGAACACAAGGTAAGGGGAATTTAATCTCCCTTTTAATTTTTTGTGAGATTCATGTTATGATCACCACTCTTTACTTTTGTGTGGTCTATTTATTGAACATAATTTAATTCTATGTATATTATAAAAAAAATTATGGGTACTAATAGATCCATTATATGATCCTTTTTCATGGGGTATATCTTTCAAAATTTTCCAAATCGGTAAAACAGCTATGTCTTAATTTTCCTTCTTTGAGACTCATGTTTTTTGTGACACTAAACACTTTTTGGAGGTGTATATACTTCCATTTTACATGTTATATCTGGAATCTAATTATTTTAGTTATATAGTAAGTTTAATGTAATTTAATTTTCTTATGTTGAGAGTGATATTCAGAGTAACCAAGTTATAAGACTTTATTGAGACAGTCTTATCTTTTATTGAGATTGTTTATGATTATGCCTTATTTGATGAAATATCTTATGAATATTCATGAGATTCCTTTTACTGTATTTATTCAAGAAATACTCTTTTTTAGTACCATTTTTTACAACTATTTGGTAATTTATGTAATGTTTTTAATAAAATAGGATCATCTCTCTCTTCGGCCAGAAATACATTGTATTTAAAAACCATGTTTTAAAAAAGGTTTTCAAAAGACACATGAATATAATTTTCATGTAAAAAGGTTTTTAAAAATGTTTTATTGTTTTCAAATATTTCATTATAATTTTTCAAAAATATTTTCAGATAAAATGGTTTTCAAATGGTTTTATTTTATGAAAATAATTTTTCAGAGAAGAAATGATATTTTCATCATTAAATATTTTTAAAAGGCCTTTCAAAATTATTTAACATCTATTATAACATCCATTAGTTTTAATAATGAATTTATAGGGAAATTATTTAATGATTACATTCTTCTTCTTTCTCGGAATGTATTTTTTTGATGGCATGATGATATGAATACCATTTCACTTTAACGGGTTATATGCTTTTGAAGCCCACTTATTTTCATGGGTTGTGTTTATGATGAAATGATTATGAAACCAATCTATTTTTATAGGTTATTATATGTTTACTGGTTTTTGATACTAATTTAATTTCATGGATTATTATATATTTATTTATGATCCTGTGGAACATGTGTGTATTATTTCATTATGTGACAGGTGGGACTTATTTCCCCCTCCAATGCATTCTGTAACTATTTATATATTATGATATTAAATTTGTTTGGAATGAGGGTCACTCATTCCGTAATACAAGAATGGAATAGGGTTTATTCAGTTTATTAATACAGTGCTCGAATGAGGGTCACTCAGTTCAGTAATACAGGGCTAGAATGAGGGTTACCCAGTTTAGTAAAAGACTTTTTCCAATAATATGGTCCTAGTGGAGATGCCCCTACAACTATGGAAATCAGTATATGCTTATGTGAAGCCACAATTCCATGTATTACTCTTTTGATATTCTTTCACAGATTATGTCGTTTACTTCCTTTTAATTCATGTCTTCCGAGCATCTAATATTTATTCCATTATTCATGTATAATATCTTCCATATACAGGGTATGACCTTCTATTTTATTGAACATGTTCTCATACCCTTATGCTAATTTTTATGCTCATTTTTCTCCCTTGTCTATCCTTACCGATCATTTGAGCTCACCAATTTTTATGTTTTGTTCCCCTAGTTATAAATAAATATATTTTGTTTTATTTGTATAAGAAGGGTTCAAGTCATGAAGAAACTAGTGGGAGATAATGTATCAGACTTTTGTACCACTGTTTATGTTTCCATGTTTCCAAAGGTACTATACCAACTATGGTCTTTGGACGTATTTTTTTTATAATGTTTAATTATTCCAAAAAATCAGTGTAATGTATATGTTTATAATGAGAGGTTCACTATAGTTGTTATCATAGAAAATATATAATAACCCATTTGAAACTAGGATGAGAAAACCGTATTGAGAACCCTATGAAAGATGTCTAGGGATAAGTTTGAGTACCAGGAGAAGTATAATAGAATTTCTAGTAATTTTTGTGATGTATGGGGTGGCTGGATTCCTAAAAATACATCTTTAATTGGATAATAATAATGGGAGCGGAATTGGAAAATATGTACCTTGGGGTACCAACTTCGATAAGATTTTCTGGGGATGACTTGGGGTAATCCAGTACATGGAAATGGGCATTGATGCATACATGTTTTGACACTCTAAGTGGTATTCTTTTGGAATTCAAAAACTATTCACAAACCATTATGAAAGATTTAATTATAGGTTTGCTATGAATAACCTAGGATAAACTTAAGGTGTGATAGGTTAAGGAAGCTATCATTAGTTGGACATTCTATTAGTGATTTTTCCTGATTATGTGGTTCCTCATATTTGACTCTGGATCTACCCACTCTTTTATATATAAATAATTTTATATGGGTGTTAGGATTCTGCCAAAACTAATTGAGGTAGAATTAGCCGTCCATACCCCTAATTATACGATGATTTCATCTCAACTGTATGATTCCTCTCTGATAGAAGATTGTGGGAATGTCCTACCTGGAAATATTTTTTGTCTTTCTTTTGTTGATTTTGATGTCATCTTATGCATCGTTTGGATTTCACTACATAAATCCCACATCAATTTACAAGGAATGGAAGTTACTTTCATTATTTTAAACCCTCCTATGATCACCCATCAATGTGATGATATGTCTGATCTTCTTATTGAGAACACATGTAATGTATGGGTCTTAATCGCCATTTAAAAGGGTTTTCCTATTTCAAATGGTTGGGGAGAAGATCGACATCAATGATATGCATGTTGTTCTTGATTTATTGGATTTTTTTAAAGAATATTTACCTAGTATTCCACCAAATCATGATGTGGAATTCTCAATAGAACTTGTACCAAGTTTTACACAAATTTCAAATACCCCTTATAGAATAGCCTTGATTGTGTTTCATAAAATAGAGAAGTGACTATATGAAAGCCTTGATGAAGGATTCATTAGGCCAAATGTGTATCCTTGGGTTGAAGTAGTTCATTTAGTGAATAAGAAATATGGATAAATTCTACATTGCATTTATTATCAGGAGATGAATAAGATCACAATAAAGAAAAAGTGTCGTCTTCCCCGTATTATTGACTTGTTTGGTCAACTACATGGAGATAAATACTTTTCCATGATTGAACTTCATTCTGTATATCATCAATTTTGTTTCATGTTGGAGGATATACTTAAGTTGTCATTTCGTACAAGGTATGGTCACTTTCAATAAATAGTGACTCACTTTTTTCATACTAATGGACCTATTATCTTCATGGATTAAATTAATACAATCTTTAGATATTACCTCGATATATTTGTGGTATTATTTATAGATGATATTATTATCTATTAAAATACCAATGAAGTGCATAAAGATCACTCATGAATTGAATTAAAGACCCTAAGTAAGGATAAGTTGTTTGAAAAAATTTCAATGTTTGATTTTTTGCTAAAAATTATTAATTTTTGGGTCACATAATCTCAATTGATAGTATAAAAATAGATCCATCAATGTTGGAGGCTGTTGAAAGATGGATTAGACTAACCATGGTGAATGAGATCTGTAGTTTTCTTTGTTTAGCTGGACGTTATGATATATTAGTGAAGAATTTATCACACCTATCTAATACATTGAACAAGTTAAATTGTAATTGTGTGTTGTTCTTCTGGAAATAATAATTTGTCGAATATTTCAAGGAATTGATGTGAAGATTTTTCAGTTCACTTGTGATTACATTACCGTATTGTGGAGAAATGTTGGTAATCTATATCGATTCTTCCATGAAGGGATTAGGATGTGTTATTATGAAAAATAACATGGTAATAGCCTATACCTCATGACTGTTGAAGATTCATGAACAAAATCACCCAAATCGTGACTTGGACCCAAAGTCAGAAATCATTAATGTAATGTTATTGAGGTATTATATTTTTTGTGAAATGTGTGATATATATACCAATCAAAAATTTCTGAAATATAGATTCACATGGAAGGAGTTAAACATCTGCTAGAGTGGATGGAAAGAGTTGATAAACGATTTAGACTACTGATAAAACAACATTTTGTTGAATATTTTATTGATAATAAATGACAGAATTTCCTCACAATGTGCTAAATATGTTCATTTATGAAATAATTGGGATTAGATCATTTATTTGAAAGTTTAATGAAAATACTAGTTTTACCCTTTTAAAATGTTTTTTAGTATTTCACACATAAATATTTTAATATTCTTTATTTGAACTTAATATTTAGTAATAGTGTTCCACACTTAATTTTCTACAATGTTAATTCAGTAAAATAGTGTTAAAGAGTGCATTTGGAGGGAGTAAATGGTCCACGAAGTCAACGTTGGGCTGGACTCTCTAGATTAGACATGGGTTCCGTACTTGGGCCATAACTCTTACATTCATGCTTGGATTGGGCTCAAATCTAGAGAGGAGCTCGAAAATACAATTTCTCACATATTATTTCCTCAAAGGATATGTAATTCACTAGTTTTTTTGGTAAATAAGGTGGTTCAATTGGGATTAAAATATTTTGTATAATCTTCTCATTCACACTTGAAACCAATTTTAACCTACCATCCTCTCCGCTATATAAATATGTATTTTATTCATGTTCGAGACATGAATTGGGACATTGAGGGTATAGGACAAGTGGATCCACTACAATTTTGTAACCATTTCAATAAGGGTATCTTTGGAAGCAAGGATCCCTTCGACGAAGCCTTCTTCTTCTTCTTCTTCGTGTTGTAATACTTTTGTTTGTTTAATAAATATCTTTGTTCTTATTTTATTTCTTCTCTTCTGTCCAGTTTTGTTAAAAAAAGCTTCTCTTAATATTTGTTGTTGGTCTGGAATCATGAGTAGAAACATGATTGGGTTCTACCATTTCTAATCCATTGCACATGTAAAAAGTTTCTACAATGACTACACCGCCCATGGAAGTGTAGTTTTCTTAGTGACCGATCTATCTTCTACCCACTTCATTTAATTATTTTGAATCAATGAGATACTATAAGTCACGTAATATGATCTATTAATTGATTTTTTAATTTAAATGAAACTAAATAATAAATTTAACAACTAACACAAAAACACGTGGGGTCAAAATTTTTGTAAATTGTGAGAGTGTAATCTTAATCGGTAATAAAAACCACATAGGATAAATATGTAGAGATCAAAAATAACCCATAAACTCAATTAATCCACATATCTTGAGGGGATAGGTTCTCTAATTAATCCATGAACATATGCTAACTTAATAACATCAATCAATGCAGGGTGCTACGATTTTTTGTTCTGAAGCTAGCCTAGTGTTTAAGTAATTTCATCTATGTAGTTAAGTAAGCACCTAAAGGGTTATAGTGTTAACAAATTTGAGAATTATAATTCAGTGGATGTTATTTTAAATGATAATGAAAAATTATTGAGTGAATAGGTATATTTAGATCAATTATAATTTTTAAATATTGTATAAAAAACATCTTATTGTTGTGTCTTTTTAATCGAACATCATTTCAAAAATAAAAACAAGAAATGTAATCTTCTTATAGAAAATTTCTTCTACTTTTATAAAAGATAAAAAAAATCCCATCCTTTCATGTATTGTTTTTATTCTCTTTTATTTTATTTTTAGAATACCTTTAAGATTTTTTTTGATTTTCTTACTCATTTGAGAGACAACCTTGGTCAGCCACCCTACTACACCTAAGTAACTCGAAAGCGAACATCATTTGAAATCACCCACAAACGTTCCTTTCAAATTGGTGTAATTATTAGGGACTCATGTAAATATTTTCCCCATTTAGAGTGTTTTTTTCTAGAATCAATGACCACTTCTATTCGTATGGAGATCTCGGGGATCAAGCAAGCCCAAGGGGAGTCGATGTATGAGTAATGGGAACGATTCAAGATATTGTGTGCAGGATTACCACATCACCAAATTAGTGAAAAACTCTTCATCCAATACTTCTATGAAGGAATCACGCCTATATAGAGGATCATGGTGGATTTCCCGGCTGGAAGAGAATTAGTGGAGAAGACACCAGTAGCTGCACTTGCATTAATTGACAAAATGTCCCAAAACGCACAAGAATTTGTCCATCAAGGTACACCAAATTTCAGTGGAGTACATCAGGTAAGTCCTTATTCTCTTGAGAGTAATTTTACTGATATGATGTTAGAAGAATTTACCACTATGTTGAGGAAAATTTATTTGGCTCAAAAGACATATCAACCGCATCCTTCAAGGCCTGGTGGAATTGGCACGGAGACAAGCCATCGAACTGATCATTTCCCATAATTACCAGATATAGTATATTATGCAACATTATTAATAGGGATCCATATTAATAGTGACAACAGACATACCCATAGAAGAAGTTTGATTCATTTTCTCAAACATACAACCAAGTTTGGAAGGATCAATTCGACATGATGTATAGATCTGGAAAACTATAATGGAAACCATTGCAACAAATCTTCCAACAGCCTCCCCTTACCAACACGGTATCCAGCAAAAATAATGATGATTTGAAGCCAAATAATCAACAATCCAACATCAAGGGAATCCCCCAAACAAGTTAGATTCTAACACTAATGAACTTTTGAAACAAAATGTTCTTAATGAACAAAATGAGCCGAAGTGTCATGGTTCTGAGGTGAGGGAGTTGAAAACTCAAATGAGCCAGACTGCCACTACCATCCATGAATTGGTAAGTAAGATTTTTGGAAATATACCGTCCCATCCTACTCCAAATCCCAAGGCCAATTTCAGTACAATCATATAAAGAAGTGGAAATAAAATGAATGATACATATGTATCTACCATTCCACTGGGATTCAACTCAACTTCAGAAAATCCCAATTCCACAATAACTGATGATCAATCCATGGAGAATGATAATTTAAAGAAAAATATCGATGATATTCTTCCTAAGGCACTTCCATTTACAAAAATATTTGTACGAACCAAGAATATGGCCGAAGAGTTGATGAAAAAAAGATTTTTTGGACACATTCAAGCATGTGGAGATCAAAATTTCTCTACTTTAAGCCATCCAGAAAATCCCATGTATTAAAAAAAAATTAATTAATTTTGTACAAATCGAGGAGGGATCAAGGGAAATGAGAGGATAAATCATGGAAGGATTGTGTCATCACTCATTACACCAACTCTAGTAATTCCGAAAAATTGCAAGAGTCATATAGAATTTACCATCCCATGAACCATAATAGATTTGCACTTTTATGATGGTCTTTGTGATTTAAAAGATTCATAAATGTGATGCCACAGTCTGTATTCTCTTCTTTACCTGTTAGTGAGCTGAAACCGACCCGAGTAGTGATGTAGTTGGTGAATAGAGCTACTACATATCCATTGGGAGTCCTTGAGGATGTACTTGTCCAGGTAAGAGACTTGATCCTTCCGACAGATTTCTATGTGCTTAACATGGAGGATGATTAGGAAAGTTCTCATGCTCTCATTATCTTAGGTAGACCTTTTCTCAAAACTAAAAAAACAATAATAAATGTTAAAGAGGGTAAAATTTCATTGGGGTGTGGCGATGAAGTTGTGGTATTTAATGTTATGGAATCCATGAAGTACCCCTCATAAGACCATTCTACATTATTTATATCCCATTTTGAGCCACCAAATAAAAACCCCATGGAATTTGATTGTCCAATGCTTAGGGAGACTATGAGTATTGGTTCTAGTTTGATGTTTAAGAGTACTTACACACCTATTTCTAATGCACAAGACTATGTTAGATTTTATTTTGAAATGAAATCATATTATGATATTTTGAACACTGATTATGACATGGATATTTAGTATTCTGATAGATTTAATGCTTTATTCTCTGATTGTGACAATTTCTATTCTGATACTAATGCTCATTGTGCTTATATTTTAGTTCCTTCAATTTCTCCATCCATACATCACCCACTACATTGGAACTCAATCCATTACCACCAAATCACAAATACTCATACATGTTAAGTGGTGAGAAATTACTTGTTATCATTGCAAAAAATCATCCTTTTGAACATGAAGAAAAGTTATTGAATCTTTTGAGGTAGAACAATAAGGAAATCGGGTGGACCTTGCCAGACATATCATGTACTAGACCCTCCATTTGCATGCATAGGATTATTTTGGATGATGTTGATAAACTAGTGAGGCTACCAAAATGGAGACTCAATCCAACCCTTTTGGAAGTTGTTAAAAAAGAAGTTGTGAATTTTCTTGAGGTAGGTATAATCTTAGAAATTTCAGATACCCAATTGAAAAGTCCTATTCAGGTTGTGCCTAAGAAAAGTGGAATTAATTTTTTTAAAAATGAGAAAGATGTGTTTGTTCTAATGAGGGTACAAAATAGTTCGCATGTGTATATTGATTATAGGAAACTAAATTAGTCCACTCGCAAAGACAATTTCCCACAACCATTTATTGATCAGATGATTGAGAGACTAGCTGGGAAAACACACTATTGTTTTTTGGATGGATTTTCTTGATATTTTTATGTTCCTATTTCTCCATAGGATCAAGATATTACAATATTCACTTTTCCATTTAGTACGTTTGCCTACCGAAGGATTCCATTTGGACTTTGTAACGCCCAATGTACCATCCAGTGATGCATGGTGAGTATTTTTTGAGACCTTCATGGGGGTATTTATGGATGATTTCATAGTTTATGGGTCTTCATTTGATGATTGTATCTCTAGTTTAGGAAAGGTGTTGAATTGTTGTATTGATAAGAATATGGTCTTGAACATGGAAAAGTGTCATTTCATGGTAGAGAATGACATTGTCTTAGGTCTTGTAGTGTCCAAACATGGGATAGAGTTTGATAGATCTAAGGTAGACATTATTTCATCCTTACCATATTTGTCATGTGTGTGTGATGTTAGATCTTTCTTAGGGAATATAGGATTTTATCAGCGGTTCATCAAATATTTTTGTAAGACTGCTCTTACTATGTTGTGATTACCTCAAAAGGATTATGATTTTGTTTTTGATGATTCTTACATGACCTCATTTGATGAGCTAAAAATGTTTTTAACCACTCCACCAATCATACAACCCCCATGGTGGGATATTCCTTTTGAGATTATGTGCGACACCTCCAACTTTGCAGTCAGATCTATCTTATCTCAACGGGTGGAGAGACGTTCACATGCGATTTCCTATGCATCGAGGACACTAGATTAATCCCAATAAAACAACACAACAATAGAAAAAGATATTATTTTCATCATAGTTTCATTAGATAAATTACATTCATATTTTTTGGGATCTAAATTGGTTGTTTTTTCTGACCATGCAGCTTTGAGGTACCTCTTGTAAAAGCCAAATTCAAAGCTCAGTCTTATCCAATGGATGCTCCTTTTTCATGAAATTGATATTGAGATAAAGGACAAGAAGGGTTCCAAAAACCTAGTTATGGACCACATGAGTTGGCTTACTCACACTCTAGAGGATGAAACCTTGGACCAGGTACCACTTCGAGACACTTTCCCCAATGAGAATCTTTATTTCATAGAAGGTATGCATCCCTGGTATGCTGATTTAGTGAACTACAATGTTGCATCTGAAATACCTACAGATTTAACAAAACATCATGTCCAAAATTCAAAAAGTGATCCTCATTATTATGTTTTGGATGATTCATACCTTTACCACACGTGTAGTGACATAGATATTTGGAGATGTGTTCCTAGTCATGAGTTTGAGTCTATTAAACAATTTTTTCATACACCTACTTATAGTGGACACTTTGGACCCCAATGGACAGCTAATAAAGTCTTTTATGATGGATTATATTTTCCTAGCTTATTCCATGATTCCCATGTGTTTTTTAAGTCCTTCTCTCATTGCCAGTAGACTAGGAACATTTCTAGGATACATGAGATACCCCAATAACCTATATTATTTTGTGAGATTTTTAATGTTTGGGGAATCAATTTTATGGGTCCTTTTTCTAGTTCCTTTTGTTTTTTTATATTTTTTGTTTCTGTTGATTATGTGAATAAATGAGTGTAGGAAAAGGCCTCCAGGAATGATGATTCTCATGTTGTAGTGTACTTTTTCAAGTCATATATTTCTTGTAGGATTGGAGTACAAAAGGCCATAATTAGTGACCAAGGAATGCACTTCTGCAATCATAATTTTTCTTCCCTCCTTCGGATGTATGGGGTGACACACAAAACATCCACACCATAAATCCCTCAAACAATTGGTCAGGCTAAGGATTAAAATTGGTTGTTGAAAAATTTGGGAGAAAACCATGTAGCCTAATATGAAGGATTGGAGAAATCATGGATGATTAATTGTGGGCTTATAGGATAGCATACAAGACAGCCATCGGTATGCCCCCATTTCAGACTGTTTTTGGGAAATCATGTCATCTCCCCATGGAAGTTGAGCATCAGTCACACTGGGCGATAATGAAATGCAACATGGATTTGGCCAAATATAGAATCCAAATGAGGATGGAAATTCAAGAGATTGAAGAAATTCAATTTTCTATATATGGGATCTCATGGCTCAATAAAGAATGATCAAAAGCAGTTCGTGACAAAATGATCCAAAAAAGGGAACTCCATGTTGGAGAGAATGTCTTGCTCTATAGTTCAGGACAGAAGTTGATGCCTGGTAAGTTGCCTCCCAGGTGGTTATGTACTTTTGTATTGACTAATTTTTTTCCTTATAGTGATGTGGAGATCATAGAATATGTCACAAGAAGGAGTTATACAGTCAATGAGAAATTTTTGAAGAGATACATTGAGGGACTTCATACTGATGTAGTGGATTTCAGCACACTACCTGGCCCCATCATCACTTGAGAATATCTAGTTATTCTTAACCCTTTAACTTCTTTATTCATTTCCTATTTAAAATTATACATTTCATGTGCATATATAATCTCTTGGGTCCATGTAAACAACTAATTAATGCATTTTGGTGGTTAATAAGGCGGTTCAAGTGTGATTAAAATATTTGGAAGAATCTTCTCATTCACACTTGAAATTACTTTTAACATTGCATCCCCTCTAATCTCTAAATATGTATTTTTTCTCATTTTTAAGTGTTGGGACGTTCATTTAGAAGTTTAGGTAAGAGGAGAAGTGGATCCACTCCAATTATCCAACCATTTCAATAAAGGTAGCTCTTGAATCAATGATCCCTTCGACGAAGCCTTCTTTTTCTTCTTCTTCGTGTTGTAATACTTTTGTTTGTTTAATAAAATTATTTGTTCTTATTTTTTTTCTTATATTCTTTATGTTTTGTTAAAATTTATTACTCTTTTATTCATATTAATTGGTCTGGAATTAGGAGTAGAAACATGATTGGGTTATACCCTTTCCAAACCTCTGCACATGCAAAATGTTTCTATGATGACTACACCGCCCATGGAAGAGTAGTTTTGTTAGTGATCAATTTATCTTATATACTCTTCATTTAATTATATTAAATAAATGAGATAATTACATTAACATAATATTCTCTATTAATTGATTTTTTAATTTAAATGAAACTATGAATGCAATAGAATAATTGACACTAAAACACTTGAGGTCAGATGTTGTGTAAATTGCGAGAGTGTGATCATAATAGGTAAAAAAGACCACACTAGATAAATTTTTAGGGTTAAAATATAAACACTAAACTTAAATAATACTCATTTATAGAGTGGATATGTGCTATAATTAACGACTGACCATATGCTAACCTAATAACATTAATCCAAGCAGGGTGTTGCGATTGCATGTCCTGAAGAAAGCCTAGGGTTTAAGTAATTTCCTCTTTGTGGTTAAGTTAACTCTAATAGGGTTTGATGGTTAAAAAATTAGAGAATTATAATTAAGTGGATACTAATTTAAATTATAATGAAAAATAATTGAGTGAATAGGTAGAGTTAGATTGATAACTCCTTTTAAATATTGTCTAAAAAACAACTTCATGTTGTGTCTTTTTAATCGAATTTGAGTTCAAAAATAAAAACAAAAAAAATGCAATCTTCTTCTGGAAAACATATTCAATTTTTATAAATGATAAACTACACCCCCATAATTTCATATACTTTTACTATTCTCTTTTAATTTATTATTAGATTATCTTTAAGAATTGTTTTTAATTTGCTTTCTCCTTTGAGAGACAACTATGGTGAGCCACTCTGATTCAACTAAGTAACCTGAAACCAAACATCATTTCAAAGAACCCATGACTGATCCATTCAACTACTCAACACATCCCAACCATGGGAAAGAGGAAAAGGTGTTAAATGCATTGAGTTAGATGGATCAAGTTAGCTTATCAATGATGGGGATCACAAAAGATCCAATATTTACGAATTTTTATAGGATGTATCTAGAAATCTTGAAGGAAGGTTGAAATATTATCTTGCTCAAATGAATGTTCATCCTTATATCCTTGGTAAGGTTAAAGAATTTCATAAGGAAGATTGAGAGATTGAAAATATGTTTTGAAATGTTACTATGTTTATCCTTGATCTGGATGGATTTATAATGTTAATGAACTCGTTATGTGTTCCTTCTATACCATATTTGATGGAGTTATTAGAGGATTATCATTATTCTTAATTCTATATTCACCTTGTAAGTAGGAAGAAAAATAAAGACATCAATTAATACTTCTTATGGGTTTTAATGAAGAGAGATATCATGGATTTTTTATCTTGTTGTTTGGTATGCCAACATATTAGGGATAAAAGATAAAATTCTAAAGGGATGTTACATCCATTTACCATACTAGAATTGAAATGGGAAACATCACTATGGATTTTGTCATTGGACTACCCAAAACCTCTAAAGGGTTTTAATTATATATGGGTGGTAGTTGACCACCATACTAAGTCAAAACACTTCATTTCTATGAAATATGATTTCTCTCTTGATTAGATTACTGTAATATACATTAAGGAAGTGGAAATGTTGCATGGAGTACCACATTTTATTATATCGTAAGAGGATCTAATGTTTACCTCCATGTTATAGAGAATATTTCAGAAATATTATTATACCAAATTGAGTTTTATAACTTTTTATCATCCTTAGATAGATTGTTAGTTGGAAATAATAATTCAAACACTAGAGGATATTTTGAGTTCTTGTTCTCATTATTTCAAAGGTGGTTGGGATCAACACAATCCTATAGTTGAATTTTTATAAAAAAAAACATTCATTAAATCATTTAGATGGATCCATATGAAGAACTATATAATAATTAATGTAGAGATACAATGTTCTGAGATGAGGTTGGAGAAAGAATGCTATTAAGGTTTGATATCGCTGGAGAAATGGTTACGAAGGTTAGAAACAGTCAGAAGAAAATCAATGCATGTCAAAGCCAGTAGAAAAATTATGCTGATAACATCCAGCAGTATCTAGAATTTGAAGTTAGTGAAAAGGTGATTTCTCAAATCTCACCCTGGAAGAATGTTATGAGATTCATGAATAAAAGAAACTAATCCTAGGTATATCAGTCCCTTTGAAATTCTTGATCGTGTCATGACAGTAGCTTATCTCTTGGAACATCCTCCAAATCTCTCACAATGAAATTCAATGATATGTTCTTTGTATATCTCATGTGGAAGTACATAATTGAACCATCACATGTACTGAACATAGAGTTCATACCATTAGAGAAGGATATTTCTTTTGAGGAGAAACTTGAACAAATTTTGGACCAATCAGAGAAAGTTCTATAAAACAAGACAACTTGCCTTGTCAAAGTTTTGTGGAGAAATCACCAGTTATAGGAATCCACATGGGAACTTGAGGATATGATAATGTAAAATTATACTCACTTATTTTTACCCTGGTGATGAATTTCTGGGTGAAATTTATTTTAAGGGGGGTAGATTGTAACAACTATTGTTTTTATAGACTTATTTTTATTAATAAATTTAAATTTATATTTATATTATGTAGTTAATTAAGTCAAATATTTCATTCACTCACAACACTGACTTCATGTAAATTCCACACATCACTGGCTAGGTGTATGATGCATGTAACATTGAGTTGGCATACGATACATGTAATGCTGAGTTTCTAGGAATTATCTCATATTATTGTTTTAATTATTGAAATAAAATATCTATAACCTAGCAGTAAAACGTATTAATATGGATAGTTATAACTACCTTTCAAATATTTTTTATAATTGTTTTATATAAACATAACATATTGACAATAAAACATATGATTTTTTGTAAAGTCCTTTTCGTCTTTAAAGACATCATTTTCTAGAATGAACTTCTTTTAATAATAAAATTAATTTTAGAAACATTCAGATATTAAATTGGATAAAATAAAATTCAATATTGATTTTATAACGTTTAAATTATCTTATGGTGAATTCTTGGGATTTTTCTAACAAAACATCATTTTTTTGATGAATATTGAAAAATACTGCTTTTTTGTTAAAAAATACATTTTTTATAATTAATTTATATTGATAGATAACAATATAAATTAGTATCAATGTCACATTAGATAAATATTACATGTACTAATACAAAAAAATCATTAGAACAAATTCTAATACAATACGGAATATAAGAACTTATTAAACGTTTGAAATATATTCGACTTTAAAACCCCATTATTTCATCCTATCTGCAGGATTAGAACTAATCTTAATATTTCCACTTATGTTAAGTGAATTTAAAAAATCTTTCATACACCATTGTATTCATTATAATATTTAGATTGTAATTACACCGTGTTAATGTTTTAACGAAATGATTAGTAAAATTGATTAAAATTAATCTTAACACTTAATGCCAAATTAATCTTCATTATGAACTAAACATTAAAATTAAAGGCACAAATGAACTAGAAACCATCTCAAAACCCATTGGATGTCCATATTTCTTCATAACACCTTATATTGTTGAGTTTTTTTTTGTTTTTTCAAGACTTTTGTTAGGAAAGAACATGTGCACACCTAATTTTTTTATAAAAAATCCATGTGAGTCATTTTCCTTCCCTATAAAAGGACACCACCTCTACCAATTCATCACACCTATCAAAAATTTTAAATTAATGAAAGATCTAATCAAATATCCTCCCAAAAATCCTCCCTTATACTTTGAAACCTCCATTTGGGAAGAGACCCTTTCAAGGAATAATTTTGTCATAAAACAAATAGATTTTGCTGATTTAGAGGTAATGTCTTCTTTCAAGATCATTTCCTTTATTTTCCTCCTCCACAACTTTGACTCACTTTATTTTCATATTTTGATAAAAAATGTATCTTACATATAATAGTATGTTTCTATGAAATGGTTCTAACCACAAATTACACAACCCTCCATCTAATTTTTTTGATAATTTTGATTCTGTGTACAACAAACCACAGCCTCACGAAAGGATGATTGTTCATTTCTCCTTGACCAATAATCATTGTGGCCGTTATGGTGGAAAATATATTTATTTATTTCCTATTTTTTATATAATATGTATTTAACATTTTTTATTACTTTTACAACACTCATCTATTTTCTTTCCATTTGGTGTTAATAGGATAATCTCGTTTCAGGAAGTGTGGACAACCACCCCATCAAAGCGAAGTGATTCGTTCACATAACAAAATAAATGTATTTATGATTGGTTTAATGAAATTATATGTTATAAATAATATATTATGGATACAATAATAATTATATATATATATATACATATTTCATTTATATAATTTCTTTCAATACGACAATAAAAATGGAAACAACTTCAAAGCGTATGCACGACTTACCATCTCCCTAAACAGTGTATTCCATTTCAAACTTCTAAAAGATATATATTTTTATAATATAAATATACTATATATACAAGATATTTATATCATTTCCTACATTTTTTAATGATTATATATGTATAATCATCAACAATATAACAAATTAATACACATGCGAAGAACAAAAAAAAATATTACCCAATGTGAAAACTTGACATTGGATCATTATCTAGAGGGTAATATAAGTTATTAATCGAATTTTTTTTGTAATTATGTATAAATATATTATTATTTATATGATTTATAATAAACATATATTTATTATATATCAAACTTGTATGATTATGGACTGAGTGAAGACACAAGGTAAGGGTAATTTCAACTCACTTTAAATTTCATTGAGATTCATGAAATGATCACCACTCTTTACATTTGTGTGGTGCATGTATTGAAAATTATTGAAATATATTTATATTATTTAAAAACTTATGGGTATTCACATATCCATTATATTCTTGTTCTTCCATGGGGTTTGTCTTCCAAAAGACACCAAATCGGTAAAATAGTGTTGTCTCAATTTTCCTTTATTCAGACTCACGTTTTTTTATTCACCTAAACTCTTTTTTGAGGTGTATATACGTAAATTTTATATGTTATATCATGAATATAATTATTTTCATTATATATTAATTTTCATGTAATTTCATATTCTTAAATGGAGAGTAGGATCCCAAGAAACCAAGTTATAAGAGATTATTGAGATAATCTTATCAATTTTAGAGACTGTTTATGTTTATGCTTCCTTGGATGAAATATGTCAAGAATATTCATGAGATTCCTTCTAATATATTTATTCATTATATCCTAGTTTTTAGTACCATATTTTCCCACACTTGTATATTTAAGATAATATTTTTAATAAAATTGGATTGTCCCTCTCTTCAGTTGGAAATCCATTGTATTCAAAACCCATGTTTTCAAAAAATGGTTTCAAATGATCATTGAAGATAATTTTCAAGGAAAAATGGTTTTAAATTTATTTTTTGTTTTAAAAGATTAAATTAAATATTTTATATTATAATTTCTATGAAAATGGATTTAAAAATGTTTTCTGTTATAAAATCCAATTTTCCAAGAATAAAGTATATTTTCATTAAGAAATGTTTTTAAAATACAATGACAAATTATTTCCTATATAAGATTACATAAATTAGTGTTTCTCGTGACTATATTATGAAATTATTCAATGTTTCCATTCATATCCTTTCTCAAAATTGATTATGTATTGATGGATTTATGTTTATGAAGCTTATTTCTCTTTCATGGATTATATGCTTTTGAAACCCGCTTCTTTTCATGGGTTATGTTTATGATGAAATGATCTTGAAACCCATATCTTTCTATAGATTACAATATGTTTTCATGTTTATGATGAAAATTTCAATTCATTGGTTATTATATGTTTATTTATGATCTTTTGTAACATGAATGTTTGATTTTATTATGTGACTGGTGTGACCTATATCTCTCTCCATTGCATTAGATGAAGATTTATATCTCATAAGATATAATAGGTTTGGAATGAGTGTTACTTCGTTCTGTAATACAGGGATGGAATGATGGTTACATGGTTTAGTAATACTGGGATGGAATGAGGGTCCCTTAGTTCTGTAATATAGGACTAGAATGATGGTTACCCAGTTTAGTAAAGGAATTTGACTACTAATATGTACTTGTAAGTGATGCCTTGGATACTATGGAAATAGGTGTATGATTATGTGATTCCACACTTCCATTTCTTACTCCTATGTTATGATTTCATGGAATCTATCCATTAATTCTATTTGATTCGTGTCTTATGAACTACCATGATTTATGCTATTATTGAAGTATATGGTCTTTCATTTCCAAGGTATGATATTCTGTTTTCATAATCATGTTTTCATACACAAATGATCATGTTTATGTTAACATGTCTCCATTATTTACCATTAATATGAATTGTATTTCACCCCTTTTTATGTTTCTCCGCTAGGATATGAAGATATGTTTTATGTTTTATGTGTCTAAGAAGTGTGCTAGTCATTAAGAACCTAGTAGGAGATAATGTAGATCACTTTTGTACCATTGTTTATATTTCCATGATTCCAAGGGAACTATACCAATTACTATATTTGCAAGACTTTTTGTATAATTTTTATGTATTCCTAAAAAATTATTTAATGACTATTTTTTAATAGAGGGGGTCGCTATAGTGTGATAGATAGTGTAGGGATGCTAGCGGAGGGTGTCTCGGATGGTGAATGGAGGGAGACTGATGGATCATCATCGGTTGGTATGGTTGAGGGAATGTTGGATGAGGGTGAAATGGAATATGTATAACACTTTGTCTTGGGTATTATTGTCATTTAATCAAATAATATTAACATAAAAACATATATTTAAATAAATTAAACTATAAAAAAGTTATAAATTATTACTGATGCACAATACATACAAACAAAATATTCATCACTATGATAATGAATTACTGCACAAATGACATAAGTGGTTGATAAATGAATGGATGACAGCACATATAGTCATTTTCTACTTCAATAATGTAATTTTATGGCTCCATCATTACTTCATCTACTTCATCCACTCTTCCATGATTAATATTTTCAATATAATATTGTAAAAATAAGTTCTCTTATTTATATATATTGGATTCAATGATAGAGGTCAAATCGTCCACTTCATCACCCATATCTTACACGTATTTTTGTTTTACAGGAGCAACTACACTCCAGCCTTCATCAGTTACATGTTCCACATAATTTACCATTATCTTCTTAGAATATAAGATATATCGATCATGTAATTCAAGATCACCAATATCTATCATGATAGAGTTGTTCACGTAAGTAAAATGTAAGGATTCTCTTTTAACACCGATGGTAATATCGACCTAATTTCATTTTAATACAATAACAAAAAATACATGTGGTGGATTAATTTGATAATATATATGAACATTATATAGTATATAATTTTGGAAAATGTAAATATAGCACTATTATATGTTTTAAAACCCTCTTCCTAATCAAATGTACGAAATTTAAAGCCACGAACATTTTAAGCATCAAACATTATTTCATATTTTAGAAGAAAGTGAGAAATAAACATTAAATTATATAAAAATTAGGATTATGTATAGGTAATCACAATATAAAAAAAGTAATATAAATTATTATAATTTAAAAGTATATGTGTCAACTTAATATCAATATTGATTGCAATATTTATGAACTTACACATCATGAAAACCATTCTATAAGCTCTCTATTAATAGCTTTTGTTATATATTTTTTCATTTAATGTTTAGCCCCTCATTCATATCATTGTTTCCTTTAAAACTCAATAAATTTATATTCAATTTCACTATTCATCCTCACATAACAACGCATCTATAAAAATTCCATTTTTTTAGTGTAACATTGGAGCTCTTCCCAACTGACTGACCAATAAACAGAAAGATTTCTGATTTCTCTTGTAGGTGATATTGAGTCAACGTGTATTCAACACATCCAAAATTATCAAATCATGTCTCAATATTATCCTTTTATCCAGAACCAAAGTTAATACAATCCCCTACCAAATTTACGTCAAAAACAGTGCCATCAATTTGAACTTTAATTTTCACGTACGATTTCAAATTCCCAAGATATCTATGAACTTTTAAAAAGAACATAATTGTGTATTTAATTATGTTTCAATAGTTTTTTTAATAAATTATTAACATATAAATAAAATACCTCTATATTGGATAAATCAATTGATAATGTACATGGCCTCTTATTTTTTCTCCCCCAATCAAATGCACAGTTAAATGCATCATGTCAGTAAAAATTTATGGAGGAAAGACAATATCCATTTCACAAAGTTTCAATAAAAAAAGATCCTAAAGGTTTTCAAGATCAAATGGTGGTAGAGTTTTCTCACATAGTATTCTAAATAATGTTAAGAATAGGAGTTCAACACTAGTAACTTTTTTTTGGTAATAATGTATGTAATACCAATGGTAGTAACTATTGTAACGAAATATGTGAATCATGGATTTTTAGTCCATGTAACATTTTATGCCTTATATAAAATCACCTAGATATGTTACTTGATTACCCATCAGATACCTTTACATGATGTAAAATTCAAAGGAATTTATCTCTATACTTATTTTCATTTCCAAAATTTTGTGAAGCATTCTTTCCTTTCTCATTTGACCATATGTTTATTTCCGGTTAGACACTTCAAGAATTAAGATGGTACTTCAATTTTCCATGGTAATTAAGTAATGTGAATATAAAATTTTAAAAAATATTATTCATAATGTTTATAACATCATGATTATTCCACAGAAAATTAAATTCTCAATACAGATGTTAAATGAATATTATTTTTTATTTCATTGTTGTGTTTTTATTTCACTTTGACGATGCACCTCAAACTTGTTTCCCCCATCATTAATATGATGAAACTTTAAAATTTTTGTTTCCACATTTCCATGTTGTGACAATATTTTATAACATGTTAACAACATTGTAGTTGGTCTTAGATTAGTATAAGCATTGAATTTTGACTTGTTCAATATAAATCTATGAGATGCATCAAAAAATCTTCGATTACATAATAAGAACCATTTTTTACTAAGAGGTAGTCATTCAGGATCAAACTCAAAGTTACAAATAGAAAAATACAAACCAATGTATGCGCTCTAACTAGTATAGTTACCATGTATAGGGATGTAACTAATGTTCCACATTAGAACAACTTTCATATTGACCATTGTTCTAAAATATACATCATATGTCTCAACATCATTGCTCTGTAACTCCTGTAATTCTTTAATTAGGGGATGGAAGTATAAATCAATATCATTTCCAAGAATTTTTTATCTATGAATAATCATTGAAATGATAAATTCATTTGTTTCATACAAATCCATGGAGGCAGATTGTGAGGGATCAAAACAAATAGCCAAATTAAACAACTGGCATTAAAAGTATGAAATGTGTTGAATTAATCGACCACCAATACCAATATAACATTTATAGAATCAGATGATAAATCTAGAAATAATAAATCAAATATCTTCCATCATTTTTAATCTCTTAGATTTCACATCAACCCATCATTTTTATTATCTATAGAATGTCAATTCATATGTTTAGTAGCTTTGTATGTCATGAATAATATTTGAAATTGAGGTATTAAAGGAATGTAATGAAAAACCCTTTCAAGTTTGTTCCTTTTCTTAATCTTCATAGTATTTTTTTGACTCAAGATTCCAACATCGCCCATTAATTACCATCTGAAATAAGAACATTTTTTCCAATCATGTCTGCTTGAATCCTTACAATCATTGAGATACACATATTTTTTTTATAATTCAGACCAAGATTGTTAAAAACCATTTTCATATCATAAAGATACTATGATAACATTGATTAAAGAAATAAATCTAAAACAAGACCAGTATCAAGGAAATCACTTTATTTTTAATTACAAATATGCATTTGATATTGTAAAAATTCAAAAGAAAATAAATATTTCATTATTTAAATCACTCACTCTACATCTCTTGATTTAAATTGAAATATAAACAATGAAAATCATTTGTCAAATCAGAGATGTTTTCATTAACATTAGCCTCTAAATAATTAATAGTATGATACAATTATATGTTAAAATCGTCATTCGGTTTTCCTATAGTATAAAAAATATCATTTTTTAGGCTGATATTTGTAGCACCATCAACTGGTTGTTATGATATGTTCTGATTTTGATGTTGGTTTCTTACCATACCTAATAAATTCTTTGTAAATATTTTTATTTCATTGTCCATTTTTAATGATGTTTGGAGAGAATTCTGTTAACAGACATCAATGCTCAAACTTTATGTAATGTTTGATTATCCATGCCAATTACAACACAAATATTGATAAGGTAATTAAATAAATATATGGTGTTTATAAACATCACCTATCCTAAATCATCTTCTAAATGTGAATTTAAGACATGGTCATCTTATTCACCCATCAAAAGATTGATTGTAACTTTCAAAACCTAAAAAATCTTGTAAACCATTAGCATAATGTGTTGTGTTCCTCAATAATCTGATCGAGATTTTATCTATATCACAATGTGCCTACACATAATTAAAAAATGACATAAATATTAATATGTAAGGAAATAGATAATCGGGAGTGAAAAAAAGACAACCTAATAAGTTATAAGAAGTTTCATATAAGTACTAAAAAATTCAATGTAAAAAATAAAATCAATTAAGGATAGTATTATGAAAAATAGAATAAAAATAAAAATAATGCATTCATTAATTAAAAATAGGAATAATGAGAGATGTACCCTAGGGACACTATGTCTAGGTGAACCAAGTACTTATTTATCACCATATAAGAGGATTTTGTGTAATAACACATCTCTAGTTATAGAGTTTATCAAATATTACTTCAATATAATTTATTGTGGTGATCTAAGAGATTCTATTTATATATTTTACGTTCTATTTTTTTATTTATATTTGGTATATCTGAAAAAAACTAGATTTGTTTTAAAATTACTTAACTGATCCAATACATTCTAAGAGAGAGTATTTGATGATGTTTTATTTGGAGTAAATAATTTGATCGTCCATATTAATTTTTATGTTTTACTTATAGAGGAGGATATGACCAATGTGTAGTTACATATCATCTTGAATAAACATTTCATTATAAATATAAAATGAAATCATAAATTTCTATGAAGGTACTATAATAATGTATTATAATTAAAAAAATTTCCTCTTTAATATGTTTGATTACATCATTGACCTAAAATAAGAGAACTCATTTCTTGAAATTGTCACATTATGATGAGTACAATCAATATGAAGAATTTTTTTTGATATAACAACCTTTTAATTTAGGAAAAAAATCAAGATTTGAATTTTTTTCAAAAACAATTTTAAGAACATAATTATTCTATTCAAACATATAACGAGGAAATAAATTTTTATTTATGTGAATGATTTTACTATTTATTCAATTATAATGTGTTTTATATTTCACCTATTGCATATTAAGTATAGAACATTGTCTTAGGTAACCTAAATCTATTTTAATCTTTAGATCAGCCTCTAGATCTCGAATTAAAACCCTTGCCTACTAATTTAACATATGTATTTCTAATAGATATAATCAAGACACCCAAAATAATTTAAACAAAATTTTCTCTTAATAAAATAATTTGATAGAAATTTTGAGAAAAAATGAATAAGTTATAGGCTATATGTAAGGAGAACTTACTAGATAAAAATTAAATGTTCCTACTATATGTGTAAAAACCAATAAACTGTCATCTAGAAGGGTGGATTCCATTTTTATAGAATTACTACCTAAACTAGTAAGTGATATTGTTATCTAAATTTATTTTAATTATATAATAACCCCACAAATATAATTCTTATCGACTAAATAATTGAATAATACTCAGACTACACCCCCATATTACATTTGGTGTAACATATGATTACCAAAGGATGGTGTAAATATAAAGTATTGAGAAATAATGATGTGAGAGATGTCTTTCCTTCTTTTTAGTGTTAACTGAAATATTATAGGTTCCTAAAAAGAAATTATTATAGCCTTATCTGAAGTAGGAATTACTCAGACACATAACATTGTCATTAGAAGGGGTACATGTCTATCCGGGGCACCTGGATGATAATAAATGAAAATAACTATACAAACATTAAATTCAACATCATCGAAAAATATCAATAAATTCTATAATGTTCATGAAATAGAAAAATTAAACGTATAAACAAGTTATAAAAACCAAACCATACAATGTACAACAAATGGAGGTTTAATGAGTTGGATTTATTGAATGAAAAATTGTGGAAAAGCCATGAATATGTTATATAATCATCAATTATATTGTAAAAATATCGAATTTAATATGAAAATAGAGATAAAAAAGATTGTTATATTTAATATGAGTAAGATAAGGATAAGAAAATATAAATAATTTATGAAGATCCCATGTTGCGGTGTTGGGGAATATAATGACTTGACATGGTCACATGACTTGTAATAGAAAATATATGATGTTTTCCCATAAAAAAAATTAATGTATGAACTGTTATAATGAAAGCACACCATGTGGGGTCATTATGTGGTTTGTAATTGTTCACTATATATTCATCTCAATTTTTCACATAGTTAGGTGGTGATTTAATAGTGTGTTGATGGTGTACTATCTACATAAACCCATATGGAATATCCCCTTGTATATCTTGGAATCCATGGGGTCAATATAAGAAAAATGTAATTAATAAAATTGCCTTTTATTGACATTCGATTGAGTGACAAGAAATCAAATGATGTGTTTTGCTTTTTGGTTGATGTACATGAAAATTTACAAATGGAATCATTTGTGGAACACATGTTTAGTACATAATAATGTAAAAGGAGTGGCTATAAAAAATTACATGCAATATATATAGGTATTGAATCCATGTATATTGGGAAATATCAAAGAAGTTACATGCTGAAGAAAAATTTTCGTGAAATTCAAAACATGAATAAGAACTCATTAATTAAATTAAAACAAACTAAAATATTATGTATCTAGTTTTACATGCCATTTGAATATGGTTTATCAAATTATTCACATGAAGAGTGATTTTCTATATATCCTATAGAATTAAATGATTCATAATTATTTTCCTTTTTATTGTTAATATTAAGCACATATATGGTTGAAATATAGTCTTTCCTATTCATGGGAATTTCAAATAGTACACATCATGTATATTCATGGAATTCTATATCGTTATAAATTGCATGAAAACTATGTGGAATAACCCGTGAAAAAATAAAAGGTGTAATATCACAAAAATCATTTTGGCATACATTCCATGAATCTAAATATTATTTGACAATCAATTTACAAAGTATAAGTCATACATCAAATCATGTAATTGTATATGTTGTGTAATAGATAAACTCTAGAAATTGATATATTTAGAAGAAGAATAGTACACATCATGAAACCTCAAATATATTTCTTATACTTTATTAACATTAAATTAAAAATAATTTCATTAATTTATATAAATTATAGACATTTATTATGAAAACCCGGATCCTTATTTCAAATATGGAACTTTATTTTGGGTTTTTTAAGAAAAATGAAGATATGAGGAATATTCCATGTAAACCCTTTATACTTTTTAGTACAGTCCGTGTACTTTTCATTACACGCCTTATACCAGGTTGTCGTGTGTAGCTGTGCAATGACTGAGTACATGGACATGTGTGTGACCTGGTCGTCTACCTAAAGTGGGATCACGTTGAGTCTATTACATGGTGTGTACATTAAATGACCATGTCATTTAATTTTATTTTTATTTGATGAGTTGGAGTGGGATTGTGTCTCATCTCCCTAAATCACTTATTATCCCCATGTCTGGTATAGGAGAGGGACTGAACACTAAGAAACTTCAATCTCCTCCCATTCCTTTATCTGAGCTCTGATTGAGACATTTCTAGGTTTTTTGGATTTCCAAATGTGAGTTCTCTCTTCCCCTAGAGCCTCAATTCCCAATTTATCCACTCACATTAATTATGTAGGTTTGATTTTTTTACCCTTTTGGTAGATCTATGTCATTCATGGATGATTCAAATGCTAACATTCAAGAGTGTTCTTCATAAAACATTGAGGTAGGTGGTTTTTTCATTTCATTGATTTTATTTCGATTATATATTCCTAAAGATCCAAATACTCATGTTTTGGATATTTTGTGTTGTGGATTTTTTCCCACGTATACTACCTACAATTGTTTGTTTGATTGATTAAGTGTTGTTTACTATTCATATGTTTGAATACCCTTGTTTATGGGACACTCCATGTGTGTGTTCCCTTATTTGACTATTATTGGTCATTGGCCTCGGTTTCCTATGATTCATACCATGTTCCCATTCCATGAGTTTTTAGGGTATTTTTTTGGTTATATGTGATGAAAATGATTATTTTTTTATTAATGTTGAGCCATGTAGTAGTTTAAATTACATGGAGGGACTTCTGTGAATGTTTTATGCGCGCTGATCTTCCAACGAACCGTGAGAGCCTTGGACTAGAAAAATTGTGGGGGTTTCCATGCTTATTTACAAAATACTATGAGATATTTGGTGTATAATTTTTGACCTAGGTGGTATTGACTATGAGAGCTACCCAAATGTCATTTATGATTATTTATATTATGTGGACCCATGAGGTATTGACCATGAGAGCTACCCAGAGTTCGTTTATAAATTTGTTATGATTTGATGACCCAGGGGTATAGACCATGATACCCCCAAAGGTGGTCATTTTTAAATGATTGATTATATGATAAACCAAAGGGGTTATAATGTGAGAGATTTCAGAGAAGAATTTTGTTTAATGTTTGAATGATTGTGATGAGTCTGCCAATCCAAATCACAAGCTTAGACTCGATCTTACATGGATTGTTTATATTTTCTTCTAAGACATTTGTGGTTACTATTACATGGAGGGATACATAACATAGGCTTGACCCTGATATTCATTATTCAATGATTCAAATAATTATGAAATGAAAATTAATGTAATTGTAAACTGTAGGTTTGTTTACTTTTGAGTACTTCCTAGTTTATTGAATCATTTTTCTTATTGTCTGTTATGTATATTCACTGACAGTTAGGAATATATATTTTAGTGGTTTCCTACAAGGATTCATCTAACACCCTATCTGGGTCATTATTTTTTACCCAAATAGATTATATGGTTGAAGGTATAGATAAGGGAAATATCCCTTTTTCATCAGGTACTTTATTGTTATTGGAGTTGGAGAGAATGGGATAAATATAAGGCTTGCGATGCTATTGGAGTTTAATATTTTTTTTAATTTGGTTTAAATATTGTATTTCCATAATTTTTAAATGTTTGACTACTTTCCTAAATACACGTGACAAGAATCGTTTAGTCATATATGTTTCAAGTTTTTATAATTTCAGCCTTCCAGTATTTACTTTTTTGTTTAGTTATCAATTCTTGCACTACTGTTTCCTATTTTTTTCTATTTTTTCCTCTACCAATGAGGGAATAGTTTCTCCACTATCACTCCCATGTCCCTCACATTTATTCATAAGCCTATAGAGTTTGGGTAAATGCGCATGAGGCCATGTGATCTGCTGGTTATGGGGAACCTTTGGGGGTCACCTAGAACCGGTACGTTAAAAAAATGTATCATAAGGGTATTTCTAAAATTTTTATTATTGTTTATGTAACATCCAAAGTAAGTAATTAATAATAGATATTTTTATCTGTGTCTATTAATGAATTAGATAATGTTTTAGAGGCTTAAAATAAAAATAAATCCAATCTTAAGCATGTAATACACTAATATTTTTAAAAGATTGTTTTACTGCCATTTGATGGAAACCCATTTTTAAATCTATATTTTGAAAATTTTATAAGCTATTTTTTTCAAAATAAACTTATTCATTATGATTGGGACATAAAAATTTAGTTTTTGTTAATTTTTGGTATTTTTCTGACAATGTTCATTTTTTAATGAATAGTGAAAAATACTGCATTTTACATCAAAAATAATTTTTAATCTAATTTATTTATATTATTAGATTATCTTTTGAATTGGATTTGAAGTAAAATTAGAATAAATTTTTACCATTTAATCCAATGGTGGTCATTAGAATCAATTTCACTTTAAAATTTGTCTTAAACTTGTGTCAATCTTTTGATACTTATTGTTTCATAAAAACATGTTGTTTTTCATGACAGCGGGAATTAATTATTAAATTAATTAATTCAACTTATATTTTTTGATTTTTTTAAAATAGACATCATTTTTCAATTCATAATATCAAATATATCTTAGGGTGAAGTTTTGGTATCTTTCTGAAAAACTTCAATTTTTGATGAATAGTGAAACCACTAAGTGGTAGTTAAAGAAACTGATTTTTCGTGTAAATGAACTTTTAACACCTCTTTGATTTGATTTTCAAAAATCCTACATACATGGTTTTCATTAAGAATTAAAATTTTGTTCAATGAGATTAAAATAAATTTTTTGTGAATAGTAACTTTTATGTTTTTAATCGCGATTAGTGGTAATTAGTGTAGTTTAAGGTAAAAATAATGTTTTAATAGTATGAGATGAGGTTGAAACATGTCATACCCACATTGGATGTGTCATGGCGGACCAAGAAAATCCATGGGTCAACTTGGGGTCCCCATGGATCCACTTTGGTTAGGAAATGACATAAATAACTTTTTATTTAATGAAAAAGTAAAAATGACACAAACATAATATGTTTTACGAAAACAATTTTTAGATGGGGTTATACATTAAGATTTTTGACTATAATAATTAATTGGAAAGCTAAAACTATTTCCTACATCATTGTATATTTTCTATAATTTTTAGACTTTAAATAAATTAAATTATTTATGACATCATGATAATGCAGTGATTACCTCATTAATAAAGGATTTAAATAAAATGAGAAGATAATGTAAAATCTATGACCTACACATGTCCAAAACCTATTGGGTGGGTATATTTCGAACTCTTATCACCTTATCCTCGAATTATATCAATGTGGGACTTTTTAAATCCGAAAATAATTTTCAAATAAAGTAATATTTCTTCACTTTCCAAGAGTGCCCCTCCTCTCCTCTTATAAAAAGCCCCCACCTCTACCTCCTTACCCACACTTCCAAAGCCTTTGGCTCAGCCAAACCCGGCCCATTTTGTCTCTCCACTTCCCTCTATTTCTCCTTGAAGCCTTAATTTGGGCATAAGTCTTTCCAAGAAGCCTTTGAGCTCAAACCAGATGGAGTTACCCGATTTTAAGGTAATGTCTTCACTTGAGTCCTTTTGTTTTATTTTGCTTCTCCAACCCCCTAAACTCTTTTTATTTATTTCTTTTGTAACAAATCCAGCATATTCAATATACCAGGATGTTTTTATAAGTAGGATTCAAGCTACACTTACACATTCCTACATCTAATGGTTAATGAACATACTGTTTCCGTGGATGGTGAATTTATGCCTCCCGAAACGATGATTGTTCAACATTCCTTTAACACCTTCAAAGGCGGCCATTAAGATGATTATATATTTATATAAGATATATAATATGTTTATGTTTTCCTTAAGCTTCTGTATTTTTCATTTTTGGGCATACCATTATGGTTTCCATTATGGGTAAACACGATATCTTCATTTAAGGAAGTGAGGACTACCGCCCCCTCAAAGTTATTTGATTCGTTAAATACCATATGTGGGACGTATAAAGGATGGAACTATGATATTATATATGATATTATAATGGAATTATAATATACCTTTATATCATTATGATTCCATTCTATAGAATATGAAATAGAAATGAAAGTAGCGTTCATGCGTACGTACGGCTTACCGTCTCCATGAACGGTGCATTTCATTTCTTACCTCTAAATGATTATACAATATTATAAATGCACATATATACTGGATATATATTATATATATTATATATACATCATGATTATAATTCTGGATATGATGGATACATGAACAAATTGTAATTATAAAGGGCTTATTTTTGACTCATGTACCAATGATCGTTAAAATGACCTTTATTAACTTAAATAATTACATAGTGTTCATAACATGGAAATAAGTTATATAAAAGGAATAATGAACTTGAAAAAGGTTCTTAAGAAATTATAAATTAACTCAAGTTTATTATTCAGGAAATTAAAGAACGATCGAGTCAAGTCGGACCCGAGGTATGGGACTTTGTATCAGTCACCTTTAATTGAGGCATATTTTATTTTATACACAACTTTATTTTATACGGTGTATAAAACCCTTTGACTTTTACATTTGTCCAAAAGGAATATTTTTTATACGAAGAGTTTTATTAAATGAAAAAAAGGAATGTTTTTTTCGTACGTATGCGGCGATAATGACTTCTCCGCCGCCGTGACCATTATTTGCGTTTTGGCTTCCTCTACAAGCCATACCTTCTTTTTAAAAGAAAAATAAATACCATGTTTTACTTTTATTTTATTTTGGTATTGAAAATGTTTTTCATAATGTTTTTATATCAATGTGTTGTATTGATATCTTGTGATTGAAAGGTTGAAATGTTATGTTTCCTTTATGCATGTTTTATGTGATACGATTATGTTACGGTTCTTGGGCATTATTATGAAGACGAAAGGTTCCGTGATAAAATAAGGGTGGGTGAGCCCGATATATCTCTCCAATGAATTGGGTAACGTGAAGTAGTGAAATGTTAAGGTCTCTCAGAAGTTATTTAGGGAATAGACTGTGATGGGTATTCCAAACGTAACCAAGAGGGTTACTCCCTATGTAAGAATGTTTTGAATGCCTCAAGTTATATTTATGTCTTATAATTTCTTTGATTTATTCATGATTTGATGAGGTATGTTAAAGTGCTTATGTTTTATGGGTAAAGTATGATTTCATTCTTATGTATATATGTACCCTTTTTTCCTTTCCATGTTTTTATAACCCATACTGAGCTTTTTATGCTCATCCCATGTTTTTTTAAAGGTTTTTCACAGGTCAAGGGAAAGGTACATGATATGATGATAGTGTCAAGGAAGTGTCAAGAAAGAATCCATGTTTTATTTTAAATATGATTCCATTGATGGGAATGAAGAATACTATATTTATGTAAACACATTGTTTATATGTGGGATGTAATGCATGTTTTATGATCTAATTCTCTAAAACTCTAAACCGGAAAAGATCCTCAATGCATAATCTTATAATAACTCAAGATTAAGTATGTTTTAAGGCTGGGGCCTTATAGTTTTAAACCTATAGAAATGGACAGGTAGGGATATTTAGTTTGTAATAAGCAATACCTAGGAGTATCTAACCCGTGTATAGGGAAAATACAATTTACCTCCAATATTTCAATTTCTATAGTTTTTGAATTACTACAGTTGATTGGATTTAACCATTGGGTGATTATCTTACTTTTTGCAGTTATGATTTATATCATTATGGTTCTATTTCTATTGAAACCTGATGAGATGAGGGTATACCATCTCATGCATCATATAGTCACTTGCTATAGATCACATGTCAGCATTCGTGTCATTCTATTTAGGGTGCATTACAAATTTCAGGATGTTGTGATAGATGTTGGGATAGATATGCATGATGTTGTGAAAGATGACTTGAAAGATTTCCAGATATTTTGATAGGGTATTTTAAATTGTAATGTTTCATTTGGATGGACTCTAAAAATTGGTCTCTTTTATGTTATGGGCCCTCTTGGATGGGAATTTGGTGGATCATGTTTGATCTTTAGTTGATTTTATTCATGTTGATGTGATCAATGAAGCCATACTCTAATTTGTGGAATGTATAGGCTCTCACAGGTATGAATATTTCATTCTATTAACAAAATTTTAAGCATTTATGGGATTTAGAAGAGTATCAAAGGACTATTATCTGTAAACGCAGACAACACGACATGTGATGTTATGAACACCCTCCATGTGTTCTTATGTTTTGTAAGAAACTACTTTTCTTTAGTACATGCCATGTACCGTATGTACACACCATGTAGTTCTTAACTGTGTGACTGACTGTGTGAGAAGAGACATGGATTGATAAGTTTTTGGTATAACACATCGTGTACTACATGTACAAGATGTGTTGAATAGTCTATGTATACGATCATGTGACCAATGACATGGGTGGATGAAACTTGAATTGAACTCATTATGTCCTGTTTCTAAATGCCATGTAGAGTTGACCGTGTATCTGACCGTGGGACTAACAACACAGGTAGATGAAACAAAACTAGTACATCATTTGCCTAGGTTGAACACTCTTTGTAGTATTACCAATGGTAGAACCGTGTAGTTTGAGCAATGTAGAAGAACTTGGGAAGGAGTAAAAATTCAAGTACATGTTGTGTCTTTGGAGGAACGTGATGTGTGTAGTGTTTTTACATGACCAGGTTTGGTAGAGGTACACAACCATGAAAGGATTAAATGGAAGACGTCGTGTGGAGGTTACAAATTCAATGTAAAACTATTTTGTAAAACCTTGAAGGTTTCTAATACTAATCTTCCATTCATGCACATCTAAGTTGTTGTCCATGATAATCATGAACTGAGGTGTGCACTTGTCCTTGTAGAATCATGCCACTAAGGCGTTCTCTAGTTGTATTCTAGTTACATGGAAATGATCATAAACTGGCGATGGTAGATCAGGGACTACTAGAAGATCCTCATGTCCTGCATTTCTTGGTACCCATTGTTATACCAGATGTAGGTGTTGATGCACAGTTCCATGAATGTTTTTTGAGGATGTTACAAACTATGTAGGGAGCACCGCATCCCACCCCATCTATGGCAGAGAAGACAGGGGTGCTCCAACAACATCATCTTCCGACATTTTTAGGGGGTGGAGGACCACATGTATCATAGTCATGGTTGGAGGCCATGATTGCTATATTTGAACATCTAGAGATGCCTCCAGAGAAGCGGGTGAAGATTTCTACACACATGGTACATGATTTATCCATGACATGGTGGGATGTTGTCTCATAGGTGGGACTACATTAGTATATGTCTTGGAAAGAGTATTATAGGACCTTCTATGACTATATCTACCCCAAGATGGTTAGGTCCAATCGAGAATGTGAGTTCATGCATTTGGAACATGGCACTCTTCCAGTGATGGAGTACTATTCTCATTTTACAGGGTTTCAGCACTTCTCACATGTTCTGGGTGGCGAAGACTTATATTTGGAAAATATATTTGAGTATGGTCTTTGTTACAACATCTGATCGCTGGTGAATGTTTTCTGGATATCCTCAGTGACGACTATAGTGAACCGGGCACTGATTTCCAAGCAAAATATGAGGGTGTTAGGACCTAAAAACTAGGGTGGGTTAGCTTATTGGGCTAGTACTCCTTCAACAGATAGCAAGAATAACCACATGGAGACTTCACGAAGTGATTCCAATGGTCGGAGTGTCTCTATAGGTATCCAAGTGAGGTGATACTAGTGAGGGAAGAGTGGGAACACAAGAACTCATAGTCTGAGAGCCCAAGTTATGGGCCGATCTTGTGTAAATATTGTTCATCTATAGTGTTTTTTCCAAATTTTCTCACTAGAAGTTGGTGAGTAGGGATCAATTCTGACTCTATATTATGGATAAGGACCAAAATATTCTCCACAATTAGGGAACTATAGTTTTTCAGGCCATTTAGGCTAAGGAGGTGTTCATGGTCTTGTTATCTAGACAATAGGCCCTCAGTGACTGTAGGGTGGATTGGCTCAATGTATTCAGGAAAGGTCACATGGCCAAGGTACAAGTCAGAGTTTTGTATTTGAGTATATTGAGTGGCAGTAGGATCATATACCCTTCATGGTTATAGGTATGATTCTAGTTGCCTTAGTTTTAGCTTCTTCTCTTTTTGACATAGGTGCTTCCCATATTTTCATATATTTTTCCATTGTGGAGAACCTTGGGATCTATATCTTTTGTTATGAGGATGTTATGACACTACGAACTCTCTTGAGGATTAGGAGGGCTACTGTACGTCAGAGCAAGTAGTTCTTTCTTGAGGTTGTAGGTGTCACTTCTTATAGGACCTCTATGTCTTGGAGATGACATGCTTCGAAGTCATTCTCAGAATAGGCTGGTTTGTCTATTTCCATAAATATTTTAACTTATATCATTTTAAGGTGAGTTTCACATCACCAAAGGGTGGGTATATTCTAAGAAAAGGGTGAATGTGATATCCATGCGAGTAGATATGGACCTGAGCGTCTTTTTTGGTAGAAATTACACCCAGATTTCTAGTTTATATTAGTATGACCAGGGGACTTTGCATAGAGAATTTTCTCTATTGGTGGATCATTTTAGAGATGCCTTCCCGGATAAATTTTTAGGTGTACCTCTAGATAGAGAGTTATATATTTCTATTGATCATGTTCCAGGAGTAGAAACGGTGTCCATTCCACCTTATATGATGGAAACACTAGAGTTATAGGAACTCGAGAATACTTAGTGGATTTGCAGGAAAAGAATTTCATTTGACACAGTACATCTCCTTGGGGATCGCATGTCCTTTTTGCGATGATGGAAAATGGTACCCTCAGACTCTGTTTGGATTATCAAAAGCTGAACCAATTGATGGTTAAGAACTGATATCCCATACTGTGTATTGAAGACCTCGTTAATCTTTTTCAAGGAACCCGGGTGTTCTCAAAGATTGACATGATGTGTGGTTAACATTAAAATCACATTATACTATTTGATATACCTCTTGAAGCCTTTCAGAACTAGTATGTTCTATATGATAATTTGATTATGATGTTCGATCTCACGAATGCGCCGAAAATTTTCCTAGAATTGATCAACCGAGCGTTTAATCCTTAATTGGATTCATTTTTTGTAGTATTTTTTCGTTATATCTTAGTGTACTCTCATACTTGACACGACCAAGCCATCTATCATGAAAATTTTTTGAATACACTGGGTGATCATCAGTTACATGCTATGCTCTCAAAATGACACTTTTGGATTGACCAGATTCACTTCTTGGGTCACGTCCTCTCAAAGATAGTATTATCAGTATACCCATAAAAGGTGAGATAAATAGTTTCTTGGGAGCCTCTGAAGAGATTCATTGAGTTATAGAGTTTTCTGGGGATTTTTGGTTACAAGAGGCTCTTTATTCATGACTTATAATGCTTTCCAGTGACAGTTATAGGACTATCTAAAATGGGTGAAAAGTACTTGTGGATAGATTCATGTGATTCTACATTTCAGTTGATGAGTGGGATATTTACGTCAGCACCGCTACGGATTTTTCCACATATGAGAAAGAGTTACACTATTTACTATGATGCATCAGGTATTGGGCTGGGAGAAGTGCATATGCAGCGGAAAAGATTTGTTGTGTACGGATCTCGGCAGTTGCATCCATATGAGATAAATTACCTGATGCATGATCTTGAGTTAGCTATAGTTGTGCATGCTATTCACTATTGGTGACATTATATTTTGGGTGAGAATTTTGTAGTATACAATTACCACAAAAATCTCAATTATTTTTTTACTTATCATGATCTTAATTTGAGACAGTGATGGTGTGTTGAGTACCTTCAGTCATTTTACTTTGAGATTTCCTACACTCCTGGGAAAGGCAATGCAGTAGCTGATGCATTTAGTAGAGGGACTAGGATACTAGAATTTTAGGAGGCCATTATTGTGTTGAATCGTATACATCTATTCTCTAAGATGAATTTGGAGGTGTACGACAGACAAGGGTAGAAATTTACTTCATCTGTAGTTGTTACCTCTACTCTAACGGATTGAGTACGAATGAGGCATCTAGAAGACTATGAAGGCCTTGTTTTATGGTAGAGTTTGTCAGTAGAGAACCCTACTCCTAGTTGGACCATAAGCGAGGATGACGTCTTTCATTTTCATGGGAACAAATTGGTTTTTGCCGACATACATGATGAGTTGATGCGATATTTTCATTCATCAGTTTGGAATGTTTAACCGGGTGTTACCAAGATATATCGAGATCTACAACTTCAATATTGGTGGGCAGATATGATAAAAAATTATATAGTTTTGTTATGGTATTTTCCATCTTTCGTGAGGTGATGTCCGAGAATCTATGACCATTAGACATTTTATAGAAATTACTCATTCCCAAGTTGAAGTGGAATAACATCACTATGGATTTTGTGATGGGATTACTAAACATTCCTAAATGGAATGATGTTGTTTGGGTGTTTGTTGATAGATGCCCAAAGGTTTCACATTTAATACCAATCAATGAAAGCTTCAATATTGATAAGCTTGGAAGGTTTTTCATCTGAGAGACTGTAAGTTTTCAATGGGGTTCTACGCTTTATAATTTTTGATAGGGATGCCCTACAAAATTCTCATATCCAATAGGGACTACAGAGGGATTTGGGTACATAGGTTCTTCTGAGTACATCTTACCATCCCCCAGGAAAATGTCTAGTCTGAGTGTACAATTCATGGTTTGGAGGACATGGTACGAGCATGCATCCTAGATTTTGGGGTCTCTTAGGAGAGGCATATACCCATATTGGATTTTTCTAAAATAATAGTTTTTAGGAAATGATTCAGATGAAAACTTATAAGACATTCTGTGGTATTCCATGCTGATCACCCCTATATTGCCTGGAGGCAGGAAAGGCAGCAATGATGGGACCTTGTCTTCTCCATTCGACCACTGAGGACGTGGTGTTGATTCAGAAGAGACTGGTTACTACACATTCTCACCATAAATATTATGTTGATCGACAAAGATGACCCCCAGTGGTTGTGTATGGATATTTTTCTTTATTATGTGTCACAATGAGGTTGGGAGAGTGGACGATTAGGAGATAGAGGAAGCTTTCACTATGATATTACTTTTTAGACCCATTTCATGTTTTTTAACTATAAGATGTTAATTTGGAGGTGGATTCATCATTCAAGGATCACCCTATTCAGATTGTTGATCTAAGCATGAAGGTTCTCCATTGACGGTCTATTCCTATCATATAGGTTCTATTGAAGAATGAGAATGTACTAGATTAAAAATAGAAGAGCGAGGCTGATGTACGACCCAAGTGGTTATAGTTTTTTATGTTTCTTCTTCTCCACCCTTGGATGGAAAATTTGGGGAAAAATTTCTTAAAGGGGGATGTTTTAATGATCATGGATCTTCATTTTAGGAATTGACCTTTATTTTGGGTTGTTTTTTGTGAAAAGAGAAGAAATGAGATACTTTATAAGTACATGTTGTGAAATTTTATGTACATGTCGTGTACCCAGTTTCCATGTGTATCCATGTACTAGTCATGTAGTATCCGAGTACATGGCTGTGTGGGTGACCTGGATGATTGCCTAAAAAGGAAGCCAGTTGAGGCTAGTACTTGGTTTGTACATTAAAAGAACATGTCAGGTACAATTATTTTTTATTTGATGAGTTAGAGTAGGATCATGTCTCATCTCCATAAATCCCTTCTTTTCCCCAATTCTCATACAAGAGAGTGACAGAACGCCGAGAAACTTTGAGTTCCTCCCATTCCTCTGTCTAATCTCTGATTGAGATGATCCCTGGTGCATTGAATTCCCACTAGTGAGTTATCTCTTCCATTATAGACTCACTTCCAAATTTCTATTCTCTCATTAGTTATCAATGATTGATCATTTTTAACCTTATCATAGATCTGAAACATTATAGGTTGATTCATGGTCCAACGTTCATAATTGTTCATCGTATAACATAGAGGGAGGTGGTTTGTGCCTTCAAATTTCTTTAGATAATATATACATAAATTTCTGAATACCCATGTTTTGGGCATTTCATGTTGTGGATTCTAACCTTGTTTAATACCTATTATGGTTGGGTTGATTTATTAAGAGTTGTTTCTAATGCATAAGATTGTATACCCTTGTTTATGGGAATCCCCATTGGTGAGTTCCCTTGTTTGACTATTATTGGTCATTGGCCTAGGTTTCCTATGAAGAATACCGTGTTCCCATGCCTTGAGTTGTTTGGGGTGGAGTTTTTTGGTTATATGGGATACCTGTGATTATACATTTATTAATGATGATCTATGTAGTATTTTAAATTTCATGTATAGCCTTGAATGAATGTTTTATCAGTGTTGATCTTCCAATAGACCATGAGAGCCTTTTCCAGGAACGGTATGGGGCTTCCCTTGTTTATTTACATAGTACCATTAGAGATTTGGTGTGGACTTTGACCCAGGGGTATTGATTGTGATAGCTAATCAGAGGTCGTTTATGATTATTTATGTTATGTGGACCCAGGGGTGTTGACCGGGAGAGCTACCCAAAGGTCATTCATAAATTTGTTATGTTGTGTTGAACCAGGGGTATTGACCATGGGTTCTTCCCAGGTGGTCCTCTGTAAATGATTGATGATATGTTAATCCAAATTGTCTAGACCAATGAGATCTTTCTAAGAGGGTTGTTATTTAATGTTTGAATGATTGTGATGAGTCCGCCAAGCCAAAGTTCATACTTGGAGTGGGGCTTACTTGGATTGTTTATAAGGTCATATGAGACGTCTTTTTTTACTGTTAAATGGATTGATATAGTGATTAGGCTACAACTATGGATTCATTATTCAATAGTTTGAATTATTAAAATATGATAATGAATGTAATTGGAAACTGTAGGATTGTTTACTTTTGAGTACTTCCAAATTTATTGTATCATTTTTCATATTGTATGCTATATATATTCAACTATATTTAGGCCATTATATTTTGGTTGTTGAGTACTGTGATTCATCTCACACCCTATTTGGGTCATGATTTTGGAACCAAATAAATTATATTGTTGTAAGTATAGATAAGTTAAATCTCCCTTCTTCATCAGGTACTCGATTGATGTTGGAGGTGGAGAGCTTAGGGCCAAGCTGAGCCTTCCAATGCTATTGGAGTTTTCTATTTTCAGTACCTGGGTTTTGGTATTGCATTTAAAAAATTGTTACTTGTTAGGATACATTCCTAGATACATGTGACATGCATCATTTATTCATATATGTTGCGGGTTTTTATACTATCAGTCTTCCACTGTTTACTTTTGTTGAATGGAATTACCGCTTCCAATATTTTCTCCTATTTTTTTCTGCTGTGTTACTCTGCATATGAGAGAATTGTTTCCCTAATATCACACTCAAGTCCCTATCTTATAATAGTAATCCTCTATAATTCATGGACATGTTATTTAGTTCATTTGATCAACTGGTTAAGGAACATTATTAGGAGGCACAACGAACCAAGACATTACAATGATAATATCAAGGAATTTTTTAATTTATAATAAAAAAATTATTTAATTAATTATTTTATATAATAAATTAATTAATTTATGTAATTTATCATAATAAATAAAAATTTATAATGAATTCTATCTAGTTTAAAAGCATAGTTATTCGACGTTCTAGATGATCATGAGCTCAGAAATCTAGTGTTTGTCAAGGTATGGTGATACCATCACATACCATCAATTTGTCCATCGATAATGGGTGTACCTATGAAACATTTTCTATATAATCATATAATGACCCTTGAATCATTCTTCATATTCTACTAATAACAAATTTAACAACAACAATTATATCTTCTGTTACAATTTAGAGCATTCCTGTAAAGCAACAAGCAAGATAATAAAAAAATTTATAACATGAAAATTATTATAAATCATGGAGGGTGTCATCATGATATAGAGAATATACCAATTCCATTTTTTATAGACATTCATAACATATTTAATGGTACATGAAAATATCGAATCAAAGGAAAAAAATTTCCAGCCTAGTTAGTCAACATGATAAGCATAAACCAAGGTAAATAAAATAATTACAAACATTGTAAATTTTTTTAAAAAAAATATAGGAATAATGGAAAGTGGAATAACACAACCTTAACATTCATAGGGAGTAATATTAGTGATGTTTTGTAGTATAGAGGGTTTAGTAGCTCAAGCTCGGACTTGTAGAGCTCGTGGGAGAAGTTTGTCTTCTCTGAGGGGAAGAATGGTGTAGGCAGCGATGATAATGGGGAGAAGGGGGCCAAAAATGATAGATAAGGGGGTTGGATGTGAGGGTATGAAGGGGTTTGGTGGATAGAGGGTCAGGGTTTGATGGGTTAAAAGTATTAAGGAATGAATTGGGCAGATAGTGTGGGATAAGGGGGTCGGTGGTGAGGGGTTAGAGTTTGATGGATTTGTGGGAAGAAGGGGTGGTGGTGATGGGTTTGTGGTGGGGGATGGGGGAGGGAATAATTTTCATGGGAAAAAATATTTTAGTGGTAGTTCATAAAAACCACTCCTATATTTTTAAAAACATATTAGTAGTATTTTCTTATACCTCTGCTAATTACTGATTTTGGAGTAGTTCCTCTTTGGTATCATTTTTTATAATTTTGGAAATTGGAATGTTTTTTGGAAAGTGATAGTGGTAACATTATATTTGAATGATTAATTAAACATTATTTTCTATTTTTTTCCATGTAAAGGTTATTTCAATAAAATTTTGGTTTTATTGACAGAATTTGATGGAAATGTTTTTAATAATAAATGGATTTTATGGAAATGGTTGTTTTTGAATTGGTTTCTGTAATAACGGTTCTTTTTATTCATATGAAATTCAAGATGGATAAGGGTATGAAGTCTCCCCCATCATTAGTAGGGTGGATAAGGGGTTGTAATTTCCCCTATAAATTGGTTCATTAAGTGATACCTTAATGAACGTTTTACTCACCAATCAATAGTAAAGGGTGGCCTAGGTTGCATGCTTGGTTGATGCATGGATATGTGGAATGGAATGAATTCTTTCAAAATTGAACTTGTAAATGATATTAAATTATTGATTGGTTACTTTTCTTGTAAAATGGTGGGTTTTGAGAAAAGTTTTTCTTGTATGGATATTGTTTATGTTTTGATATAAATTTTTTTTAGAAATTTTTTTATATAAATTTTTTATATAAATTATATAACATGTTCTATCCTATTGATGTGAGTAGGGAATTATTTTGGGGATGGCCTACTAATTTTCATTACTCACCCTCATTAGAAAAATTGTTGTTTTTGCCGATGTCGTTTATTAGCACATAGGAAAAGGTAAATGTGTTACAGATATCAAGTGATTCTTTGTCATAATTAGCCAATTTTTGTTGATTTTTTTGATGGATCATGTTCAAGTTTTTGGGTTATGTGGTTTTAATTTAGTTTTTTTGGTTTTGTAGTCTTCTATTATGTACTTTATTGTTATATAATCTTTCATTGTGGTACCCTTTGTAGGTGGATTTGATATAAACTGTATTTCTTGAGTTTTATATCGTTGATATCATCTATTATATAATGTTTTATTTTGTTATGGATTTTTTGGGTTGTTGTTTTATTTTCCATCGTAAAATAATCCCGTGATAGTTAATGAATACCTTGGAATTTATTTCCAGCCTTTGGTGTCTTGGGTATTTCTATTAAAGACAAGAAACATCCTCTCACCTTCTCAAGACAATGAGGATGGGTGGGGTGTAAAAAGTTGTTTCTATCTTGGTCCTTCTAATTATATTTATGGTACAATTTGAATCAACTTGTTCAGTCTTTGACTAATAAGTGGTCTTCCATTTTCTCGGTCTTTGAGTAGAAATTTATTCAATTCCATTACTTATGTTTGGTTGGTAGAAATAAGTAGGACTATTATGACATGAAATATAGAGTATAAAAATAAGTATAAATACATTCAATACTAAAATTAATATTACTATAAAGTTGGATATATATATATATATTGGAGACACCTATAAGAATTTTAATCTTATAATCATAGGTTTAGCTAATGAGTAGATAATGACATGAAATGGTGGAATTACATCCCACTAGGATTACATATTTCATGTTGAGTAATTATTTATGATTTCATGTGAATGTGTTGATTTATGAATGTTTTTAATGATGTTTTTAGATGTGATATTTCGAAAAAGGCATGGAATGGTTATTTTGAAAATGGCATGATTCTAAAAAATAAAGTGAAATTTTAAAAAAATGGTTGACCGTATAAAAGTGTTGAATTCTGCAAAGTATTTTTGTGATTGAAATGTGGTAGAATTTGAAAGTTTAAAGCTTATAGTTTTTAGAGAGTGAAAATTATGGAGTTTGTTGGTTTTTTAGAAAATGGACCCAATTGGCATCAGTGAAACCATTTGTAAAAATATATTAAGAATTTGGTTTCACATGATCTACATGTGAACCAATAAATATTTCAAATTATAGTCCATGGTATTTAGGATTTGGATATAATGAATAAAAGGGATGAACCAAGGAATGTGGACCATTACATTCGATTCCAAAGGAAGAATCAACCCATCTTTCAGGGTGATTTAAACTATAGAAGGTAGAGGTGTGACTTAATAGGATCAATCGAATATTCAATATAATTGGCACATAAATTGAGTTGAAAGTAAATATGGTGGAATATATGATGGAATATCATGCATGATGGTGGTGGGATTTAGTTGTTCTAGAAAAATTGGACCAACGACATTCACGGGATAGTTTGGATGATTTTTTAACAATTAATTCTATCCTCATATGTCCAAAATTAAACAAATTATGAACTTATTCATCATGGAGAAGGAAAATATGTTTTTCATGGAGTACACGATAAATTCATGAAATTAACATGTTTTCACCCAATGTATCTCCTAGTTCATCCTTGAAGGAAAACATCTTTGAATCGGTGTAGGGGAAGGAGATTCACTCAATGATTTTTGATTTCTTTATAACAGACTATACGAAGATCGTAAATAGTGTGATGGTAGAAAAAAGGGACATCATATGAGATATGGTTGGAGGAAGCATGTTGATACCTATTGGAAATGGTGGGAACTCTAATGTTTGCTAAAAGATAAATAATGAAAACCAATTCAAAGGTAGGAGTGTGGCTCAAAATGAAATTGCTAGATCATTGAATTCTCCTCCAAAAATAAGTAGAAAACATAGATATTTTCAGTTTAGTTCATTCGACCACATGATGTGACAATGTAAGACACCACCTGGAGAATGCCATAATTTAAATCTGATGTATCATACACATCACTATTGTATCAATTCTCTGATGATGGGTGTTAGGAAAACCTATCATGTGTCATAATATTAATATGTTTTGATAGGATGAGGCCATAATAATTAGACTCATCAGTTGAACATGTTGATCCATACTGATTCTAGGAATACAATGAATCCTCGTCATGGGAAATATCCGTAGGAAAAAAAGTAAAAAGTTTATTGAGGAAGATAATATACGAAGATCAAAAGGTTATCAGGGATGATCATTCTAAAACATTATTAGCGAGAGGTATGATTATTTTTAATTCTACCCTAATGATAGATTATTTTGATACGAGTAATTCCCATTAATTTATTTTTTCCTATACTGTCGGTTTTATGTGTTTATGTTTTTATATTATGACTTGAGTGTTACAACATCATACTCTACCTGGTCATAGATAATTTGTAGCCTTTGTGTATAGACCATGTTCTATAATTTTTGATGGAGGTGAGATGAACTAGGATTTCAGTAATATTGAAATGTATTTCTATGATAGAATATTGGTTATGGATTGGATGACAAGGTTTATGACACACATCAATTGTTATACTAGAACGATCAGTTTTACGACTAAACATGATGTTGAGAATCACTTTTGAATAGATCAAAATGTAAAAAACTGGTGTGATGGGTATTTTGGCACTTGTAGATTGAAGAATATCATTCTAGATTGTGGACATTACATTGCAATCGATGGAAGATATTGAGAGTAGTAGTTTCCTAATGGTTTTTTTTATGAATTTCAAGATGTCTTTCTTGATAATTTCTCATGTTTTACTCAAATAATGAAATTGGATTTTATGATTGATCTCTATCTAGAGACCAATTCTATTTCCCTTTCATATTATCTACTGGAACTCTTATAATTAAGGTAATCAAAAGTGAATTTGAAATAGATGTAAAGGAAATGTTTCGTTCGATCAAGAATTTATCTATGGGTAGCACTGGTCTTGTTTGGAAAAAACATGAATGGAACTCTTTAGTTGTGTATAGATTATTTATGCTTACCCAAGTTAAAATTAAGTATTTTTATCCACTTTAATACATTTATCCTTAATTTGATCAATTGAGGGGTGACCAATGGATCTCTAAGACTGAATTACCCTCTTGATTTCACTAACTCTATGTTTGAAGGAGGGTACTCCAAATAGAGCTTGTAACTCCCCAAGATTCCATGATATGTTTCCCTCTGAATAATGCAGTAGCTTGCATAATACGCAATAGAGAGTTCTAACACACCACAACCAATCAAACTAACTGTTATGAATATTAATACCCACATTTTGAATTTTCTGAAATTTTATTTTTTTCAAATGGACATCATTTTGGAATTCGGAATATTGAAATTAGCTTAGGGTAATTTTTTTTTATTTTTCTGAAAGCATTCAATTTTTTTATGAATAGTGAAAAACACTACATTATTGTATAAGGCTGACTTTTTATTTAAGTAATTAGTTATTTTAATTTAATTTATTTTAGATAAAAATATATACACAATACATATATTTGTTCCATTTAATTCATTGGATTCATTTTATAATATGTTTTTATATATAAAATTTTATTGAATATTATACCGTCTTTTACCCACCTTCTAGGAGCATTTGATAATTTACATAAAACATAATTTTACCACTTCTATGAGTTGAATTTAAAAACTCTGAGAGACAAGGTTGACATCAGTATGTAAAATTTGGTTCTATAAGATGAAAATAATTTTTGGTGAATAGTTACTTTTGACATTAATTTACCACAGTTAAAAATAAATAGGGTAATTAAGGGTAAAAATGATATTATAATTACCAAAACACATGTCATAATTATATTGGATATGTGTAAATCAACCATAAACAACCGTAGAAACAAAATATGATCCTCTTTGGTACCCGTGGATTAGATTGTGAAATTTATTATTATTTTATTTAAAGAAGAGTTAAAAGAGATAAATTAAAAGTTTAATAACTAAACCATTTCATAATATAGGTTTATACATAAGATAAATTCGAATATAAATATTACATAGATATATTTTTTTTCCACATAATGGATTTTTAGTTCTATATTTAAGATATTAAATAACTTAAATTATTTATGACACAGTGATGACACAGTAATTACCTTATTAATGAAATATAAAAATAATTGATATTATTATTATCCAAATAAATTTAAATTGAAACATCTGATGAATTCCACTAATTTTACTGGATAATAAGGCATTTTAGTATTTATTAAATAAATTTTCTTCACGGTGATAAAGTATTTATGGCTTTTAAAAAATTCAAATACAAAATAGTGTCAAAATTGACATAATTGAGTTTTTAAAACAAATACTATATCATTGATTGATATAATATTCCTAAAAATATATGGTCCGGCCAAATGACATATATAAGGTTATATATATTAATAATGAACCACTTGGGGTTCTTTTATAAGTTTATAGTATGTTTATTGACCATATAACATAAAAATAGAAAGAGACATGGTAAATCTCAAACTATTTAACTAAGAGTTAAATCTAAAAGATAAGGTTAATATGGTGACCTAAACTAGTATAAAACCAATTTTTTGAAAATTTTTCTACCCATCCCCACCATATCCTATAAATAAATTATTTTGGATCAAATTGAAACCTAAAATTATTTATTATAAAATAATATTTCAAGCTTTTCCTAAAGTGACCCTCACCTATATAATAAAAGGGTACTTCCCCTTCTCTTAATTTCATGCCACAAACTTCATTTTTATGGGCCAACCGATGCCACAATATCCTCTCAAATATCATCCCTTTATCTTATAGGCCTTAATTTGATCAGAAATTCAACCTAAGGAGCCCTTTTGATCAATTCAAAAGAAAACACCTGAAGAAGAGGCAATAATTTCACCACACTCTTTCTAGTTCTTTTCTTCATCCACTTCCTCTTTCATTGTTGTTTCTATTCCAAAATAATAAATACAGTACCTTATACATAAAATAATGTTATTATAAATATGGTACAACCATATTCATTATTCTATCCATTCTATAAATGACAAAGTCACCATACGTCGATACATACATCCTACCGTTTCCACGTTGTGGTGTAGTTTGTTTTTCAAAATCATCATTATTTGGATGTGTATAATAATGAGTATAACTAATGAAAATAATAAATATAAAATTTTCATTATTCTGTATACATGATATACCATCCAATTACATATTATTTCACCATCAATATAATGATATTGTCACTCAAGTGTACGTACGAATTGTTGTATCCATGAACATGATGAGATTCATTCCCCATCATAATCATTCCAGAATAATTTTTATTTTAGGATTAAAAATAATGTTTATTAACCTAATACATTCAGTATATTTATCAAATACATCCTATCCATAATAACCATGTCTTACATAACCAAGCATATAAAGGAAAACATATCATTTAACACCCGAACCGATGATACTACTAAAATATTATTAACAATGAAATATTATAATATCATATATAATATCATATTTATGTATATAGTTCATGTAAAATTTAATAATTTTTTATCTATTATACATGAGGTTAAAATACCATTTTCTAATTAAATGTACAAGGTAAGGGTTATTTATACAATTTCATTACATATCTGAGGTTGTTAATACGTAAGTATCTACTAGGGCCTCTTTATCATCCACATCTGTGTTTTCTTGAAAATGAAATTCAAAATATTTTACTTATTTTATAGAAAATGGGTTAAATTAATTTATACCCTTATTTGACCACATATGTTTTTAAATGATTCTTTTCGCCATTTTCCAAACAAGGTACTTTGTGACATTCTCGACAAAACTAAGGTAATAATGTCTGTTTTAACTCTTACGGTGAGTGTGGATATTTTCCACCATTATAACATCACCGAGGCTTCCATTACAATATTATAAGAATATTTTCAAAATAAATGTTTTCTTTTATAATTATATGACTTCTAAATGATTTCAAAATAGAATGAGATATTTCTCTACAAAATATTCTGATTTCATCTATGTTAACATCCTTCGATCGATTTTAACCTTGATTAATGTTGATTTATTATGATACAAATATTCCATATTGTATTGAAGGTTTTCTTATATGTTTTACTATGTATGTGTTATTTTTACACCATTCGTGGTTTGTGGATAAATTATTGACATTTCATATGCTACTTTGATTACGAATGGTTATGTTATGTTTATACCTTTTCATATAAGGATTGCATCAGACTTATTAACTGACTAGTGGAGCCCACTATAGATCCTCAATGAATCGGTAGGTCTCATTAGAAAAACTAGTGACTTGGAAGAAGGCCTTGAAAAAATCTTATTTGTAGTCTTGACACAAGGCCTTGACTCTGTGGTTATGAATTCTGGCATTATGCATTCCATCATTATGAATGTGGCTATTGATATTACATTGATTATTAGACTAGTAGAATATCAATGTGAATAAGTAAATGAAATTATTTGATTTATTTTTTCCATATTATTTTGAAGTTAATGTTTAAAAGGCCTTTGTTTTTTTCTTATGCATTGCCTTAAATTTTTATGTCTATTTATGAATGTTTCTGATATATTGTTACCCATACTTAGCATCTGAGCTCACTCAATTATATGTTTTATTTTTCCAGTGATGTGAATAATTATATTATGGTTTAACTACAAGGATATGATAAGTATATAAGTTTTTTCAAAGGGGACACAATCTTTTTGATTTATTTATTTCATGACCTTATGTAAAACTTATGAATGTAGCTGGTACTTCCATGGATACTAAACTGATTGGCCATTCAGGATATGATCCCTTGTGATCATTCAAATGTTATGTAATATTTCACTGACTCTGGGTAAGTAGGGTTGGGGCATTACAGTTGGTATCCGAGGAAGTTTAGTACAATACTTTGAAACTAGATTTATATAAACTTTGATAAGAGCACCTTAACCTAAGAAAGACTTTGAGGATTGGTATAGAAGAACATTCTATAATTTTGGGAATAAAGTGATTTTATTTATTTTCCAAGAAATAAATCTCTATCTGGATATGAGTAGGTAGAGGCAGCTCTCACACTGATGTACCTAGGAGTGAAAACTCTGACAAGGAGAATCGGGCTTGACCCAGGGTATCCTGGTACACGACAATGGGCCTTGTTGCACTCTTGGTTATGACACTCAGGGTGGATATTCATAGGATAATTCAAATTTTCGTTACAAACCATTATAAAGGATAAATGTGTATATACCTCCTCAAAGAATTTTTTTTATGATTATGTTTTATATACATAAATTTTTTAATTTATATTAAGTGTTTTACAAGTTTGGAATTATATATTGCGATTGATAAACTAATCTAGTGTATACCATTGTTTAGAAATGGTGCCAAATAGAAGGAATGGAAACTTTATCAATGCACGCAATCCATGTAGGGATTTTCTATATACTATAGATTATTGTAGTGGAGTTGGTGATGCAACTATGGCTGATTATCTTATCACTATACTGGGACAACTCACCCAGGTTATGAAAAATAACCATACCCATATAGAGCACCCTGATCCACAATGCATATGATCAACATTAGACCACTTCATGAAGAAACGACCACCAACATTCAATGGGAGTACAAATCCATTTTTAGATGAGCAACAGATACATTCCTTAGATATAATATTACATGCTTTGTGGAGTAGCGAAGGAGAAAAAGTTATTATGGTAGTTTATCACCTCACGGGAGAGGCAGATCAATGGTTCCCATTAATCCAAAACTCAAAGGAAGATTAAGAAGTATCAAACATATAATGGGTGGATATTAATGAGATTTCCATAGAAAAATACTATCTTTGGGACCATCGAGCTTATATGGAAAGACAATTTTTGAGTCTGCAGCAAAAGGAGGATGAGAATGTCACATAGCATGAGGATAAAATTACATGGTTAGTAAGGCAAGAAATAAATTATATAAGTAACACAAGTAGTAAGATTCATCACTTCTTTGATGGGTTAAAACCATTTCTCTAATGAGAATTACTATCACAATCCTTCTCACCATATGAAGATTTTGTCTCATGCACAATCCAGACAGAAAACAAATTTTCTAAGTCTTATGAATTCAATGGAATGAAAGTGAAGAAGATATCTTTTTATCACTCTAAAAATGACAATAAGGGGATGAAGGGAAAATTAGAATATCCATACCGCGGTAAATGTGGGAAGAAACACCTTGGTACTTGCATGAAGGGAATGAGAGTCTGTTACACTTGTGGTGAAAAAGGCCACCAAGCTCGTGAGTGAAAGGGAAAGAAAGAAGTTGTCAATGTTGAATGCTACAATTGTAGAGAAAAGAGAAATTATGCAATTTAATGTCATATGTTCCAAGGGAACATACCTTATAAAATGGAAAGGGAGAATGTCCAAGATTATGCGATCATTAAAGCTAAGGTTGAAGCTCCAAAAGGCATGGTGGTATGTAATTTAATCATTTCCACAAGCTTATCCAATGCATTATTTGGTTCTGTATCATCGAATTGTTTCATATCTTCCATTTTTTCTAAGAAAATTAGATATTTTCAATCTTAATTAACAAGGGAGTTATCAGTCAAAACTCCAAAGGGAAGTATCATCGCAAAAAAAAATTTGAATTAGTTCTCATTAAGGCATATAAATGTTCTTTATCTGCTGATCTCATTTCCATACCCCATATTGAATTTGACATAATCCTCAGAATGGATTGGCTTTTGTACCATGATGCAAAAAATTATTTTAAGAATATGGAGGTTACAATTGTTGATGATGATAAGGAGTAACTTGTATTTAGACAAGAAACATCACCACCTGATTCTTATCTAGATCCACCCCAGTCGCTCTACTAAGTTCAATTATTGGGGAGGAAGAGAATGAAATAATTATGGGTGAGGAATAGAATGTTTTAATAGATGATGTAACTATTGTGAAAGAATATGTTGATGCGTTTATAAAGGATTTAAGTGGACATCCTATATAACAAAAAATTGAGGTTTCTATTGATTTAATTCCTCATTCAAGGCCCATATCAAAGACCCCTTATAGAATGGAGACTGTGTAATTAGTAAAACTAATTAAACATGTCACGAACCGGTCTGAGTCGACCCTAAACCGGTCACCCAGGCTAGCTAGCGACAAGTCCCGAGAGGCATTCCCAATCCTCCTGGGATGGAAACAATCACCAACATCATCAATAGAGTACACGAGGGAATGATTTCTCCCATATTTGAACAATAAAACAAACAACAGAAAGAAATGGAAAACCCAAAATACATTTATATAAAAATTGAACTGAACATTATTTTTTTGATAAACTAAAAGTACAACTAATACAACAACCCAGCTGACCAAACTCGATAACCATCTAACTCCAGGTGACCTCGCTGGTCACTCTCCAAAAAAACTATCACACATTGCCCAAGGCGATCGAACTCAAGCTGAAACCTACACAAGGGCTAAAAACAGAAGAAGAATATATGCGTGAGTATTAAAACACAGTAGGTTATCCCGATATTCTATTCCCAATGCAGTCCTTTAAAATAAAAGAAACATAAATTTCATGTTTTAAATACAGTATATAAAAGTATGATTTTCAAATTAGGTTACATGCATTAATACTTATCAGAAAAAAACATGCATGTTTTGTATACAAAGATGCAAGTAACAATTTTACAAAGAGGTGCAACTTCAAAATGAAAAATTGATTTAATGAGGGCTGCATTAAAGATTGCACACATTTAACTAAATAACACAAAATACTTTCTTTACCAACCAAACACACCGTATGCCGATGGTGAGTACAAAATAACCAATGAGCACAACTCACGGGAACACCCCTAGGCACTAGTTAGTTGTGAGCCCCAGGTACCTCGTATCCCGGTGAAAGTAACCATAATAAATATCCATTATCGTGCACACGAGCCACTAGTAGGGAGAATACCGATAAAATAGTGGTCCCCGACATCATAATCATCATAGTTTATTAATTTTTTTCATCGTCAAACTTTCTATGTGAAACAGGGGCCAAAGCCCACAGGATCACTAGCATACTAGTACACGTCTGCCCACCTAGATACACGGGATTCCCTTTAGTGCTCAATTAAGTTACAATTACTATTAAATACAAGTTTCACATAAAAATTCCATTCCCAAACCATAAACAAACAAAAATCCGACAAACTTTCTTTATATTTCTTTCCCAAATCAACAAACCACTAAATATTTTTGTAAAAAAAATTCAAGGAATGTATCGAGACTTTGCACATTAAACTCATTAAAAAAACTCTTTCAATTATAAACACACATCAAAACCATACCAAACCATATTTTGAAGCCCTAAATACATTTAATAAAATCATTTCATGGACCATAAAACAATCCCAATTGCACAACATGGTATCTACATGTAAAACACCCATTCTTAATTTTTAGGAATGGCCAAACAAGCCTTTAAAAATTTTCTCAAAACAAAAATTTTAAAAAGTTATTCATTTCAATTTTATTATGGAGGTGTGTACCCACAATTTAAATAATAAAACCTAATTCATAAATCCATTAAACACTCAGGTGACATATTCAAAACACATCCATTTTTATAAGAATGTGAAATGGTCCATATTTGGATACTCGGGCCAAAAAATGTTGTAAACAAAAAAACCATTTGTTTGTAAAACCAAATACAAATTTGAATGCCATAAAAAAATCCCAAAATATTTTTTTAACATTCTACAAATATATTTATAAATCCAATCAAATTATTTTAAACTGCACTAGAAACATAAAATCCAATTGGGCAATTTACCGAACACAAAGCATGCACTCTTTAAAAGAAAACTTATACTAAGAACCTAAAAAGAGAAAAAACACAAACTTTTTGCAATAATGTTTTTCAATATACTGAGACATATTCAAAATACCATAATCCAAGTGCGAAAGCTCATGGAATAATTTATTAAACAAGAGGGGTGCACATTGATACCAAAACAACTATATTTTTAACAAAATAAGTCATAAAACATAATTTTCACCCAAAACATTTAGAACCAAAGTTTCAAAGTAGAACATATCATATAAATGAGGTTATAACAGAATTAAAATCATGAAACATAAATGATAATGGTTTGTGCAAGGGATATCCTACATCAAATCCTTGGCATAATGGAAACGCACGCTTGAAATCACTCGCCGTGGGTTTATAAACCCTAAAACATTGAAGAACATTCCTAAATTAATTTAAAAACCATCAAAAACCATGGAATAACAGAACCCTAGGTCTATAATTTCTAGATTATATTATAAAGCTATGAAATAATGAATGGTGGAAGAAGATGGAGGATAGTGGAGATGAAATCTCACCTTCTCCATTAGGAAACTCTTCGTATTACATTAGCTATGAACCCATAGAGAAAAGTGAATGGGATGAATATTCTTGGAGAGTCTCATAACATCTGGAAAAACTAGGGAAAGTATATTTTTTTGAAAAATATAACGAATTTAATGAGTTATTTATAAAAAATTTACCTTATCCATTCTGGGAGATTTGAGGTAACCTGAGAAATTTCAGCCTAATCCGAGACCCATATGAGCTCCAAAGAGGGTAAATAGATAATGGGGGTGAGGTTAAGGGTATCAGATTCGAGGGGGAGGTGTAATCACTGAAAAGTATTAAAAATTGAATTAGATATAAAAGAAATAATTTTTTTAAAACGGGAAATGGGCCCATGGGCTGGTCCAATACCTAAAAAAGTAACCCCAATTCACCATGCTTATGAATTTCTATGGGGTCCCAAAAGGATAAAGAAGTTTCAATATGTCAGTATAGGACAAGTGCGAAGTGGAATGGTGGAAAAGATGAAAATAATGATGTTATAAAAGATAACAATTTGGTTTTTTTTAAACTGTAAATGGGCTCACGGTTGGCCCAAATCATGAAGTAACCACCATTTCCTAAAAAACTCCTATACAAGAAATGGGGAACCCAAATTATGGTGATTATACATATATAAAACACAAAAACATTAGATTCACCTCACAAAATACCCATGAAAAGGACCGGGATTTCTAATGGACCGGATCAATACAAAGACAAACAAACCAGGTGTGACAATTCTCCCCATCATTAAAGCTTCCCGCACCCAGAAAGCCATAACTCTTTCCGGCTGAAAAGTAAACACCTAGGGATTAACTATAAAGTTTTTCAAACCTTTAATGAAAAGGAAATATCATCAACCATAAATTGATGTTAATCCTATTGCTCAAATAAACACACTACTCACAACCACTTCCGGAAAATCATTGGAAATATCAATCCACTACCTCCACAACCAAGCCATGAATCTGATTGTTGGGCCTTCTCCCAATGAACCCAACCATCAACCAAACCAAAGGGCACTTATAAAAACCAAATATTCCAAGGGATTCTAGAATATACTCCCCTCCATTTAGAAACAAATAGCATTATAAATGTTTTTTAGGATGAAAATCCATGAGACCCATGATGGGTCTCCCCACTATTAAAGACTAACTAGCAACGAACAAACAAGAATTCCACATGAGCTAGAATTGGGCCTCACTCACGCATGCCCACCAAAACCCTCCAAAAAAAACCTTAAATACCATGTTAATAGGGTTACAACATGTACATCTAAACCAACCACTCCTAAACAGAGTGGACAAGAACTGGGCCAGGAAATTCAACACAGATCTAAACCCCCACCACTCTGGGATGTGAGGGAAGGGGACCCAATAAATTGGAAACATAAACCACAAAATATACAAAGTAACTACCCAAAAATATCCACCTACGAATACATAACACCATGACTTCACCTGATTTTCATAGGCGGTCCACACATGGGCATTGATTGAAAACCCACATCCATGAAGGCATAACCATAGACACTGTGTGAGGGGTAAGTCCACCACACTTGTTGAGACAATGGGAAATTCAAAAAATGAGTAACCAAAACATTGAAATAGAAACTAAATTACCATGATAGGGGAGGAAGGATCCTAATTGAGCACTCCGCACCTCTGGTGATTTTCTGACTCCGTGAAAAGCTTAACTCCGAGGCCTATGGATGGAGCCCTGATTCTTAAAGCATCTGATGCACTGCAGTCAGGTGATAAGGATCACACCACTAAAAAAATCTCACATTCTCACAAAAAAAACCATCATGTAAATAGTAACTAATATAAACCTATAAAAGTTATATCTCACTATGAACGAGGGGAGGAATAGACAAGGAATACGGAGAGACACATCAACATCACCAAACACAACTACTATGTGAAAAATAATTATCACGACCTTGAAGCACTTTTAATCAATCCCAAACAGATATCTATTCCAACAAATAGGTTGAGGCATCATCAAAAGAGGTGGATTTAACATTTTAAATTCTTCCTTAGGTTTATCAGTAGGAAATATTTTTAATGGAGAACTATCTATGGCCACATCACAACATCAATAACATCTTTGGGAACCCAATGAACATTACTCCAAAACCAAGCCACCAACAAGATCTCATCTCAAGATACAACAATAGTATGACATATAGATCAGTAGTAATCTTACTGAATATAAAAAAACTCTTCTAAGACATAGAATAAACAATCCACATTACTGTCGGTTCAAAATAAACACCACAATTTTTCAGTTCAAAACACTTTTGAAAAAAAATAACTTGGAGGATTTTCACATTCACCAATGGTGTTTCATCAAGTCTCACTGACATGAATATTTATGTGCCACCCTACGCACTCGACAAACATTCTATATAGTCCATCCTTACAGATATCAATAAAACCATGCATGTGAGAATCCATGAAAACAACAAAGGCTAAAACAAAACAACATCATTCTAAAAATCATGTACCGTCAAAAGGAACACCAACCACCAAGTCAAAAACGATTTTCATATTCCACAAAACAAACCAAACTTCATCAAGAACTAATTGATTAAAAAATTCCATTTAATTTAATAGAACATACAAAAATAACAATTCTATTCCAAATAGCCCTTCCCCAATTTTTTTTAAAAAAATCAGCAAGGTCTCTTTTCATAATCTGACAACAACAAAAGCCAAAACCCCTTTCCAGAAAATGCCAACCAAACAAAACCAAATTTCCAAAACCAATTCATTGATTAAAACACTTTCAATAGCCCAAAACACAAAATTTAAAACAATATTTCTGAATTACATTAAAATGATTCACACTTTCAAAACATTTTATTTTAACAAAACACAAGTTTGATTTGGGAAAATCCAATCCCATTAAATCATTTCAAATTCCTCCCCAAAATTTGTTAAAAAAACAGAACCTTACCAAAACCATTCTTATATTTAATTTTTGAAAACACATTTTCTACTTTTCCAAATATATTCCTGCCTTTAAAATCCATTTCCATAATTCTCACACAAGGATTTTAAAAAAAATCAGAATTCATGAAAGGTTCAAGAGACCAAATAAGGGAACTAGTGTCAGTGGGTGACTTGACCATATGGTTGGAATCCATATATCAAACACAACACCAACACAGAGAGACTTATTAGGACCATTACCCAGCTCCACATGGCTTTCCAGGACTTACGAGCTCACGGGGGCCATTATTCAGACTCTCCTTTTCATATCCCAACACCTATCGATCGACAAAAACAAAGGACACTAATAAAACCAAACTTCCCATGGAAACCTGAGTATTAGAATGAGCTAGAGTTCACGAAGCTCTTCCAGAACTTACCCCTAAAGTACCAAAAATACTACTCCATCTACCTTGACATCCCCAAATAACATGGGCGCTCTAAAAGAATGGTCTGCTAAGAGCCGACCTCATCTGATACCATTTTATCATGAACATGTCCAGGTCGACCATGAACCGGTCATGCAGGCTAGCCAGCGACAAGTCCCGAGAGGCTTTCCTGATCCTCTCGGGATGGAAAAAAGCACCATGGGAATCAATAGAGCACACGAGGGAACAATTTCTCCCATATATGATCAATAAAACAAACAACAGAAAGAAATGGACAACCCAAAATATATTTATATAAAAATTGAACTGAACATTATTTGTACTAGAAACTAAAAGTACAACTAAGAAAACAACCCAACTGACCAAACCCGATAAACAACTATCTCCTGGTGACCTTTCTGGTCACTCTCCAACAAAATTATCACACATCACTGAAGGCGATCGAACTCAAGCTGAAACCTGCACAAGGGCTAAAAACAGAAGAAGACTATAGTCGTGAGTATTAAAACTCAGTAGGTTATCCCGATATGCTATTCCCAATACACTCCTTTAAAATAAAAGATACCTCAATTTCATGTTTTAAATTAAATATATAAAAGTATGTTTTTCAAATGAGGTTCCATGATTTAATAATAATCAGACAAAAACATGCATGTTTTATATTAAAAAATGCAAGTAACAATTTTTCAATGAGGTACAACTTCAAAATGAAAAATTGTTTTAATGAGGGATTCATTAAAGATTGCACAATTTTAAATAAGTAACACAAACTAATGAATATATCAACAAAACACACATTATGCTGACAGTAAGTACAAAATAACCAATGATCACAACTCACAGGAACACCCCTAGGCACTAGTTAGTTGTGAGCCCCAACTACCTTGCATCTCGGTGAATGTAACCATAATAAATATCAATTCTCATTCACACAAGCCACTAGTAGGATGCATAACCATAACATATTGTTCCCCCAACATCATCATCATCATAGTGTAGTTATTGTTTTCATCATCAATCTTGCTACGTGAAACAGGTGCCAAACCCCACATGATCACTAGCATAATAGTACACATCTACCCACCTTGATACACGAGATTCCCTTTAGTTCTCAATAAAGATACACATATTATAAAATACCCATTTCACATAAAAATTACATTCCAAAACCATAAACAAACAAACATCCCACATAATTTCTTCACATTTCTTTCACGAATCAACAAACCACTATATATTTTTTTAAAACAATTTCACGGAATGTATTTAGGATTTTCACATAAAACTCATTAAAAGCACTCTTTCAATTATAAACACACATAAAAATCATAAAAAAATATTTGCAATCTCTATGGACTTTTAATAAAATCATTTCAGGGGCCATAAAAAAATCCTAATTTCACAATTTGGTATATAAAATTAAAACACTCATTCTTCATTTTTAAGAAAGGCCAAATGGGCCTTTAAACATTTTCTCAAAACTAACATTTGATAATGTTATTAATTTAAATTTGTTTAAGGAGGTGTGTACAAACCATTTATATAATAAACCCACATTTATAAATCCCATAAAAACTCAGGTGACATATTCAAAACACAACCATTTTTATAAGAATGTGAAACGGTCCATTTTTTGGCAAACTCAGTCTAAAACATGTTGTAAACAATAAAAACCATTTTTTGGTAAAACAAAATCCAATTTTGAAAGCCAAAAAGGATACAAAAATAATTTTCTCACATTATTACAATATATTTATAAATCCAAACATATTATTTTAAATTTCACTAGACACATAAACGCCAACCTAGTAATTTACCGAAGACATGGCATGCACTCTTTAAAAAAACCGATGTTAAGCACCTAAAATGGTATAAAACACCATTTTTATGCCATACAGTTTTTATATATAGTATTAAATATTCAAAATAACATAAACCAAGTGTGAAATCTCATGTAATAATTTATCAAACAAGAGGGGTGCACATTTATACCAAAACAACTATATTTTTAACAAAATAAGTCATAAAACATAATTTGCACACAAAAACTTTAGAACCAATGTTTCATAGATGCACATATCATATAAATAAGGTTATAAAATAATTAAAATGATGAAAATTAAATGATAAAGTTTTTTGTAAGGGACATTCTACCTCAAATCCTTGGCATAATGGAAACGCACACCCGAAATCACCTGTCGTGGGTTTATAAACCCTAAAACTATGAAGACCAAAACTAAATGAATATAAAAGCCATTAAAAACCTTGGGATATCAGGACCCTATGTCTATTATTAATATAGTATATTATAAAACCATGAAATCATGAATGGATGAAGAAGATGGAGGACAAAGGAGATGGAATCTCACATTCTCCACTAGAAAAATCATTGTATTCCATTAGATCTGCACCCCAAGAGAAAAGGGAATGGGATGAAACTCTTGGAGAGTCTCCTAAGGTCCCGAAGAACTACGGAAAAAATATTTTTTTGAAAAGTAGAACTAATTGAATGTGTTATTTATAAAACAATTTACCTTATCAATTCTGGGAGATTTGACGTAACCTGAGAAGTTTCGCCCTAATCTGAGACCCATATGAGCTCTAAAAAGGGTAAATAGATAATGGGGGTAATGTATGGGTATTTTATTCGAGGGGGAAGTAAAATAACAGAAAAATGTTGAAAATTGAATTAGATATAAAAGAAATAAATATTTTTTTAAAATAGGAAATGGGCCCATGGGGTGGCCCAATACCTAAATAAGTAACCCCAATTCACCATGATTATGAATTTTTATGGGGTCCTAAAAGTATAAGGATGTTTTTATATGTCAGTATAGGACATGTGGGAATTGGAATGGGTGAAAAAAGATGAAAAACATTGGAGTTATAAAAATAAAAAAATTCGGTTTTGTTTTAAACTGGAAATTGGCTCACGGTTGGCCCAAATCATGAAGTAACAACCATTTCTTAAAAAACTCCTAAAAAAGAAATGGGGAAACCAAATTAGGGTGATTATACATATATAAACCTCTAAAACTCAAGATTCACCCCAACAAATACCCATGAAAATGATCGGTATTTCTAATGGATCAAATCAATATGAAGACAAAAAACCTGGTGTGACCAAACAACTAGAGGAATTGATTAATAAAGGATTTATTCACCCTAGTGTTTCTATATGGGGATCCCCTATCATTTTGTAAATAAGAAAGACATATCTATGAAATTGCGCATTGACTACAGGGAGATCAATGATATAACAATAAATAAAAAGTATCCCCTACCTCACATTGATGATTTATTAGACAAACATCATTGAGCTAAATATTTTTCAATTATTGAACTTCGATCTAGATCTCATCAATTGTCTGTGATGAAGGAAGACATTCTGAAAACATCATTTTGAACTGGGTATGAGCATTAAAAGATTATAGTAAAGCCTTCTGGATAGACTAATTCACCCTTTGTCTTTATGGATTTAATGAATAGTGTTTTAGGTTAATATATTGATGAAATTGTAGTGGTGTTTGTTTATGATATCTTGGTATACTCAAAAAGTAACAAAAATCATTATAATCACCTGTGCACTATTCTGAAAATTCTCAGAAGAAATTAATTATATGGGATGTTTAGTATGTTCAATTCTGGATTAAAGATATTCCTTTTCATGGCTATATGGTCTCTATGTATGGAATAATTGTTTATCATTCAATGTCTATGGCAATCCAAGAATGGCCAGCACGTATGAGTATAACTAAGGTAAACAATTTTATTTGTTTAGCAAGTTATTATCGATGTTTCGCCCAGAATGTTTCCCGATTGGAAAACCCATTAACCAAGCTCTCACTTAAATATGATAAATTTTTTTGTACAAAAGAGTATGAAGGATGTTTTGAAGAACTAAAGAGAAGATTTGTCAACACTCTTATCTTGAATCTACCATCAGGGAACGATGGGTTCGATATTTATTGTGAAGCTTCCAAAAAAGGACTTGGTTGTGTCCTTAGGTAGAATGAGAGAGTTATTTCCTAGGCATCATGACAACTAAAAATTCATGATAAAAACTATCCCAGTCATTATATTTTGTTAGTAGAAATAATATTTGCTTTGATAATATGGAGTCCCTATCTCTATGGTGAATATGTGAGATTTATACTTCTCATAGCAGTTTCGAGTATATTTTCTCACAAAAATAACACAACATGAGGCAAATGATATGGATTGAACTACTCAAGGATTATGATTTCACAATACACTACCACCCGGGGAAGGCATATAAGGTAGAAGATTCTTTGTGCAGAAAATATCATGGATTTTTGAATAAGATGAGAGTTGAAAGGGATATTATTTTCATGTATCTATAAAAGATAGAAATGGGAATAACAATGGAAGGTGAAACTTCAATACATATTCAAATTGTTGCCAAACTATCTTTACATGAAATTATAAAATGTTCTAAGACTAATGATGAGCAGTTTCAAAAAAGTATTAAAGTTGTAAATGATGGCTACTTGAGTAACTTCATATACGATGATGGAATTTTGAAATTTGGTAAGTGACTTTGTGTTCATGATATACATAACCTAAAAATGGAATTTTTCAATGATGCTCATAGCTCCAATTTCTCTGTACAATCTCGGAGCACCAGGATCTATAGATATTTGAAGGAACATTTTTGGTGGGACAACGTGAATATGGATATTGCTGATTTTGTGTCATGTTGTTTTGTTTGTCAATAACTGAATGCTGGAAGGTAATAGCATGGAGGATTCATGCAACATCTTCCCATAACTGAGTGGAAATGTGATAATATTATGATGGACATTGTCTTGAGGCAACCAAAGACTCCTAGAAAGACTAATGCAATGTGGGTCATTGTTGATCTTCTAACCAAGTCAACACATTTTCATGTTATAAGATAAGATTTACCATTAGAACGTCTTATAAGAATATATATTATTGAAGATGAAAGAATCTATGGTGTACACATATCGATTATTTCTGATCATGATCCCCATTTTACATCGAGATTATGGAAAGGTCATCAGAAGGCCTTGGATACTAAACTTCTTTTATGCACTTCCTACCACCCTCAAACTAATGGACAATCAGAATAGACTATTAAAACCTTTGAAAACATGTTTAGATCATTTTCACATGACTCTTATGGTATGTGGGATCAATATTTACCTGTGTCATAATTTTCCAATAACAATAGCTTCCATTCATGTATTCTGATGGCACTATATAAAGCGTTATATGGAATGAGATGTCTCACTCCATCTTGTTGGGATGATGTTGGTGAAAGAAAACCCATAGGCCTAGAACCTGTTGAGGAAACAATGAACAAAGTAAATATTATCTAAACCCACATCAAAGCAGCTCAAATTAGTAAAAATAACTATGCTGATAATCAGAGGAAGGATTTGGAATTTTAAGTAAGAGATCATGTTTTCATTAAGGTATATTTATTTATGGGTGTTATACAATTTGGTAAGAAGGGTAAATTGATTCCAAGGTACATCATACCTTTTAAAATTCTAGAATAAATTGGAGTTGTGGATTATTTTTTGTAAATGCCTCTATGTCTCTCCAAATTTCATGTTGTGGTCTACATATCACTATTGAGAAAATATATGAATGACCCAATGCATGTACTCACCTATGAGGAAAATGGAATGGAACATGATATGTCTTATTGTGAAGAGCCTGTCAATATTCTTGATACAAGAGAACAAGTGTTGAGAAACCGGGTGACTAATTAGGTAAAAGTTAAATGGAGAAACCATAAGATGGAAGAGGGAATGTGGGAACCTAAGGAACATGTGATAACGATCCCGAAAAATCTTTTTATGTAGTAATAATCTAGAAATTTTGATGTTGAAATTAGTTTTCATAGGGGAGAATGTAACACCCCAAGCTTCCATGGTTCATTTCCCTTTGAATAATGCAGCTGCTCGCGTTGTACGAAACTTGGAGTCTTAACACACCACGACCAATCAATATAGCTATTATGAATAGTAATACCCACTTATAAATTTGTTTATAAATTTAATTTTTTAAAATGGATTTCAATTTTGAATTCAGAATATCAAAATTAGCTGAGGGTGAATTTTGGGTATTTTTCTAAAAACATTCAATTTTTTATGAAGAGTTAAAAACACTACATTGTTGTTTAAAATTGACTTTTTTTAAGTAATTAGTAAAAATATATAAATATTTGTAGGTAAAAGTAGATATATAATACCTATATATGTTCAAATTAATTCATTAGAGTTATTTTATGATATGTTTAGATATATAAAATTTTAGGGAACTTTTTACCGTATTTAACCCACCTTCAAGAAGCATTTTCAAATTTACATAAAAATTAATTTTATCTCTTCCGTGAGTTGAATTTAAAAACTCTGAGAGACTTTTATGACATCAGTAAGTAAAACTTGGTTCATTCAGATGAAAATAATTTATTTTGGATTCTATCTTTTGACAATAATTTACCACGGTTAAAAGTAAATAGGGAAATTATGGGTAAAAATGATATTATAATTACCCTAACACATGTCATAATTATATTTTATACTTTTAATTAAACCAAAAACAACCTCAGGAAAAAAATATGACCATCTTTGGTTCGCATGTATTATATTAGGACAATTATTATTATTTTATTTTAAGAGGGCTTAAAAGAGTTAAATTCAACGTTTAATAACTAAACCATTCTTAATATATGTCTATACATAAGATAAATTCAACTATAAAAATTTATTAGAAAGATAAAATACTTTCCTACATAATGGTATTTTATTTATAATTTTTAAACAATAAATATTTTAATTTATTTGTGAAACAATGATGATGCAGTAATTATAGTATTAATGAAATATTAAAATATTTTATATTATAAATATACAAATAAATGTAAAATGAGACCTATGATAAATAAAAATAATTTTAATGATTAATATGACATGTTATAATTGATTAAATTAATATTATACTAAATTATAAAGTATTTATGGATTTTATAAAAATCAAATTCAAAATAGTGTCAAAATTAACATAATTGAGTTTTTAAAACAAATACTATATTATTGATTAATATAATATTCCTAGAAATATAAGGTTTGGAATAAGGACTTATATATGTTTATATATATTAATAACTAACCACTTGGGCTTCGTTTGGCAGTTTATAGTATGTTTATTAACCATATAATATGAAAATACAAGGAGACATGGTACTTGTCAAACTACTTAACTAAGAGTTAAATCTAAATGATAAGGTTAATATAGGGACCTAAACCTATCTAAAACTTATTGGTTGAGATTTTTTAGACCAATCCACACATTATAATAAAAATAAATTATTTCATAGCCATTATAAACCCAAAATTATTTTATTATAAAATAATTTTCAAGCTTTTCTGAATGTGACCCTCATATCTCTTATAAGAGGGTACTTCCCCTTCTCTAAATTTCACACCTCCAATTCCATTTGGCACGGCCAACACATGCCCAAATATCCTATAAATAATCATCTCTTAATCCTATAGACATTATTTTTATCATAAATCCAACTTAGTTATTCCTTTTGATCAATTCAAAAGAAACACCCGAAGAAGAGGTAATAATTTCACCATGCTGTTTCTAGTTCATTTTTTCTTCCACATCGTATTTCATTGTTTCATCCATACCAAAAAGAATAACCCTATTAAATTCTACATAATTTGATGTTATTAAAAATATGGTACAACCATATTTTTTATTCTATCCATCCTATAAATGTCAATATCACCATACATGCATACATATGACTTACCATCTCAACGTCGTGGTGTAGTTTTTTTAAAACACATTTCTAGAAAAAGGGTGAAACCATAAAGTTCTACCAAGAGCATCAAAAATTATAGCAGATGAAAAAAAAATTAAAAGCTAGCTTAAATCTATTAGAAGTGTCCTCCCTATATTGTTTCCAGGAAAGATCTGTTACCTTTTTATCTGGATCGTTTGTGATCGTATCTTCAAATGGATAGGCCACATTGTCCCACGCATGTATGATCTCTTCCACTGTTATCTTCTTATCGTTGAATCCTCTGGATGGTTATAATAATTATTATAACTAATGTAAATAATAAATATAAAATTTTAATGATTCTATATGTATGATATACCATCGAATTACATACGATTTCACCATCAATATAATGATATTGTCATTCGTGCATATGTATAGATTACCGTCTCTACGAATGCGATGAGATTCATTCCCCATTGTAATCACTCAAGAATAATTTTCATTTTATGATTAAGAATAATTTTTATGAACATAATATTATTATGTATATGGATAAAATACATCCTATCCATAACAAACATGGATTACGTGACCAAGCATATAAAGGAAAATGAATCAGTTAACACCCGAAACGATGATACTATTGATATATTATTAACAAATAAATATTATAGAATCATATATGTTATCATATTTATGTATATAGTTATTTTATAATTAAAAAAATGTTTTAACTATTATAAAAGAGGTTAAAATACCATAGACTAAGGAAAAGTACAAGGTGAGGGTTAATTTTATAATCACTTTACTTATCTGAGGTTGTTAATACCTAAGTATCTACGAGGACCTCTTTATAATCCACATCCATGTTTTATTAAAAATGTAATTCAAAACATTTTTAATATTTACTAAACAATTGGTTAATGTAATTTATTCCCTTATTTGACCACATATTATTTTAGAGAAATCATTTTGTCTTTTTCCAAACAATGTTCATTATGACCTTCTCGACAAAATTAGGGTACGAATGTCTTTTTTGAACATATACAGCGGGTACGACTATTTTCCGCAGTAATAACATCATCAATGGATTCCATACAAGCTTATAATAATATTTTCAAAATTAATGTTTCCTTTTAAAATTATATGAATTTTAAATGATTTCAAAATTGAAAGAAATATTTCTCTACAAAAAGATTGGATTTAATCTATGTCAACATCCTTTGATGGATTTTAAGGTTTTTTGAATTTGATTTATTATGATTCAAATATTCCCTATTTTATTGATGGTTTGATGATATGTTTGACTATGAATATTTTATTTTTACACCATTCATGGTTTATGGATAAAGTATTTCCATTTCTCATGCTTCTATTAATACGATTATTTATGTTATCTTTAAACCTTTTCAATCAAGGAATGCATTGGAAATATTATGTGACTGGTGGATCCCACTATAGCTCCTTGATGCATCGGTAGGTCTCATGAGATATACTAGTATCTTGGAAAAATTACTTGACAAAATATTATTTGTATTCTTGGCAGAAGTCCTTGACTATGTGGTTATGAAGTCTGGAATTATGTATTCCAACATTATGAAATTGGTTATTTATATTAAATGTGATTATTCGATAAGTAGAATATCCATGTGAATTAGTAAATGGAATTATTTTATTTATTATGGCCATATTATTCGGAATTTTAAGATTAAAAGGCTTTTTTTTTAGTCTTATACAATGACTTAAATGTTTATGTTTATTTATGAATGTTTTACTTATATTTTTATACCTACTTAGCATCTTAGATCACCCCTTTCTATGTTTTATTTTTCTTAGGATGTGAAGAAGTATTTTTTGGTTGACCTGCATGGATAGGCTAAGGATATAAGGGTGTTCAAAGGGAAAAAATGTTGTTGATGTATTTATTTCATGATGTAATGTAAAACATATGAATGTATCTAGTACTTCCAAGGTTACTAAACTGACCGGCCATTTTTGATTTGATCCGTTGTGATCTTGCCAATGTTATATAATAATAAACTGACTCTGGGTAACTGGGGCTGGGGAATTACAGATCTTTTAGGAATATATATTTCCATTGAAAATACATTGTAATGCCCTTCAGTCTTAAGAAATCCCCATTTGTCCCTATGGAGTTGATGAATTAGGTAATTCAGAGGTATCCAGATTCATTTGTGGGGGTGTTTGTCAATGAAATATTAGTTTATTCAAGGAAAATTGGTGATCAAGAGGAACACTGGTAAAAAGTTTTGGGAATCTTGTTGGATCATCTTATGTATTCCAAAACATCAATGTGTAATTTTTGGATACAAAAGGTGAATTTATTTTTAATTCTAATCTATTGAATAATTTATTTTTTTCATCTAGAAAATATAAATGTTGTTATCTCTTGGAAAACTCTAAATAATGTCTTCAAGATACTTATTTTCCTATTTATATCTGGTTATTACTAATTCATTTTTTCAGGAATTTTCAAAAATAGTTCTATGTATGATAACATTGAAAACGAATAATTATATATTCCAATGGGATGAGGAATGTTAGATGTCTTTTTAAGAGCATAATGTTCACCTTACATCAGCACTAGTCTTGATTTTTATGGAATCATGATATGAGTATTTGGTGTATTGTGATGCTTTGGGGATAGGGTTGGGATGTGTTCTCCTGAAATGAGATCACATTGTTGCATTTGGCATAAGGAAGTTATGGTTACCTAAGTATAATTACCCAGCACAATATTATTATTTATTTATCATAGTCCATGATTTGAAGACTTGGCGTCATTAACTCATTGGTGAGAAATTTACTATGTCTGTGGATCATAAGAGTATGAAACATATTTTCCCATAAAGGTATTTAATTATGAGAAAAAGAATATGGATAGAGTACCTCCAAATGATTTATATTAACATTATGCATGCACTGGAAAAGGAATATTCATTGAAGGATGCATTAAGAAGAATTTAGTACGCTTTTTTTATCAAAATAAGCTTCAGATGAGGGTAATTTTATGTCCTTCCAAGACAACATTCACTTGGAATGTTAGGTTTGAGGTGATGTTGCGGATTTCCATCAAGTTTTGTTTGTTCCTAATTTGTTAAAGATAGTTATTGATGAACACACATATGATGAATAATGTGTGGCTATGAGGTCAAAATTCAATGGTAGGGACACCATTGAGGGTTGGAATGTAGAGGAATTTTTAGTGTTTTGGTTCAGAAATTGGATAGACATACCTATGTCTTTTCATAAACAACATCTTCATGCTTACCACCACATGGAATGGGATGTTTATCCTTAAATATAGAAGATGTATAAGTCATTGAAAGAACATTTTTGTTTGGTCGATATGAAAAGAAAGGTGGTTGTGTTTGTTATGATATGCTTAACTTGTTAGCAAGTTAATGCAGATCATCAATAATTAAAAAAAAATGCTACATTATTTACATGTTATAGTTTTAAAATATGAAAATATAGCCTGGTATTTTGTAATAGGTATCCCAATAATGGTTTGGAAACCAGATTCTATATGTGTGTTATTGGTTCTTCTCACAAAGTCATTTCATTTAATACCAATTCATAAAATTTATACAATGCATTACTTATCAAAAATCTAAATCCTAGAAGAGGTAAAGGGGCATGGAATACGTGTTTCAATAGTTTTTGATAGAGATAAGAGGCTTACCACTCATTTAATAAAATCCTTATTGAATTACCTTAGGACACAGTTGACCACGAGCAAGGAATATCATCCTCTTATGGATGGGAAATTTTAAAGGATGGTACAAATGTTGTAATATATGTTTTAGGCATGCGTAATGGATTTAGATGGATCAAGGGAAGAGAACATGTCGTTGGTGGGGTTATAATATAATAAAAGTTATAAAGACTCAATATATATGGATCCTTTTGTAGAATTGTATGATATAAATGGGTGAGAATTCATTTATTGGGATGAGCCTTGTCCAAGAGACAATATAGAAGATTCAGTTAATCATGAAATGGATGAAGACGACACAAATCCATTAAAAATTTTATGTTGATCATCATTGAAGAATACTATCATCAAGGTGAGAAATAATCTGTTCATGAGGATATCTTCAAGGCTAGGAAATCATCATTTTTGAATGTAGGAAAAGTATTCCCCTGGATACCAAGGCCCTTTTGATATACTTGAATGGGTTGGTGAGGTGGAATATTGGTTGGCATTTCCACCAAGGTTTTTTTTCTTTTCATAATGCATTTCATGTATCTTAGTTGAAAACATTTCAACCTAATATGGACTCTATTATTTAATTGAATCACATTTACGTTGAGCTAAATGCTTCATTAGTGCATATACCAGTGTGGATTATTGATAGGAACTAGAAGGTCATGTATGGAAAAAATAATTGTTATAGTGTGGGTTTTATGGAAACACAATCATATTCAATAAGATAGTTGGGAATGTGAAAAATAAATGATCTAAAAATGTACCAAACTCTTTATGAACACTAGTGGTTTTCTAATTTCTGGTGATGGAAAGTCCAATAGTGGGTAGAATGTATCACCCCCAAATATTAAGTATGTAAACCGTTATTTATTTATTTTATGTATATAATGTGTTTGACTGAATTTTTAGAGGTTTTGTAAGACATTTGGAATTTAATAGGGATTTTATAAGGGTGAATGGTTACTTTATGATTATTGGAAATCTTTGCAACACCTATAGGAATCCATGACTAAAGTGACAAGGGCTAAAGAGAAGGCACACTAGAAGGTTCACTTTTTACGTACACAACAGACACCTACAAAAAAATGATCAATGTGGATGAATGGTATTTTTCATGATTGGTGCATCGTTTGTCTTACTATGAGGGCCAACCATGAGAGGTCCTCTATTAATATACTATCTAGAATGTAGTTAGCACACATTTTTTCTAATCATGGGACTAATTGTCCATGATTTAAAATCATGATCAGAAAATTTTGGATCTAATTTTGGATTAATAATTAGACCCTCACTTTATCCAAAACGATCCTAATTTTATATTTTATCATCCAAATGTCTGTAGAGGATTATACCATCTATCTGGAGGTGATATGAAGGCTTCTATGTGTGTGTTGAAGTCATATTCTTAGGTTATGTCATCATTTGTGGTAATTTTCATGGTTTTTATTATATTTACTTCTCTACTTCTCATGGTTTCTAATATCTAGTTATGTTGTGGGTATATCTAACGTTTTTAATTCAAAATATTATAATATTTTGATTTTTGGAGATGTGGTGAAGAGATCTATGGATGGTTTTTATAGATTATACTAGGTTTCATTGGTGTTTTAATTTCACACTTTGTTTTTTCAAAAAACCCTAAGGTATGTGGCTTCACTCTCAACTCCACTTCTTAGAACATATTGATGTACTTTCAAATTATTATTTTTATGTTGTTTGTGGTTTCTTTTATTTATTTTGTAAAACCCTATTACCGACAGTTCATATAATTGTGGAAATTGGCAATGTGTGGAATGTTAAATTAGTAACATCATTTTAAAATTACGATATAAAAATAATTTTTTTATTTTTTTACACGGAATGAGTTTTTAAATAAAACATGGAATTATTGAAATGGTTTGATGGAAAGGTTATCAAAAAATGATTGGTTTTATTGAAATCATTGTTTTGGAAATGGTTTTGGATTAATGGTTGTGTGCGTTCATGTGCATTTTGGAAAAATAATGGTAAGAAGTATCCCCTATAATTAGTGGGATGGATAAAGGTTTGGACATTCCCCTATCAAATTTTTCATTAAGTGATGTCTTAGTGGAATGATTACTCGCCACTCTCTTGTATATAGTGCTCAATGTTTCAATCATGATTGGATATGTGGATATTTGGAATGGAGTGGAATATGCCAAATGGAAATTCTGAAATGGTTTTAAAGAATTTTTTTGGTTTATTTCCTTGAAAATTGGTTGGTTTAGATTAAACTATTTTAGTATGGAACTAGTTTATATTATTATATAAACTATTTCAATAAAAAAATTATATAAATTTTTTTTTATATAAATTTTGTTACCCATTCTATCCTAGTGGAATGGGTAAGGAAGTCATTTGGGAAAAGTAAAATAAGTTTTTAAATACCAGTAAAATTCAAGGAAATTTTTTTCTTAATTTTCTTTTGGATTTTAAAAGAACGCAGTTTATGACGGTACCTAATTCCGAGGCCCGGTGTGCCCGGAATCCTTTTTTTAAATTTAGCTTGGGTATGTTCAGTGAACGAAGGAGCAAGTTTTTCTAACTTTTGAACCGGTGCTCGGAATCGAATTGTCAGGGCTCCAATGGAATCGCAGTGCCGAAAATTTCTTAGAAACACCTTTTCTGGAGTTGCGTTATCTCGGGTGTGGTTTTTAATTATTGGGGTTATGTTAATGAATAAAATAAAGTGGTGCGACAATTTATTTTATTCTACTTAAAGTTTCTTAACCTAAGTTAAGTGGATAATGTGGAACCCACAATATCCTACCCACTTGGTAGGATATTTGTGAGGTGTGGCCCGCACGAGCCCCACCGTTTCTTTCCTTCTAAATAACACACCTGCACCCACCATTTTAATGAAGTCAACCGTGCGTTTATTCTGGTTATGAAACGCCTCATTAATTATGGTGGTTTAATCGTTACAATTAATTCTTTGAATTCATTGTTCGTTTCGTTTCTTTTGAAATTAAAACGTTGGCATGTGCATTAATAAAATAAGATGACTCTTATTTTATTTTGTTGGAATTATGGTTGTGGGAGCCTTTGGTAAAAAAAGCGAAGCCTTGAGGAACATATTTTATCTTCAACAAAGAACGTGAAAAATGAACCGCCACCGACGAAGAACGCCGACCTCCGATGGCGGAAGATGGTGAGAGACGCCTTCCTCGGATACCACCTAATGCCAACGACGTTCCTTATGTGACGCTTCTTATGTGACGATCCTCTTCTTCCACGACGATCCTTTTCTTCCGCGACGGTTAATTCTGCAACGCACGCTCGTACGACGACAACGTTGAGGTAGGGGTTATGTGTTTTAATTTGTGAAATCATCTGTCATATAACCCCTTTCTTTTGGACCACTTGATATCGTTTAATGGGAGGGGGCCAGACTGCACAAACACAGTCGACCCTCCTCCCTTATTATTATTTTTTTGTTGCGGTTCGAGGGAAAGTAACGTGGTGTCATCGCACCGTGTGGGAACAAGCGGCAAGGAATGCGCGGCGCCGTTGCACCATGCATTTGAGAATTGAACCAAGCCATGGCGCCGTCGCACCACGCCGGAAAGAAACCGAAGACACTGCGGCCAGAGCGGGGCGGCGACAGAGGAGCGCGACGGACCAAGGCCATGGCTTAAGCCGTGGCGGAGGGGCGCGACGGACCAAGGCCGCGGCTGAAGCCGCAGCGGAGCAGCGGAACTGGTGGCTGGAATCAGGCCGCTGGAGTCGGAGCAGGGGGACCGGCCTTGCTGGTCCAGTGGAGGCAGAAGCCGGCTGGCCGGAGTGGGCCGGCTGGCCGGACCGTGGATGAACCAAGGGTTCGAAACCCCCGGCTGGCCGGACGTGAGTGGCCCCATTAAGGGGCCGCGGTTTCTTCACGCGGGGGGCAGCGCCCCCCACTTCTGAACGGCCCGATCATTCAGCTGAGCCCTTGGCCAGCGCGCCAGTGTGCCGCGCGCCGGGATGCACCCGGACCAGGTTCGAGCCGACCCTGGGGGTATCGGGCTGGGTCGGACCGGGCTCGAACCCCTTAACACCGAACCTCTTTCGGTCTGTCTCCCATAACATGAGATGAGAACCTCCAATCGACGCACCGTAAGTTGAGTAGCGATCCTTGGATCGATACGGTCGTTTCAGTATCTTACATCCAAGGTTTCGGAGTACTTTGTGTTCGGCCGGGTTGGGTCGTACACAAAACCAACCGTGCCCTTGGAGTGAAAACGCTTATAACTTAAGCTCTGAACGTCTGATTGACGTGCTGTCGACTTTGTTGAATTCCTTCTGATGAGATGGAACTTTTGGCATGCTTCGCCAGAGTTTTGTATGCAGTTGGATAATGGACAGGTTGGATTGTACTCGAAATCCAACAGGGCCCCTAAAACGAAAAGGCCAATAACTCTCAGACCGGGCGTCCGATTGACGCACCGTATGTGACGTTGAGTTCCTGTTGACGATACAGAACTTTTGGATACACAAAATCCGGAATATTTGTCAGTTGATGTATCAGCCCCTCGGCTCATGGAGTGGACCCTCCCGGTGACGAACTACCAGAGTGTAGAGACCTAGTAGCTGGCTGAGACTTGGCGACTGCTGATTCATCGACTCAGTGTGTTTTGGATAGCCCAGTGTGGAGCGCTTGCTTGTAGTAGTAGACCCACGGTGGAGGAGATCTTGGTAGTAGTGGTAGACCCACTGTACTCGACAAAAGGAGTACCTCTAGAGGCTGTGAGGGGGAGCGCTTGGTTGTAGCAGCAGACCCACGGCGGAGGAGCGCTTGGTTGTAGCGGCAGACCCGCAGTACTAAACAGAAGGAGTACTTCTGGAGGCTATGAGGGGGAGAACTTGGTTGTAGTAGAAGACCCACGGCGAAGGTGCTCTTGGTTGTAGTGAAAGACCCGCGATACTCAACAGAAGGAGTACCTCTAGAACCTAAGAGGGGGAGCGCTTGGTTTTGCGGCAGACCCACAGTGGGAAGCGCATGGTTATAGCATCAGGCCCACATCACTCGATAGGTGGAGTACTACAGTAGTCCAAGGAGTCCGATGTACTTGTTTGTAGTGGCATGCCCTCTATACTTGACAGAGGTGGAGTTTGGCATGCTTGGTTGTAGCGGTAGGCCCTCTGTACTCGACATAGGAGGAGATCAGCGCGCTTGGTTGTAGCGGCAGGCCCACTATACTTGATGGAGGAGGAGTTCTCCAGAATTCATGGTTTCGACATCATGAATAAAATCCTAGTTGAGCTGAGTCTATAATCCTTGTATTTCCTCATGATTGAGATGGGTTACTTGATATATTAGATATATGTATGGGCATATACCTGGGTAGAGGTTATCCGTTGATTTCACAATCCTTGTGTTTCCTTATGATTGAGATGGGTTACTTGATAACTTGGGTATATGTATGGGAATGTACCTAAGTATAGGATATATGTTGAGATATTATTTGTGGTTATCCTTGTTGGATTTAGTGAGACCTTGAGGGTCTCAGGGTCCCTACATAGTATCGTTATACTCACCCATGCATGGGCTATTCCTGAACCTCGTTGTGTTGGTTGCAGACGACAGACATCGCAGACCGAGGCCAAGTGTTTGAGTACTGGACGGTACCCGGAGGTGGACCTCATGACGAGACATTATCCGGTGGTGGACTTTACGATGAGGCGATGCTCAGAGGAGGTTGATGGGTGAGAGCGTTGTAGAGGCTATCTGTACCTACCCTTTAGGTAGGATTCGTGGTGGATGATCCTGGAGCTACGCTATCTGTACCTACCCTTCAGGTAGGATCTGAGGAGGAGGACCCAGGAGCTTCTTCCTATCTTCCAGCTATTGTACTTTCTCTCAGTTGTAGTTGTACTTTCGATTGGGTTTGTATTCTGGCCCATTTACTTTTCAGCACTTTTTTTTGTACTTGGTTTTTTACTTCCACTTGTACTCTGTGGTGTTTATTTACTTTTATAAAGGCAATTCCTTCCCAGTGATAGGGATTTATGCCTTTGGTGCTAGTCGCCAGCCCCTGGCCTATGGAAGGCGGGCTTAGGGCAGCCACGACACGGGCCCCGAGGACGGGTTATGACAAATTGGTATCAGAGGGGTTCGGTTCTACAACAGAACTCAAGACTCTGATATTTTTCTATGTGAAGCAATAGTGTTGAGAGTATTGAGTGTGGTTATCAGTCCTGGGAGTCCAGTGTTGGTGCGGTGACCGATGTATCTGTACACTAGGACACTGACTTCTGATTTCCGACATAATGCATGAAAACATTGATTGTGTGTCTGATTCAAGCATTCTCTATGATTACTTTGTGTCAGCTAACCAGGTATACTGTTTTACCATGGCGCACCTGATTCTTTTCAGGATGGCCCCACGATGGCAGCCAGCAAGGGTTTAGAGTATTCTGCGGGACGACAGCCCACCGAGCGACGAGGCCTCGGTACATGGCCCTTTGACAGCAGAGGCACCAATGGTACCTCTACCCGCCGAGCCACCAATGCTACCATCCCCAACCGCTGATGGTGCACATCGCCTTAGTGCACTGCACGAGTTTCAGTGTCAGCGACCGACCAGGTTTCATGGGGAGACGGACCCTCAGGCAGCCGATGATTGGCTGGAGGGTGTTGTACGAGTTTTCCATTTCGTAGGGACACCAGCTGACCTTATGGTGGTCCTTGTAGTGAGCCTCTTGCATGCGATAGCAGGCAGATGGTGGAGCCTGATGCTCCAGGGGAACAATAAGGAATCTCTCCTTCGGACAGACTTTGAGAGCCTTTTTCTCTTAGAGTTTGTCCCAGCCACCCTCCGAGCGATGCGCATCTAGGAGCTGCTACAGCTGCGGCAGGGCAGCATGACAGTAGCCCAGTACGCGGAGAGGATTACCGATCTCCCGCGCTATATCACGGACATGGTACGAGACCCATTCTTCAGGGCCCGAACCTTCGAGTAGGGGATCGGGCGAGAGATCAGAGCTTCAGTTGTTTCTCACAGCATTCCGACACAGACATGGGTGTTGGAGCGAGACCTCTTAGTAGAGAGTTTCCTTGATGAGCAGTCTCTAGTAGTATGACCCACCACTAGCCGGCATGCAGTAGAGTCTTCTACAGCAGGAAGTAGACAGATGACGCAGAGGTACAAGAGGACTAGACCCACAGGTGGTCGACCACAAGACAGATGATCGTTTTTGCGAAGTACCTGGGGTGGAGAATGACTTACCACGCGCAGACAGTGTTACTCATGCGGTGGGGTTCGTCACAAGGCTCATGACTGTCCGACCCGCCATACAGATGACCAACAGATGAAGGAAGGACCTCCCGGGCAGTGGCAGAGGTTTGATCGAGGCAGACCGCATGGAGAAGAATACCGTGGTAGGAGAGATGGCCCTGCCGCTGGAGGGGGACGACGCTTCGAGGTGTTGCTACCACCACCACCAGGAGGTCCACCCCAACCACAGGGAACTTGTGGACATGGGAGAGCTCAGCTGCAGGCAGCTGAGACCTACGATCATGGAGCTCTGGGAGCAGATGGACAGGAGTGGGACTAGCTCCAGACCTGGAGACTTTATTTCATTTTTCTTCTAGCTCTGTTGATGTTTTTTGGTTGGTGCTTTGTGTCTTTGTACATTGAGCTGCCGTAATAAAAGACACCTTTCTTGGGGCGTTTACCTTCCTGTCCTCTCTCTATGTTGTTACTAAGTGGTTCCGTTTTAAAAACCGTTGACTTGAACCTCACTTTGAGATACCTACTAGAGGAGACCCAGTGACGACACACTGATGCCGACAGTGTGGCTCAACCCTTGGAGGTGAGAGTAATAGTTGGATCTCTTGGTAGTAGCGTCGAGGCCTTAAGACGTCATCTTTGGTATGGGTTAGTATCATCCATGTCGGGATTGACTGTATTAGGCGAAGAACGTGGTTCATCCAGGGGATGAGACCAGATTTCTCTTATCGGAATAGAAGAAATTTCAGCAGCTCTTGTAGGACCTGACAGGTCCAAGTCATCCAAGAGTGGATGAGGATAGCTCAGAGCCGGCAAAATTCTTATGCTGATGAGAGGCGGAGACCACTAGAGTTTGAGGTTGGCGACTATGTTTCCCTACGGGTCTCACCTCGACGTGAGTTACAGAGATGTGGCCGAGGCGACAAGTTATCTCTGAGGATAAACTGACCTTTCTAGGTCCTCATCAGGGTAGATGAGGTTGTTTACCGCTAGACCCAGCCACCTTAGTTGCACCAGGTGCACGCCGACTTCTAGGTATCTCAACTGAGGAGATACGAGCTCGACCCTTCTCTTTTCATCGACCATAAAGAGCTGGACTTGGGTGATGGTGTGACCCTCATGGAGGTTCTAGATGGGATCGAGGAACGATAGGAGCGGGTCCTATGAGGATGGGTCGATTCCTTGGGCGCACTTTCACTGGAAATACGGAAACCTCCAGGTGAGCACATGGGATCGGAAGGCTCAGATGCATGCTCAGTACTGCTTTTGTTTCCCTAGTTACTGTTATAGCTTTACGGGGACGTAAAGCCCTGAGGTGGGAGTAATGTAAAGACCTGTAAAATTCAAGGGAAATTTTTTCTTAATTTTCATCTGGATTTTTCAAGAACGCAGTTTCTGACGGCACCTGATTTCGAGGCCCGTTGTGCCTGGAATCATTTTCTGAAGTTTAGCTCGGGTACGTTTAGTAAACGAACGAGCGAGTTTTTCTAACTTTTGAACCGGTTCTCAGAATCAAATTCCGAGCGCACCAATGGAATCGCAGTGCCGATAATTTCATTGAAATACCTTTTACGGAGTTTCATTTTCTCGGGTGTGGTTTTTAATTATTAGGGTTAAGTTTAGGAATAAAATAAAATTGTGCGACAATTTATTTTATTTTACTTAAAGTGGCTTAACCTAAGTTAAGCGGATAAGGTGGAACCCACAATATCATACCCACGTGGTATGATATTTGTGAGGTGGGTCCCACATGATCCGCACCGCTTCTTTCCTTCTAAGTAACGCACCCGCACCCCCCCGACTTTTAATGAAGTCAGCCGTGCATTTATTATGGTTAAGAAACGCCTCATTACATTGGGCAGTTTAATTATTACAATTAATTCTTTGAATTGATTGCTCGTTTAGTTTCTTTTGAAATTAAAATGATGGAATGTGCGTTAATAAAATAAGATGACTCTTATTTTATTTTGTTGGAATTTTGGTTGTGGGAGCCTTTGGGAGAAAAAGAGAAGGCTTGAGGAACTTCTTCGTTCTTCAATGAAGAACGCGAAAAACGTACCACCACCGACGAAGAACACCGACCTCTGGCTGCGGACGACGGTGAGAGATGCCTTCCTCGGAGACCACCTAACGCCAATGACGTTCCTTCCGTGACGCTTCTTCCGTGGTGATCTTCTTCATCCGCGGCGATCCTTTTCTTCCGTGACGTTTAATTTCATGACGCAAGCTCGTTTGACAACAACGTTGAGGTAGGGGTTGTGTGTTTTAATTTGTGAAATCGTCCGCCATGTAACCCCATTCTTTTAGACCACTTTTTATCGTTTAACGGGAGTGGGCCGGACTGCACAAACATGACCGACCCTCCTCCGTTATTATTTTTAGTTGTTGAGGTTTGAGGGAAAGTAACGCGGTGCCATCGCACCACACGGGAACGAGCGGCAAGGAATGTACGTCCCGTCGCGCTACACATTTGAGAATTGAACCAAGCCACGGTGCAGTCGCACCATGCCAGAAAGAAACCGAAGACACCGCGGCCGGAGCAGGGCCATGGTGGAGGGGCGCGGTGTCGTCGCACCACGCTGGATGGACCAAGGTCACAGCTTAAGCCACGACAGAGCAGCGGAACCAGTGGACGGAATCGGGCCGCCAGCGTCGGAGAAGGGGGACTGGCCTTGCAGGTCCTATGGCGGCAGAAGTCGGCCGGCCGGAGCGGGCCAGCCGGACCGTGGAAGAACCAGGGGTTCGAAACCCCCGGCTGGCCGTATGTGAGCGGCCCCATCAAGGGGCCGTGGTTTCTTCACGCAGGGGCATCACCCCCCGCATCCGAACGGCTCACACGTTCGGCCGAGGCCCTGGCCAGCGCGCCGGGCTGGCTGCCCAGGCTGGTCTGCCGGAATGGGCCTCCAGGACACTCCGTGCCAGCTGGGTCTGGCCACGCACAAGAGGGCTATACCCGGACCCGGTTCGGGTCAACCCAGTTCGGGCCGACCCTGGGGGTATCAGGCTAGGCCGGACCGGGCCCGAACCCCTTAATACCAAACCTCTTTCGGTCCGTCACCCATAACATGAGCTGCGGACCTCCGATCGATGCACTGTCAGTTTCTTAGCGATCCTTGGATCGAGACGGTGATTTCCATATATTACACCCAAGGTTTCGGAGTACCATGGGTTCGGCTGGGTTGGTTCGTACACGAAACCAACCGGGCCCTCGAAGTAGAAACACATATAACTTGAGCTTCGGGCGTCCGATTGACATGCCGTTGACTTTTTTGAATTTTTTATGATGAGACGAAACTTTTGGAATGCTTCTCTTGAGTTTTAGATGTAGTTGGATAATGGTCAGGTTGGATTGTACCCGAAATCCAACTGGGCCCCTAGAACGAAAAAGGCAATAACTCTTAGACAGGGCGTCCGATTGACGCGCCGTCTGTGACGTTGATTTCCTATTGATGATACAGAACTTTTAGATACAACAACTACATATTATGTTTCAGTTGATGTATCAGCCCCTCAGCTCGTGGAGCGGACCCTCCCGGTGACGAGCTAGCAGAGTGAAGAGACCTAATAGCTGGCTGAGACTTCATGACTGCTGATTCATCGACTCGGTGTGTTTCGGATAGCCTAGTGGGGAGCACTTGGTTGTAGCAGCAGACCCACGATGGAGGAGCGATTGGTAGTAGTGTCAGACCCACGGTACTCAACAGAAGGAGTACCTCTAGAGTCTATGAGGGGGAGCGCTTGGTTGTAGCGGCAGACCCACGGCGGAAGAGCACTTGGTTATAGCGGCAGACCCGAAATACTCAATTGAAGGAGTACTTCTGGAGGCTATGAGGGGGAGCACTTGGTTGTAGTGGCAGACCCTCGGTAGTGGAACACTTGGTTGTAGCAGCAGACTCGCGGTACTCAACAGAAGGATTACCTATGGAACCTAAGAGGGGAAGCACTTGGTTGTAGCGGCAGACCCATGGTGGGAAGCACTTGGTTGTAGCAGCAGGTCCACAGTACTCGACATGTGGACTACTACAGATGTCCATGGAGTCTGACGCACTTGTTTGTAGTGGAAGGTCCTCTGTACTTAACAGAGGAGGAGTTTGGCGCACATGGTTGTAATGGTATGCCCTCTGTACTCGACAGAGGAGGAGTTCGGCGCGCTTGGTTGTAGCAGCAGGCCCACTATACTCGACGGAGGAGGAGTTCTCCAGCAGCCGTGGTTTTGATGTAATGAATAAAATCCTGGTTGATCTGAGTCTGTAATCCTGGTATTTCCTCATGATTGAGATGGATTACTTGATAACTTAGGTATATGTATGGGCATATACCTGGGTAGAGGTTATCCGTTGATTTCATAGCCTTTGTGTTTCCTCGTGATTGAGATGAGTTACTTGATAACTTGGGAATATATATGGGCATGTACCTAAGTAGAGTTTATCTGTTGAGATCTTCCTCATGGTTGTCCTTGTTGGATTTAGTGAGACCTTGAGGGTCTTGGGGTCCCTACTGAGTATCGTTATACTCACCCCTACATGGGATATGCTCGCACCTCGTTGTGTTGGTTGCAGACGACAGACATCGCAGATAGAGGACGACTGTTTGAGTATTGGACGGTACCCGGAGGTGGACCTCACTAAGAGACAGTATTTGGTGGTGGAATTCATGACGAGGCGATGCTAGGAGGAGGTTGAAGGGCTAGAGTGTTGTAGAGTCTATCTGTACCTACCCTTCAAGTAGGATCCATGGTGGACGATCTGGGAGCTGCGCTATCTATACCTACCCTTCAGGTAGGATCCGAGGAGGAAGACACGGTAGCTTCTTCCATTCATTCAGCTATTGTACTTACTCTCAGTTGAAGCTGTACTTTTGATTGGGTTTGTATTCTAGCCCATTTAATTTTCAACACTTCTTTTTTTTTGTACATGGTGTTTTACTTCCACTTGTACTCTACTGTGTTTGTTTACTTTTATAAATTCAATTTTATCCCAGTGATAGGGATTTACGCCTTTGGTGCTAGTCGCTAGCCCCAGGCCTATGGAAGGCGGGCGTAGGGCAGTCACGGCATGGGCCCCGAGGATGGTTCGTGACAAAGTTTCATTACATACCACTACTTTATAAATTCAATGATTTCTAAGGTTTTGTTTATCAAGAAATGGGAAAAGGTATTGTTTCACACGTATCTAGTGGTGGTTATAGAACATGGAATTTTTCGTGGAGTTAGAGAAAGTATTATTGGGATAATTGTGGTTACATGGTTTTCTTTGATTTTTTTGTAGGATTCCACTATGTACATGAACATTTTGTTGTATTATTTTGTTGTAATCATTATTGTTGTTTTTTATATAAATGTTATTGATTGATTTTAGTTTCATTTATATCCCACATACTGTAATGGTTTATTTGGTTATGGATTTTTTGGGTGGTGGTTTTATTTTGAAATGGAAAATTGTCCTTTGACTATTAATGAACCCCTTTGTGCTTGTTTCTAGGATTTGAAATCTTCCGGATGTCACATAAGGCCATGTTATTTCATTCAACCATCTCAATCTAATGAGAAGGGGTGCAATGTTACCTTCATTTTTCCATGGATGATAGAAAATGCACATTTACTATCCTAAAACAAAAAAACGTACATTTATTGGTTTGATACGTAGGTAATGACCTCATGTTGACAAGTAGTAAATGAAACCACATATTTTTATTATTATTATTAATGTGTATGGGAAGGTGGGACATCAATAGGATTTGCAGACCAATCAGAATGACTGAATAAACTGTTTAAAAAAATTTAAAATCATTAAGAATTATTAATAAACATTCAATATCAAATAACATCGATATGTTGTAATAAGTTTGAACTGAAATATTTTATTTTATATTGATTATTATTATATTATTATATTATTTACTATAGTAATAATAAAATTTAATATTTTCATGTGTATTTTTATTAGATGATGGGCATGGAACTTGGATATTGATTATGAAAATAGATTTATTTGAATGTGGGATAACATTTATTTGGAATATTCATTGTTTTCTTGTGATATGGAGAATTTTTTAATTAGAAGTTCATTTTTAATTTTTTTTAATTTATACAAAAACAAAATATAGGTGAACTAGCTTCCTCAAGAAGCATCAGTGTGGCACCTTCTCTAACTCGGGCCACTGGGGAAGCACCCTCAGACGCCACCTTCTTAGGATCTCATCACCACCATGGACACTTTTAGAATAGTGCCTAGTAGTGTGAATGTTACCCTGCTATGAAACACTAATGGGAGCCTCCAATGTGTCATCTGTTTCCGTAAATTTCATAATGAATTTTCATCATCAATTAGTCGCACATTGTGTGATGCTCTCAACTAGTCTATTGTCGGCTTCCATTTCATGATGCTTTAACCAAAAAACCCATGGCCTGAAACCCCTCAATTAGCTTCATGATGGCACCTACAGCTGAAAACCCTTTAGAAAACCCTACTACGTGTGAGACACACCCTCTAGTGGTTCTTACGGCCCTATTTTAGTTAAAAAACTATTGTCATGGCCTCCATGTCTCATGTTGGACCCGATCTGCCAGTAATAGGGCTGGGAAGGTATGCCCAACCTGGAATGGGTTAGGGCATGTATGTCTAGACCAAAATATCCATGCATAGGTTATTCCTATCCTCGAATGGAATGGCATGGTTTTAACCATACCCTCAATAGATCTAGGGAGGTTTTAGTATTCTAGATGATATATTAAATATCCAAATTTTATTTATTATTTTTCAAATTTAAAAAACCAAAAAATTTCAAAAACCAAAAAAATTCAAAATATAAATTTAATTTAATTCTGAAATTAAATAATTCGATTAATTTCATTATTTAATAAAAATAAAATGATAATTTCAAAAAATTAAATTAAATTGTATGAATTTAAAAAAATTCATTTCCCTGGAACATAAAATTTTTGATTTTAATTTTTTATCCTGCTTTTAATTTTACCCATTGAATAGTCTTTTGTAGTGACAAAATTTTTTTTGTAGGTATTATTTACTTATTTATTACAATTATATAGATTTCTTGTAATATATTGATTGATTATTATTGATGGTTTTTTCATTATCATTCTTCATTTCAATATGTATAATGGATTGTGCATCCATATGTGTTTATGTATGTATATTACACATCTCGAGACCTTATCACATGTGTGCAAGTACATTTATACTGTTGACGATGACAATGTAAGAATTGGATCATGGCAAGAAAATGTGGTATATCAAAAAATAAGTGAAAACACATGACTAGGGGTGAGCTTCATCCTGAGTCAAGACGTAACTCAGGTATGATCCCCCAAGGACAACTTTAATAGATAATGTTCAAATTGATAAATCCATATTAGATATTCAAGACTAGTTGGGTAAATAATCATTTTATTAATTATTATTTATTTAATTCATTTTCATATTTATTGGAAACAAATAAAATTATAAATAAAAATGCATAAAGACATGATGATTGTTTTTCTATTAGTGCATGTTCAGTTGTGGGAATGAAAACATATTATGAATATTTTTAATAGAAATGTATAATATTATTTCATAAATATTAAAAATTAATCAATGAAATATTAGGTTGAAAACACCTTCCATCATAGTAATTTGAACAAAACTAGGCGTATTAGGTACTTTTCACCCAATGTTAAGGGTGCCTCCCACAACTAGGGAGTTTTTATGAGAGTTTTGATTTAAATTTACTGAGTTTGACATCAAATGGGTACTCATAGATAGTTTTTTAAAAATTTATTAAAGATTTTGTATATCATGTTTATTATTTTAGAAGTAAATATTTTACTAAATAAATTAAGGAGTTATGAGTTGATGTGGTAGGCGAGTACAATATCTAACATAAAAGTATCTAAGAAGTGGTGTAACCAAATCCCGTAGACTATGTGAGGTGTTTTCATGAAACCATTCCATTAGAATACTCAAGAGTAAAAGTATTATAAATCTAGTTGTGAGGGATATAAGTGTTTGATAAAATTATGCGAGACATTTGATGTTTAAATTAACCAATACTTTCTAATAAGTAATTAAAAATAATGTGCTCATCTGTTAGATTTTTTCTGTAAAAAATAGAAACTAATACCATAATAACATTTTCATAACTATTTGAAAAATATCATGTAAAAATAACATGAGTTTCCAAGAGTAATAAAGTTAATATTAAAATGTACTATGATATCAAAAATTCAATATGCCTATGTCTCAAATACCTGTTGATCCACCTCAGGATGTGAGAGTGTGAAAAATACTTATAAGAGACACATATATGATGCATATGATGGTTATTCCCTGATTTAATCATAAAAATCCAATGTGATTTGTGTATACAACATCATGACATGGATTATTTTATATGTTGTCCCATACCAAGATGATTATAAAGAGATAGTGAAATAAGATATCAATAGGGTGATAACTACACTGATATGTATAAATTTAATGATGCACATGATATTTAAATACGTCCAATTATAATATTTTTATCATGAATAAAATCCAATTTTACTTAATATTTCAAAACATATAGTACGGATAACAATAATTCATTTCAATTTAGGTATGGTTCACCAAGTAAATATGAACATTAATAATGACATAGTGCATATTGTTGAAAGATAAGAAGAAAAGTCCAATGGAAAATGTGATGCCAAAGTAACCATCACAATGAAATTCAAATAAAATTGGATTGGTCCTCATACATGAGATTATTTTCATTGTATATCTTGAAATAAGTCTATTAAATTCTAAATGATATGAATTAAATTAAAGAAGAATGTACTTAATTCTACATTTAGTGTATTCATCAAATATAAGTACTTTTTTATACATTTTTGGGAATTTAATACAATAATTATATCATGTACGTGTATTTAAATATATTAACCATGTAATTATATAAACATTACAATAAGTAAAATCTGTTCTCCAAGCACCATAGAAAGGGATTTTCCAAAATTAGCAGTGCCTAGCATAAAACTTTTAATTGCCATGTAAATATTTCTTATTGAATATTTATTTAGTATAAACAAAATGTTAATCTCATGTGTTCATTGGACACATGGAGACTTTATTCTTGTACATGAATAATTTTTTTTGCGGTACATCATACTCAGACAATTGTTCAATTATACCTAATTCATAGGAAATACTTGTTGAATATAAAATGAATGTCTCACATCACTAGTTGTGGAAAGACAATATTTTCTAAAGAAAGACAATTTAGATTTCAAGGACATACCAATTATGGTTTTTGAATATTTGTATTTAGTGACAATCGGTACTATCAACACATTTATGTACATAGTTTTGGATAAAGAAACCATTATAAATAAATGTATGTCATATTTATTTCAAAATTAGTTCAACGAATGGGAGTGAACTATTCGAAGGTAGTTTTTTTGGTAAATATAATTAATAATACTACTTATTTTAAGGAATTTTTATTTGTTTCATTGAATATGAATGGTTAAAAGATATTATTTTCTTCTGAAAGTTTTTCTGATAAATATTGTAACGTCCTGAACTCTTTGAATAAAATTTTTCTCTTCAAAATGTATGTAATATTATTTTTTACTGAACAAACCTATATAATTCAATTAATAATGTGAGTATAATTGAAATGGTACCATTTGGTTTTGATTGTTATAATACCATTGGTAAATATGACCATTGGGGAAAATACTCTTAACGTTATAATTAGTGATTATAAATAGAGATGAAAATGGCTAATATTGCAGAAAGAAGAGTCAAAGGCCTCATCTAGTAGGCTTGGGCCATTAAAAGCCCATTTTAAAAATCATGGGAAGGAGGTGGCATAATTGGGCCTCACATTAGACCAAGGCCAATCCAAACATCAACATGTCAAGATTGAATGTAATCGCTTATGGGAGAAGATAAAGTTGGTTGAAATCACAAATCATACAATGTTGTCTAAGCCACACCAATATTCTATCAGCACTGCACACCTTACTCTTAGGTCCTATGTTGGCATTATAAGGGGTTACATAATGAAGCCTTCATTAAATTTTGTAATCACATTGTATAAATAAAATTTTCATTTCAAAATTTCCATTGGAAAAATAGTATTTCATAATAAGATATATTTTTTAATAGAGTCAAATATGATAAATTGATTTTACTATTAAAACAATGTACTTTTATTACTATATTAAAATTTTTATTTGTTAATAATTCTTATTATAGTGACATAGTGTTATAAAAACACTCCTTTTTAATTATAAATGATAAAATAATTTTATATTTTTGAGGGTCAAAAATTTCACTATGCTTGTCACTGTGCATTTTCTATCCACTATTATTTTTAATAATAAATTAATTTTTTGGTTAAAAGTTAAATTTATCATATTTATAAATTTATTAAGATAAAATATAAATCATTTTTTATTTCAGAACATCGATATTAGGATATAGTGAATTTATGAGATTTTTATGAAATAATTTGTTTTTCGGTGAATAGTTAAAATATAGTTTTGAGTTTTCAATGCGTTTAATGACATCATAGCTATGTAATAATTATGTAATCATGATGTAATAATTATGAAATTCTATTAAAGAAAAAATATTATATGAGGTGTCTCATGTGTCCAATACCATGGGAAAATACCATGGGCAAGCCCAAAGTTTTTCAAATACCACTAACGAGGTGTCCTTTGAAATTAGTAAAATATTCCTCCACTTTTTCTATAAATACCCTCTCATTATGTCATTTAAATTAATTAAAAATAATAACCAAAAATTCATTCTAGTTATACATCCCAAATAGTCTTCCTAATAATCCATTAATCCCCCAAGGTCTCGATCTTAGAGTTTTAGAAGTCACTCTTCATTGTAAGGGAACCTTTCACCCTCCTCTTTTCGTTAAGGTCTTCTTTTATGTTATGTCTTTTAATTTCAATTTTCTTATGTTGGGTTATAATATTATATATCCTTATTTACCCCATTTTATTTACAGGTTATGAGAGAACCTTTTCTCTCTCATAAACTCATTTTATGAATTCATAAGAGATGCCCTTAGGATGCCGAATTTTTGTAATGGAATTCTCATATTCTTTTTTCCATTAAAGTTCTAATTTATGTTTTATGACATTAAAGATTCCATAACATGTCTTTATTTATATTTTATTCTGTCCACTTCTTTATTATGATTCATTAATGGATTGGAGACCCTATTCCCTACTCTTTTTAGTTTTTTCTAAATCCATGTTGCATAGTCGTTATGCTGTAGAATATTCATCTCAAAATATCTCTCTTTTTCTGATGAAATTATATTATTTTATTTATGTGAATATAATAAAATATTTAATTTCTATGGGTATTAATTATGAAATAAAAATGACTATTTTGTATTCTGTAATTTACATACATAAAACCCTCATTCCCTTTCCATGTGTTATAAATAACATAATCATCATATTTTTAATCACTTTCTAAAATGTCACAATTTTGTTATAAAACCCATTTCATTTATTAAATTTGGGTTATTTATGAAAATTTTTATTTTGATATATGTACCACACATGAAACTAAATAAATATTAATGGTTTTCCTTATATCACTCCAATGCATTGGGTAGTGAAATTAATCTCCAGAGATGATAAGTTTTACGATACCTAAATGATGAACCTTGGTAGTTTTTATGAAACCTTGGGATGGAACATAGTGATATTATTATGAATATCTAAATTAAATGTGTTATAAAAATATTCATGTTATGATTCAGGTTATTTTTATTATCTTATTCTTCTTTTTCCATTTATCATATCTTTATGTTTTCATCTAGTTTTTATTGATATCCAAAGTTAAATGTATTTATTGATTTCCCATACTATGACTTCCGCTCACCCTATCATTTGTTATATGACCCCAGGTTAGGAGATTTAGTAATTTATATTAGGATGAACCAATTATTATAACTTACATGTGGATTAGAACAATTTTTTTCATTTCATGTATTATGTTCCTCACTTCTGAGACACTAAACATTAATGATCCTTTGTTTGTAAAATGTTATGAAAAGTTTTGTAATAAAATGGTGGGATTAAATAGTTTTTATCAAGGGATACTTCAGTTATTTGTGGAAATGATGATTTGAAAAATTTATAAAAACCCTATAGAAAAGTTTAAATATAGTAAAACATCCTAATATTTTGGGGAAATATTAAGTAAGTGGTTTCTGAAAAAGTAAATCTTATTCTGGATATGAACCAGTGGATGTTACTCTGGCATAGATTTATTTGGGGGATAAAACCTGAAAAAACCATATTGAGATAGACTAAAATGAGTACTAGTGCGTGTGAATGGGATTTAATGCACTATTGGTTTGGCACTCCCATGGGATATGTTTGGTTTTTCAGAATAATTTTTATAAATTATTATGAAGTATTTATAGGAAATATAATTGTTGATATTTAATAACATGTTTAGGAATAATGTTTTAATGCTAAAAATTCATTTATAGAAATATGATTCTAATATGAAACAAGTCTCTCACTATGGTTTTCTTCTTTTAGAAAATAGTGGTAAATGGGAGGAACCATGAAAATGGTGACTACAATGGACCATGCACTGATGACCCTCTAATGGAAACCGAAATAAAAGCATACAGAAGAATGAAATATTAAATGAGTCGGGTTAGGGGAAATAACAAGAATCAAGATGAGGGACCGATTTCACCATGAATGGAAAAACATTATATTCATTATTTTATGCGTCAATGAAGACCAAAGTTAGATGGATCTACCAACCCATTGATTGTGGAATAGTGGATAAGAACAATAGACAAGATTTTTTCTATACTTCGTAGTTCCAAACAAGAAAATGTTTCCATGGCTATATAACTCTTAGAGAGAGAATATGATCAGTGGTGGGAACTAATTAAAAACTCGAGCTATAGAAGGGAGATTGAATCTATAGAGTGAGAATAGTTTAGGTGGATCTTCTTCAAAAAATATTACCCTCCTTTAATGAGAACGAAAATGGAGAAGGAATTTATCAAGGTGAAGAAATAGTTGAATGAATCTATTAGAATCTATGAGATAAACACCACAAGACATTCAAATTACTCTCTTAGCTTTGTCATGTATCCTAAAATAAAGGATTATATATTCTTTGGTGTGATAAGACCTCATCTTCAAAATTATCTATACAATTGAGACTATTACAGCTATGAGGAAATCGTACAAAGTCCTATAAAAGTTGAGCTTCAGTTTAGTGAGACTATGTAGTCCCACAAGTAAAAAAAAGAGATCCATTGATCTATAAATAAAGAATAGTATTGACCATGGATGATTAGGAACGAAAGTAAAACATTCCACATGAAAAAATGATGGAAGAATCATTTGGGGAACTTCCTGCTAGGGAGTAAGAAGTGTTAGAATTGTTGAAGAGATGGACATATTTCCCATAATTACTGTAGTGAGATGAAGCCCCAAATCCCGAACCCAAATGACAAGGGGAAGATGGTGTACGACCTTCCTGAAGTCCAGTGCTTCATATTTGGATTGATTGGGAACTTTTCCAATTTATTTCCCAATCTAAGGGCAGTGGAGGGAAATCACCATTAGCCTCAACAACGGCCAAGGGAGAAATTTTGTTCTTTTTCTATCACGACAGTGGAAGTTGAACCTACAAATAATGTTTTGGATCGTACTCTTATTGTTCTTTAAAATCTAGAAAGTAATTTTTTTATTCTGGTTCAAATTTTTTTTTTCCTCTATGTTAGCAATGAAAATCGAATAAATTATTGAAATGATAAATATAGAGTTATTAGTCAAGACTCCTAGAGGGGTTATTCTAGAATCAATAGTTTTATGAAACTCTAGTATTTACATTACCAAGAACAATCTTATCGCAAATATATTAGTCATTTACATGTTGGAAATTTAAATTATACAAGTGATGGAATGACTATCAAATTATAGTTATTATATCAAATGCAGAAGCAAGGAAATCTTAGTAGTCTTGAATAAAAAACCAACAATCATCTTCCTAGTAGATATTTCTCAACCTGATATTTGTCTATAATAACCTTCTATAGCCTTAATTATAAGGTTTATTAGTGAAGAAATATAAGGAAATGAGAGTATAAATATAAATAATGTTCCCATAGTTCAGTAATATATTGATGTATTTCCAAATCAGTTACACAGACCTCTCCTAGAAAGAGAAGTAGAGTTATCTATTGAACTCATTCCTGGTTCCCTACCAATTTTGAAAGCCCCGTATAGAATGGAGAATGTGGAGAAGGAGAAATTAAATAATAAAATCTAGGATCTTTTGTAGATGTGGATTATTAGTCCATGTGTGTCTCCTTAGGGAGAACATGTTCTTTTTGTGATAAATAAGGATGGATTGATGTAGTTATAAATTTATTATAGAGAACTAAATGGGATCACAATAAAGAAAACATACTCTATTACAAGAATTGATGATTTTTTCGACCAGCATTGTGGGTCTCAGTTCTTATCTAAGATTGATCATCAATATGGTTATCATTATTTGAGGTTAATGAATGGAGTTATTCAAATAACTACCTTCTGATCAAGATATGGGAATTATGAGTTAGTAGTTATTCCCTTCATGATGACTAATTATGTGACTATTTTTATGGATTTGAATAATGGAGTATTTAGGGATGACCTTGATAACATTGGGGTAGTTTTTATTTATGATATTATAATATATTCCCAATCTCATTAGTATCATGAGGATCATATAAGTGTTATTTTTAAAACTCTATAAAAGGAAAGGGTTTTTACAAAGATTAGAAAATGTGAATTTTATTTACAACAAGTTTCTTTCTTGGGGAACATTATAATAAATGAAAGAATATCAATAGAAACTACAAAGAATAAGGTTGTGGAGGAGTGGCCTCAGCCTATAACAATAACTTAGATTCAATGTTTCCTTGGTTTAGTGGGATATTATAGGATGTTTTTGAAAAACATTTCACAAATTTCTAATCAACTAACCAATTTATCTAAAAAGGGGTAATGTTCATTTGGAAAAAGTAGTGTGAGGAATTTTTCCAAGAGATGAAGAGTAGATTGGATACTACAACCATGTTAACACTACCCTCATCTGGAGAAGGATTCATAATTTTTAGTGATGCGTCTCTGAAATGGATTTGTTTTATTATCATGAAAAATAACATGTTGATTTCTTATGTATCTTGATATTTGTATAATCATAAGTAGAAATATCCTACGAATGATCTATAGATGGATGTGGTTGTTTTTTCTCTAAAGATATAGAGGCACTATCTTTATGGGGTGAAGTGTGATATATAAACAGACCAACAATGTTTGATGTGTGTTTTCACACAAAAGGAATTGACCATGAGAGAGAGCAGATGGTGTGAAATTCATAAAGATTGTTATTTTTCAATTCATGATAATCCTAGAAGGGAAAAAATTTTCTCAGATTCATTAAGTTGAATAGACCATGTTGTGCTAGCAATGATGATGATGCTAAGAGATAATTTGATGAATGACCTAGTAAAACTAGACATGGAAATAAAAATGGAAGGGACATCATCAATCGTATTCCAAATGACTTTTCAACCATCATTACTAGATCAGATCCTGAAATCTCAAAAAGAGGATCCATTTTTATAGAATAAGTTTGAGGATATGAAGATTGGGTTGTTTCCATAGTTTAATATTGATCAATAAGGTGTATTGAAATTTTATTCAAGACTATGGTATCCATCTATTCTAGAAATAAAGATGGATCTTGTAAATAAAGATCATACACCTACATTCTCAATACATACTGGAATCACAAAAGTATATAGGGACCTTCTTTATCATTATTGGAGGAATAACATGACAAGAGAGATTACCAACAACAGTACAGGGTTCTTGGTGTGTCAAAAAGTGATGGTAGAGTGAGAAATTCTTAAAGGGGTATTAAAACCACAACCCATACCATCATGTAAGTGGGACAATATAACTATGGACATTGTCACTGGTCTCCCAATAACATCCAAAGAAAACAATGCAATATTGGTTTTCGTGCACCATCTCACAAAGACAACACATTTTATCTCTGTCCAGAAATATTTACCTCTTGATCAACTTTCTTGGATTTATGTGAGGGAAGTGGTCAGGCTACATGGGGTACCACATTCCATTATATCTATCCATGACCCAAGTTTCACTCTAATATTTTAGATAATTTTTCAAAATTCTCTGTGTACTGAATTGAATTTCAGTATGACCTAGAATACCAAAACTAATTTCCAATCTAAAAGTACCATTTAGACACTCGAGGACATGTTGGGAACATGCTCAATGGAATTTAAAGGTGAATGGGATCAACATCTCCTCTCAGTTGAGTTCTATTGAAACAGAAGCCCCCTCTCGGTCATTTAAATGGCACCCTATGAACCTATATATGGAATGTGATATATAACTCTTACTTTTTGTGATGATACTAGTAAAAGAAATCATATAGGTTCCGATCTTGTAAATGATATGACAGAAAATGTTCCGGAAATCAAACAACACATTATGGCTACTCAGAGTCGGTAGAAGTTATATGTCGATAACTGTTGAATGTGTGTGGAGTTTAATGCCAGTGAAAGAGTATTCCTTTTAATTTATCAAAGGAAGTGAGTCATGCGGTTTGTAAGTAAAGGGAAACTCAGACCCATGTATATTTTCCCCAATGATTTCCTTTATCGTATAAGAGATGTGTCCTATTAGCTTAAACTTCCTCCAAATCTTGATCAATTTCATGATGTATTCCAGGTATCCCTCTTGTGGATTTACATAACTGACCCTTCACATATACTAAATCCTATGATAGTACAACTGGAACATGACCTTTCTTATGAGGAGTAACTGATGGAGTGATTGGATCGTAGAGACAAAGTTATATACAACAATACAACACTCTTTGTTAATGTTTTATGGAGGAACCACAAATATTAAGAATCCACGTGGGAACCGGAGGAGACTATGAGGTAGAAACACCCACACATTTTCTCTTCTTAGGGTTAGAGTTTAAATTTCCAGGAATAAATTTCATTAGAGTGGGGGGGGATAATATATCGATAAAAAAAATTTAATAATATTTTTCTCTAAAATTTTATGATATATTATTTTATACTCAACCAAATTATATCCCTTTTTTAATGAAGTGAGTATAATTGAAATGGTATTGTTGGGTTTTAACTATTATTTGATTTGTGGTCAATATGACCATTGGGAACTGTAGTCATAAAGTTAATATTAATGGATAAAAATAGAAATAATAATGGTTATTATTAAATAAAGAAGAGTCTATGATTTCATCTAGTAGACTCGGGCCATAAGAAGTCCATTTTTGAGCATGGGAAGGTGGTGGTGTCTCTTGGATTTACTATGGACCAATACCAATCCAAACTCCATCACATTAATCTTGAATGGAATCACTTACGAGATAAGTTCATGTTGATATAAATTTCCACTCGAGCAATGTTGTCTGAGCCCCCCCAAGATTCTATCACCATTGAAAATCTTACTCTTAGGTCCTATGCAGGCATTATAAGGGTTTATATAACAAGGACTTAGTTATATTCTTTAATCTCTTTGTATAAATTAAATTTTTATTTCAACACATTCATTTGAAGAGTAATTTTTCTTAATAAGATATATTTTTTAATTAAAAAAAATATTAAAATTAATTTTACAGGCCAAACATTGAACTTTTAATACTATATTAAAATAGATATTTATTAATTATATATATTATAATGAAATTTTGTTATAAAAACACTCTTTATTTAAAAATGATAAAATAATTTAATTTTTTTAAGTGTCGAAAATTTTACTATGCATGTCACTATGAATTTTCTATCTGCAATTATTTTTAAAAAGAAAGTATTTTTATAGTTAAAATTAAAATTTCCCATATTTAAAAATTTATTATGATAAAATAAATATCATTTTTTAATTCATAATGTCTATATTAGGTTATGGTGATTTTTTGATATTTTTATAAAATACATTGTTTTCTGGTGAATATTAAAAATAATGTTTCTAGTTTTCAGTAAGTTTAATGATGTCATGGCTATGTAATGAAGATGTAATAATTATGGTCAAATATTAAGGAATAAAATATGATATGAGGTTTCCCATGTTGCCAATAGCATGGGAATATATCAGGGGAAAGACCATGGTTTTTCAAATACCACTAGTGAGGTGTCCTTTAAAACTAATAAATTATTCCATCACTTTTTCTATAAATACCCATCCATTGCAATATTTCAATTCATTTATTAATAATTCCCCACAATTTTCTGCTATTTCTACCACCCAAGGAGTCCTCCCAAGGTTCCCTCAAGTCCCAAAGGTCCCAATCATAATGTTTTTGAAGTTACTCTTAAGGCATGGGAACCTTTCACCCTCATCATTTAGTCAAAGACTTATTTTATGTTTTGTATTTTAATTTAAATTTCCATATGTTGGGGTATGTTCTTATATATAATTATTTTTTCCCATTTTATGTCGATGTGATGAGAGGCCATTTTCTCTCTCATGAACACATTTTATGAATTTATAAGTGACACTGTTACACTGCTCAATTTTCATTAGGGAAATCTTAATTATTTTTTTCCATCCAAGTTCTCTTTTACGGGGAATGGCTTTCAAGTCTCCATACCATTTTCTTATATAAATTGTTTTCTTTAAAACTACTATATTATGCGTCATTTATGTATGTGATACCCTTTTCCCCTCTCTTTTTAATATTATTTAAAAACATGTTGCATAGCCGTTATGCTGCAAAATTTTCATCTCAAAATATATCTATTTTTCTCAAGAAATTATATTATTTTATTAATATGATTAAAAAACCTATTTAATTTCTAGGGGTATTCATAAAGACATAAAAATTATATATTTTATTCTATAATTAACATACATAAAACCTTTCTTCCCTTTCAATGTGTTATAAATGACATAATGATCATGTTTTTAATCACTTTTTAAAATGTCACGATTTTGATATGAAACTCATTTGTATTATTCTAATTGTGTTATTTGTGAAATGGTTGATTATGATATTTATGGATCAAATTAAAATAAATAAATATTAAGGGAGTACTCTGATAGTGCCCCAATAAATTAGGTTAATAAATTAATCTCTAAAGATGACATGTTTTTCAATAGCTTTTTGACTAACCTTGGTAATATTTATGACACCAAGGGAATGTACATTGGTTATATGGTTATGAATTTATAAATTAAATGTTGTAGCCAAAAATTAATGTTATTGTTCATGTTATTTTTTATTATTATATGGCTCTTTTTCCAATTCTCATTTCTTTTTGTATTTCATCATGTTCTTATTAATATCACAAGTAAATGGTTTCCCATGTTTTCCCTAACTGGGCCTTCTACTGAGCCTCTCTTTTGATGTATGTCACAGGTTATGAGATGTAGTTATTAAACATTCGATGAAACTACGATGAAGCATTACAAGTGCATTTTAATAATGTTTTCTATTTTTATTTTTTATGTTCATGATTTCCAAGAAACTAAACATTAAATATCCCCTATTTGTAACTATTATGAAAACTTCTATAATAAAATGGTGGGATTCCATAAATATCAGGACGAAGAATTCATTGATAATTATAGTGTTCCATGGATTAATTTTTAAACATAAATTAGTTTATCATTATCATTCTATGATTTCAATAATGAGGATCGATGATGATTCTCATACACAAACATTGATAAAGAAAATGTAGTGTGTAGTAATTTCTAAACGTACATTTTCTTATGCACATCATATCCATGATGTAAGTAAATTTGAATAAATTATGAAACATAGATTAACTATAGAGACATCAATTATTTATTGTGAGATTATACACAAATAAAACAATTTTTGATGAAAAGTTGAATCATATGAGTTATAGTATGATGAAAATCAATTATGTCATAACAACGTGTGTTTAGATGAAAAGAGTTTGTTAGGATATAAAAAAATTTATCAATAGAAACACAATGTTTATCTAATATTGTTATCCTAACGTTTTCAATTTATATTAATTAAATCCCTACGTAAGAATAAGTATAGTCATGTTATAGAATATATTTCTATAGAAGGGTGTATATATGTATTTGAGATAGTGGGAGAAAGTTTGACGTGGTGTTTTTCAATTCCAGAAATGCACAATTAGTTGGAATAAGAACATGTTCCACAATATCTAGCTGAAACGGAATGTTCTGGAGACATAAATTGTGTAGGAATACTAAAACAACTCTAATGGGTTTGTATTCACTTTGGTTGTAGGTATATTATTCAGTGAGAATAATGAATCCTAGAAGTAAGCACTATATGGGTATTTTCTAAAACATAAAAGATCAATTAAAAATCAATAATGGATTTCACATATTAAATTGAAATGGATTATTATTTCGATTAATGTGGTGGGTAATCAAGTGAGACTATACCTGTATGGTACAAGTGTGGTGATAATAATTCCCAATTGGTAACCCAAGTAATTAATTATAAATCCATTAGAATTTTACTTGTCATAACCACGTTGATTAATCATTTTATTAGGAATTTTATGTCAAGACCACCGATCATGGAATGTGTATGGAATTTTATAGTGGAAAACCACAATTTTGGATGTAAAATATGAATGGTAATATATGGAAAACAACTATTCGTAGTATAGTTACTCAGTACTTGAATGAAAGAAAATTATATAGAATGAAATAAATTATTAACCTATGTCCAAGGGAATGCGATATACTAATGAGAATATAATAATTTACTAAAGCTACATAATGTTAACTATAATGAAAAGGTGTTGATAAATAAAATTTAGAACAATTCGAAAGATAAGTTTTACTAATTTAACATGGTATAAATTTCTCCAAGAAGGAATTTATGGGAATTGGATGATATTAAAGATATTAGATGAATTACATATGATTTTATGATGGATTAATAACATATAACATGATATGTACTAAATATGATATTTTCAACATAAAATTTATTATAGGAAAATTTTATTTTTATCTAGGAGAACTGTAATGGATGATGTCAGAACTATCCAATTATACTTGAGTATGTACAAAATTTATGTACTTATTATTTGGAGAGGAAGGGACACTAGTTATAAGTGGATACAAAATCATTTTTCTTTAGATCTATATGATATAATAAATTGTTCCATCTATATTAATGAGAAGGAGAAAATAGTTTAATACATTGGTTACCATATAAATAAGGATTTGGTTACTGATTCTATGGAAGCTAAAGGAGAAATGTATAAAACACTATGATTTATTAAATTTCGTAGAATCATTCAATGTAGGTAATGTTTTTTCATAATATAAAATATATGAAAACTATACTATCCAATATGTCAACTTTTTTACTATAGACAAAATGAATATACTTATGGATATAATTTATTATGAAGTTTTAGTTAATTAGGTAATGTAATAGATTGAAGAACATAAATGTATCAAACGTGTGGTATACCCATGATTAAATATATAACACATTAAAAACCATATCTTACCACGTATGAGATGACATGGTTCATTAGAAAGTTATCTCTTGTCTATGTGGGGGTGTTGTAAAAGTGGATTCCCTATACCCAACTTCTACAATACATTTTCATTATTATTTAAAATATATAGTGAGTAATTCATGATATAATCATACCATTATTGTGTTGATATTTATACATCCACTATGTGAAGGTTAATTTACATTGATTTTTTAATATAAATTGGTTATAGAAGTTCCCAAGCTATAATGATAACATGAAGATACTATAAATTTAATATTAATAATATGTCCTATAGTCTAGCAACATCATACTTGCTGGAAACAATTAATGTTTGACTATTAGCTGTTGGGGGATCATAAGCACTGAAACTTCTCATGAAGTACACACTTGGAGATCTCTCTTAGATGAGATAATGTGGCCTGACCCATTAATAAAAAAGCACCTATTTCATGTGACATTGATTTCACTAATAAATGAAAATGTGTATAGTTATTCTAACCTAATATCATTATGAATTTGTACCATTTGATCTCATAATTTTATGTAAGGAAAAAACAATGGAATTTAATCCATTGAGAGGTAGTTTGTGTGATAGTCTTTGGTTTCATGACATTGATTGGATGGTTAAGATGAAATTTTTGTGGCTTCTAAGTTATGGAAGTGATATCTTGGGCCTAGTTGATTAGGATGGTAGTACTGTAACAATTCATTGTCAATTTTAGTCAAAGGTATTTATTTCAAGTTAAATCAGCAAATAATAATGAAAGGGAATCCTTATTTATGAGATATAATGTGAAAAAGAAATTATATTACAAATTTCATGTTCACTAGAATGGTTTTTAAGACCCCAGTATACCATGATAACGGATGGGAGAATCACAATGTCATATTTTTCTACTAAAGAAGTGGATCTATTTCACACATTTCTTGGAACTTGTGAAAACTGTCTGATGGAAACATGAAGAAAAAACTTTCACATGAAAAGATAAAACACACCCATTTTATATTGTTCACCACTAAGAGAAATTTTAAGAATCACTTGTCGATAGTGTGTTGTTAGTACCAAAATCTACTAATCTTTTGTAGATGTGGAATAAAAATGTTCCATCATAGTCTATCTTTGCTAGGCACACTTCCTTTACAATATTTTAGAAATATCACACTACCTCCCTTGAAACACTTCTGTCCACTCCCCCTAGATCACTATTTTGGGAAACTTAATACTCAATTTGACTACATGAAGGCCAATTCAGTAGATTGGAATTTAATTATATGTCCTAGAAGAGAACAAGAGTATTATTTCACTCTAGTCCTGAATTGATGCACTTGAAAGCACTGAACAAGAAAAAATGATACTAAAAACATGAAATTAGTGTAAATCATCACTTGAAGGAAACCCCTATTCTTCCATGAAATGTTTAGTATTATTGCGCAATATGTAATTTACAGAACCCTTCATGAATCCCCAAATCAATTTTCACATTGTCTTGATAGACACAAGGATCATTCTGCATCCACGATTTATAGCATGTAAGTCTTCTATGTGAAACTATTTCTCATTGATGAGACCCTAAATCTTTGTTGTAAAAGTTTTAACTATTGTATGGGGTAGCCTATTCATTATATACAGTTTATTCCCTCTGAAAAGTTACTTGAGTGATAACACCCATGTGTGTAGACCTAATTTTGATTTCATATTTGGTGAAAAAGATATTTTTATGCAGTTTCACCTTTTGAATATGGATCATTCCTATGCTATATTTTTATTTTTTGAGCATGAAATTCAACAAGAATATAACTAAATTATTATGTCTCAATGGGAATCAAGGATTCTTCAATTCATTATACTTTCACATAAAACCTCATATTGTGCAGACATATCATTCACAAAAAAAATAATTTTTGTGGCTCTTTCCTTTGTCGTATTTTGGTGAGATAATCCTGAAAATTATCTTCCACATGACATTCATATTCACCATCAAACATGCGCAAACCATTCAATAAGAAATTGTTTTGTTCCATTTTCTTATTTTTGGACTAAATTTTTTGGAAAACACTTGGAAACACAACCACCGTGAACAATGTAGTTAGGATGAACTGTAATATCACCCACCTATCCAACTCCATAATGAACCCATTGTGGATTGTAAAAACACAAGACTATATTTCTAGTAATGAAAATTCTTTGTTAACACAATATAACCCTTTAGGGTTTTAGAAATCTATAGATAAATTTATAACTCAACAATCACTATATATCCATGAAGCACAACAGTCATGTCATCCAACACTCTATGTCTACATGGGAAAATATCGGTGTATAAAACAAGAGTGAAAGCATTAACTGGGTTCCCATATTATTTAATGTCTAAATATATCCAAGAGAAGAATTGATAATTTCCACAAAACACTTTATTCTCATCATCACAAAGAATCATAGAACGTTTTCCCAAAACCTACAATAAAAAAAACACTAATTCATTATAGAATTTATCAATTATAACCAATGAAAATAAAAAAAAGAACGTATATATTTACTTAAAAAGATAAAAACAAACTCCCCTAGGATCATATGTCCCCAATAAACCAACATCACATCTATAAATAGATTAAAAAAATTTAGAATAAATTTTTAGGGCGTCTAACATTAACTTCTTCATGCACTGGATGTTAGATGAACACTGATATTCAACCAGTGTTTCTCAAACAGATGTGATTCTAATGGATTAGTTATAATTCCATCCACTTCTTCATTAATTACCTAATTCTCTATTTTAATCATACATTTTTAACTATCCCTTGATAAAGTGATATCTAATCTACATATGTTTTATCTGAGAATGCTGAATCAGATTCCATATAAGATCAGTCACACTCTTTTTATCATACTAAATCGCAATATATTGCTTCATCTCATCAACTATATCAGTTATTTTTATCGGCATCCATAGTAACTAGATGATTTATTTAATAAAATAGATATACTCATATTTATAAATTCTCTGATAAGTGCCTTCCCATTTCTTTATCAACTAGTCTACACATTTATTTCCAATGAATAATTCTATACCACTTATGGACTTTCTATCCACCACATCTCTAGCCAAGTCTGCTTTAGAAAATTATGATAGTTCATTATCTCTTCATGAGACAATGTATAATACCAAATCGAAAGTAACATGAATATATCTCAAGATTCTTTTAACTACTGTTGAGTTATATTCATTTGGATTACATTGAAATTAGGCTGCTAAGAATGTTGTAAAGATAATGTATGGATTTTTTTTATTCAAGTATAATAATCTTCCAATGATTCTCCCATACATGGATAGATCCACAAATGACCCATCCTCATGCGTTTCATAATTTTTTCCCAACTGTAATAGGATTTAACAATGGTTTGGATTCATTAATACAGAACTTTTACAAAAATAATCTTGTAAATTTTCTCCTACAAAATGAATGTTTAATCCTACTTCCAAATCACCTTAAACCACAATAAATATGTGATTCCACAAGTCATATACATTTCAAATTATAATTTCATGTGAATATAAAATTATTCCACAGATCCATGCATGCTTATACCAAATATAATATCATCCACGGACACAAGAACCATAAATTCCTCTTCATTTGAATTTTTCACATAGAGATTATGTTCCAAACCGACTCTATTTACTGAATATTATTTAGATAAACATCCAATCATGAATACTATGCATATTTTGACATATTTAGAATAAATGAGGCCTTATCTAATATATATACCTTTTCTTCATCATTCCTAATAATAAAGAAGATGAGTTTTTAAATATATAATTCTTTATTAGGAACCCCATTTAATAATGTTTCTTGAAATCCATTTGATTACCAATGTAACCTCTTTGAATTTCCATAGTGAGGAAAAGACTATTCGACTATAGTATTTCTACTAGAACAAAGGTTCCTTCAACATCATTTCATTAAATATTTTCATAGACATTATAAATTTAGTTTTCCTTGAATCTGATCACATTTACAGGCTCATAATTTTTTCAATGATCCAATTTGAACCAATCAAATTATGATTTTATTTTATCATAACAAGATCTCTTTCCTAGTTCTTTTCAATCTGATATAGTTCTTCATTCATGGATTTAACCCATGATTCATCCTTTATAGTTTTTTCCAATGAGGTTGGTTCTAAAATTGATAAGAAAGATGAATATGCAAAATTTATCACACTCCTTGTTTGTGTTTGTGTGGTCTAATCCCTAATTATTTTGGATTAATAAATTTACTCACCTTTATTTCTCATATGAGGATCAGATGAAGTTTCTTCATATATGTTTTCCACATCTGATTCTTATTTTCAATAATTATTTTCTTCTAACACCTTGATATTTTTCATGCATTCATCTACTTCTACATTTGAATCTATTAGACATCCACTTTATTCTAAACTTCTATCTTATTAACATAGGAGATCCTTAAGATATTTTTGGTTTTATATTCAATCATCTTGACATCACTACATTCAACAGTAATTCTAAGATGATTATTGAATCATTTTTATGCTTTACTCTTCATCTAATATCCATGGAATATTCCATTGTTTGTATCATAAACATATTTTCCCTGATTTACATTTTTTTTGTTAGATGAACCATTTAAATATAATGGAATTAATGTAATTTCGAGAGGGATTCATTTCGAAAAAAATGCATATGGTGGTTCAATTTTTTCCATAGAAATCTGTGATTGATTTTGAGTGAACATTTCTTCTTGAAAACCCACTTTCCTAAAATGATGAGTGACGCGACTCTCAATCAAAAAATTTATAGTAAATTTGTTCACCGATATATTTATGCGTTTAACAAATCCATTTTAAAGTGTGTTACTCACTACAACCACCTCACACATTATTGCCTATTTTCTAGGTAATTTTCAAATTCAATGGATATTTATTCCCCTCCATTGTTAGATTGTAGAACTTTGATTTTGTAGTATGTATCTTTCTCATATATTCGTTGAAAAAATTTCATTAAATGATGTACTTGTTGATTCCGAATTTTTATCATTACAAAATCCATTCTGATATAATTGTGATTAAAAATAATTAAATACCTACCTATATATGAACCATCCCCATTTATTGGATCAGATATATCTGTGTGTCTGAGATTAAGATGATTTGATACCCCTTTCTTATTAGGCCGATATAAACTATAGACCATATTTCCTCTCTTTTAATAATCACATGTATTTTCTATTTCATGGTTATGATTGGGATATAAATTAATATATTAATCTTAGATATCTTTTCAATACATTTTTTTTGATGTGACACAACTTCTAATGGAACAAGTTATTTTCTTATTCATCTATTAAGTAACATATGTTTCATTTATTATCAATCTGTTATAAATTTCTATTTGTTATATATCCGTGAATGAGATAATTACAAATCATTCCTTTGATAGTGAACCCATTTTTATTAAATGTCACTATCAGTCCAGAGTCACATAGTTTACTCATAATCAACCAACATTGATGCCAACCATCCACTTAGAGAAAATTAGTTTTCTTAAGCTCTTCATTTTCCAATTCTATAAATCCACTACCTTTGATATTTAAAGCTATATTATTTTCGAACATCACTATTCCATCAACCATTTTCTTAATAGTCTTTGATAAATATCTATTACCTACCCTATTAGATGAGAATCCATAATCAAAAATCTAGGTGCCACTGTTCTTTGTAGTTTTTCGATATATTTATGTAAATTTAGATTTCATGATATTATTATATTCCATCAATGAGTTACTTTATTGTGTCTAGAAAAAAGATTGAATTTATGATATATTTTCTATATGAATCGGTTCATAATACACAAATATTTCATCTATATGAGAGTACATATTTTTGAAGGGAAATTCTTTTTGGTTGGTGGGTATTGACTTGGCTCTAAGTTCTACAGTTTTTGTTCCCTTCATTTATATTTCAGCAATGAATCGAATTATTTTCATAGTTAGAACATTGGAAAAAATGTCCTTAGAGATTGATTCTTCTATATGATGAAGGATACATTCTCATTATTTGTTGTTGAATTTCCTTCACTTCCACATTCCAATAGCTTCTTGCCTTTTCACAATTTTACATGATATGTCCCAGATAATAATAAAATTAAAATTTCATAAGAGGTAATGTCTCGTAACAAACATTCCTCTTCATGTCCACTATTTTTGAAAAGTATTTGACCTATGATCATCTCTGGATATTGAAGGATAATTTTTAGGTCTCCTTTTATTTTTAATTTATGACTTCTTTGATAGTACATAAGGTGCCTTTATGATATGAAAAAAAAATTATTCCCTATATTTTTTATCATTTTTATATAATCACTAATATTTCAGCATCACAACAAATTATAATCATCCGCATAAATGTGGATTGTTGATCCTCGAAATCATTCTCCACTCCTTCATAACCACGCTTAGCTCTCTCTAATTGAACTACATATGAGAATCTGACAAACTAAAATTTCTTCATTTTTTCCATTGAATTTTATTTGATTTCTAGTGTAGTTCTTAGATTCAAAATATATTCTTAAATCCCCTCAATATTAATATATTTATACTCTACTCTGAATGTAAAGTCATTGATGAAATTTTCTTTCTATTGATTCCTATTATTCAATTCCATAACATCTTCCTAGACTTCAGTATTTTTAAAAAAAATATCCTTCATCCAGTCTATCTTTTTCTACTTTAAGTTGATTAATAAACTCTGATGAATCATCCAAAACAACTCTCATATTTTGGTTTATCTTTTTTCGATTATCGATTTTATAGAGAGCATCATCAAGTTCCAACATGGGATCAAAAACATAGAGAAATTCAATATTTTTATCATTATCTTTTGAATTATATGCACTTGAAACTACATCCATCAATAAAAACTGTGTTCCAGATTTAACATATAATTATCCATCCTTGAAAATTCATTATGATCTTGTTCTACATAATAGAAAAAACTATTTCTCTGAAATTTTGTTTTCTGTTTTGAATTTTCCTTTTCAGGGAAACATTTTTATGTCGTTTCATGTTTCCATGTTGAATTTATTCCTCATCGAAATTATTTGAGCACTAATACGAAATGTTCCCAAATCAACCACATCAAAAAAGCCGTAGGAATCTTTCCTTAAAATTTTTATTTTCCACTCATGAATTTCATAGAAAATATACACCAATTTTTATCTTCCTTGTAAAATTTATCGATAATATAATTAAAAATTTCATGCGTTTTCATGGATTTTACTTAAATTTCCTTGCTTACATGACTTGTTTCATCTTCTAATTTGACTCTCATTTCATATTCCAAATCAATTCTAATGAGATCATCCGGAAAAAATTTATATAGACCCCTTTCTTCAAGTGATGACACATTAAGATTTTAGAGAGGTGGAAGCCTTCTCATGATTATCTTAATAATTACAATGTCATTTATTTCTTTGAAAATTCATTATATTTTTCTAATTACATCAGTAATTACATTAAATAGGTAACTATATTTTTATTATCATGGATTTTCAGATCATAATACCAATTGTGAATAACATAGAGTTTCACCTACATTACATTGATATAACTATAAAATAATTTTTTTAGTTTTTCCCACATATATTTTTCTGAAGTAAAACTATTCACATACATATACATTATATTGGATATAGATTCAATAAGGTTAATCGGTACTTTGGACTCAGTAGAAATCATTTTCCAATTTGTTTCAGTCACTAACAGTCCTGTTGCATTTGTGATATGAATTTTCTATGTTGTGGAAAAAATAAATTCGATTATATGAGATCTTATATGAATTCTCATCCCATGCTTCTGAATATAGATGTTACATCCATCAATGAGTGGGTCTCCCTTAACATTTAGTTAATTTTCCATGAAAACAATAGAGGAAATATTTAACACCAATAACCTCACTCTGATACCAATTGTAGGACCCCAATATACCATGAGAGGGGAGGGGTGAATTAGGGGTTCAAATGTGTCTTATAAAGAAACAAATATTATTTCCATGTTTGCATGAACTTGTTAAAAATATCTGATGGAAACATTTAGTAAACTAACAATCACATGCATAGAGACAACACAACAATTTTATTGGTTTATCACTATGGACTAATAGAATGATCAAACACTATTAGTGTTTTTGGAATACCAAAATCCAAAATTCTTCACAATATGTGGAATATAAAAAATTAAACATAATCACTCTGTTCCAGGCACACGAACTCCCTCGGAACACTTATGTCAACTCTCACATAGGTCACTACATTGGGATAGGTATTACTCTGTTTGATGACATGTGGGTCACTTTATTATATTGAAATTTTAGTCTTTACCATAGACAATAATTAGAATATTATATCACCATAGTCATAAATTTATGCACTTTGAAGCATAGAACAAGTAAATCAGATATTAAAAACAAAAATTAGTGTAACTCAACACTTGTTTGTAACACCTGTTCTTGTGCATATATTTTCAAATTGTTGCACAATATGTATTTCACTCAACCCTTACCATTGTCACAAACGCAACTCAAGTTTCACTTCATCTTTATAGACATAATAAATATTGTGTGTCCATTATAGATTGTGTGTATGTCTTCTCGTTATAAATAATTCACATCATAGAGACATTAAATATTTGTTGGAATATTTTCAGACTATTGTATATGGGAATCCACTTATTTATAGATTTTTTTATCCCTGCATTCATATTCCATAACCTGATCTACTATGAATAAAATTCCTCGTTCGATTCCATTAAATGTATTATTAAGTAATTTGATTATAGATTTCACAAGAACTCGTTTTTTATTTTATACAATATAATTTTAACAACCATTAAGTATCATTTAAGTTAATAATATGGTCGTTGAATAGTGATCATGTGATTTGAATAAATAATGGGTTTTAACAAGTCATATTGACAGATACAAATTATGTGACATACTCAACCAGCAGAGCCGTACCCTATGAAGCCCATTTATTAGATCTTTTAATAGAGATAACATTTCTTATCATTTCAAGTGAAAAAGATCAAGATGAGATCTAAAAACTTATGCATGGGAGAAACCATTTAAGGGATAAGTTCAATCTCATTGAGATCGCGACACATATCATGTACATTGAACCACCTTGTGAAGGTCCCACCATCATAACCTTACTCTAAGGTATATTTTAGTGCATTAGAGGGATATGTATCAAGATTCAAGTAATATTAATATACACTTTTTATATAATAATGTTTATATTTTCATCATATTATTGTTACATTGTAAATGATTTTTATTTTGATATACTAAATCCAAAATTGTATTCGTAGTCATTATTAAAATTAAATTAATTTATTTTTAAAATAAATAACACTTTATATTGTGTTTATCAAATATATATGATCATATAATTTTTATGAAGTCAAAATGTAAATTTTATAAGGGGTTTGAGACAGATTGTTTAAAAAATATTCATTTCTTAATAAATGTAGATTTTATATTAAATGTGAATATATAATTTTTTTAAAAAAATTGTAAGATAAAATTAATATTATTTTCTAATCAGAAAATTAAAATTATCCAATGGTTATTTTTTCTAATTTTCTTAAACACACATATTTTCAGGTAAAAATTATATTTTGTAAAAAATTATTTTGTGTATTATGACATCATAATGTACCCAAAGTGAAGTTATAGTTACTACTAATGGTTTCCATGACAAAATATATTTTTACCCTTTAAAATAATATTAATTTAATATTTTTATTAATTTTTTAAAGACATTATGAATCCTCTAAAACATATAATATATTCTAAGGTTTTGAAATCGATTATTTTAGAGTGTGACTCACCTCCACATAAGAAAGGGACTCTTAGTAATATTATTATCCATTTTCCTGAAAAAATAATTAAAACCACTCAATTTTAGTATAACCCATGAGAAAAAACCAAGTGATGGTTTATGGTTTTGGATATTTTATTATGTATTGTCCAAAAACTAAATTATAAATAAATCCCCATATTTGTTCATATAAACTCACACATTATCCCATTAATATTTAATAAAACTCATTTTAGAACTACCATAATCTTACCAATATTCACTATAGTAATTACAAGGTTCCCATAATTCCTCAAGAATCCCCTCCCAAGATTTTGAAGTCGCACACTCAAGTAAGGGACCTTTCTCTCATTTTAATTCAAAAACCATCATTGGATTTTTTCTTCTAAATTTCAAATTTATGATGAAATTAATTTTAAAAGATACACTACTATTAAATGTATTATATTTTAATAAGTAATAACCTTTTATCTATCATTTTTAAACTCACTTATGATAATACTGTTTCGAAATTCCGTAAGGGGTTTATCGGTTCTCATTTCCATTCCAAAACACATTTTATGTACTATCTATTAAATTCCATTTGACCTGGTTGAGATATGTTTTTAAATATTACTATTAATGAAAATTTAATCTATAAATGACAATATCCCACAACTCTCATTAATCCTCCCTCGAACATTTATATTCACTCGTTATGAGGCCACAATTTTGTAGGGGATATTTTCATTTCTTCTGTTTATTCAAGAATAGTCTCTACCATATCTTATTAATCATCATTTTATTGTGATGGTATATTTTATTCAAAATCTCATTTAATAATTAATTGATGTAAAAATTATGAGATACTCATTTCTCTCTCATCAATCCCTTTTATGAATTTTATGTAATGTCAATATGATTTCCAAATTTCACCACGGTTTTCCATGCCAAAACAATTGTGTAATGAATACCATAACCATTTTTCTATCAAAGGTATTCAACTTTATACACATATAACTATTTATTAAGAGATACAAGAATTTATTCCACATTCCATGATCATGAATATATTATTATGATGAATGAAACCATGTTGTATGATCTATATGGAACCCTTAAGCATGAGAATGAAATGAATATGATGGGAACACCTAGATAGCACTCTAATACATTGGGGAATGTTTTGTATCATGATATGTCATGTTCATATAAGAAGTGAACCTAATCAAATTATGTTGATTCCTCCATAATGGTTTCATGGTGTGTTAAGACTCGACCTATGTTTATGATTCAATGTTTTATATTGTTGCCACATTTCCCATGTTATGATTATCATGATATATCATGACTAATTATTCTTGATCCTTTAGTTTCTCCTTTATAAGAGTATTATTTTACATGTATCACTTATTCAATGATTACTTCCATACTTGTATTTATATATCAAACCTTCTTATGTTTGTCCCCGGGTTATCCCATGTAATATTAAGTTTGAAGTAGGATTTCGATCATGGTAATGATGTTTTCAATAAAGATGTTCTATTACCTATTTTTTCTTGTTCTGTAATCTACCTATTTCCCAAAGACACAATACTTATCAATCATCCAGATCATATTAAGTTTATTTTTTTGTAATAAATCATGTGTTAATGTGAAATAATAAACAAGGCTTTTATAATTTGAATCTGATGAAAATTTTAGTTATTTTTTGGAATTGTATTAGAAAACACTAGTGAAAGCATTATGGATAAGGCTATTTATAATAAAACATCGCTAAATTTTAGTAAGTATAGAGTATGTGGTTTACAATGAAAATAAATGTTATTCTAGATACTTCATGTGGATTTGGCTATGGAGTAGATGTACCTAGGGGTAATAACTCTGACAAGGTGTCCGAGGCCTGAATCGATTTAACCAAGTACAATACAAAAGGCCTGACTGCACAACGGGCTTGACACAGTAGAGGGATATACTTTTTTAAATTCATAAGGTCATTAAAAACCTTTATTAAGGGTATAACAAATGTACTAATATATGCTATGAAATATATCATATATAACATCAATCAAATCCTATAAATTCAAAAGTTAAGGAAAAAATATTATTTTATAAAGTATCCCTTTATTGTTATTAAATTATCATTTTTGTGTTTAATAGTTAACAATTACTCATCAAAATATCTTTTTTTTGGATAATGTAAATGAGTAGAAACTGAATAAAAAAGTGAAATGTAGGTTTATAATACATAGTTCTAAACATCCTTCAAATCACTAATGTTTAGTAGAACTATTCAAACACCATGAAAAATTATGGAAGATAATATGTTAGTGAAAATGAAGAATAGGTAAACGATTTCATCCCAAGTATATAACCCCCCTATCAATGTTTGTGGCCTAGACATACCAAATAACCCTTTTATACTAGTTTTTTTTGGAATATAATAAACTTTTGTGGATCAGTTGGCTTTCCCTATATAAATCTACATAAATTTCAACATGATGGAAATCACTATCTCTTTTTTGAGTCTACACCAATACTATACAAATTCAAGGAGGAGGATGAATCTTTTTTAGAACCATTAATTCTAGAATGGATATTATTTACCTATGATAATTAATATCTAGATAAATTTATTATTTTTAAGGAATGAACCATCCCTTAAGATATTCTATTTATGAGGGAATACATTAAATTATTTCCCAAAAATATATTCTTAATCCTCCTAACTGAGAGGCTGAATTTGCAACCAATATTATTCATGTGGTGTTTACATAATTAGAAAATATATATATAATTGATGTTGTGGAAATTTAAGAGCTTAATAAAAAACTACTGGGGTATTTCGATAAATGGTTCATACACCCAAGTGGTTCACATTGGGGTGCACCAGCCCTCTTTGTCAGGAATAAGGTTCGATCAATGTTTATTTTCAAGTATTATCATAAAATCAATAAGATCATGGTAAATAAAAAGTATCATCTTCCTCATATTTATGTCTTCCTTGATTATCTATGTGGATCAGAATAATTATACATGGAGTATCTTCAGTCATGATATTATCATGTAAAGGGTATATAAAGATGATATCCCAAGAACTGTTTTTGTAAAAGGTATGAGGACTCTGAGTTTATAGTGATGACATTCATAATCATTAATGATCCATAAATATACATGTACAAGATGATTATAGCTTTTAGGTATTACCATAAAGAAATTGTTTTAGTCCTTATAGTGGATATTCTAATATACTCTAAATGAAAAGAGTATCATGGGGAGTATCTGAGCACTGTGTTAAAGACCCTAGAAACAAGAAGCTTTACACCATGTATAGAAAATGGGAGTTCTAGTTGAAGGATGAAAATTTATAGGGGAATATCATCCTAATTAATGGGATATATATGGACCCTTAAAATATTTAAGCAGGTGAATTATGATTTAATGTAACATCAAAGACATAATTTTTTGTCTTCCTTAGATTATTGGGGTAATTTAATCGATTTTTTGGAAATTTCTCATAATTTTCAAACCTTATAACCAAGCTATCTTATAAGGGTGTAAATTTTTTCTAGAATTGTTTATAAAAGAGAGATTAATATTGTTTTAAAGGAATCTCAATACATATTCCCACACTACCCAAAAGTGTAGAACTGATCATTGTATTCAATAATGCTTAGAAAAAGGTTTTGGATTGTGTATTTATATAGAATGAAAAATTCATAGCATATGAATCATGGCAGTTGAAAGATCATGAAAAAAACATTTCCACATATGATATGTTGTGCGAATCTATGATATTTTTGCTGAAACTATAGAGAAATAATTTATATGGTGAGAAGTTTGAGATATATACGTATCAAAAATACCTCAAGTATATATTCACACATGAAGAGATGAATATGGTCTAATGAATATGGTAAGATATGATGAAGAAATTTAACTGCTCATTGCACTACCATTCTGTTATAGAGAATAATGTTTTGTGTTCTCTAAGTGGAAAGGATCATGTATCCTTATCAATGATGAGAGTTGAGAAGTATATTGTTGAGCCCTCTGGAAGATTTTGGAATTCTTCCTATGATTGCTGTTTTAATAATCACAGATCATAAATTACTTAATCCAGTTGGATTTCTCAAATACATAATCACAATCTCTTAGTGAATCTATGTATATTGGTTGGATCATGTTTTTATCTCTTTGTTATTGATTTAAAAGTATTCTGAAAGTCCTCTATATCAAAGGACAATGGTCGCACTGATCCATATCAAAGGACAATGGTCGCACCGATCCATATCAAACGGACAACGGTCGCACCGATCCATATCAAAGGACAATGGTCGCACCGATCCATATCAAAAGGACAACAGTCGCACCGATCCATATGAAATGGACAATGGTCGCACCGATCCATATCAAAGGAGAACAGTCGCACTAATCCATATCAAAGGACAACGGTCTCACCAATGCTGATCAAATGAGTCACCGATCATGACTCACCGATGCTGATCAAATGAGTCACCGAAGATGACACACTGATCCAGATCAAATGATTCACCGAAGATGACACACCAATCTAGATCAAATGAGTCACTGATCATGTCTCACCAATGCAGGTCAAATGAGTCACTGAAGATGACACACTGATCCAGATCAAATGAGTCACCGATCATGTCTCACTGATGCTGATCAAATGAGTCACTGAAGATGACACACTGATCCAGATCAAATGAGTCACCGATCATGTCTCACCGATGCTGATCAAATGAGTCACTGAAGATGACACACCGATCCAGATCAAATGAGTCACTGATCATGACACACCGATGCTGATCAAATGAGTCACCAAAGATGTCTCACCGATGCTCATCAAATGAGTCACCGAAGATGACACAACGATCCAAATAAAATGAGTCACTGATCATGACACACCGATACGGATCATATGAGTCACCGAAGATGTCTCACTGATGCTGATGCGGATGACCTACCAATCACTTGACTCACTGATAGTCATAAACAACAGTTTGAATTTCTTTATCTTTATATAATCTAACAAACGTTCATATTAAGAATATTCTAATGGTTTGTAATTTATTTAATGATGGTTGTTGGATATCAGGGAACCTTACCTTGTACCTGCAAAAAGAAATCATTTCTTTTACTGGAGCTCGTTCCATAAATACAAGAAGCCCTTGCTGGTGCATATATACTGGAGTAACAACAAAAAGACATATATGAGCTCAATGAGTGGTGGATTAGATAGTCGTAGAAAAACACAGAACCTCATACACACTCAAGATTACCCAAGAAGAGTTATGTACTTCCACGAGGACTTTGAAGAACTTTATCCACTACATTTCTCACTATCTCTAAATCTAGATGCCAAGTAGACGTCACTCTGTTTTTCAGAAAAAAACCAAACGAGGACTCTGAATCGTCTCTGATCAAACTCAAGGAGTCCAAAGCTTCATTTAAATCACTAGATCCATTTCTAAACTCTACATCACTGCTCTATGATTCATTATTTCACATTTCGAGAAATGTGTGTTATCTCCTGCATTTAACACACACACTGTCTCCTATAATTTAACTGGAGGATCTGTAAATCCTCACTCAAACTCTTACATCTTCTATTTCCCACTGAGATAGTGGTAGTGGTCATGTGTGACCTGGACAGCTGGTTACTGTTGTTCTGTTTCCCACGAATAACAGTGGTAGAGGTCTTGGACCTGGACTATTGTAAACTGTTGTGAACCCTGATCCAGGGTGTGGATCAAATTTATATAAATTGTTGAGAGGACTAATACTCGGCTTGATACTGAACCTATTGGTTATATCTGTTGTGCTATATCATTCAAAGTTATTCTTTTATTCCACTGCTAATTTCTATAAAACCAAAATTGTTTTAAAGTCACTTTGATAATTAAATTCACAAGTGTTTATATTAGTTGTAAATCAGTACGTTGGTTTCAAAACTTAATCAACCTTTCTGTTTTGGTTAACTGGGAAATAATCAATCCCTTGAGTACCCAACCGAACCCTTACTTTGATATAAATTCACTACAGTTTAATTTAGTATTTTATTTGGGGGTTGTTAAGACAGAGTTTTAAAACAGAAATTTTAATTAGAACTCAATTCACCCCCTCTTGAGTATCCACTCCGACCAACATATATAGTCATCTTATACCTATAATAGATGGACATGGGATTTATAATGGAAGTACCAACATAAATCATTTCAAAAATTATTTCTCAAACGTATCTTCTGTAAAGGTTAAAGGATTTTCAAGGAAATGTTTTAGAAATTGAGAAAAATGTAGATGCCATGAGAACATGGATGTCCTCCCAGTTTAAAATTGATGATGAACTAATTAGGATATTTGGTTCAAGAGTATGTGTTCCATAAAATCCCTAGTTAATGAAGGTAATGTTGGAAGATGCACATGTTCAACTTTTTCAGTTCACATAGGAAGCATGAAGATGTATCAATATCTCCGTGAGCACTTATAGTGGGAAAATATGAAGAAGGAGATCGCTGAATATGCATCGAAGGTCATGTTATGTCATTAATTGAAGCCTAAATGGATTAAGTCTATGGGGATTATGTAACCATTACCCATGCCAAAATGATAATGGGAAAACATCACCCTGGACTTCCTCACCAGACATCTGAATACATTCAAGGGAAATAATTCTATATGGGTTGTTGTGAATCTTATTATAAATTCAATGCACTTTATCATAATTTTAGAGGATTCCTCGAATGATTAATTTACACAAATATACATCTAATAAGTTATACGGTAGCATGGAGTCACACTATCAATTGTATCAAATTGAGATCTGAGATTCACATCCATGTTTTGGAGAAGTATTCATCATTATTGAAAAACTATGTTGGAATTCAATATGGTCTGTCATAATAAAACATCATACCCATATGATTTGACTATTCAGAAAATGAAGGACATGTTGTTAGTATGTTCTAGGCACTGTAATGGAGGAAGTGACAAACATCTTCCTCTGGTCGAGTTCTCATACAAAAAAAGTTACCACTTGACCATCCAAAAGGCCCCTGTGATATCCCTTTTGGGAAGAGGTTCATAACACATGCATGTTGGTATGATTTTTGGTAATGGAAAATATTAGGTCAAGAAAAGGTCCTAGGATGATATTATAATGTATATAAAATATCTATGAAATAAAAGAAAATTACCTTATCAAAGATTTGTAATGAAATCTAAAGTTTGGAGAAGTGATTTGGGAACTAGAGGGAGTGATGACACATGGTATCCATCATCTATTTATTGTGGGAAATGAAAACATTCTAGGGTGAAATTTATAATGGAAGGAATATTATAACAACTAAAAAACTTATAAATAAAAATACCATATTGATTAAATTAAATGTCTTATTATGTAATCAGGTTATTTAAAAAACATAATCTTATTTAGTTTTATTATTTCTAATAGGATTTAAAAGGCCATTATGTATCAATACCGCTGATAACAAAGTCATTGAGTTGATATCACATGATTAGTATTAATATAGGGTATTATCAAATCCAATTGATATAAATAATGGATGTGGTGACATTAACTAGTAGGACCATACCCTATAAAGCCCATTTATTAGAGGTTTTGAGGGGGATTTAAATTATTGTATTTTTCCACCACCAATCCAATGTTGATATCTAGAAACATAAGCCTGAGTGAGGCTGTTTATGGGAGAAGTTCAAGATCATGTAGATCACAAACCAAAACATGTTTATCAGACCACACCATGAATGTCCCACCATCACAGACCATAGTCATAGGTAATTTTCTAGTGTATTAATGAATATTTTATCAATAACCTAGAATATATAAATTTGTACTTATATTATAGAATAATGAGTATATTTTATTCCTAATATTCTTACTTTGTAAAAGATTTTTATTTTTAAACGATAAAGAAAAAATTGTATTTTTTGTTATAATTAAAATTTAATTAATGAATTATTTTATTATTTTAAAAAACATTATATAATTATTACCAAATATAGAAGATAATATAATTTTTATGAAGTCATATAATATTTTTATAATGGTTTGAAAGGGGTTATTGTTAAAAAATTCATCATTACTAACTAAATGTATATTTTAATTTCATAGTTAAAATTTAAATATTTATAAAATTATTTAGATAAAAATAGTATTATTTTTGGAATCATATCATTTAAATTATCTAATGTTGATTTTTTCATTATTTTCTAAGAAATTCAAATTTTCAACAAAAAAATTAAATATCGTAAAATTAACTTTGTGTATTATGACATCATAATGAAGCAATAGTGATTTAATAATTACAATAAATAGGATTCATGACCCAATATATGTTTTACCATTATAATAATATTATTTTAAGTTTAATTTATTTTTTTCATAACCATTATGAATCCTCCAAAACATATAATATATTTTAATGTTTTAAAATCATTTATTTAAGAATGTGACTCATCTCTCTATAAGAAAAGAAATTATTTTAATTTTTTTTACCCTTTTACATATAAAATATTTATAAACAAACTATTTTGGAAAAAAATGGGCCAAAACCATCAGACAGTTTATGGTTTTGGATATTTTATTACATAGATTCCAAATGATAAATAATAAATTAATCTCTCTTTCACTATGTAAACAAACCTAATATCTCATTTATATTCAAGAAACCTTCTTATAGAATGAACATACTCTTACCTCCACTTGTGATAATCTTATCAAGGTTTCTCCTATCCCTCAAGTAGCCCCTCCCAAGCTTTTGAATTCACAAACTCAGGTAAAGGACCATCCTCTCCTTCTTTCAGTTCTAGAAGCTTATTTCGAATTTGTCATCTTAATTAAAACTATTTACAATTAAATTAATCCCTAAAAATCCCCTAATATCTAAATGATTTAATTTAATGAGGTATCATTTAATATCTATCATTTTTATCTTCTCCCAAGCCATTACTATGCCAAAATTCTGTAAGGGATTTCTCTTTTCTCTTTTCCATTAAAGAAATCCTTTTATGTTATGTCTATTAATTTCAATTTTATTTTGTTTGGATATATTATTATGCTTACCAAACCCAATAAATTTAATTTATAAATGATTATATACCCCTTTTCACTCTCATTAATCCTCTCATGATCGTTTATGTACACTCATTACCATGCCAACATTTCATAAGTGATATTTTCCCTTCCCCCACATTATTCATGTATCTTCATTACCTTATGTAATTTATCATCATTTCCTTATAATGGAATATGATATTCCATATCCCATTAAATTCCAATATTTGTCCAAATAATGAGATATCCATTTCTCTATCATTAATTTATTTTATGAATTTTTATATAACGTTGTTATGGTGGCAAAATTTCACCATGATTTTCCATTTCAAAATATTTTTATAGTGAATACCATACCCATTTTTTCTATCAATGGAATTAAAAATTATTCATATATACATTTTTATAGTGGGCATACATGTATTTATATACCATTCCTTGATATGGGAAAAAATTATGTTGTTTAATGAATCGATGTTGTATGATCTAAATGGAACACTTAAGAATGAGAATGAAATTTATATGATGGGTGTACTCAGATAGCACTCTGATGCATTTGGTAATGTTTAGTATCATGATACATCATGTTGGGATAGGTAGTGAAACCAATTTATTTATGGGACATTTTACACCAAGATTTCTTATGGGTTTTAGCATTGACTAGTATTTATTATTTAGTGTTTTATGTTGTTGCAACATTTCCAATGTTATGATTATAATTCTATATCATTCCTTATTATTAAGGTTCATTTAATTACCAATTAATAAGAATATTTTTTTGAAATGTATCACTTATTTCATGTTTGATCCATATTGTTCATTATAGATAACTACATTCTTATGTATGTCCCTGGGTTATCCCATCTAGTTTTATGTTCCAATGATTAATTTGAGCATGTTAGAAAAGTTTTAAATAAAGATGTTTTATTACCTATTTGAGGTTTTTTAGTAATATACATAATTTCCAAAGAAACTATACATATAAATCATTTGGTTTTTAGTAATTTTAGTCTTATGTAATAAATAAAGTATTAATTTGAAATAAATAGAAGCTTTATTATAAGATCCTTGGGTGAATACCCCCTTGTGAATAACCCTAATTTTAATTTTTTATTTCAAACGTAAGATTTTTTCACAGAATTCCACCTTTTTTGCATCTAATCCATTTTCCTTGTTTTTATCTGTTAAACATTAATCTACACAAGTTTGTAACTCAATTTTTACTTCTCATTTAAAATGTAATATTCTTTTATGAAATTACTGTGTGTAAGACATCGTGTCGTGCGAACCTTATTTCACTAAAAAATCATTTGTGCTAATTTTTCCATTACCCTATTTTTATGAGAAGATACTGAAACTCATATTTCACTCAAAATTTATATTCACCTTAAAAGATACATGAAACATCGTCTTTTAATAACACCATTCTTCATTCACTAATTTTTGGACACAAAAATTTAAAAAACCTATGGAAACAATGCCACCTTCAATATTTTAGTTAGATTGAACTGTAAGATTAGATACCTTGAGAACTACATGATCAACCTAGTCTATATTGTAAACATAAACAAGACTTTGTTTCATGAAAAAAAATTGTTTGTCCCAACATGTTTGTCATTACTATGACTTTTTCTTAGTCTTTAGGGGCCTTAATGGGTAGATAGAATCTGTTCCTTGTCTATTAATAGAATTCACTAATATCATGATATGGACCTAGAGGGTCACGCACAATAGAGTATTCTACAGTCTACTTTATTTTGTTTTTTAGGTGTATAGGATATGGTGGTCCCCACCCTGTGGTCCGATAATTGTCCATGTATTATCGATCAAAAAATAATAAATAAATTTTTTATTATTCATGTATACAATTAATGGGATGAAATTATTTATTTAAAATATTCTGAATATATTAAGTTAATACAAAAAAATATTATATGAATGAATATTATTTTAATATTTAAGGTGAATTTATTATTCTGTGAATTATGAGTTGAGTTAATGACTCAGATTTGTCTTGTAATGTATTTATTATATATTACAAGTATGTAATAAAATATAAATGAAATTATAATGTAGTTATTTTGACAAGATGTGTCATTAACTTTCTATATAGTGGGTGTTTTATTTTTGGTTATCTAGGCAGCCCTTACAAGTATTCGGAATATCCACAATATAAGTGGGGTAAGATATGTATTCCACAGACTATTCATTCTAATTGAATTGAGATACTCTTTTTCCAATGGTATCCTCGAGAGAGAGAGAGAGACACTCTTTGAGAAAACAATGAAATAATTTATTCATTGATCATTGCATCAATGTTTAGGTGATCATTGGTACATCGATTGCATCGTTATACTTTAGTTCTAAAAACTGGTTTCTAACAAAAAATCATCCTATAAATTCTTATAGAATTTTTGGACTATTTAGAGGGGATCGATCTAAAATCCTTTTAGAAATGGTCACTGGTGATGAGATTATATTTAGAGAACTTCAATTTTAAATAGATAACAATTATGATTAATTTTTTTAATGATTCTTGTAAGATCATTAAAACTCTATCGAGCCTCAAATTACCCGAGATGAAAAAGATTCTTCACTTTGGTGATAATATATTTTAAATCCTTGTCCAAATGAATTATGTTTCATGCCCTAGTAATAGTACTTCTCCTGAGCCAAAGTATTTTTTACTCATTACTAAAATATAGTAAAATCATTTTTCTAATTAAATATTTTGTTGTGGGAAAAAATATTTTGTCATTAATCACTCATATCCAACAACTAATAAAAATATATAACCTCATATGATATCAGTTCATGGAAAGGGCAGGTTTAAAGTATAATTCCAGAAAAAATGTTTTGAGAATCATAAATGGAAGCCCAAATATAAAATAATAAACATATATAAAAACATTTTATTAACATTGGAAACACATAAAATGGGGAGGATTACAAACCAAATAAAAACATTGAGAGTTAAACTAGAATCCAAGAGTCTACAAAACCCATGTGAATTTCTTGAAACGTGAACTATAATAAGATTGTAGAAAACCTGTGTGAAAACAACCTCCTGATACACCATTGTATTTTATTTGATAATCATATCATGAAAATGTTTTACCACTCGGTGATCAAAGCCGAAGAATTGTTTTGTTATAACACCAAAAATAAGTTTTTTTATAACCATATTTGTCACTACTTGTTGTTGTCCATTTCACACTACTACGCACGTATCCTCACACAAAGCAACAAAATTTTTCTTTAACCATTGTAGTTGAACGATTCTCTAAAATCCATGTTTGAATCATCCGTGAAAATAATCAAATTATATATAAATATAATATCACCAAACCCAAAATATCAGTGAAATATAATTTTATAATTTATATTATTGAAAAATATCTTGGTTGGACTTTACTGGAGAGTGATTGTGGGATGTGATGCTACGAAAAAAATGGGAAAGATCATATGATACTCCAAAACCCCAAGAACCTAGATTTTCATTTTTTTTCAACACACCAAAGTGTCACTCCAACCAGTAAGAATGACCAATTTCATATCATAAAACACTATCTTTTCATTAATAAAATCTAGAAATAAATTTAGTAATGAAACAAATATGTGATAATTTTCATCACCAAATGAAAATTCACATTAAATATCAATGTGGTTATGCATCAATGAACTAAATTTTCATTGTAAAAATATTTATAGATGAAAAAGATTCATTAATGTTGATTAATATTCAACAAACTCACAACTTTTTATATTTCCTGAAATTCAAATTAATTTTTTTAAAGAGAAAATAAATAAGGGTGAGTGATCTAATTCAAGAAACAAATTGAAAGAATAAAAAATCTATAATATAATCACAATATTCATGTTCCCTGAAAGGAAATTATCCTAGAAGCATTCTATAATTATTTTAAAACAAAAGAGAATTTAATTTTTAATAAGATAAAATGAATAAAAAATTAGTTTGATGGGAAAGGAGATTATATGTCTCTATACCTTTCTTCAAATAATCTAGTTCTTTGAAACTATTTCACTATGTGTCTAAAGTGTCTCCAGTATCTCCATCAAGTCTCCTTTTATAATCCCTAGTAACTGACATAGTTGATTCACATTATGTTTTTGTAAGATAATATATAGGATTTCCCAAATGCTCATGTACACAACCTTCCTCTTACACTTGACAAAATATATTTGGTTACCCCTTTTAGGTGACTGTTGTGGCATAGAGGGTTGGGGTGTGGCACAGGTCACTAGGGAGTCATCGGGCCATTCTTCTTATACATCATGTGTGTAAGAATAGGCCCACATTATATAATATTGTGTTGGTCCATTTCCCCTTTTAAATTTCCAACCCAAACTAATTTCCTAGATCTAACAATTCACAAGTAATCAAAAACTTATCTCCATCTCTACAAATTTATATTCATGACATCCTTATCATTGTAATCCCATTTTTTATATCCCACTCGACTAGATAGATTTTTGTCTTCCATGTGTCCACCTAGCTTCTTTTTGAAGAAATTTACACAATTATCCTTCATATAGGGAGAAACTCTTTACCTTGATGCATCATCCTGACACAACTCTATCTCTACCTAGGTGGCATTTGAATAATGGTTCAAGACCATGTCCAGTTCCAAACTTCTTCAACAGGTTAAATTAGGCATCACCAAATAAATACGTATATCTTAGCTATCTAAGTGATTCAAAGAACATCTACAATCAACTCTCTTATAAGTTTTTGGTTCATCCTAATATAACATGACTATTCATTTAGATATTTTGAACACCCCTTCATCAATCAGTGATAAGCTTCTAATTTAATTCACATATCTAATGTCTAGTTATTTTGATTTCTGGTTTCTTTTTTTATATTGAATTTTTTGTTGTAAAAAATCAAAATAAAGGATTAACACCAATGTATTTTTAAAACTAGGTCCGGGGAGGTGTGAAGAGTGGTCATGTTTCTCCATATACCCAAAATGTGTGAATGGGGTTGGCACTTCTTTACCGCTTCAAAATAATCAATAACCCCATTCACACACACACACTCATATATTATTAATAAATTATTAATGTAATTAATAATATACTATTTTGTATTAATAATAATTTATATAAATACTATTCATAAATATGTATTAATTTTTATTGATATAAAATATTTGCAATTTGTTAATAAGTAATTTGTTAATTAATTATCAATTGTTTTATTTATTATTAACTAATATTATAAAATAATTTTATTACATAATTATTAGTATAACAACTAATATTTAAAAGAATTTATTTAAAAATATTTTAAAATTTTTGTTGATATAATTATTAGTGATAGATTAATAAGTAAAATGTTCATTGTCAATTTTATTATTTTGTATCAATTAATTATATATTAATATTTTTTAATATAGTTAATATAACTATAGCTAATATTTATTTTATAATAATGTAAATAAAATAATTTTCTTCCAGAAAAATATTTACTAGTTAGTAATTATATTATTCTTACAAGATTTTAATTATAAATAGTTCCACTTGTTTATATTATTATTAATAATGTGTTTATGTGTAAAATATTTATAATCAAGTGTATTATTTATTTTTAATTAACTGAATATTAATATGTTATTAAAATAATTAATAGAATCATATATAATATTTATTCTATAATAACATAAATAAAATATCTTATATTTAGAAGCATATTTACAAGTTAATAATTAAATTATTCTGAATATATTACGTTTTATTGTTAACTAATTAGTTATATAATAAATAAGATAACAAATATTATAAACAGTGATACAATTTTTATAATTCTAAATAATAATATGATTAATATTTCATAATTAATTTAGGATAATTTTTTATTATACAGAATATGGATAATAATAGTAAGTGTTATTATAAATAACAAATATTAGTTATTATTATAAAAAAATTAGTTATTAATTTTAATATTTCAAAATATTTCATTTTTTTAATTTATAATTTTACAAAGTTATTGATATATGCCACAAATATAATATATTAGCATGTTATTAAGTAATGACTATGTAATGATTTTAATGAAATATAACATGTAACAATATAATCTACATTATTGTCCTGGAAGCACTCTATTTCCTCTACCTTGTGTGCATATAATATGTCGATATTGTGTCTGTCTATGTCTATGCTTTGGCATGTGTAGATACTGTATATAATCTATTTCATCTATATCGGCATCATCTTGTGTGACATGAGAAGCATATACAATCTCCATGCTAGTACACAGTCCTACCTCCAAGGATAGTGGTTTTCAACTGGAAATCTCCCCATCATATGGACAAGATGGATGTTGTGTAGAAGATATCAAAGGATCATTGGAAAATAAATAATGCAAGACATACCAATAAGTTTCAACATTTGCAATAAAATATGATAGGCTAACAGACCCTGTCTGTGCATGTGCCTCTCACTGTGTTTGTCAATCTTGTGTCATTATAGATTGAGGAACATCCTGGTGACCATGAAGAACACCCTCCTCATATGACAAATTTTTATCCATAAAAGAGTCTTCACCACACTAACACATCAACAATAGGTTCACCTCACTTAGAATAACCTCACACATTAATGAAAATTCCCCCGTAAATTTCATCCATATGAGGTAGTATCTCTATCGAAGATATATGAAAATAAGTCTGGTAAAATGTGCCACCCTCTATGAGATCATATATGTGAAGGACATGAGTGATACGAGAATCTTCTAAAAACTAATTTTTAATTTATGTAATTATAAAAGAAAAATATACAATAGTGGAAGGAATAAATTTAACTAATTCACAATAGCCTCATCTCTGTCGTGTAAGAAATATCAATGGTGACAAGTTATACTAGGGTGGATAATCTAGCAGATTTGATAAATGTATATTTATTGTGTCAACACTTCATAATTGTAATTTTTTCGTTTATCCTACATCTCAATATATCATTCATGATATATCCTTCAGTCAAATATTTCCATCCCAGATATCATCAGGGAAGAAGGGAAGGTAACTGATAGGGGAGTGTGGGAATAAGATGATAGAATATAAAATTTCTCATAACACTATCATTATGATGCAGCTAAATAATATGAAAATGAATCATGTGAATGACTCAAGATATGATCTAAATAATAAAAATATATTTTAATGGGAGACTCTTAATGATATTCTCAGTCTATGACATCTCTATAATATAAAAAATGAAAAAATTAATAAATTAATAAATAAATAATGATATGTTCTGTAAAAAATAATAATTTAACAATATAATTAATAACCATGTACATTGTCTAGTCACAGACTGTCAAGCATAAGTCATCAAGCATGGACATCATGTCTCACTATATCAAAATATTAATGAGCCTAAATCCCCCTTTATATGTCTTTTTATATTTATATTTCATAATATAAAATTATAAATTTTATTTTGACATTAGAAAAATTAATATACAATCATCCATGTGGAGACTCTGTTAAAATATCGGTAGGAAATACCGCACATGCATGTTGAGCTATGCGAGGGATGTACTCCCATATCCATATCAATATAAAAATAACACTAATCGTGATCTATATCTTATCGATATGGAATTCAATCAATAGAATTATCTATGTATATATAATACATGAATACCCTCATCAATATAAACATTTCTGGTCAATGTTCTCCAATAATTGTATATACATTAGATGTACAAATGGAGTCGAATAATCAATGAATTTTTTCACCTAATAATCATAAAAATGTATTCTAGTGAAAATGGAATCATGTTGATCTCATAGGCATCATCATACCAATGAGTGAAGTGCTCTTCTATCCATAGAATGTGTAATATACTACCAAATATTGATCCACCATATTCAGGGACCTCAATTACTAGTAATCTGTGAACTATCTCAATCCAATATACAATAAATTGGCATATCCCATCAAGACCATTGATGGGGTGGCCCAAAATAATGGACCCATCCTCAAGTATAATAGTCATCTCCCACTCTATAAAATGGAATGTATATTTCTCTCACCTCCATCCCTCTACAAGGGAAATAATGAGATGATGGTCAATGCTTGTGAAGGTGCACATCGCTATACCACATATCCCAGCATGATAAAGATGTGGGATGAAAAAAGGTGGTGTTGTAACTTGATTGAAATGATGAAATTACCATAAACTCAAACTAGGCACTAGATGTCATTCTAAAACAAATAATGAAACATCTATGTCTTGGGATGAGAGCAGTTGGGGACATAACATCTCTATATCTTAGGTCATCATTATATATTTATAGTTAATTAAATAACATTTAAACTATTTTAAAAAACATATATAATAATAAATATTATGTAGAAAATAAATATTCACAATTATGAATAATTATGCAAATGTGGTAAAAAATAACGTGATTGATTTTTTTGTCTTAATATATCAATTTATGGTTTTCATCATCTCTAATCATGTTTAATTTATTTCTAAATATTTGTATGTATATCATATATGATGAAATTACTATATAAAATATGTGGCAGCTTGATATATTCCATAGAAAAAGTGTTATGAAGGAAAAATTTGAAAAGAAATTCATTTGCAGGTTGAAGAACTTTTTTTCATTTCCATTGTGTGTTTCTTTTTTAAAATTTAGAGTATCAAAAATTTATTTTTGATTGAATCTATAAATGAATCAAACTAATGATTAAATGTGACATAAATGAAGCAAGTTAAGAATAAAAGGATCTAATAATAAAAATTATACATATGAAATAATGTAAAAATTCATGATAAATTACAGACACTCCGTCATGGATGATGGTAACTTGAGATATTTCCTACCACTTTGGGAAATCTATTAATAGTATGTCGTTTTACGTGAAAATTTTTACATCATAGTCACCCTCTTATTTTCTTATGCCAATCCATCTCATTTCTAATACAAGTAGACATTGGTCATCCCTGAGGGTGTAACTTGGTAATATCATGCAGAAATATAAAAAACCCTAATTGAAATAAAATACATAAATAAAAAATAATCATTAATGAACATCCATAATAGGGATCTTGGATATATCATAGATGATTTTCAATTGATCAGTATGCAAGGTAATAGAATGAAATTTGCCAACATGTATCAAAGGTTCACTATAAAATTTAAGCAGAGTTCTCATGTGATACATTGGGTCAACATAGTGAACCCATGATATGTTCATCAAAGCAAAACATGAAACAACATGTGCACATATTTATCTAAATTCATTAATGTTACCACAATCACAATACCTATTTTCAAATATTTCCCCCATCACTCAACCATAATTTCTTATAAGCAGGATGTGGCGCTATCTTACCTGAAAGAGGCTCTGTACCCATTCAAAGGTTGTAACACACAATGAGGATGTATCATGAAGTGTTTGATGAATAAAACTTTGGAAATTCTGAAAAAACACACAATCAATTTTTTATCACATAACATCTAAGTTGGATCTATTCAACAAAGTACATCACACACCTATAAAATCTATATTATTCTAACCATGTGATCAGTAGTATTTTCATACCTTTGAGGAACCCATTTATGAATTCCATAGTATTAGTGGTCATATAGACATATCTTATACCACCAACATTTGAAAATGACCATTTTTACTTTGTAATCATCGTCATATAATCATACACATCATGATTAGATCATCAAATTTATTCAATAAGTTAATAAAAATGATCTTTGTTGGGATATTTTACTGAAACAATAAGTAAACAATTTATTTAAAAGTATATAAACATTTAATCTAGAAAAAATATGTCTAAAAAACCATACCTAACATGATGATATTTTAATTTATTTCATAATCTCTATATTTATTATGCACATTATGGGATATATGTCTAATGAAATATTAATTATGAACATTTGATTATATCCATGAAACCCCATCACAATTAATAACATCTATAATTTTTTAATATTAATCTAATGTCAGACACGCTCATAAGTTTTTTGTGACATGAATGCATGTACAAATAAAAAACAGACTCGATGACTCAAAAATATCCTTTTCAAAAGTGGAAAATGAATGTCATAGACAAGAATGATTAAATTCATAATTTGAATAAATATGTTGAAAAATTGTATACTTTCCCTAATAATTTGACATCGACATTAATGAATTTTTTATAATATGGGAAATCTGCGATACAAGGACAAAATTCCCAAAACAAACTATGAAACTTTTCCATTGATAGATAATCTCATGGATATGGGGATACATAATCAATATTGTTCAAATGATAAAAAATATGAATATTGAGAGGAAATGTTCGCATAATATAAGGAAACACATTGTATGATTTTTCCAAAACACAATAATCGTGCACAATTTTTTTTTCATTTGATGCTTTGCGGTAGGGTATCGTATATTGAAAAGATTATTTTATTCGTTCTTGAATAAGGGGAACATTAATATCTTGAAATTTTTGTATCATATCTATAATAACTATTTACATAAACTCTATACCAAGTGAATATTGATCCTATGACAATATTGGATGTATACATGTGTGTGGATCTTTTAATTTGGTTATCTATCAGCATGAAAAATAATCATATATTTATCTAAGATGGAATTAACAATCTGGAACATATTTCTCACATCGAATGAGACATTTTTCTTTCTTTTAATTATCAACCATAAATGAAAGTTGTATCTCTATTTTTTTAAATTTTTATCACATTTTTCAAGGTTTATTTACTTTAAAACACTTTCCCAACATAGGTGGTGTGATCAGTCAATGAAAATATATTCCCTATAATGTAAGTGAATTCAGTAACTAGTGCAACTACTTCTGAATCAAAATTTAGTACACAGGATATTCTTTTAAACATGGAGTTCAATATTAGAGGGTTATTATCAAAAAACTGGTGGCTTCCAATCTATTAAAAGAACCAAATGTTGTTCATTACCCACATCACCCTCACCCACATCATTTCCGGATGCCTCATCAAATAAACTTTCATTTGGTAAATTAGAAGTACAAATAGGGATTTCTTATACATTTCCTTAAATATTTTAATCATCTTCATTATAATTTTTTTCTATTACCTGAGTTATATGGACTTGTAATGAATGACAATGTTCTAAAGGATAAAATTCTAGAGATCTCACATAACATGTTTCTCTAGTAGTAGATTTCACATTATCAAAATTATAAATCACTCCACATAATTAAAATATAACATAATTCAATTACTCCTCAAACAGTAATGATGTATCCCAAAAATCCTCAGCATTAATCAAATGATACTTAGTGTGCCATAAACATCTAGTATATTAAATACGTTGATATATAATTGAATTAATTGGTTGATTATCCCATATTTTTAATCAAATATGTTTTTTCCTCCAAACTTCATCCAATGTTACACAATCATGATGTTTTCCCACTCTTTCATGTGGATAATTGTAACTAAAAAACTAATCGGTATAAATTACCTCACTATTTGAATATATTTGCGAAAAAAATGATTACCTAGAAAATATTATTATAAAACTGTAATATACTACATCATGATATGTTTAAATTTTTTAAATTGGTTGTGATTAAATAAATTACTTGATCATGAGACATTTTATATGTATTGGTTTATATGTATTTGATAAACCATGCAAAAACTCAGAGGATTCCCAACACCTATATTATCTCATATTTTAGAAACCATCATTATCCTCTCAAGATTCATGTAAAATTTAAGCTTTAAACATATACACTTCATATAAAATTCTCTTTTATTACAATAAAACTCACATAAAAGATATTGGTCTCGGGTTTGATATATATAATATTTTTATGTGGATATGCAGGTACATAAATATATAGATATAGGGATAACACAAATTCCATCAATGGTGTAATGATAACAAAATTGTTACAAATTATATAACAGAAATAAATAACATGTGATTTTAACTATACATTGGCCTGTCATCCCAAGACCGTTCTATTTTTACTAATTAAATAATCATATACAAAAAATTGAACATGCAATTCCAATCATAAATTCGATGGTGATCTCAAGATCAGTCAGCATACTAGATTTATAACATGTTTTTTTATGATATTTGTTATATTCTATATCTTTTAACTATAATTATAACTATTTTTAAAAAATTATATATATATATAATCATCTATTTTTCATCATAATATTTTGATAATTTTTTACTCTTACATGTGATAAATTATATCTCAAACCTTGATAAATATAAATAACCTAACTCTTTATCTATATTGATGGTGACATTTTAAAAAAAAATTAACAAAACATTATATATATGTTTACCACTTCATCAAATGTTTAACATATATTAATAACATAAGAATAAATGACTGTGAATTGATCTTGAAACCTTTTCTATGGGTTAGTTTGTCATTATTTTGTAAACCAACCAAACCTACAAGTGAACTCGTGGAGTCTCTATCATCACATATTTTAGTGACCAACAATTTCATGTCATATATAAACATCTCTTATTGAATGCTTCTTTTCAAATTCCTATTTGTTATAAAGCTACTCACATTCATGTGATGGGGTATAGCGGTTCAAAATACCTAACATTTTTTAGGACGACACAAGGGTGCTTTCATACCTGGAGAGAGGGATTAATTAGAGTTCATATATGAGGAAAATAAAATGAATTTATTATAAATTTTATAACTACAAAAAAATAGAGATACAATCTCAATTTTCCATTGGTTTGTTATCCAAAAATCCATCATCACATGGTACTCATAATTTTTTTTGGTATACATATAATGTTCTGCATTCCCTAAAACTTTACCTATAAGTATATATAATTTATAATAAATATATACACCTCCTTCCAAAATTTAGACATTTCAATATGTATATGTGTATATATTTATTTATTTAGGTAGATTCACTTTTTTAACATATGTTTATAAAATATTATAATTTAAATTTATTTTTCTTCTGATATAATATAGAATAATATATACATATAAATATATTTAACTAATAAAACATACATATAAAAAAATTTAAATATATTCAACATTACTAAAAAGTATTTTAAAACATAATTACATATTCTTTTATAAATGTCAGATATTTATATTTAATCATTATTTTACATAAATAATAAGAATATTAATAATATTAATTTTTTTCAATTAATTTTATAACGTTAATATAAGTTACTCTTAAATGGTAACAATTAAGACACTATAACCTTATTATATTTTAATTTTTATAATTTTTTTTATGTATATAATTTTTTTTTCTATTTGTACATTCCAAAATTTATGTAATTATATTTTATAAATTTTTATTAACAATTAGAATTTTTTATAGTTAATATAATTAAAAAATTTATATAAAATTATTAATTAACATAATTATTTTCTATACTGTTAAAAAAATAGTATATATATTTAAATAAAAATAAATATGACACTTAGTACAACTAGTATTTCATAGTTATATATTTTTTATAAAATATTTATCTAATTAGCTATGTGTATGGAATTTTATACATTGACTTTTTGTTACATTAAATATAATTTATTATATATGTTAGAATCTATTCAAATTTAATTACTCCCCATTTAAAATAAAAACCTAAACATTTTTAAAAATAGTAGTATTACACTAAATATAAAATATATTTTATAAATAAAATTTAAATTCTAAAAACACCATATTTAAATTTCCAAAAACATTAAATTTAAAAGATATCAAAAATAAACAAGGCCTCATTTTGAAATTAAATAATGTAACGGAAAATAATTCATACATTCATACATCAATACTTTCATACAGCTATTAATATTTATAAAAATAAAATAAAATATAAGAATTACAAAATTAATATTTTAAATAGACATTTTACCTTCTTAAAATCCTATAATATATGTTGAAAATTAAATATAGCAAATCATAGTAGAAAAATAAAAATTAAATCAACTGAAAATAGAGGGGTATGTACTCTATTTATAAATTTAAATCAGTCGGATTCATGAACCATATTCATGCCTCTTTTGTAAATCATTTGAAGAAAGAATGTGTAAACGCCCCGACCCCAGTTACCCAGAGTTGGTGCAATATTTAAATACATTATCATGATTATAGGGAATCAAGTCATAAAGGACCTATCATTTTAGAAGTCTTGGAGAAAAGATTAAATACATGAACTTTACATTACACATTCACACAAAATATAAAAAAATATTTTGGGAATTTAATTATTCTTATAGTTTAAACCAGTATATAAATCATAATTCACTTCTTGACATCATGAGAAAATAAAAAACAAGAAAGGGGTGGCCTTAGTTAATTAATAAGGGTATATAATTTAGTGGAAACTATTATCTTTTAAGGTAAGATGTGAAATAAAAACAATATCCTTTTTAAAAATAATCTTTAACATAACATGGAAAAAAAATCAAACACCACTATATAAACATGCACAAGTATATTATACTAGTCAAATAATTACATGTAATAACTAACTTTATAATGTGGTAATGCATAATGGCGAACATCATAACCACATATTCAAGGACTTGTGCCAAGAATACAAATAAAAATTGTGTCAAGGGCTTGTGAAAAGACACTAGGTTGTCTCATGAGACCTACCGATGCATCATGGAGCTATAGCGGGCTCCACCAATCACTTACTACATCCAACACATTCCTTATATGAAAATGATGAAGCATAACATAAACATTCATTTTAAAACTAGCATATGAAATGTCAATACTTTAATCATAAACCGTGAATGGTATAAAAATATTACATCCATAGTCAAACTTATCATTAATCATTCAATACAATATATAAGATTATATTATTATAATTCAACCTCAATCAATAAAACTATTGATTAAAGGATATTGACATAGTTGAAAATGATCAGTAAAATTTATTGGGAGAAATATCTCTTTTACAAATTCATTTAAAATCCACATATTTATAAAGAATTTCATTTAAAATATATTTCTGTATGAAATTTTTCGATAACACTTTGAAACTTTTTAAAGGAATTAATATTTTAATACAATCATGTCTATATAAATAAATCATTTAAATCATTTTTAAAACATGGACATTAATAAAAAATATTTACAAAAATAAATCATTAAAACATTTAAAATAATGATCTTGATAAATATTCCATTACAAAAAACCAAAAAATATTTATTTTGAATACTTTATAATGAAACATGGACATGTATGATAAAAATTTCTCAGTAAATACTTATAGATAAACAATCACAGATAATAAGAAGATTGAGGAATTAACCCTTACCTTGTACATTTCTTTTTTCGAGGGTACGTTTAACCTCATAAATAATGACCATAATAAGATATTAAATTATAAAAAAACCATATTAATATTCATGATATTTTACTTTATTCATTTATGGCTTTATACTACCCATTTAATAATAATTTCTATGTTAAAATAACATTTCGGGTAATAATCGTGTTCTTTATCATACATGTTTTAACATGTTATTCTTGATCATATAACTTATATCATGATTTAATTGATTAAAAAATATAAAACATTATTTATTTATCATATATATTTAGAATATAAGTATGTATAATAGGTTTATATGGGAAATGGAAAACACCATTTTTGTAGACGGTAGGTCATACGTACACGTAAACATTGTTTCCATTTTAATATCATATTGAACAAAAGTAAGTGAATGAGATATCTGTATATATATATATATAAAATCATGTAGTATTATTATGTAATATATTACATACTTATTAAAAATATATATTTATAATCATCTTTTAATTGTGAACGTAGAAATGAATCTCATCATGTCACGTCATGGAGATGGTAAGTCGTATGTACACATGAGCGATGATATAATTCTATTGATGGTGAAATAAAATGTAATTATATGGAATATTACATATACATAATCATTAACATGTTATATTTATTATTTACAACAATTATACTCATTATTATACCCATCCAAATAATGAAGCATTGAATGGTAAGTCGTACGTAAAAACATATGGTGCCATTTTATTTTATAGGATGGATAGAATAATTAATATGGTTGAACCATATTTATAATAACATAACATTATGTAGAAGTTATTAAATTTATTATTATAGTTTGTAAACAACAATGAAAGATGAATTGGAGAACGAAAAGAACGTTGAAAATGTTTATGAAGTAATGAACTTTTTTCGGGTTCTTCCATTTGATTTGATAAAAAGGGCCCCTTTGGATATATTCTGATGAAATTAAGGACTATAAGATGATGTTGGGATATTTGGGAGGATATTTGATCATGGTTTGGAAGATAAAAATGGATTTGGAGTTGTGATTTTGAGAGAAGAAGTACCCTTTATTAAGAGAAGTGAGGGGCACTTTAGGAAATGATTGATATATTATTTTATTATAAAATAATTTCTACATTATAAAGGATAAAAAAGGATTTATTTACAGGATAAGTAGGGTATGGGTCGAAATAATCTCAAATAATAGGTTTTAGACAAGTTTAGTTTCCAATATTATCCTTATCATTTAGATTTAACTTTTAGTTAAATAGTTTAACTTTTACTATGTCTTCTAGTATTTTTATATTACATGGTTACTAAAATTAATATAAAATTCCAAGAGAACCACTAGCGGTTAATTAGTTACATAGCTAAATTTATATAAGTCTTTTGAATGAACCATATTTTTTTAGGATTATTATATCATTTAATAATATTATATTTGTTTTAAAACTCATTTATGTCAATTTTGACACTATTTAGTATTTGGTTTTTGTAAAAGAAAAAAATGATTACATAGAAATAATACATTAAATCAACCATAACATGTCATACTGACCTAAAACATTTGTGTAATGCATCAAAAGCCTCAATTTATTTTTATTTTTATATTTATAAAATTAATTATTTTAATATTTCATTAATAAGGTAACTATAACATCATCATTGTGTTATACATATATTTAATTTTCTAATGTTGAAAAATTATAAATTAAATACCATGGTATATGAAATATTTTTACATTTATAATGAATATTTATAGTCAAATTTTTCTTTTTTATAACAATTTATTAAGAATGTTTAATTTATTTAAATTTGAATTTAACACTTTTAGCTCTTCTTTAAATAAAATTATAATAATATTCCTAATCTAATCCAAGTGGATCATATTTTATTTCTAATGTTTAATAATGTCTTGATACATTTATTAAATAGAATTAGTACATGTTTTATTGTAATTATAATATCATTTTTACCTTTAATTACCCTATTTACTTTTAACTTTCTTAAATAAAATTCATAAGTTGATATTCACCAAAAGATATTTTCATCCTATTGAACCAAATTTTACATACTGATTTTAACCGTGCCACTCAAATATTTAAAACTAAATCCATAGAAGTGGTGAAATTTTTTTGTGAACATTTTCAAATGTGCATAGAAGGTGGGTAAATGTGCCTAGAAAGTGGGTAAAAAGATGTTAAAAATGTTCAATAAAATTTGATATATCTAATATTATTATAAAATGATGCTAATGAATTAAATTGGACTAATATATTTATTTTGTTTCTATTTTTAATTTAAGATAAAACAAAAAATAATTTAAATGAAAAAGTTAGTTTTTTATCTACAATTGAGTGTTTTTCACTACTTCATCAAAAATAGAATGTTTTCAGAAAAATTCCCCAAAATTCACCAGAAGATAAGTTGGATATTCTAATTTCAGAAATGATTTATATTTTACCAAATTAAAAATAGATAATTTTCATTAATTAATTTTAAATTATTTCTTGTAGTCAAAACTAGAATTAAGGTTTTTGAGAAGTAAAAACATTCAAAAGATTCATATTTCTTTATGTACAATTTAAATATAAAATTACTTCCAATGAACAAAATTGGATTAAATGATAAAAAAACTAATTATACTTCATAACCTTTCAAATGTATAATTTAACACTATAAATTATTTTGAATAAAAAAGTTGATTTCAATTAAAATTTCATATTTTTTACTATTCATCAAAATATGAAACTTATCAAAAAACAACCAAAATTTTTTGAAACTAAATTATTAGGTATTGAAGAAGTTTATTCTATCAAATTTAATATATAAATATGTCTGATATTGGATTTAAAAAGGTTTTTTTATTAAAAGGTGGTAAAATTTCATTTTTTTTTGAAAAACCATTCTTTTATATGAAAAATTGGATTTGTTCTTATATTATGTCTAATAACACATAATATGTATGTTAAAATTATCTGGAGTATTTAAAATTAAAAAATTTAGTTATTTCTATTCATAACATCTTTTTAGATGGCTTGTTCAGTATGTCATGGTGCACTGGAACTCTGTGTTGTATGTGGCACAAGCAATTGAATTACATTAAAGAGATAATGTACAATGAAATATTGAGTTGTTACATTATACCCTCCTTCAATAAATTGTGTCCTCACAATTTGAAATTATTCTTCAAAAATGGAAGATTCAAAATAGAAAAATACCTTTGTGGGAAACCCACATCGAAAATTGGGTTAATAAAATATAGTCTTAATAAGATGGAAAGGGAAATGAAACATTCACCACCAAATTTGTGTTTCAAATAAAATAACATTGGTGGAAATTATTGACACATAATTGGAGGAAAATGTTAATATTAATAGGGAGTGATTGATGTCATCAATCACAAACAAGTGAAAGGTAAAAATTTAGGTCCTCAAAGACATAAATCTATGATGATTTAAAATATCATAGATTCAACAAAACATAAGGTATTTAGATAACACATTTTTTTAGATTTTTAAGAAGTGGAGGGATTAATTTAGTATCAATATAAGAACTCAAGAATACATAATTGATTTCATTGCCGGTCTTAATCATAATCTTTTCATTTGGTTGTGTTTTGATCTATTTTAAATTCACACATTATAATAGGAAATAAATGTTCAAAAATTATTTTTTATGCTTGAAGAACAATTGATTAATCATAATGTCCAAAAGTAATCCCTTAATCCTCTAAACATATATTTAAAACCAAAAGGGTAGGTCAATTTATTCAATAAATCATACATTAACCTCAAAAAAAATATCTTGTGTTCAACTTCCAAAATTCAAACCTTTAAACTTATCCAAAATACGTGTGTCTACACTCATATTCCAAATATTTATAAGTAAGGTCAACATAACAAAATAAAGATCTCTTTTATCATATAAAAACAAGTGAATACCTTCATCATATATTCTATTAAAACATGGTAACTACCTGAATTACCATAAAACCTTATTTTAATATGTATGGACTTCATTATTCCTTTTGTAAAACATAAAATACTGAATATACACATTAAATTACAGAATGTTCTAATCTCCATCAATTATGGTATAAAAACCCATTAATTAGTTACAAGTTTGTCAATAATATACAATATACTTTATCAAAAACAATTATTTATTATTCCAAAATCACTACCTCAGTATCACCACCATATAACGGTTTTTCATTCTTTCAACCATATATTTTCAAAAAAATTTATCCATCTAATGAGTCACCTTTCATAGTACCACACAATCTCAATTCCTTAATGAAATAGTACTATAGTACAATCCTTATATACTATATGATTCATATAATCTGTACATCATTAATGCAATACTTAAATGACAAAATTCTCTAATAACAACTATAAAACACTAATCATTCCTCTTCATCTATTCTAGAATAAAAAAATTATTATTATCCAATAGCATCATTTGGTGTATACTCTGATGATTTCGAAATTGATTTGCATAGTGTCCCAACTCCTTTCAGATGAAGCATTGTACATTTGAAACACTTTTCTTACCCTTAGAATAACAGAATTGGTGTCCTTTTTCACCAAAATTATAACAAACTCCCTTTCACTCATGAATTTTCCAAGGTGATTATTTCCACAGTTATCACATGTGGGAAAATCCTACTTCTTTACCTTATTCCTTTTTTCCTTCATTTTCCCTACTATACTCTTCTTCTCTTCTTTTCCATCAAAACTATACGACTCAGAATAATTCAATACTTATCTTATTTATAAATAATATTATTTCTTCATATAATTAGAATATGTGGGAGACTATTTACCTTCTAAATGTAGGCTTAATACCATGAATGATATGGTACTTATAACTCTTTAGATCATTCGAGTTGTTGGAGTTCTCATTCCTTCTATAGGGAGCCATTTATAAATGAAGAGACACACAAGGTTAGATCATATCATAATATATAACCCAAAAAATAGAAAAATTATCAACATTAGTGGAATATTTTCACATATCTAGTCTCATAATCATAAAAATGGTTTCTTTCCTAGCATATTTACACATAAATCCATCATAATGGTCTGTAAATAAAATGTTAATTATGCTATGTATATCCAATGGGTGTGTCGTAACCAAGAGTGCAACAAGGCAATTGTTGTCCACTAGTTCACGTTCAGATCTAGCTCAAGGCATTGTTTTTTGGGTTTAACCATAGATACATTTGTTCTAGAGCAGCCTCTACCTACTCATATCCAGAAAAGGATGTATTTATTTGGAAAATTCAAAAAATCTATACATTACCAATATTCTAGGAAGTTCTTATATACTAATCCCCAATGTTTATCTTAGGGTAATGTTCTCTAATCAGGGTTCTTCTAAATCTAGTTTCCATGGATTTTACTAAACTTCCTCTGATACCAACTTTATCTCCTCGACCCTAGTTACCCAGAGTTGGAGCATCATTTTAATACATTGGCATTAATATACGGAATCAGCCCCAAAGGACCTTTCAGATTAGCAGTCTTGGAAAATAGATTACATAAACGAACATTACATTACAAATCCACACACAACATAAAAAAATATTTTGATAATTCCATAATTCTTCTAGCTAAAACCTACTTATAAATGATAATAAACTTCTTGAAATACTATGAAAATAAAACATAAGAAAGGGGTGGTATCATATGCTCAGTATAGATAAATAATTTAGCGGAAACTATAAACTTTTAGGGGAAGGTGTGTAATAAAAACAAAGCCATTTTAAACATAATCATGAAAATAATATGGAAAAAATCAAAAATCACCATATAAGAATGAAAAAATATATTCTACTAGTCGAATAATCACATGTAATAACTAATTTCATAATGAGGGAATGCATAATACCAAACATCATAACCACATAGTCAAGGACTCATGCCAAGACTTCAAATAAATATTTTTCCAAGACCTTGTGCCAAGACACTGGTTTGTCTTATGAGACCTACCGAGGCATCGAGGATCTATAGAGGGCTCCACCGATCACTTATTATGTTCAACACATTCCTCATATGAAAATGTTGAAGCATAACATAAACATTTGTATTAAAAATAGCATACGAAATGTCAATACTTTAACTATAAACCATGAATGGTATAAAAATAGAACATCCATAGTAAAACCTATCATAACTCTTTCAATACAATATGGATTATTTTATTATAATAAATCTATATCAATCAAGAATAATATCCAGTAAAGGGTGACATATAGTTGAAAATGTTCAGTAAAACTATTTGGGAGAAATATCCCATTATAAAATCATTTAAAAGTCACACATTTATAAAGGAAGTAATTTAAAATGGATTTCAGAATAAAATTAACCCATACCACTTTGATCCTTTTTAATGGAATTAACATTTTAAAATAATCATTTCTATATAAATAAATCATTCAAATAAGTTTTAAAACATAGAAATTAATTAAAAAGATTTATAATGATAATTCATTAAAAAATTTAAAATGCTGATCTAGATATAGAGTCCATTTCAGAAAACCATAAAATTTTTATTTTCAAAACATTTTTATGAATCATGTACAAGGATGATAAAAATTTCCTATTAAATACTTACACATAAACAATCTCTTATAGTAATGAGATTGCGGAATTTACCCTTACCTTGTACATTCCTTTGGTCGAGGGTTTGTTTAACCACTTGTATCATAACCATAGTATATTATTAATTTATAACTGAACCATATTCATATTAATGATATCATACATGATTCATTAACAGATCAATACCAAACAGTTAATAATAATTTCTATGTTAAAATAATATTTCGGGAAATAATCATTTTTGTTATCATACATGTTTTAAATTGTTTTTTTATTGTATAACTTATATCATAATTTATTTGATTCCAGAATATAAAAAATTATTTATTTATCATATATATTTATAATATATGTGTGTATATTATATTTATATATGAAATGGAAATCACTTTTTATGGAGATGGTAGGTCCTACGTACGCTTAAACACTGTTTCTGTTTTCAAATCATATTGAATGGAAGTCATCGAATGAGATATATATAAATACATATATATATATATCCAGTAGCATTATTATGTCCAAAATTACATATTTATTTATAATATATTTATTTAAAATCTTCATTGAATGGTGAACTCAGAAATAAATCTCATCGTGTCATGGAGATTGTATGTCGTACGCACGCACGAGTGATGATATCATTATATTGATGGTGAAATATTTTGTAATTGTATTTTATATTATATATACAGAATCATTGATATGTTATGTTTATCATTTACCTTAATTATACACATTATTATACCCATCGAAATTATGAAGTGTTGAATAACAAACTAAACCACGACATAGAAAAGGTAAGCTGTACGTACGCATATATAGTGGCTTTGTCATTCCTAGGATAGATAAAGTAATGAACATTGTTGTAACTATTTATAATAAAATCCAAGTATGTAGATAGAGCTGGAGTTATTATTATGGTATGGAAACAACAAAGAAAATGGGAAGTGGAAGAAGATAAGAACATTGAAAGTGACGATTAAGTAATTACCTCTTCTTCGGGTTATTCCATTCGATTTGAACAAAAAGGCTGCTTATTTTGGATTATGATCAATGTAAGGCATTTAGGTTGATTTTGGGGTATTTGGGAAGATATTTATGCAGGGTTTGGCCAAGATAAATGAATTTTAATGTGTGATTTTGAGGGAATGGGATGTACCATTTTATAAGAGAGGTGAGGGTTACTTTAGGAAAAGTATGAAATATTATTTTATTATAAAATAATTTTCAGTTTATAATGGCTAAAAAAGAATTTATTTCAAGAATAATGTGGGGATGAGTCTAAAACCTTTTATCCAATAATTTTTATTCATGTTTAGGTCACCATACAAACCTTATCGTTTAGATTTAACTCTTAGTTAAATAGTTTATCTTTTACCATGTATTCTGGTTTTATTATATATCATTGTTAATAAACTAACAATAAAATTCCAAGAGAACCTCAAATGGTTCATTAATAGAATATATATAATTATGTAAGTCCATTTTCAAAGCCTTATATTTGTTTTGATTATTATATCATTTAATAATATTGTATTTGTTTTAAAATCTCATTTAGGTCAATTTTGACACTATTTAGTATTTGGATTTTTTGAAAGTCAAAAAAACATGATTAGTTCAAAAAAATACATTAAATAATACATAACATGACATATTAACCTATAAACTTCGTGTAATTCTTAAAAAGTATCAATTTATAGTTATATTTATATTTACAATATTAATTTTTTTAATCATTCATTAATAATGTAATTACTGCATTATCATTGATTCATAAATGTGTTTTATTATTTAATGTCTTAAAATTAAAAATTAAATACCATGATAAATTAAATATTTTTACCTTTACAATTAATATTTATAGTCAAATTTTTCTTATGTATAACCCAATAATTAAAATAGTTTATTTATTAAATTTTGAATTTAACACTTTTAACTCTTCCTTAAATAAAATAATAATAAATGTCATAATCTAATCCAAGTGGATAAAAAAGGATCATATTTTATTCATAATTTTTACTTAGGTATAAATACACTCATCCAATATAATTAGGACATGTTTAAGGGTAATTATAATATCATTTTTACCTTTAATTACCATATTTACTTTTAATCGTGGTAAACAAAATTCAAAAGTTACTATTCAAAAAAAATATTTTCATCCTATTGATCCACATTTTACTTACTGATTTCAGAAATATAACTTGAATTTTTAAAATTCAATTAATATAATTGGTAATATTACATTTTATACAAATTTTTAAATGTGCCCAGAAGGTGGGTAAATGTTCCTAAAATGTGGGTAAAAAGTCTTTAAAAATGTTTAATAAAATTTGATATATCTAATCTTATTATAGAATGACTCCATTGAATTAATTAAATTAATATATTTATTAATTATCTATTTTTAATTTACGATAAATTAAATATAATTTTAAGGAAAAATTCAATTTTTATCTACAATGTAGTATGTTTCACTATTCATCAAAAAATGAATGTTTTCAGAAAAATACCAAAAATTCACAATAAGATAATTTTGATATTCCAAATTAATAAATGATTATTATTTTACCAAATTCAAAAATATAGAAGTTTTATTAATTAATATAAAATTAATTCTTGTTGTCAAAACTAGAAAGGGGGTTTTTGAGAAGTAAAAATATTCAAAAGATTGATATGTGTTTATGTCGAATTTAAATGTAATATTGCTTCCAATGACCAAAATTTGATTAAATGATAAAAATAACATCTAATTATACATCAGACCCATTCAAATTTATAATTTAACATTAAAAAAAAGTTGATTAAAAAATTTGTTTCCAATCAAAATTAAGTACTTTTCATTATTCGTCATAATATGAATGTTATCAGAAAAACACCAAAAAAATTGTCCAAACTAAAGTGTTTTTGTCCCAAAGAAGTTTATTTTATCAAATTGAATATATTAAAGTGTAAAATACTATATTTAAAAAGGTATCTCTATTAAAAAGCAATAAAATTTCGTTTTTCTGAAAAACAATTCTTTTATATCAAAAATTGGATTTGTTCTTATATTATGTCTAAAAACACATAATATGGATGTTAAAATTATTTTTAGTATATAAAATTCAAAATTTAGTTAATACTATACATAACCACTTTTTAAATGGCTTGTTTGGTATATTGTGGTGTTCTCGAACTCGGTGTTGTGTGTTGCACAATCTACTAAATTACATTAATGAAATAACATACTATTAAATATAAGGGTGTTATAGAATAAATATGCTTCATGCTTCCTTCATTACATCAAATAAGTGTGAACATTGTTCATGTTTCCTTGGGGATAGAGAGAGAGGAGTGAATGAGTTTCATTATTTTCCAAACCATTTTTTAAAACATAAAACCCTCTCCCAAAAAAAATAAAAACTAATTTAAAAAATACTCTAATGTCCATTCACTGGTATCCCTTCACTGATCCTCAACTAACTCCCCTATAAAATTCATTATGATGTTATTTGATATCCATAAATGCTTTCCATGATAATCCACAGACAATAATCTTATCAAAAATAAAAAACAGACATGGTAATGTGATTATATTATCACGAGTGAATTCTTGACTGAAAAATGTGCATTTATTTTAGTGTAAAAACGTCATCAAAAAGGGGCTTCGAAGACACAATAAACCGATTGACGCCCCTTCTTACTATCACCATTTATGCGGTCCAAAATACCACTTTCATGACTCCCAATGAAAATATTCATAATAAAGTGCTAATAATTTTGGAGATCATGGTTTTTAGGTCACAAATATACATTTTTTGACTATCAATGTAGGCCACCACTAATATATAATTAGAGACCACAAATGGTAGACAATATAGTTATCTTATAATACAACCTAATTTCTCAAAATCATTATATTATTATAATTTTTATAATCCAATGTTACAGGTTTAGGGGAAACCATTACATTATCCAAAGACTCTAAGGCACTTAGACTAATACATGTCCATTTCAAGCACAAGGACCAAATTTCTAACTACCTTCCCAAACCTATCAGATAATAATTATTTTTAGAACAACAATAGTCAACCTAAAATGGTGCCCAACTAACAATCCCAATATATGACTTTTAGGGGCCTAGTACCGATTGCAAAGCCATACCCTCTTGATTATAAAAATCCAAGAACATTCACAGTGACTGTATCTTATTTAACCTTATATAGGATGTCACCTAGGATCTTATCCATGTTATTTTTATTGAATAGATCCATCTAATTAATCATGCTCTAGAAGTTTCTTTAACCCCATAATTTTCCACTATAACCCATCCCAACCCCCCTATAAGTCTAATCACTTTGAATTCTTGTAAATTCAATAATACAAACACTATAAAGACCTCCACATCCATTATAACACCCCATCATTTCATAGTATGTTATTTTATTTAAGGAAATTCAATAGCTTGCACAATACACAACACCAAGTTCGAGAGCACCAAAACTTATCAATCTAGCCGTTCAAAAATTAGTTATACATTGTAATAACTATATGTTGAATTTTATACACTCCATATAATTTTTGAATCCATTTTATTTGTTTATTTGGTGTAATATAAGAACAAATTCATTTTTTTAAGATAAAAGAAGTATTTTTCAAAAAAAATGCAATTTTACAACCTTTTAATGGAACCCCCTTTTTAAAACCAATATTTGAAAATTTTATGTATTCAATTTAATGAAATTAAATTATTCTTTAGCATTGGGACATAAAAATTTATATGGGTTAAATATTTGGTACTTTTATGATAACTTTCATATCTTGAGGAATATTTAAAAATAAAAAAATTTAAATGAAAACGACTTTTTAAATAAAATAATTTATATTGTTAAATTATATGTGTTAATGGTTTATAAGTATAATTATATTATAATTTTATCAATTAATAAAATTTAGGTTATTATACGTAATGTCACATTTAAATTCTACATAAACACATGTCAATCTTTTGATAGTTTTTACTTTTAAAAAACCCGCTTTTCAATTTTGACTATGGGAATTAATTTTGAATTAATTAATGAAAAATCTATGTTACTAATTTGGTAAAATAGAATTTATTTTTTAATTAATAATACCAAAATTATCTTAGGGTAATGTTTTGGTATTTTTCCGAAAACATTCATTTTTTATGAATAGTGAAAACACTGCATTATTGATTAAAACTAAATATTTATTTAAAAAATTATTTATTTTATTAAAATTTAATTTAAGTAAAAAAACATATATAATACTTATATAAGTTCAATATAATTCATTCAAGTCATTTTATAATAAAATTAGATATATAAAATTGTATTGATCTTTTTACCGTATTTTACCCACCTTCTAGGATAATTTACAAATTTGCATAAAACGTGATTTTACCACTTATGTGAGTTGAATTTAAAAAATACAAGATACCCAGTTGACATAATTAATTAAAATGTGGTTCAATAGGATGATAAATATTTTTGGTGAATCGTAACTTTTGACTTTTATTAGCCACCGTTAAAAGTAAATCGGGTTATTAAGGGTAAAAATGATATTATAAACTCCCTAACAAATGTCTTAATTCTATTGGATATGTTTAATTAGACTAAAAAAACCTTATTATTAAAATATAATCCTTTTGTTTCTCTTTTATTGGATTATAAAATTTATTATTGTTTTATTTAAATAAGAGTTAACAGTGTTAAATTCAAAGATTAATAACTCAAAAAATTTTAATATAGGGTTATACCTAAGATAAATTAGACTATAAATATTAATTAAAAAGATAAAAATATCTCCAACATAATTGTATTTTATTTATAATTTTTTGATATTAAATAATTAAATTTATTTATGACACAATTGTGATGCTGTTATTACCGTATTAATGAAAGATTAAAATAAATCATATTATAAATATCAAAATAAATGTAATTTGAGACTTTTGAGGAATTAAACTAATTTTCCAGAAAAATATGAAATTTCATTATTGATTAAATATTTTTTTCCGCGTAATGATGCTCTTATAATTTTCATAAAAACTAAATAATAAATATTGTCAAAATTGACATAATTGAGTTATTAAAACAAATACTATATTATTAATTGATATAATATTCCAAAAATATATATTTTTTGGTCAAAGTACTTAGGTAAGGTTATATATATTAATAATGAACCACTTGGGGTTTTCTTGGCTTGTTATATTTTTTTTATTAACCATATATTATAAAAATACAAAAAGATATGGTAAATGTCAAACTATTTACCTAAGAGTTAAATCTAAAAGATAAGGTTAATATGGTGACCTAAACCTGTATAAAACCTATCCGTTGAAAGGTTTTCGACCAATACCCACCATAGAATCTATATAAATAATTTTGTATCCATTAGAAACCTAAAATTGTTTTATTATAAAATGATATTCCAAGATTTACCTAAAGTAACCCTCACCTCTCTTATAAAGGGGTACTTCCCCTTCTCTTAATTCCACACCTCCAAAGCCATTTGGCTCGGCCAAACCCTGCCCAAATATCCTCCCATATTTTCTACCTTTATCTTATAGGCCTTCCTTTGGTCATAAACACAACATAAAAATCCGTTTTGATCAAATCAAAAGGAAGAACCCGAAGAAGAGGTAAATGTTTCACTACCTCTTTCATGTTCTTTCCCTTTTCTACTATCTTTTTCATTGTTGTTTCCATTATAAACTAAAAACTCTAATATCTTCCATATAATTAGATGTTATTATAAAAATTTTACAATTGTATTTATTATTCTATCAATCATATGAATGACAAAGTCACCATACATGTGTACGTACGGACTACTGTCTCCACGTCTTGGTTTCGTTTGTTATTGAAACACTTCATTATTTGGAGGAGTATAATAATGGGAATAACTGATGTAAATAATAAATAAAATTTGTTAATGATTTTTCATATATGATATACCATCCAATTACATACGATTCACCATCAATATAATGATATTGTCGCTCGTGTGTACGTACAAATTACCATCTCCACGAGCGCGATGAGATTCATTACCCATCGTAATATTTCCGGAATAATTTTCAATTTAAGATTAAAATAATGTTTATGAACCAAATATAATAATTTATATGAATAAAATATATCCTATCCATAATAAACATGGCTTACGTAACCAAGCATATTAAGGAAAGTGAATCAGTTAACACCCGAAACAATGATACTACTAAAATATTTTTAACAGAGAAGTATTAGTGTTTCATATATGATATCATATTTATGTATATAGTTAATGTATAATTTAATAACAATTATTTAACTATTATATAAGAGTTTAACGTAGCCTCGGCCATGGAAATGTACAAGGTAATGGGTTTTTGTCTCAATTTTAATCATGTGAGATTTATACTATATTTGCAACTATTACCTATTGTGTGGTTTATATACTACCCATGATGGTATTGTTTTCATAATATAATTTAATTTATGGGTATTTACATCATCACTAGATGATCTTTCTTTCAAAGGGTGTATTTTTCTTAAGTTACCAAATTAGTAAGGGAATTTCAAATTTCAATTTCCACTCATTCGGTTTTATGCAAACTTCATTGATAACTTTACTCCAAAATTAGGTGTGAAATAACTATTTATTTACTTATGTAGTAATTACCACTCCACTTTTTGTCTATATAAATTTGATACACATAATCACTTCACTGATAAATTCTCAATTCATCGATATACACTTGATATGAGTATTTTTAACTCAATATCTATTCACTGAGTTAAACATCTGTGTCATTGGTGTGGTTTTTATAAGAATATGTGTGAATGTCCTCTGATTTATTTACACTAAATATCCATTCATATTGATTTTATTTATATATTTCACAAATAATAATGTCATTGATTTATCATTAACCTAAGGATAAAACCTTTATAAAAGAATTCAACTAAACTTACATTACATTGAGACTTCTTTGTTGTTATACACCAATTCACTATTATTTGATGTATATACAATATTTTGACATAGTATATCATAAATAAAATTTTCTCATGATATTATTATTTTTTTATTAAATCAATTAATTTTATTCTAGTGTCTCTCGTTTTGTTAGGAACTCTGCCTAAAATATCATTTTAAATGTTTTAAAAATTAATTCTTCTAAATCTTTATCATTAATGTCCCTATTTTAAAAGATGTTTTAAGGTTCTATTTATATGGACATTAATGTTTTAAAATTGAAATTACTTTTAAATTATTCATGGTGGTATGTGACACTTTGATTCAAAAATCTAATCTAAACATCTTTTGGATAAATAGTGATACTATTAAATGTTTTCATGAAAAAATGATATTTCTCTCAGTAATTTTTAATGACCATTTTAAACTATGTCAACATCCTTTAGTGGATATTAATATTGATAGAGGTTGATTTATTACGATACTAATATTTCATACTCTATTGAAGGTTTTTTTATATGTTTGACTATGGATGTGTTATTTTAATATCATTCATTGTTTATGGATAAAGTATTGACATTTCGTATGTTAGTTTTAATACGAATGTTTATGTTATGTTTAAACCTTTTCATATGAGGAATGAATTGGAATTAGTAAGTGATAGGTGGATCCCGCTATAGCTCCTCGATGCATCGGTTGGTCTCATGAGACATACTAGTGTCTTGGTATAAGGCTTTGAAAAAAATCTTATCTGTAGTCTTGAAAAAAGGCCTTGACTATGTGGTTATGAAGTCTGGCATTATGCATTCCATCATTATGAAAGTTGCTATTGATATTTAATGTTATTATTCAACTAGTAGAATATACATGTGATTTAGTAAATGGAATTATTTGATTTCATCTTTTCTATATTATGCTTATGTTTATGTTTAAAAGGCTTTTTTTTATTCGTATAAATTACCTTAAATGTTTATACATATTTATGATTTTTTCCGCTATATTGTTATCCTTATTGAGCATCTCAGCTCACTATTTCTATATTTTATTTTTTCCAGGGTGTGAAGAAGTATTTTATGGTTGACCTGTAGGGATAGGATAAAGATATAAGTGTGTTCAAAGGGAACAAAATGTTGTTTATGTTTTTATTTCATGATGTAATATAAATCTTATGAATTTATATAGTACTTCCAAGGCTACTAAACTGATTGGTCTTTCGAAACATGATTCCTTATATCATGAAAATGTTATGTAATAATAAACAGACTTGGGGCTTCTATGGTCAGGGTGTTATAGTTGGTATCAAAGAATTTTTAGTACAATCCTTGGAAGTTAGATTTAGAAAAACTCTGATTATAAAACACTACCCTAAGATATACATTGAGGATTATTATAGAAGAAGATCTAAAAATATGGTAATGTAAATATTATGTGGGTTTTCCACGTAATACATCCCTATTTAGATATGAGTAGGTAAAGGAAGCTCTAGAATAGATGTACCTAGGAGTGAAAACTCCAACAAGGAGTTTCGGGAGTGACCTAGGGTATCCTAGTACATGAAAATAGTCATTGCTGCACTTTTGTGTATGAAACACCCGAGGGATATGTTTAAGATAATTCAAATTTTTTTTGGACTGATTTGAAGGATTTTAATATAAGATGAGAATAAATAACCTTGGTTTATACTAAGGTGTTTTATATTGAAAATAAGGTGTTATGATATTCTTTAAATGATTTTATCACTCACAATATGCTTTCTTATGTTAGTCAATGGCTGGATTCCAAGGAAGTCATAGTAACGTTGAACATGATGTACAAGGTGTGCATGGTGGTGTAAATGAGAAATGAAATGGAGTGTTGATATGTGTTAAAGATATCATGTTCATGCTTAACAAGTTTTCCAAAAATATTATCAACAACATATATATTAACCAACTCCTGAACTCAACAAAGATGAAAAAGGTGGTGAACGATAAGAGCTCCAACAGTGGAGACCATGGGGAAAAGAAAGATCAATTTATATGAAGCATGAAATGTGGAAGGAGACACCTAGGAATGTTTATAAATGGAAGAAATAAATGATTTCAGTGTGGGAATGAAGTACATAAAGTAACGAATTGATAAGGAAAAATGATTATTACTATGGACAAAATTAAAAAAGATCCCAATAATACATTTACAGTGATTTTCTGTAAATGTAGGGGACTTGCGAATTACCCTATTGGATGCCCTATTTTAAAGGATAAACTCTTTGTCATGAAAGAACATATATGGAAATAAATAGATGGATAAATGTTTAAAAGTATTAGTGATCCTTATTGATGAGATTACTTTGGAATACTTTTCTCTTGTATGTGTAACCATTCTGTTTGTTATGTGAAAATGCTATTTTAGGAAGAATTGTATTTTCTATTTTTGATATAGTTTTAAAAAAATATTTGTGTTTATATGATCCTTGAATTTGAGGAAATTACAAGTTATTAAATTTTTGGACGAAAATGTGATGTATAAGATAAAATTTGGGTTGAAATTATGTTATGTTTATTATGAGGAATTTATCACTTTTTGGTAATGTTGTAAAATATTGTTTTTGAAAAATTACAACACACAGACCATGTGGCAACCCGTCGTGATGGAAAAAGATGTGGGAATCAAACCCACAACCTGAGTGCAATTGGGATTTATCGTCTACCATTGGACTACATGAAGTCCCTAGTTAGAGTGAAAAATTATTTTAAATTAAATAATTTTATTGATCAATAATAAGTTGATTGTGGATCTTTTGTCTCCTGAAATGGATATCCTTAGTATAAGGAAATGATTTGGTGATTAATTGATAAATGTTATTTTGGAAGACGTTCTCTCTGTTGGTAACACTATATTCTAAAATAAAATGAAATACAATGGGATTTTATTGGAGGAGTAATGGTGGCTTCTTAACTATGTTTTTATTGTGGATTTATAATGAATTGTGTTATTTATGGAAATTATTAACCTTAAATAGTAAATATGTGATTAGATTAATTACTTTTAAGTATGTGACATTAAGAGTGGTCGATGTTATTTGGAGAAACAATTTAACATGGAAGACTATGTAATCAAATTATTCTATGTTTTGGGTTTTAATACATGTTTGGATTATATTGAGGGATTTTAAGGATAATTGTTTTTTGAATGGTATTTTTTTAAATTTGGGTACTATTGGTCTAATTTTAGAAATAAATATTAGTATTTCTTTCTCTAATGAATTATTCATTTTGGTGATCATTTGATCATGTACTAACCATTTTGGTTTTGGTTAATCTCTAAAGAAAAGGGAAATATATTGTTTATCCTTTGTGATAATGTGATTCTCTAGAAGTTAATTTTATCACTTCATGTGTGACCAATTCATAATGAATACTCACCGTTTGAAAAAAAAAGATTAGTTAGTGGTAGAAATTTATTAAAGGATAAAACTCTAATTAAAATGTATATATATATGTATTTATGTTATTATTAAATCTCATAAATAAATTCCCCAACATTATGGAATGAAACTTAAAACAAAAAACCATTATCTTTTTACTTTTCCTACAGGAAAACAAATGACCATTTTTCCAATCAAATGTTTGTGGTTTTCATGTGGTCAACTATTTAACGATCAGGTTTTCTATCACTCTCCATCAAAACATGACACTTATTTTATCATCCATATACAAGTTTTCTTACCTGGAATTGTAGTTTGGGTTATCTCATGAGACCACAGTACTTCTCTTTATTTCTTTTAAAGTGATATTTTATTTACCCTTTTTCTAATGTGGGACATTGAATGTAGTTTCCAAGTCCAATTTTAAAATTTCAATGATGCAATTTCAAAAATCGTGGAAGAATGTAAATCCCCAGTATTTCATTGTAAGATATTTTCATTAATGTAATTCAATAGCTTGCATTATACACAACACTGAGTTGGAGCGCACCACGACTTACCAAACTAGCCGTTCAGAAAACAATTTTCAATATAATTAACTAAATTTTGAATTTTATATACTCTATATAATATTAGAATCCGTATTATTTGTTTCTTGATCATAATATAAGAACAAAATCATTTTTTTCAGTAAAAAGAAGTATTTTTCAAATAAATGCAATTTTACCACCTTTTATTAGAAACCCCTTTATAAAACCAATATTTGACATTTTATGTATTGAATTAAAATTAATTAAATTATTCTATTGAATTTAGGACATAAAAATTTATTTTCGGAAAAAAAATTTGAGCTTTTCCAATAACATTCATATTTTGATGAATACTGAAAAATACTAAATTTTAATCGAAAAGAACTTTTTAAATTAAAATAAATTATCTTGTTAAATTATGGATTTGAGTGTTTTTTAAGTATAATTAGATAATATTTTTTTATTTAATCAAATATAGGTCATTATAAGTAATTTCCCATTTAAATTCGATATAACCACATTACAATCTTGTGATAGTTTTTACTTTTTAAAAAACTCGCTTTTTAGTTTTGACAACAAGAATTAATTTTAAATTAATTAATTCAACTTATATCTTTTTAACTAGGTAAAATATAATTTATTTTTGAATTCAGAATATTGAAATTATCTTAGGTTATCATTTTGGTATTTTTCTGAAAACATTCAATTTTTGATGAATAGTGAAAAACACTACGTTATAGTTTAAAAACGACTCCTTATTAAAATAATTTTTTAATTTATTTAAATTTATTTTAAGTCAATATATATATATATATAATACCTATATAAGTTCAATATAATTCATTTGAGTCATATTATAAAAAAATTAGATGTATAAAATTTTATTGACCTTTTTACCGTCTTTTACCCAAGTTCTATGAGAATTTACAAATTTACATAAAACATAATTTTACCACTTTTGTGAGTTCAATTTCAAAAATCCAAAAGATATGAATGAACTCATTATGTAAAATGTGGTTCAATAAGATGATCATAATTTTTGGTGAATAGTAACTTTTGACTTTTATTTACAATGGTTAAAAGTAAATAGGGAAATAAACTCTAAGAATGATATTATACTTACCCTAACACATGTAATAATTCTAATGGATAAGTGTAATTAGACCAAAAAAATCCTTATATGTAAAATATGATCCTTCTGTTCCACTTTTATTAGATAAAGACATTTATTATTATTTTATTTAATGAAGAGTTGAAAGTGAAAAATTCAAAGTTTTATAACTATCCCATTTTTGATATACGGTTATACCTAAGATCAATTCAACTATAAATATTAATTAAAAATATAAAAAAATTTCCTATGTAATTTTATTTTATTTATAATTTTTAAGCATTAAATAATTAAAATTATTTTTGACACAATGATGATGCAGTAATTACTTTATCAATGAAAGAATATAATAATTGATATAATAAATATCCAAATAAATGTAATTTCAGACTTCTGATGAATTCAAATGATTTTATAGGTTAATATGACATGTTAGGGTTGATTATATTTTTTTTGATATAATCATGCGGTTTTTATTTTCAAAAAAACCAAATACTAAATTGTGTCAAAATTGACATAATTTATTTTTTAAAACAAATACTATATTATAAATCGATATAATATTCTTAAAAATATAAAGTTCTACCAAAAGAATTAAATAAGGTTATATATATTAGTAAAGTACCACTTTGGGTTCTCTTTTCTTGTTATAGTATGTTTATTAACCATATAATTTAAAAATAGAAAGAGTCATGGTAAATGTCAGACTATTTAACTAAGAGTTAAATCTAAAATATAAGGTTTATATTGTAACCTAAAACTATCTAAAACATATTGGTTGTGATGTCTTTGACCAATCCCCACCATTTACTTGAAATAAATCATTTTGGATTCATTAGAAACTGAAAATGATTTTATTATAAAATAATATTTCAAGCTTTATCTAAAGTGATTGTCACCTCTCTTACAAAAGGGTACTTCCCCTTCACTTAATTTCACACCTCCAAAGCCATTTGGATCTGCCAAACCCTGCCCAAATTTCCTCCCAACATTCCTACCTTCATCCAAGATTCCTTCCTTTGGTCATAAATCCATCCTATGGAGCCCTTTTCATCAAATCAAAAGGAAGAACCTGAAAAGTGATAAATATTTCATCACATCTTTCACGTTCTTTGATTATTTCACTTCCTTTTTTGTTGTTCCCATTAGAAAATAATAAATACAGTATATTATATATAAATTGATTTTATTATAAAAATTGCACAACGATATTTATTATTCTATCCATCATATAAATGACAAAGTCACCATACATGTGTACGTACGGTTTACCGTCTCCACGTAGTGGTGCAGTTTGTTATTCAAACACTCCATTATTTGGATGGGTCTAATAATCAGTATAACATATCTAAATAATAAATGTAACATTTTAATGAGTCTGTATATATGATATAAAATTCAATTACATACGATTTCACCAACAATATAATGATATTGTCGCTCGTGTGTACGTACGGATTACCGTCACCATGAAAAAGATGAGATTCAATCTCCATCGTATTCATTAAAGAATAATTTTCATTTTATTATTAAAAATAATTTTTAAGAACATAATATAATTATGTATATGAATAAAATAAATCCTATCCGTAACAAAAATGGATTTTGTAACAAATCATATAATGGAAAACAGATTAGTTAACACCCGAAATGATGTTAATACTAAAATATTATTAACAAAGCAATATTAAAGGATCATATATGATATCATATTTATGTATATAGTCAATTTATAATTTAATAAATATTATTTATCTATTATACATGAGGTTAACGTAACCTCGACCAAGAAAAAGTACATGGTAAGGGATTTTCATCTCACATTTAATCCCGTGAGATTCATACTATATTTTCCACTATTACATTTTCGGTGGTGTATGTACTTCCCATGATTGTATTTTTTTCATAATATAACATAATTTATGGGTATTTACGTCATCATTGGATGATACTTCCTTCATGGGGTGTATGTTTGATAAGTTACCAAATCAGTAAGGGAATTCAAATTTCAATTTCCACTAATTCGGTTTTACAAAAACATAATTGATTACTTTACGCCGAGATTATGTATGAAATGACTATTTATTTACTTTTATAGTAGTTTTCACTCCTCTCTGCATTGATATAATTTTGATACACATAATAAGTCAACTGATAAATTCTCAATTCATCGATATAAACTTCATAAGAGTAATTTTAACACAATTTCTATTCATTGAGTTAAAAATCCCTGTCATTGGTTTTGTTATTACAAGAATATGTGTGATTGTCCACTGATACATTTACACTGAATATCCAATCATATTGATTGTATTTATATTTTCACAGATAATTATGCCATTGATTTATCCTTAACCTATGTATATGGTCTTTATAAATGAATTAATCTAAATTTACATCCCATTGATACTTCATTGTTGTTATGTGCCAATTCACATTTATTTGGTGTATATACTATACATTGAAAAAGTATGACATGAATCCCTTTATTCTAATGATATTATAAATTTTTTATTAGCACAATTTTTTGTATTCATGAATCTAACATTTGGTTATGAACTCTAACTAAAATATCAATTTAAATTTTTTAAAATTTTATTCTTCTAAATCTTTCTCATTAATGTCCATGTTTTAAAAATGGATTAATGGTATTAATTTTATAGACATTACAGTTTTTAAATTTAAATCAATTTTAAAAGTTTCAAAGTGGTATGAGACACTTTGATTCAAAATTATATTTTAAACAACTTCTACATTAATAGTTTTACTTTTAAATGTTTTCATGTAAAAGGGATATTTCTCTCAAAGATTTTTACAGATCATTTTCAACTATCTCAACATCCTTTCCGGGATATTATTATTGATGTAGGTTGATTTATTAATATAAAAATATTTCAGACTCTATTGAAGGTTTTTTGATAGGTTTGACTATTGATTTGTTATTTTTATACCATTCATGGTTTATGGATATAGTTTTAACATTCTATCTGTTAGTTTTAATACCAATATTTATGTCATGTTTAAGCCTTTTAATTTGAGGAATGCATTGGAATTAGTAAGTGATGGGAGGGGCCTTCTATAGATCTTAAATGCATCAGTATGTCTCATGAAACAAATTATTGTCTTGGCACAAGGCCCTGACAAAATCTAATTTGTAGACTTGGCACAAGGCCTTGACTATGTGGTTATGAAGTCTGGCATTATGAATTCCATCATTTTGAAAGTGGATATTGATATTACATATGATTATTTGACTAGTAGAATATCCACGTGATTATGCAAATGGCATTATTTTATTTTATCTTTTCCATATTTTTTTTGATGTTTATGTTTAAAAGGCTTTTATTTTAGTCTTATACATCGCCTTAAATGTTTATGCTTATTTATGAAAGTTTCTGTTATATTGTTGTCTTTACATAGCATCTAAGTTCACACCATTCTATGTTTTATTCTCCCTAGGTTGTGAAGATGTATTTTATGGTTGACCTGGAGGGATAGTATAAGGATATATGTTTGTTAAATGGGGACAAAATGTTGTTGATGTTTTTATTTCATGATGTAATGTAAAAATTATGAATATATCTAGTACTTCCAAGGCTACTAAACTGATCGGTCTTTCAAGACATGATTCATTATATCATGCCAATGTTATGTAATAATGCACCGACTTTGGGTTTCTGGGGTTGGGGCATTATATTCATTGATCCTTCCAACCCCAACAGGCCACTGCCATGATTTATGTGTTTATGTTCTCATATTTTGTCGATCCCGCCTCCACAAATAGGCCACCAGTGTTTCACCCCTATAGACCAGCTTCTTTCCTATGCCCCGACTATCGAAGAAGCCCTCCATTGCACAATTCATGCTTCTCATCTATTTTTTAGTCAATAGAGACTCTCGACACCACATAAAGAACCATCATTGACCAAGTCGCTACCTTCTCACACCGATGATGTGGTTAACCGCTAATAGGATGACTCTGAACAGTACACACCACCACCCAATCAATCTATTCACCAACGTGTTGAGGTTACATGAATTTTTCCCTAGGTTGATTCAGTATTATATGGCTTCCTATTCTACTAGGACAAAACACAACAACCAGTTATTTTATACTATTAAATTATTAATATTTATTTATTTATCCAATAATTTTTTAACAACTGATTTTTTTCATTATAATAATAAAAAATAATTTCATAATTGTATGTTACATTGTTATTATTATAAAAAACAAATATCATCAAAATTTATTACAATGTAAAATACATACTCATAATTTCTCAAAATTCATAAATCCAATTTTACAACCATCCACTGACAACCTCAATTCGTACAATGAAGAAAAAATTCCTTATCCCACCCCACACTTTAAGGTTAATATATTAATCACTTTTTCTACAATGAAAAAAAAATCAAATCTAAAAATGTGTTTTAAAATAATATAAAATAACGAAAACATTAAATAATATTATACTATTATATTGAAAATTAAAAAATGTTCCTAAATTAAAAAAAAATATGGAAACCCAACAACACCATCAAAAAATATATCCACAAAATATAACTACATAGAGGTGAATATGAATAAAAACAAATAATAATATATGATTAAATATGATAAATAACTTGGGACCTAAATCAATAAAAAATCAGTATCAAAATGTATATAAGGACAACACACCAAAAAATACATGCACACATTGTCAATATCATTTCAATAAATCACAATCAATTAGAATATAAAGATTAATAAAAACATAAAACATATAAAAAGAATAATTAAGGTGAAGAATTAAAAAGTGCCCAAAATAAAAAAAATGAGCTGAATTTTATTTATACTGAAAACATACTAAATGAAATATGTGGGCCTTTGAAGGTACCTAAAAACTACATAAAACTCCAAACTATAAAGTGAATCATAAATACCATTTAAGTCCTAAATCAGAAGATATGTACAAAAAATTAAACAATATTACACTATACATTCAAAAGAGTATAATTCATACATAAAAATAGTGAAACAATATACCCCAATCATATGATATCTCTCTAATTGACTCAATTTATTTATGTGAATTCATACCCAAATCTAGAGCAAACAAGGATACATATTGTCACTAAGTTATTATTGAACTATTTAAACTTTATTTATCTTTATATACATATGTATTTATCATAACTAACCTTTTGGTTATATACAACTAATGGTGACCATGTTTAGCCTCCCTACTCATCTCACTAATTTTATAATGTTTTTATTCAATTATAGAGCTATATAACCATTTTCTACAACCCATAACACTACTATATAGTAAATATGCATGGTCTAACACATGCCTCCTTATATAACCTAAAATTTCAATGAGGGATGTCAATGTAATATATGATTGTTCATCCATCACCATATAGACCTATGATGCGATGAAATATCTGACCACGTTGGGCCAAAATAACTCATTTTTTCTCTGTGAGATTATATATCTCCTCGATAAAATAAGCCTATTTGAAGTACTAATAAGATACATAATCTTATTTTTTAAAAAAAATTATGAATAATTATAAAATGGTATAATTAAAAATACTTACAATCATATTAGTAACCCCTATATAATTTCCCTAGTGTGTGGAAACCAGTTCTTCTATTCAATGTCTGTGTTGGTCAAGCTTGTGTAACTACCCACACTAGCCATATAAATATATATAGGAAAATTTAATTATGATTAAATCTAAAAAATATTCAACAAATTTTATTTAACATAAAATTTTACATACTAAATATAAAAAATGAGACATGTCTTAAGATTCTAACCTACGAGGGGGTCCCTAAAATTCATGATTATTTACATTAGGATGATACTCTATCTGAATTACTATTCAATATAATACGTTACTGTCGAATCATTTTGTATTTAAAATAAAAAATATATTAGTTTACTTAACATGGTATTCTTAGTTGAAGAGTATTGTACCAACAAATCCCATTGATCATGAAGAATAACTCATGGGACATGCTTCTTAATCTCAAGGAATATAGAAAAGGGCTCTATAAAGTCACTTATCTTGCTTTTATTTGTCATACTTCCATAACATTGAAATATTATCTATATATATTGGATTAAATTGATTGTGAAAATTCAAAAAATTATCTTTTCCTAATATACATGTCATTATGAATCATTTTTTAAATGATATTGTTATAATTAATGTAACATTTAAAACTTCACCTCATCCCATATTACGTCACGAATCTTCCTCAAAAACATATCCTAATCAAGTTTTGTTGGGGTAATCTAAGAATATATCACACAATATGTCCCAACAGACCAATAAAATATGTTTCACATGAACCAATTGAGAAAATAGTATGAGAAAATTTCACCTATAATAAAGTTTTTGTATTTTATATATGAATACCTTTAGATGATACCCTATGTTTAGATAAAGAAGTACTCAATAAACTTGAAAATATTAATGAAATATTAAGCATAATTAAATACACTAGCATATGTGTTATAAATATTAATAAATTTAATTGACGCAAGTACGTGAAGAGGTCCACGAATCTCATATTATTGACACTAAATATGTGATTGTGGTTTTTGGGAGGGGTTGTCGGGTGATGTAACCCTATTATAGAATGTGAAGTTGGAAATACATCTCCCAAATGGGAAGGGGTTCCCCAGGTGAATATTTGACTCCCCTACTCCCTGATAAAATATCAATATAATAAAAAAATATTAATGGATGAATTATTATATAATAATAATTTTTTTTGTGAAAATACAAATTCTAATTACTTATTAGAGGGGACACCATAGATGAAGTTCCATTTACATGTTGTCGTCTTGTAGATGATGAAGTATGATTTCCCTCTTTAATAATCTCTTTCATCATTCATTCATGTGGAGTCTCGTCTTATTTTATGATGTAACTTCATGCAAATGAATTTAAAATTTTATATTGTATAATCTAATGATACTAGTTTTAATGTGTGTAAAATCAAGTATAAATATATTAGGAAATAAAAATAAATTTTACTATTGATTAAAATATATCACATTCACTACAATTTTCTCCGAAATCCAAGGTATATCCTCAAAATATTGCATAAATTTATTTTCATCTATATTTTCTAATGGTGATACAATAAAATTTGGTTCATAATTATCAATTAAAAACACTGCAATTCTTGAAATATTTATGGAAACTATCCAATTAAGATCCTAATGACCAATGAAAAATAAAACATTCCCATCCTCTGAGGCTAATATGAATACCACATTGGTAACATAGACATATCTATATAATAAATTATTTAATTTGACTTTTTTTAAATAATTTTTTTCATCTTTTTTCCCATGAATCAAATCTACGCAATCACACTTTAATAACGAATATTTTAACCCCTACATTTATATAACTTCAATGATGTCTCTTACATTCCAATTATAGTATAAAATATCAATAGATCGATAAATAACACAATAATAATTTCATGGTTCTCCTCTACATAAATAATTCGAAATTTAAACCCATTTTCACCATAACATGTATACCATCATTTTGCGTACAATGGTACAATAGTATGTTCTTTGATGTCTTGTGATAAAATATTCTCACATGTTTTTTGTATGGAATTGACCAACATAAAGAAAAAGTATATAATTATATACCATCACAAAATATATTTTATTGACTAAAAATTAATGTATTAGACAATTAGTTACATACATTATGATCCACAAATGAAAATTTTCTAAGTGAAATTATTGAATTTCGATGAATAGTCACACAAGGAAACACTATTCGAATCTCATAGATGTCGATCCCAATTCATAAATTAAACATTCAATTAAATAAATATATGTTTTGAAATGTTTAATATATAAAATTAAATTCTTGAATAAATAATAATATAATAGCACATTACAGCAATCAACTGCTTGTTAAAAATCACACAATGGTGAACTAGAATCCATTAAAAATGTTTTATAACAAATAATGTTCCTTCCCTAAATGGGATACTGAGAATATGTGTTATTATATTGAGATAGTTTTCAAAATTATCATAACTCGTGGAAAATAAATTCAATCACTCATCTATGAAATAGCACATTATAATTTATTATTCTAGATGTGAATTATTACACACATGCATATTAAATGTATTCATGTACCACTTAATTGGGTACATCCACATAAACAGTGGAGGTCTACCAATTTTTATTTAATCAACCTAAAGTAAACTCAATTGGACCATCACATTAGAATACTATGTGGGAATTGTTTTTCTAAATGAAATAATGTAATCAACATCCTATCTTCCATAACCCACTAAATAGAAGTTCATAAATTTATAGAATATAGTTCCTAAAAAAAATTACTAAGATCATTCAATGGTTTCAAAAAATTATCTAAGAAACAATTTAGAATTGATATAGAAAAAACATAAATGTATATTGTTATTTTCATGGATCTTTTCTACATTTAGTGTCTTTCCATCACAATTATCCCACCTTGAAATATTAAAACAATATCAATCAAGTACCTATATTATTTTTAAAATAGTGATGAATAATATTTTTCTTCCATGGTTATTATAAATTGTACAACATCCATGTATTTATTATTTCCTCCAACCACCTATATATGTAAACTTCCTATAGAACTCATTTCATATAAATCATATATTCTATTGTTGTCCCCCCTTGAACCCTATAATAGTCAACAAGAAATTATCATTTTTCTAATATACCTGAAATCAATATTGTTAGTCATTAACATGTATTTATAGTATGGAAACTCAAATATAATAAAATTTTATTAAATGAAATAGTGTGTGGTATTTGGACAATGGGAATATAATACATAAAATGGTCCAAAAAATCCTAAATGTCATAAATTATATAGACTTTATCCTATATAATTTAAGTTAAATATTAAAGATTGCTAATTTTATCCTTCTAGAGAATTACTGGAAGAAAACATCTATGATCAGTGTCGATCCATTACATGAAATATTCCGGCCAATTAGATTTCATACTTCAAATACAATAAGGACCTGAAATTTTCCCCTTGTACTTCACCATGATATATTGACATAATATGAAATTTCTTCACCTATCCATATCAAAGTAGCTCAAAGATTAAACATTGAATGAGCTTTAAAATCCAAATTTCTCAAATCTTTACTCCATAATTCATTCAACACATCAATAAATGGTTTTAAGTAAACAAGAATCTTATAATTGTGGACTCTTGGACCATTAATAAGTGTATATGGCATTAAAAAATGTTTCTTCTTGTATAATGATAACAGACGATTGTATAAAAGGAACACCACAAGCTATGTCCTATGGATTTACATAACCATTAGTCTTTGTATATTGCAACCATAAAATACCCAACTGACTTGAACATTGTGATTATCTTGAGTAAACCCTAGTTTCCTCTTATAAAACTCCTTCAAAGTTAGGGAATCTATCTGGTGGGTTAGTTTATTGATGTCCTTATTCATCTCTTCATGTCATTGCATCATATTTGAAATTTTATATTACATAAAAGTTTTCTTTTACTATGGTATTATTGAAAAATATCATATTGGTTTAACAAAAATCATCATTCCTTGTATTGTACCTATGCATGATTGATGTTTAAGAGTTCATTTACATAAAATTCCCTTCCACCTAGAGGGCTTACATATAATGAAACTATCGAGTATAAAATTCTTTTTTATAAAAAATGTTAAATTATCTACACATGCATCCAATGTATCATATAGAGAACCATGATTTTATATTTACATGAGTTCATGGAATTAAAACTCATAAATCTTCACTAAAATGGGTATGACCATATAATATAGTTACAGTAACATATCAAAATAAGGGACGGTCTATTATTTAAGAGTCCTCATGTGTATAAATTAAACTATAAATGAAAACTAACTAAATTTTATAAATAATGGGTATAGTTTTGTATCGACATCTCTATGAATCTCAAAGAATCTTAATGCTTCCACATTAATTCTAGTTTCAGAGTTACTTTCATCTATTCCATTAATCCCCATTTCATTATATTTTTCTACGAAATCTTTTACAAGATCATGTAATATTATATTAATGGGATTTTCCACTGTATTATTCACATCTATATTTTCAGAGGGTCTTGCAGGACTACACAATTCATAGAAATATCAATGTTTTATCCATGTCTCAATATTCATTAAAAAATTATTAAAAAAAATTATTTTTCAAAACATTATATTTTTATGTATTGATAATTTTACATATTCTATGAGGAAAACCAATTTAATCATTTTATATACCGTTTATATTGTCTATTAACTGTTTTTAAAACCTCCATGTATTCCATAAAAACATTATTAGTAGATCAATCTAACATTTTTCTATGCTAAACACTGATAATACAATGAAGTAGATATAAAATTATAGGGAAATAAAAATTAAAAGTTATTATTATTTTTTAAAAATTGGAGTATGTTTTTTATTAACATACATAAAACAAAAATTAAAAAAAAATCATAACATTAAAACATAAATTAAGTGATATTAAAAATAATATATCAATTTTAACAAATTGTGTTCTTTTTTGGAAAAAAAATTAAATATATATATTTAAAAGAAAACATGAATTAAAAATATCAACTTAGAATTTAACAAACATTATAAAATACATAAGACTGAACTAAAAATAATATTTCATATATCTAGAATAATCCCTTTAAAAAATTTCAATACCAATATAACATTATCATAAAAATGAATAATAATCACTTGAATTAATTTATATATAATCTATTAATTGAAATTCAGTTAAAATATTGAATCATTTAAAAAATTAAATTATATTTAATTACTAGAAAATTAAAAACATTAAAAAATAATAAAAATGTATTATATTCCAAAATATGGTCCAATAATTAGAAATAAATAAAAAAGAAATAAAAAATGATAAATTTAACTAAATTCACTAAATAGGTAAACACATAATTAAAAATAATAGATCATATCATTTGATGTTATTTCACAAAAAATTCAATCTCAATATAACAATTTCATATTAGTGAATTATTATTGCAAATATTACGAAACAATTAAACCAAAAAATTGAATTTCATTATTGAAATCAGATAAATACAAAATATTTCAATATTAAATTTAAAAATCGGAAAATTAACATCCAAATAAAGTTTAATGCAAAATTCAAATTAATATGAATATTAATTGGAGAAATAATTTTTCAATTTTGAATACCTAGTGTGTGGGAATTAGTATAGACCAATAGTTTGGGTGGAGTCAATAGATAATTTATTTTAGTGGAAGGGTAGTGATGGAGGAATGAGTTGGAATATTTGAGAAGGGATCTTTGGTTTTTGATAGGAGATGCCTCATTAGCCATTATTCTGCTCTGCTGTCTAAATTTAATTTCATATTAACAAAAAATAAGAAAAAAACATAACCAATAATATTTAGATAATACATTTCATAATGAAAAGAGTGATAAAATTTTAATTAATTGGATAAAACTTTATGGATAAGAGTAAATTCAAATATGATAAAAAATTATTTTAAAGCTATAAAATGTATGTAAATGTTTGGGAAGTAGGTATAATTCAAGAAGTAAGAAAATAAAAAACACATATTTACCAGAATATAATGACATTTTAATGTGTTCCATGAATTTTGAATCCCAAAAACCATACTCTATTATTGGTATGGTTAGGATAGTGTGATGGTTATTGGAATAGGGTTGTGGATTTGAGGGTCAACATGGTGGGGGAAAGCACTATCAGAGGAGGTTAGTGTGGGCCATATCGGTCATTAGAAGATGGAATAATGAAAATAGAATAGTTGAAGAGGGAAGGTGGGGTTTTGGAGGGTTATAACTTGTGTGGAAAAAAATTAAGAGGAAGACAAGGGTTACATCAATGGATGTGATTAGGGGACACAGATGTGGGAGGGACAGGATCGCTAAGGATGGAGTCATTGGTGTAGAAAAGGGTGGTGTTGGGGTAGAGGTTGGAGATGGGGTGAGGCCAATGAGGAGAGGGATATAGGAATGTGGGGGTGGTTGGTGGATTGGGTGGAAAATGGATGAAATTAGTGTTAAAAATATGATTTTTAAACATAGTGACCGCCAAAGGATATTGTAACAAGAAGGAATTTTTGATCTCCTAAAGAGTGAACCCATTTCAAAATAGAATTTTACCTTTTATATAGTTGTTATTATTAGAGGGGTGGCATATTACTTTCTATATCCTTCCTTCGAGACCCAGCATATAATCAGTTCAAGTGTTCCATCCTAAAACCAATTTTTTATTGAAAGAGTGTCTCATACATGATTATATGTTAGTCACCAATATTTGGAAAAATTGATGTGGGATTGAGATTTCAATAAAATATTCTCCATTAAAACCAAAGACCACACATTTTCCCTCCCCTTCAATGATGATGCATCTGATCCAAATCATATTACAATCAAATCACAATTTTTATCTTCATTGATATATGCCACATTCCCAATGTTTTTAGAAAGACATTCGATTCAAAGAACCACCATGGATCCACATGCCATAACCTTATCAATAAATATCTTTCAAAAATTAGTCTAGGGACACCGACATCACAATTGGGATACACCATGGCACGTATATAATTTATTGGGGGAGATTTGTCACTGGACCTATCCTTCTATGACCAACACAAAAATATCTTTTAGTGTTTGATCCTAAATCTATTTAGTAATTGTAGGAGTAGCTTATCCATGATTTTATTTTAGTCAAAACACATAAAAAACTAATGTGGGATTTATTTTCCACCAAAAAACTCCCCTTTAACAAAATACCTCATAGTTGTGTCTCTGAGTCAATGATAATCCATAGAATCCAAAATATCATTCACTTGCACAAAAATTTATCCCATTATCAATAAGCACCACCTTCCTACAATTATTTGATATATATTCAATACATGCAACTATCAAGGATCCAAATTTTTCACCATATTCCAAGATTACCTTTCTCAAACATATTTGGGGCCACCCACAAAATATTTGGGCAACACCATGGCTCTGATACAACTTTTCATGGGAGATTCCCCATTAGAGAAGTCCTTCCAAGTCAAACACATAATCCCTTCATGGTATCCATGTTGAATCCAGTTAGTAAATGGATGAGAAGATTATCCATGCTTATATGTTGGTCATCAATAATTTTAGAAAAATGATGTGGGATTGGGATTGAACTCAACATAACTAGTCACAACCATATCTTAACAATGTATTCATCTAATAATATACTTGGACTTCAAATATTAGTAGAAAAAATCCTTATATAAAAAATAATAATAATTTTCAATTATGTGTGGTGGAAATATATTTTCTAAATTAATAATGGAAATATAATGAAGTACAAGCACTATCATGGATAGGGCATTTGTCACATCTCTATTGAAGTAGTCTTCTATGAAAACAACTTTCGTTAAAAAATTAAAAATGGGGTTTTCACGGAGAGAAGCATCATTGAATATAGTTGTAGAAAGGGATTATCCTATATAGTTCCATTATCTTAAATGATTTAAAAATGGTGATGTAAGGGACAACATCTTCTACAAATTTCATTATATATATATATATATTAAAAAAATTAAATAGTATTTAATTGTTTTTTATCAATACTACTTTCATTAAATTATTTCAAAAGTATTTCACCATTAAAATCACACCCAAACATCACTTTTATGAGGGAGTGGTCCTTTCAGTCGATTCCAGACCTTCACTATTGGATACACATTATCTATTAAAAATTCATTGAATTAATAATATTTTAGTATTAATAACAAAATAATAATAAACGATTTTATGAATAATTTGATCAACACTATATTACAGGGTAATTAAATATATGTAAATATAACAATGTAATCAATAGTGTATTTATTAAAATAATCTGTAATTAATTAATAATGTAATTGATATTATATTTATTAGAATAATTAAATATTAAATAATAGTAAGAAATAATTATGTAATTATTTTTAATTAATTATAGTAATATAATTATTTCTAATATAATTATTTACTAATTTATAAAAACTATTTCTAATTATGTAATTATAAAAATATAATTTATTATAAATAAACAACTATTAATAATGAAATATAATAAACTATTTTATATGGTATTAAAGAAAGCCAATATTTTTTAATAATTAGTACCCTTTAAAAAATTTATAATAATAACTTTATTAATATTAATTAACTATGTAATTATAAAATACTAATAATAATTAGTAATAAAATTCTAAAGATTAACATAGATAGTATTCTAACTATAAACTATTAAAAATTAAATTATTCATATGATTATTAATGTATAAAAAAATTAAAACATTTATGTATGTATTAAATAATGAATAATAAATATTATAGAATTTAATAATAATGAATAAAGTAAAATATGAACTAATTATTAAGGTAATATATAATTCCTAATTATAATATAATTCATAATGTAATTAATAATGTATTTAATTATATAATTTAAAATAACATGCAATTATGTTAACTGTATATGTGATATATAGTTTAAAATATTTTTTAATTTATTATTTTCAAAAAATATATTTTATTTACAAATAAATAATAATTATACAATAAATAATAATATAATTAATATATAATAATAATGTTATTTATCATTTAATTTTCAATTTGATTTAATACTACTTAAAAATAATTGGTGTCATTCTCTTTGTTAATTATTTTTATGGAAAAATTTTTATTATTAATTTTTATTTTTTATTTTATGTTATATATTTACTTTAAATTGTATTTCTATTTTTTTATTTTATTTTCAATAAATTTCACCAACTTGGAATATAAAAAACTAATTTTATTTCAATTAGGATACTTGGAAACCATATAAAATATAATGTATATGTTAAATCTAAATGAAATAGAATGTATTCACTCAACATGAGAATAATAGTATAAAATAAATACAATTTCATAAATTTATTCAAAAAAATGAGTTATAAGACATAAGACTTATTGTTTAAAAATTTTCATTTACACTTTATAAAATGTATATGAATACTTATTATTATGTTTAGAATTATTAATTAGTTTATTATTTAGTATTAACAAAAAAATTATTTATTAAAGTATTAATTTTATTATAAATTATTTTTAGTTAATTTATTAGTAAAATAATATGTACAACATTATAATTAATTTTTATTGTAATTATTATAAATATTTAATAATATAATTAATATTTACTAATAATGAAATTAATAATATTAAATTGTAAAAGGAATGAACCTTATGTCTTGAATCCAAATTATTGTATCTTATATTAAATTAAAATAGTATTATAATGGGGTGACATGCTCAATATGGGACATGTAAAATGACACAAAATTGAGAAATTCAAAAAGAAGAAAAACCCTAAGTCTGAACCCATGTTAATTCCAGAAAAAAGTTCAAAATAGTTCCCTAATTATGAAGAATAAATTTTTACATAGTTTGAGATTGTGTGCACGTATTAGGATGGGTATCCTAACCATGCCTACCATGTGGAAGGCTTACTCATCTCAATTTCTTCCTTTTATAAATAATTCCCATCATCCCCAATTTTTATATCCGTAGAGTTAGTAGAACCACTATCCATTGAAGTGGTTGATTTATCAATGTATAAAGTAACAACCTAAAATTGTTTATTATAAAATTATTTTCCTCTTAAATAGATTTGATAGTTCTGTAGTAATGAACCTTCATTGTCTCACCAAATAATTATTCCATTTTGTCAGAATAAATAATAAAATCATGTGACATAATAAAAGATAGATGTTGTGATCACACCATTAGATGGATTGGATATAGTTATCCAATTTTCTTGATTAATAACAACAAGTGATAACTTTTGATTGTATATAGCCTAAACAGTAGGAGTAGTCATGGTCCAATTACCACTAAAATCATTCTTATTAGTAAATAATTAAAGAATATTAATATAAAAATTAATTATCAAATATTAATATAATTGATATAATTTATAATATTAAAAATAAAAAATAAAAAAATATAAATTATAAATTCTTAATAACCTAATTAAATATTAATTCTCAATATAAAAAAGTTTAATGTAATAAATGTGAATTTTCTAGAGATCGTAGAATTTTATTTTATTTTTGGATAATCTTAATATTAAATGGGTTATGAGGGATCCCTTACATAGCCTAAAATCCTAGTGGTAGAAAACCATTACATATTCTATAGGCCAAAAAACCCAAGGAAAATACATGACCTAAAATCCAAATCCCATTACCCTACACTAGGGCATCCACTTTTCTATGCCTTCTGAATCCATTACTTGAGAATTTTTTTATGACTTCAAATCAATGGTTATTAATTATTACATCTTCTACATATAGACATAAACTAGTGTTGGATACGCACTCAATGATGGAACCTCCACTTCAAACTGATCATCAAATCCCACCTTTTCCCATTTTATTCTCATCCATCTATGAACTGATCGAGAACAATGTTCTAGTTTTCCATTTATAGGTTTTGAAGGTTGAGTCGACATGAAATACCTTGGCTTGAAGCTCCATGGTGGCCTAGAGGCCTTGGATATGGAAGGTCTCAGGTGGATAAATAATTATTAATAATTAAATAAATAATAAATAGTGAAAATTTATATAATTATTAATAATTTTACTAACAATAACTTTTTAATTAATATTTATTAATAAAAACTGAATTGATCCATAGATTTAGAAACCCAAACCTAAGGCATTAAAAAAATTTATTATCAAAAAAGTGAACTGACAATGTTAAAGAGGGTTGCAATGTATTATATGTGGCTACATTCTACTAAAGAATGTATGAAACATTTAAAACATATTAGAAATCGTCACATCATGGAAACTAAAATACCAAAAACAAAATTCCTGAATCCTCCCCACCATCCACGTCTAGAAGAAAACATCATTCTTATTTTTGGTGTATATATCCCTTGTTCCATGTACTTTGCTGACTTTCTAAGTATGGACATCTACTCAATTTTATAGGATACATACATGGAGTACATCAGTCATTTATGTCTGCTAACTCTTCCATCCCATGGGTCTTAAATACCCACCCTTTTATGTGGTAGAGAGTGAGTATTGTAGTTGGTGTCCCAGAACAGACTAGTTTTTAATCTTGAATACCATTTACTTTCAAATACATGGTTTTTAAATAAATATTTTCAAATATTGATCATTTTTATGCATGAAGTTAATCTAATAATGTCCTAGAATATCAATCACATCAAAATAGCTCATATAAGTTCCTCTCTATTATTAGAAGCATTAGATACTATGACAATATCTCTTAAATTTATTTATCCAATGGTCAAGATGAAAAACTATTAGAGGGTCATAGTTTTTTAGCTATCTTGTATGATTTATCATAAGTGGATGATTCTTCATCTCCAAAATTTTATACTTTTTAATCTCCAAGATAGAATATTATGTGGATAGACTCAAAAATAAAAATTCCACATGCCTTCAAGTCATTGGAATTCCTTTCTTTCAGAATGTGTATTGGTCTGCAGACTTTATGATTATTATTAATACATTTCATGATTCACATTCTAATATTTATTTACTAAAATAATGTCACACTACGATCATTCTATGTAAGATATGTTTGTTATGTCATGATTTATATAATATTAATGGATAAGTCATGGAAGGATTTTTCATTTCCATTTATGAAAACTGAATTCTCAACCCATTGTTTGGAATATAAATATTAAAATAAATTCGATGACCATGGTGGTGTAGACATGTTAATTCTAGATAATCAAAAATATATATGTAAAGAATAAATGTTAATGATAGAAGTATTAATCATGTCTGATGAGATATTGAGAAAAAAGGATTATAATACATAGTGCATACTCATGTGTGGTTGTAGATGTCGTGAAATTATCATTTATATATTGGGTTGCTTAAACCATTTCAATACCATAATAATGTACTTTTGGTAATCCCGTCTATTACAAATTAGGAAGAATCCTAGAGGTTCACACACTAAATGTTTCTCTTCATATCAAATAAATTCAATTTTAATTTAATTATTTGGTTTAATATCATTCTTAATTTTTAGGATTACTTTTATTCAGGATGTATTGAGGAATTAAACTAAATAAATATTTATTTGATATGTAATTATTTAATTATATGAATATATAGTATTTATTTTTTATTTTCTAAATGAATTAATATTTAGTAGTAATATTTCTATGGGTATTAAGTAAATTTTGAGGTGGAAATGTTTATTGAGATGAGGTTCATTGATAAATATTAATATGCATGATGATAATATAATATTTTTCATTGATATAGTTAGTTCACAGCATGAGAAAATAAAAATTATAATATTATTACATGGAATGGGGTCATTAAAAGGTAAAATATATTATTTGGTGCCTTTGTAAAATTGAATAATATTTTTAATCTGCAACCCAGCACTATAAATAGATGACTATGAATATTGTTCCAAATTTAATCAATAATTGGATAATAGTTGTTCACAAAAAAATCTCGAGCTATCACTCTCAAGATTGTAGAATACTCCAGGTTTCTTCTCTCAATCTCAATAGGTTATCCTACCTCCTTCTCCTTCTCGACAATAAGATTTAAATGAAAATTATATAATCCCAAATTAATCATCACAATGATCATGGTGAGCACAACAAGATGAGTAATATACCATGCAAGCAGCTGAAAACCCATATGCATTGTTTGTAAATAAAAGGAGAACGTGTAAATCATTGAAAGAGGTATTTTACGCTTGGAACATATAATAAGAAAGATATTATACAGAAAGAGTATTATACTATCAATATATTATTTTAAGGGAGATACCATGATTGTGGTGTTCTTTATTTTTGTATATTTATATTATTTATAACTTTAATGGGAAAGGTCTTATTAGTTTCGACATTCTTGTCATGTTTTGTTAGAAATAATTTCAAAATTCTTGGATTCCATTCCAGGTTCATCATGTAATATCCACTGAATCAGATAATTTTCATAGAAATTTGGTTCCTGATAAGCTCTTATATTATGTGTACAACCATTAAGTGTCATCATATCAGTCATGCTTAAATTTATAGTAAAATACTGATTAATGATCAATTTTTTTAAAAGTTATATTTCATTTCAAATTTTAATTTTTTTTCATAGTATTTATTTGATATCCTTATTTTCCATATTATATTTTCTCTAAAATATCACAAATCCGTAAATAGTTGACAATGAACACATCTGAAGAACATTGTAGGTACAACTAAGAACTCTGGATGGATAAACCAAATTTACACGTTGTGTACTGCTTTGTAAAACATGCTTCTATATTAATTAAACTAGAGAACATAAATTTACTATTGGTAATTTTTTAATGACTACATAATGTGTGAATTGTAAGATAATGGGTTTTTTCTGTCTTATTTAAAATCTACATTTGACATAATTCCTTGCACAGAACACTATGCTAAAATGAAATCCGAAAAATATTTTGGTAAAATATAAAAATTGAAGATGATTTTTAAAAACTAGAAATAAAACTAAAAGGTATAAATAAGAGTAAAAAAATAATAAATATATCTATAATAAAAATAAACATCACTATTAATAATAATTAATTTAAATTAGTATAATTTAAACAACTAAAAACATTTTTTTATTAATTATATATTTTTATAAAATTGAATTTTTATGACAAGAAACAATGAATATTATTATTATATAAAATTAAAATATATTAGTAATATAAATAATATATAACTAATAAAATAATTTAGAAAATGATAAGAAATAATAATAAATAATAAATATCATTTTAAAATGTTATTTTCCAAAAATGTAAAATTTTCTACTATAATTGTTGCGTTTTAATTATATAATAAATTATAAAATTTTATAAATTTAATTTTAATAAATTAATTTAATTTTTAAATAATTCATAAATACGCCAACATACGATTAATTTTCTGGATTTTTATAAATCATTTTAATTTTAAGTAAATAATGAAAAATGCCATTTTTAAAAATAAGATGAATTTTATGGAATTATTAGCATATAATTCGGAATTGGAAATTCATGAAACCTTTTTCTCAGACCAAATATATATTTTACAAGTGAATATATAATTTTTAAAATTTGTGATTTAATTTATCAACCCAGATTTGACATCCTAGAATATATGTTATATTTTTCAAAACAATATTTTAAATAAAATACATATTTTGTAATTTAAAAATAATTATTATAACATTAAAATATAGAATAAAGAATATAAATAAAATATGGATTCTTTATTTCCAAATTATTCAATAATGACCATTTTTTTCTTTTATAAATGATAAATTAATATGGTAAAAACCAATAACCTTGTTGAAAACCAAAATGGGAAAAAAAATGAGTAACCTATGAGGTAAAAATACGAACATATTTAAAACATGTTTAAATTGTGTGTTTTTTATTGATGTATCTTATAAATCACAAATTATTATATTCATCGATTTTTGGATACATTTTACCTATGTGTGACATTGGATTATTGAGATGTTTAGGGTATTTTCTAAAATGACACCATTTCCCACTTATAAAAGTGGAATTCCTATCCTACCTTCTCCAACAGAAATACAACTATTTCTCAACAAAACAATTAAAACCATTCATAGACACTCCTATAAACCTTATATATGTTCTTTTATTCTCAAAATACCACCCCTCAATGGTTTATCACCCTTGGAAAAGGAGATAACTCAATTATTGAGGTATAAATTTCTTACCATTCCTTACTCATTTTTTTCCTAATACTATTTTATAATTTATCAAATTTATTTTCACTGTGTGAAAACGATAAAATAATTATCCATATTCTATTGGTATGATATTATAATTTTGGTTCAATAATTAACCCCTTTCTCTATTCCATTAAGAAAAACAAAAACATAAATTGTGTTTGTGTGGCTACCACGTCAATGAATAAACATGTTTTTTTCATTTACTAAAAAACATGAATGTCTTTAGATAATATTTTAGAATTATATATTAAATGTATACTTAATATATACAATTAATTTTGTTCTTTATGGATAACACAAAATAACCCAAAACTAGTTCATCGCTACTTCCGTCTTTATGAAAAATATAAAAAAATCCCATAAAATATAACTAAAAATAATAAGCCTTTGTAAAACATAAATTCAATTATGTTTAATGTTTTTAAAAATGATGATATTTGGGAGAAAAACTAATATCAATACCACTTTTATGATCTTATTTTATAAATATCAATAATATTGACACTTATTGTCAAAAAAAGACAATAAAAATATAATTTATGAAGAGAATTTTATTTTTGAATAGTATAAATGGAAATGTACATAAATAATGTTTTTAAATCGGTAATTAATATTTTTATCTTCATGATACAAGAGGTTAAAGTACTTCTATTCAAATAAAGGGTAAATGCAAAGTACTTGGTAACTCATACTCCTTTCTTTGAGTTATATACTTTTATATTAATGTTTTTTCAGTACGTTCAATTTAAAACTATGTTTATATGATTAATAATATAGATAAATATTTTTTGAAGAAAATATATTTTCATGAAATCATTTAATTTCATATTTCTTAAAACCAGGGGATACATTTTAATGGAGACTCGTAACAATGACTTTTACAAATATGAAAACAAAATGATTTCAAAAACATTATTTTCAAAGTATGGTAATAATTTCCATCAAAATATCTAACTCCAATAGAGTTATTTTCATATTTAAACCTATATTTATTTTCATTATGAGAATATTATTTGTAGTCATGATTTTGATATCAAAATATTTAATTAATAATTTTATTTTATATCATTTATATTTTTATGAAACAAATATTATTTCCATGGGTTCATTATGAAGAGTTAATGATTTGTATTTATATCATTTATGAAACCCATTTAATTTCCATTGATTTTTTATTAAAAATAAATGATTTCCATTTGTATATTTTTTTATCCCACTTCATTTGCAAGGGATATTTATGAGGTGATAAGTGAATTATTTTTAAGTGGGACACATAAGTATGGATGAATGATGGGTGGGGTCCCATATCACCCAATAATGATTTAGAAAATAGTTCACCTCTCATGAGACATATGTTTTTAAGTATATTTTAATTTCTATTAATAATGGGAATTGATGGTGTGGATTGTGAATGTAATTTTTACCTATGTTATTATTTGTTTCATAGTTAATGGATATTATTCATTATGATATTATTCTCTAATGATTAATGGTTTATGTAAAATTAATAGAATCAATATTAATTCTATTTTCTTTTACTATTGATTTATTTTGGATGTATGTAATTATTTCATTAATGTTGAATCTCAGTTATGTTTTATGACTATCATTCATGATATTATGATATCTATCTTATAATTATGTTTTTATATATTCATATGAACTAATACATTATGAAATGTTTATTCACCCATTACCCATCATTTGAGCTCACCCAATTTTTATGTTTTCATTCCATATGTTTCAAGGTATATTTTTATTAATAACATGTCAAGAAGATGGTCTAGTATGATGAAATTATGGAGAAATGAATATAGTTATTTAAAATAAGATTATTGTATATATAATTTCCAAATAAAATAATCCTATCATCCATTGGAATATTATTAATTATGGAATATATATTTTAAATCATATATAGGACCTAAAATAAAGGACTGTCAAGCATGGGTTAATATAGATGGTATCATTGAAAAGGGATAACTTTCTTTGGAATATTAGTTTAGGCAAGTTTATAAAAAACATGGGGAAAGCCTAATGGAAAATTTTATGTATAGAATTTCAACGTGATGTTCTGGTAATTTAGAGTATTTACTATTTTCATATAAAATAAAGTCATTAACGGATACTAGAAAGTGGATTATTGCTCCATCAAAATTGTACCTATGGATAATAACCCCAATGAGGGTGTGTTGGGTATTGAAAAAAACTCTATCCTAGTATATAAAAAAGGGCCTAATGTTACACCTAGCTATAAACTCTAGGAGGATATGATTTGGTTGATCACATAAACATTATAAACCATTTTGATGTATTGAATTCTTGGATACATTGTGGGATTAGGTTAAGAAGTGTTGGAAAACCAACATACTATTTAACCCAGAAAGATATTGGTCAAACTAAATTAATTATATAATAACTTGATAATGTCAAAGAATAAGGTGTTTTATGGTTAAATTCATTTCATTCTATTTTTCTCTTATTATGTTAACTGTTAATCACTAATGGTAACTCCGTTTTTATTAATGGATAGATCAGGAACGAATTGGGTCAAAAAAGGGTGTGATGTAAAATGGGATGGTTTCCCAATGAACAACCCATTGGAATATGACATGTTGTACAAGAACTCCTAGATATTCTCACTCAACTATCTCAAGATACGAATAACAACACAAATCACAATGATATTTTATGTACATATAAGACATAGAAATTTTATATTCATTCCATATTTTAGAAAAATCCACCCTCATTTAGTGGCTCTAAAAAACACGTATCATAGTGAAAAGGGTTGATATATTAGAAAAATATATTTTCCAGTCTATAGGGCTTGAAACATGAGAATTTGTAAGGGATGTTTTCCACTTGGATGGTTTGATAGAATAATAGCAGGCTTATATTGTGAATAAAATGTTGAAAAAACAAGTAAACTCAAAGGAAGGGGAATAATTTAATAAAATTTTCTTTACTATTTATATTAGTCAAATAATTCATGTTAATAAAGAGATGGAATTCATAGATCTAAAACAAAATAATAATAAATCTACATAAATATAAATATAAATCATTACAAGACTCACATAATAAAACTATTGTTTTATAAATGATAATGAGAGTAAAATGGATTGTTTCTTCAAGAGATTGTAAACTAGTTTCTCAATTACATTGGTCATAGGAGACATAGGATCCTATAAATAAAATTTTCAATTTTTGAGATACAAGGAGATGGAATATTGGGTCTCTCAGTACTCTATATAGGGAAAACGTTAGGTGCAATACTAAGGAAACCATAATTGTATGTCACATGGGGGAAGAAATTTCAAAACCATACCTACAAAAAGTGTGGGAGAAAGCACCTGGGTAATTTACATAGAAGGCCATGGAAGTGTATTATGTGTGGTAAAATATAATACCTAACCCAAAATTTCTTATATATATCTAATTGGTAAATTAACACGATATTGAACATAAACATCCCAAGTAATGATCAAGTCTCTATATAATTATTGATGTTCACAGAGTTTGGATACAATGCGAATAAATAGAAAAATCACTGGGATAATGAATAAAATAACCCCTAATAGCTTCACAAATAGATATAATTATAAAGGGAATTTTAAATCACAATAACTATGGTATATCACGATAATAACGCAGTATAAGGTACACTTGCCCTTTATTCTAGATCTGTAAGTACCTTATTTGATTTTGTTTCATTATATTCTTTCATATAACACATGTTTTCTAAGAATATGGAATCACGACTTCAATTTATGTATTTCTATTCATCATTGAAAATATATAGTGGAATAATGATAATTTCTAAGATATATGAATATTCACTATTTGATATTTATAGGAAGAAAATTCCTACAAATATAATTAATCCACCCTTTGTTAAATTTGTCATGATTTTGGGCATGTATTGGCTATACCTACTTAGATACCATATCAGTATTGGGAAGAAGATATCTCTTTTCATATTACAATTAATCATATAATCAAGTATCAATATAAGGATGACATACTATTTGAAGATTATTCTTTAATATGGGTTTTAATACAAAAAAACAAGTGACTCTTTAATCAAATATTCATGGAATAATTAAACATTGATGAATTTATTTTATAGTATTAATATGTAGTATTTCACCTATGAGTATATCATGGGAAAATGATTCTATACCTATGTGGTAGAGTCTCCTACTGAAAATCCAAAAGACCCATGATTAAATCTAATAGGGGTGAATTTCTAGAGGACTATTGAAGCACATTATCTGCTATTATGTGGTACTATAGTTTTCAAAGCTATTTATTTGATCTAGTAGTTATGGAAAACGTTTTGGGAATACTAGTCTTAGGGCCTTTGGACCACCATAGCCATTCTGGCCATAGGGTCTTTGGGAAACCAGGGGTAATCATGCCATAGGGATTTTGGGCCACTAATGGCCTTTGTTCCATAAAGATTTGAGGACAAAGAGACCAAGAAGCATCCCAAAATAACACAAAATAGAAACCCAATAATAGGATTCATACCAATGTGTCAACCACTAGAGAAGAGCTGACCATACCAGAATTATAAGACGGTATTGAAACTACCATTGATACCAGGAATCGTGCAGCTCTGCATAGGGAAATTCTAGCTGATCATGCATGCAAGTATGTTAGATAGGATAATTAAATATGTAGATATTGAGGAGGGTTTTTTATGGTGTGATATGTATTGGAATTTCAAGGTCATGTATTGGTACATGTGCCGTTGGGCCATCGGGTCATGTATGGGAATTGTGCATTGGGCGTAGAGGTCATGTAATGTTTCCCCTTTAACCATTAAATATGTATTATCAATAAATAAATATAAATAAAAGGAACATTTGAATTCATATTAATCTCCCATGAATTTTATATTGAATAGATCCCATTGATTTAGAGGCATTAACGAATAAACTACAAAACAATATGGAAAAGTGTGTTATACACCCTAGTGCATAACTATGTAGAGTATTGATCCTCATTATTATATTGAAATATAAATTAATACGATTTTTCTTTAACTATTGTGAGCCCAAAAAGGTCAAAGTTATGTATAAATATACTTCACTATATATCAATGACCTCTTTTATTAACGAAGTGGAGGTTAGTACTTCACGAAGGATGACTGTCGATCTGCATATCATCAGTTATGTGTCAAAAGGAATGATATTTCAAAGAGTCCACTATAATAAACTTATGAATATTATGAGTTTATTGTTATTCTATACAGATTAAATAATATACCCACTATATTTATGGGTCTAATGAATGGAGTCTTTAGGGATTACCTAGATCAATTTGTGGATGTCTTTATATATGGTATTATATTCTCAAAGAGAAAGTATTATCATGAATATCACTTTTTTATTTTATTAATATCCTTAAGAGGGGAGAAGATTTATTCCAAATTTGGAAAAATTGAATTCTTGTGAAAAAATGTTTCATTTTTCAGTCATTTAATCACAAAAAATATCACATTTATAGATCCTTCAAAAATATAAGTTATTAATCAATAGAACAAACTATTTAAAATAACTCATATTCATTTTTTTATTGGGTTATTGGGACACTATCAAACCATTATGAAAAAATTATAACAATATATAATATGATCACTATGTTAATAGGGATGGGAGTGAATTTAATTGATGTGGGGGAATATGAAGAATGTTTTAAGAAACCTATAAAGTGGTTAAACACAATACTTATACCTACATTACCCTGTAGTAGTGATGGATCTGTAATATATAGGGATTCATCAAAAAGATATCGAAATGAATCCACATCGAAAATAAAAAGGTAATTTCTTATTCATCATGAAAAATAAAAACTCTTAGAAAAAATTTCTTAATACATGATTTAGCGCTATAGTTGATGATCTTTGTAATAAAAAATTTGTGTTATTATATCTAAAGGGAGAAGTGTGATATTTATATAATCCTAATGTGATTGAAATATATACTCACATATAATGAGTTAAAAAATATCCAATGTATGTGGTTGGAATGGATTAATGATGATGAAGACTCAATACATTAAAACCCAGAGAAAGAAAACATGGCCATTGAAGCTTTATCTATAAATGATCAAGAAACATTATCTATAATGAGGGTTAAATGGGAACCAATATTCCTATATTTGTAATGGTTTAATATTAAATTCATAGGAGAAGGTTGAAAATCATATATTTCCAAATTGACTTCTCAACAATCCATCCACACAATGATCATGGTTTTCCAAAAATATGAGGTAATGAAAAATTAAAATGTATTGAATATTATAGATTCCATCATTGATAATGTTTGATTTATGAGGTTTTTGAATCTGGATATGTGTCCCATTAAAAATAATAACTGAATAGGTCAATTTTGGATGATTATAATAGCTCAAACATCTCTATACAACCATGAACTAAGAAGATTAATAAAGATCTAAAACAAAATTTATGCTAGGGTTTTATGACGTGAGATATTGAAGAATATATATTTAGATTCTTAGTATAAGAGATAGTTAATTCTGAATTATATAAGTCTAATGTAAATTTGAAACTATTACAAATACAATATAGAAATAGGAAAACATCACCATGAATTTCATCATTAGACTCCCCAAATCATCTAAAGTCCATAATGATATTTGGGTAGTAGTCGACCACATTACAATAAAAACCCATTTTATTACCATAAAATATGATTTATCTCATGACCAACTCATCATGAATATATGAAAAAATTGATAGGTTTGTATGGAGTACAACTCAATATTTTATAGAATCAGGATAAGAGGTTTAACTTAGGGTTCTGTTTAAGTGTTAAAAATCATTAGAGATAGTGTTGAGTTTCCTTACTACATTCGATTATTAGTAAAATTTTCAGTCTAAGAGAATAATTAAAACTCTATAGATTATTCTAAGATCTTGTTTAATGTATTTCAAAGGATTTTTAGATCAATACCTCCCCTTTATTGAGTTCTCATAAAACAAAAGTATCCAGACGATCCTTAAAATAACAATATATTAGAAAATTTTTGGGATGAGATATAAGTCTCCAACATGTTGGGATAAAGATGGAGAGATGAATTTTATTAGTCCTAACATTTTACATTAAATTATATATATTTTTAAAACAATTTAGTGACATATGAAAGTAGAATAAAGTCAAAATAAATGTTATATAGATAATAATTGATGAGATGTAAAGATTGAATGTGTTGAGATGGTGTAATTTCAAATAATCCCTTGATCATATGTTATTACGTTTGGGAAGAAAGTAAATCTATGATATAGGTATGTCATTAATTTCAAGTACCTTGATATGGTGGGGGTTGTATCTTATCCTTTATCACAATGTCCATACATCATCCAAGTATATGACGTGTTCCATGTATTTCTTTTAAGTAAGTACATATCAGATCCCTCACATGTAATAAACATGGAATTCATACAACAAGAACATTAACTATCTTATAAGGACCCACTAGTTTTAATTATATATCAAATAGATAATGTGCCTTGGAAAAAAACTCATATAATCAATGTTCTATGGATAATTTTTTTGTTTGACGAAGCCATTTGGGAACCTGAAGATGAAATGTGAAACAAGTGCCATAAATTTTTTTCTCCCATATAATACAATTAAAAGGAATAAATTATTTCTAATTGGGGTATTATGTAATTTCATGATGTTTTCCTTCTTAAATAAAATATATGTCCGAAAACTTGCTCCACCAACAACACCAAACTAAAATGAGAGCCACAAAATAACGTGTTAAATTATAAAAATTGAACGTTCTTGTTTAAAAAATATCTATAAATTTAAAATTTATGAATATGATTAAACAAAATATGAAATATGTGAATAATTAAAATATAAAATACTTTTAATACTAACTAAATTGCAATTAGATATGCTAAAACAACTAAGAAAATCCTTTTATGCATAAAAATATATTTGTGTTAAATTGGTGAATTATTTTAGAAAATTATAAATGTGATTAAATAACAATAAATTATCTTGATAATATTAATCATAAAATAACAATAAATTAATTATTAAATGATATTACTTAATGATAAATAATAGGTAACATTTTAAAAAGTTATTTTCTAATATGAATAGTTTTCAATTATACGTTTGGAATTTATTTTTCTTTTTATTTTTAAATTTCAGAAATTTAATTTAATAAAATGTAAATTATATTTTAATATATCATAATAATATATTATTGATTTGTATTTTTTTCTAAAATATTTTATGTTTATATGAATAGAAAAAATTGCACTGTTTACAAATAAAAATAATTTTATGACATTATAAGAAATTAATAATGAATTAGAAATCCATGAAACATCTTTATAGGACCAAATATGTTATTTATAATATAATTTATAAATTA